>JAEIGN010000233.1:6090000-6690000 GCA_018903745.1 Drosophila repleta
TTAAGTCAACACCTTATTGAATTTTATTGTAAATTGAAAAAAGCAACTACACAAACTGCAAAATGTCGAAGCAAAGACACGAACAGAATTTTCGTGAGCAAAAAAAAAAACATCAAAAGAGATTTGCTAGGAAATTGGACGGAAAAAACAGGAAGATATATGTATATATAAACATATATATACATTTATATGTACATGCATAGCATAGGTGGGCGGGTGCAGTTAGGAGCCGTAAATTTGTGTAATTAATTTGCATAACGGGCCAACGATTGTGTAATTTGTATGTCACATAAATTATCACGCAATGAAAATAGTTTTCAAATATGCAGACAGCAGGCGCACAGGGTGTTTCGGGTGCCAGCGCACGCAACTATCGATAAATTATAAAGCCGTTGACAACACACTCCGCCCCCTGCCACTGCCCCTATCTCTCCCTCTCTACTTCGCACAGACAGGAAACGGCAAACTGACTAATTTTTGGTATCCCCACAATTTTAGGTACTTCGCCAGGACCGCAAATTTTATGCACGTTATAAATCACGGCAGCGACGACGTCGACGTCGACGACGACTGTGAAAATGTTCACATTAATTGTTGCAACGTCATTTTCGGGCCTATTGTGTCGGTTAGTTCGGCCGGGGTCGGCCCTCGGCAAGGCTAATAAAAGGCGTTCACTCTATGCATGTGCTCCAGACGCCTTTGTGTCACGTGGCAATTTCGCAAAAGGAATTTCAACAATGCAGACGTTTTTACAACGGTTTGGGGCCAGCGGCAGCAAAATAAAGAACTCTCAACTATTTTCGCTTTTCGTTTTTTGCTTGCCTCATAGGCAACAAATGTGCCATTTTTTTTTTTTTTTGTGTAGAGACGATGGCAATGAAACATGACTGTTTAGTGGCTGGATTTGGGATTTGTCAAAGGCACACAAAGTCCTCGCGACTGGGCAATTTTCATAATTTTACATTTGCGGCCCTGCGGCAAGGGCAGATGAAAGGGAGCGTCTGTCTGAGCATTAAGCAAGTGAGTTAACTCTCGACAGTTATTCCAATGTAACTTTAAAGTACTTAGCAACTCACTCCACCACTAATTGAACAGCATTTGTCCATCGCTAAAGCTGAAAAAAAAACACAGTTTGATTTGCCTACTACGCATACGCTACACACACTTATGCAAACGTAAAATATGCGTGTGTTGGTGTGGCGAGGCGCACATAAAATGCAGGCAAAAACACTCCAAAAGCAGAAGTTATGCACAAAGACAAAAACAGCAAAAGGGCGTCGTTAATATTTCAGAAACAGAAGCAGCCAAAAAGAACGGAACACAAATATGTACATCCATACATATACAAATAGACACACACACACACACACACACATAGAGAGAGAGAGAGAGAGAGAGAGAGAGAGACATAACATAAGCAAATTACAATAACAGCAAAAACACTGCACAATTGCACGTGTCCATTCTTGACTTGTGCTATGCGAAAATATTAAAAGGCATATTTGTCGCTTGGTCAGCAGCAAGACAATAGATACAAAAGGGGGCGGCAAACAGCAGCAAATGAGACAAACGGAAGATGCTCGTTGCACGTAATTTATGGCCAGAGTCAATGTGAGGTTGGGTTACATTCAACCTAAGCGCCGCACGCACATTTGCAACGAAGCTGTCTCTGGCTATGAGTATGTGTGTGTGCGTAGAGGGGCGCCAACACTGCAAATTAATTGTGGACAGCGCTGTGCTGTTGCTGCTTGTGGGGCTTAAACGCTCATTTATCACCTGCGCTTGGTCAAAGTTCGAAGTGTGTCGTCGCCAACTCCTTACATACGCTTCAATTAGCTACTTACAAATGCTGGGACTTACCTTTCGTCTAGGTCTTGCTCAAGTTTTATGTTGATAATGCTCTTAAAAACATCCATTTTGCATATACATATGTATGTATTCAAATCAAATATTTAAGCACTTTCACAATTTCACAATTTTACTTCTGAAAATAAAAGTTTTAAAAAATGCCCGGACATAAATGCAACGTAACAGTGTGACCCATCAACAGCGTGTGCTGCCACTCTGTTCCAGTAGCTTCAAAGGGTTGCCACACTGTTCAAATCGTTTCAAAGTGCTACCAGATAAATGCAATGTCGTCATAAAAATCATCAGGTAGCTCCCTTAATTGGCGGTAAATTCAAACAAATGGTTTATAGCAAAGCATATAGTTTAATTGCACTTAAAAACAGCCTTGGTAATCCCAACCACCCGGATGAGTATTATTATAAAATATGACCAACAACCATTTATTTGGCCTTCAATGGAAATGGTGCCACCCAGCCGCCAAATGCACTCTCGAGTTCCTCGGCCACAGCCAAACAAAGGCGATCGTTGTTGGGATTAGATACCACCTGAATGCCCAGTGGCATGCCTTGACTGTCCAGTCCCATGGGCACCTGTGTCGCCGGCAGTCGAAGCACATTGAACAGACTAAAGTAGCTAAAATCCTGGAACTTCAACAATGGATAGTAATGAAATGGCGCTGTACGTGGAGCGCTGTGGAAGATCAGCACTCCGTTCTCTCCCAGCAGCTCTTGCAGCGCAGCCTTGCACTTCTTGGTGGCTGAGCGTATGAGCTTCTCATTCTCCTTGGGCAGCACGCTGTCAATCAGCGAGTAGATGGCCGCCATGCTGTACTCGCTCTGGCCCAACAGCTTTTTGAATAGCTCCACAAACGGATTCAGCTCGACGCCGTTGCCCAGGAGTTGATTGAAACTGGCCGGTTCCTGGGTCATCCAATAGCGCCACATTTTTCCCGTCAGATGCGTTTCCGGCAGCTTGGCCAGATGCACTGGTTGACCAGTCAGCTGCTCCAGATGCTTGCGCACGTTGTACATGACGCGCTCCGTCTCTCGATTAACAGGATTACACTGACGCATTCCCAGGCTAGACACGTAGAAGTATCGCAACTGCTTCACATCCACCTGCTTATCCAGTTGGAGGACACTCTGCAGCGACGGCTCCACCAGCACCTTCATAAGGGGTCGCAAGTCGGTAGCAAAACGAGCCATGGGACCGGCACAGACCATCGTGTCCAGCTCCTTGCCGGTGCGAAAGGTGCAGCCGGCCATGTTGATGGCGCCCGAGGTTGGCTTGTGGCCGAAGATACCGCAGTTGAAGGCGGGAATGCGTATGGACCCACCGATGTCGGTACCCAGTCCAAAGCCTGTGCAGCAGGCCGTGATCAAAGCGGCCTCGCCGCCCGAGGAGCCACCCACGGATCGCCTCAAGTCGTAGGGATTATTGGTGCCGCCAATGAGCGTATTGCGCGACTCAATCCATTTGTTCACCTCCGGCACGTTCGACGTGGCAATGATAATGGCACCACTCTTCTTCATCAGACGGACGCACTCCGCGTCCTCCTTCGCTCTCATGTCCTTGCGTGCCCGCAGGCCCAATGTGTGCAGCTTGCCAGCCACCGACGTGCTGTCCTTGGTGGTAAAGGGCACGCCCAGGAATGGCATCGCCGCCAGCTCCTCATCGCTGTACTGACCCGACGCCAGACGGTCATCGATTGCACGCGCCTCCTCTAGCGCCTCCGCTTCGAAAGGCCCATCGACCACGGCGTTCAGCTCACGATTTACAATATCGATGCGTTCGCAATAAGCTTTCACGATGTCGTAACTCTTCAGCTTGCCCGCGCGTATGGCTGTTGCCAACTCGACGGCACTCTTAGTCAATATGACCTGTTGATCCACTGTGGAAAATGTTGCGACACGCTTGTGAGGTCCCAGATACCAGCCCAGTGCGAACTCCAAGATTCGATCGGTTACGATGTGTATCAGCGTAATCAGCGCCTCCAGTAATACGGGCCAAAATGCCATCTTCAGTTTGTGTCTTTTTATCTATATCTTTTATCTTTTCACCAGATATCCAACTAGATATGTATCTACTTAAAAATGTTTTTACTGCTGGTGTTGCCACCCCAACGAAAATTTAAAGAGCACTGCGGAAACTTGATTCGAAAAGCTGTGATTTTAAATTAGGCAACAGTCGATGAGCTTAGGTGTCCACAACGTTACGATTGTATATGATAGATAAGCCTAATTGCTATCGGCTATCATGTCATCGAATCGTTATCAGTCTTTAGATTTAAAACACATGTTTTTTTTTATCAATGTGTTGACTTTTTGCACAAAAGACGGCTACCTCAAAGCGAACAGATGATTTTCGATTCAGCAATAGCTATGCTGCCAACGTTGCCACCTCAATGAAAGCTTAAAAGCACAATTAAGCCCAGCATGAAAAGCTGTATTTTTAAATGGCTTAACAGTCGTTGAGGTTAGGGGGTCTAACACGTAACGATTGCTATTTATTTAGCACATATTTAAAAAACAATGATTCAGCAGATTTATTTGTACTCGTTAGCAAATATAAAAATACAAAAATTAACAGTATAAATATTTATAAATAAAGTTATATTAACATATTAATTTCGACCAATTAAATATTTGGCACGTCGCTGCATGACATGCACATTGATAGGCTGTGCGTGACAGCTTTCCAGCACGAAACCCACCACCACCGGCAATAGCAACAAAAATAAATATCGACCCGTCGCTGCCGTATCGCCGCAGATGTGGAGTCGTAGTTGCTTTACCGTCGCGCTGCCGAAGCGTTGCCGATTCGCTGTCGCTGTACCTGTGTCGAATTTGCATTGTATGTTTAAACAAACGATTTCCAAAATAGAAAGTCCGCTCATTTGGATGCAAATTCGTTTAAATTAACTGCTTAAAGCTGTGCAAAATAACATTAAAGCAAAACATCGGCTGTAATGACCTCTGTTTTTTTTTTGTTTTGTAGTGCACTACATTGCTTGAGTGCATCTGTGTGTGTATGTCAGTGTGTGTGTGTGTGTGTGTGTGTACATGTATGTATGTATGTATGTGATTGCACTTGTATGCGTTTAGCTGAGAAACGCAGCAACTGCTCAAATCGCATATTAAATTCATTTATCATTCAAGGAACTGCACCCATAGTGCACTTGTCTAGCTAGATCTAGGGAATCACTTAACGCAAAGCGTGCGGCTTATGATTAACTGCAATTTGTTTGCTTAACGTGTGTTTGTGTTTTTTGTTTACTTTGCTTTACGAAAATAGAAAAGACAATAATAAAAACGGAAAACAATCGCCGCTTACAGTTTTCAGTGTGTTTCGTAAGTCACTTGGTAAACAAACTATTCCGCATTGTTGTTGTCGTTGTTGCCAATTCCTAATTGCAAGCTACTGCAGCGCGCAGGCTGGTACGCAGTTCATGTGGTGAATAAATAAATATAATCGTTGTACATGTAAATAAATATTTGTTAATTTCTTGCCAGCTGTGTTTAACTGTATTAAGTGTTAACTTTCTTTGATTTATGTCGAATTTTCTCGGTGAACATAATATGATATTGACAAGCTGGTACGCAGCTCACCATATGTGAAATTTGATATACCTGCATATATCTGAATGCATTGGGCAAAAGTTTAAGTCGCGATTCTTTATATATTTGAGTATATGAAGAGTTTTCGATTTAAAATAACTTTAAATGCATAAGTTAAAGCTTAAAAATAAATTCAGTTATTTATCATTTTTGGAAAGTTTTAGTTTTCAATATCAAAAAGACTTCCTAGATTAAAAGATTTCAATTGCTAAACTGATTGTAACTATACAAAGGTTAATTTGTCTAAATATAAGTAGATTAAACAATCTTAAGATGGTTTTTCAGAGGCTTAACAATCGAGCAGAATATAAGATTATTTTAATTAAGATACCAAATGCCGTAATCTTGATAAGTGGCACTCTGATAATATTTAGTGAATATTATTTGATGTATGAAGTGAAAGGATTTATATATAGATATCAACATAAAACTTGCACTGTCACGTTTAGAGTATTTTTATTTCATTTAGTTCAATTACAATGTATTTTGACTAGTAAATTTACTCATAGGTTAATTACTAGACCTCTACATAAATATTAAATTGAAGGATTGGTCAGAAAATAAAAGGAAAGGAAAATCACCGTGAAGTCAGTTGGGCTATTTATCAAGCAAAACGTGTGAGCTGCGTACCTGCCTACTATGTACATTGTATCTCGCATTGGGGCATAGAGTATTGGACGTCTTAGGGGTGATAACAAATACCGTAAGCATTATTATAGCTGTTTCAGTCACACGTGATAGTCTATTATGTGCTTACTCGAAACTTGATGGTGATGCATAGCTCGATTGCCACCTGATTGCCCAAAAGCCGGTGTGTGGCGAAGACTATCTGGAATCGAGCCTGTCGTCCGATAAGAAAGTAGTAAAAGCAATCGTGAATAGTAGCGAGGGCGGCTGCCAGCTGTGTGTACCGGCCCACTGCAATCAATTGCTAGGCAAGCGGGTTTAAAATACACTCCAAACAAACACACACATATAGAGACATACACATGTACATATAATATATACTTATATATACACACTCGTTAAACATTTTACAGTTAAAAGTCAAGCGTTCCATGGAAATGAAGTCAACCGCAAGCCAGGTAAAAAGAACAACGGCCGCGTCTGGCGATGACTCATCGACAACCGCATCGACATCGGCGGAGACAGCCGCCGCATATATGCGACAGTTTGAGAATATTATAGCACCGGGAAATGAGGCATCTATGACCCGGGAGTTCAAGCCACAAGTGGCCTATGAGTTTGAACGCTACCTAAATCCCCAGAAGCTCAAGCAGCACGTGCTACGCAGCGATAAGCTGCGCCTACTGCTCGAACACTATGCGCGGCAGACGGAGCAGCCCATCAAGCAGCTGGAGCAGCAGGCGCGCGCGATTATCGACGAGATCGGACTGGACCGGAACATGGCCATAATACGCTGGTGCGGCATCGCGATCACAGCCATTGGCAAACGCATCTGTGACGGCTTCTATGTCAATTCGGCCAGCATGGCCAATGTGCGCAAGGAGATGGGCCAGTGCCCAGTCCTGTATCTGCCCAGCCATCGTAGCTACATGGATTTCATACTAATGAGCTACATATGCTATTACTACGATATCGAAATACCAGGCATAGCAGCCGGAATGGGTGAGTTCGAATCGAATAACCATGCAGCAACTTTTCTTAATATGCTTCTTTGATCTTCGATCCTCAATAGATTTTCACTCCATGTTCGGCATGGGCACCATGCTGCGTAAGACGGGCGCATTCTTTATGCGTCGCAGCTTCTCCAACGATGAGCTTTACTGGGACATCTTTCGCGAGTATATGTACGCCCTGGTCGCCAATTATCACATCGGTGTAGAGTTCTTCATAGAAGGTACACGGTCTCGAAACTTCAAAGCTTTGGTGCCCAAGGTGGGCCTCCTGTCGATGGCGTTGTTGCCTTATTTTACGGGCGAGGTGCCGGACGTGATGATTGTGCCCGTTAGCGTGGCCTATGAACGTGTACTGGAGGAGCAGCTGTTTGTCTACGAGCTGCTGGGCGTGCCCAAGCCCAAGGAGTCGACCAAGGGCTTCTTCAAGGCTCTCAAGATTATCGACGAACGCTTTGGGAAAATGTTTCTGGACTTCGGCGAACCAATCTCAGTGCGTAAATTCTTTGGCCATGACAGCACGCAGCGCATGCAACGCGCCGGACTGGGCGGATCACTGCAGAAGCTCAACCGTCAGGAGATCGAGCTGGTGAAGCAGCTGGCCAACGAGATTATCTACCAGCAACAACGACGCATTGTCATCAGCACATTCAATATGCTAAGTCTGTATTATGCCAGCAAGCTATATGGCCAATGCGGCGCCAATCTGGACGAGCTGTCCCGCGGCATTTTGCATTTAAAGCGAATATTCGAGAAACTCGGCGCTCATGTCAGCACCAGCGCGAATAAGATCAAGCCGGACGTAATCGACGCTGTCGAAATTCATAGCAACATTCTGCAGTTTCGTGTGGGCAAACTTCAGTTCACGCCGCTGGCTGCGGACCAGCTGGCAGCACAGATTGATGTGCGACGAATGAAGGCACACGCCTTGTGTCCGCAAACGATGGCGGTGGCCGTGCCGATGCTGGCGCTGCAGCTCTACATAAATCCGTGCATGTTTTGGTTGGCACGGCCCGCATACCTGTTGCTCGCAGCGCTCAAGGAACAGCGACGTCAACAGCAGCTGGACAACCTGAGCACGTACCAGGAGACCTTGGCTGCTCTGCACAATCATGTGAGCAGCATGGATGCACTGTTCCAGCATGAGTTCATCATCGAATCGAACCGTGAGGCGGTCGAGTTTGAGACACATTTGCATCTGCTGATTGAGGAGGACGCCCTGGAGCTCAATGAACACACGGGCAGGATAAGTGTGCAGGACAATGAGTGTACCAAGGTCATACTGGCTGCACTGGCCCCATTTCTCTGTCTCTACTACCAGCTAGCGGTGACGCTGCGCCAGGTGAGTAAAATATGACAGACGAGTGGAATTATTTTAACTACAAAGGATTTTTCCAGATGTCTGGCGAATTCAACTCCAAAGATCTGTTGGTGCGCGTCCAACAGCATGTGGAGCAACTGCTGCAGCAGCCGGGCGGCACCGCCTCGCATGTGCATCCCTATTGTCTGGCCCTGGACAATCTGAACATTGCCATCTATGCACTGATACAGTCCGGTTACCTGCACAAGTCCCGAGAGACGGGCTTGATGAGCATCGCTGCAGCGACACCGATGAAGTGCCTCCGACAACTGGAGCTGCAGCTGCTGGAGTATTGCCAGCTAATGCCATTCACCCAATACTCGATGGCTGCCAATGAGCAGGCGCAATCGCATATGGCCAAGTTATAACTGGCAAATGGCAAGCGGTTGGCGACTGCCTCACCTCCGCTGCCAACAACGATGTCCTCGACCCAGGATCGTAGTACAATATCACGATTCATTCGATTCAGTGCCAGCCTGCTCAAGAACTGTCGCATCATCTGCATACTCATTATGATTGTACTCGTTGCGCCCATCTGGCAACTATTACTCTGGCTATTGACGACCCTATGCTCAGCGGCGTAGGCTGTGTATGTGTGAATGGGGATGGGAATGCAAGTGTGAGTGTATGGATGGGTATGGGTATGGGTATGAGTAAGTGGAATTTGTGTATACGAGGGCTTTTGTTTTAGACCTTAAGCATTTAATAATTTAATATCTTTTATTTTAATTTGTTGCCATAAAAAATGAATGCTTTACTGCTTACATTGTTCAAGGAAGTCATGGATTATATTATTTCGTAAAGCTATAGATCCCAACGACAGCAAACGCACACGTATACACTGAGATCCTTTTAAAGTTCATGTATTAGTTCCTAAAACGCCCCTTATTTTAACAGCTATTTAACTAATTTGTAGACTTCTCAGCATTCCTCATACAGCTTTGTAAAAGAATTTATTTCATGTTACTGTTATGTTATGTTAAATGTTTTATTTGCATAGTTTTTAGTTATTTAGATTATACGTCTATGTGTAACGGCCGGGTTTTCTGTTATAAGCAAACAAATGTTCAACCACAAACGTCATTTTTTGTTTGTGTGTTGCATTAAAATAGATTTTTATAATTTTAAACCAATCACAAGTCACTTAAGTTAAGTTTTAAAACGTGAGCTTAAATTTGTATGCAATGTTAGCAAGAGCATAATCTGTTATTTAACATGTGATTTTATGCTGCTAACAGAACATATATATAACAGCGCACTAATATTTTGTTATACTCTTAGCACAACATAGCTCTGTTAACAGCGATTCAAATGGTCGCTTTAGTCCAAATGTAACGTATTTCATCTGACAGTTGAAAGTAATTTTAAATTGTACTCTTAACATTGCTTCAATATGGTTAATTGTTGCTGCCGCAGGTCAAACAGTTGGTTATATAGTATTTATAACAGTTTGTTGACATGCCTAACAAATAGAATATTTTACTCAAGATCTATTTCATTTTGTATGCCTGGAAAGCTACACAACCAGCCACATCATTTTCTATTTACGCAAGTTATTTATTCTAGGAAAGGGTATTTGTAATTTACTATGGCATCTCGTTTCATGTTTTTAGAATATTCAATTCAAGTTATAAGTTAAATAGTATAAATGTGCCAATTGAAACGCACTTGAAATTTTAATAATCAAATGAATTATAGTATATAGAGTCTCTGTAGAGCAGGCATATATGCATATATTCTCAATATTTTTATAAAGCATAGGAATTTCCTGAAAAAAATACAAAGCAAACAAACAAAACACAAGAGAAGTGAGCAACCGCAGCACAAACACAAGTCGAGCAACAAGAAGTGCAATATTTTGTTCCTTGTTTAAACATTATTAAAAAAAACAATATATTTTTGTGGTATAAGTGTTTTGTAGCTAATTTTTATATATATATATATATATATATATATATATGTATGTATACTGTAGAAACCGAACACAATACACTAATTTGTACACTACATTAATAGCAGAAGTAAAATATATTAAATTGGTGCCAGTTGCGCCCTTGCAAATATTAACAAACAAATACAGTTCAAAATCAAAGTGAAATCAAAAATAAATATATTTTAAGGATGGGCAAGAGTGGAAACGTTTTTGTAGCTAGCAAAATTCACGCATGAATTGGTCCAAGGTGCACTGGCTGATGACCACACTCATGAGAATCTTTTCCGCGTTCTGCTCATCCGCCTTGGTGTCCACGACGGCGGCGTTTTTGTAGAGCCAAGCCATTTCCGGTCCGCCACTGGGAACGCGTATCTGCATCTTACGCCGACCGGTCACTTGCAAAATTTGCTGTTCCAGATCCTTGAGCAGCGACTCCAGACCGGCGTGAGTACTTGCCGAGGTTAAGTGACCAACATTTGTATCCTTTTGCTCGTCCAGTGCAGCTGCCCGAGTTTTCGGTTTAACCAAATCGCATTTGTTAAAAACATTAATGATCGGCGGCAATTCGCAGTCATTTGAATTTCCATCGGATACGCTGGAAGCCAAGGTGCGCAGCGTGGCCTCTACATGAGCCCGCTGCGCCGCATGACAGGGATGGGACAGATCCTGCACATGTATGATGATATCCTAAAAGCAAAATCCATCACCAGCTGTTTTTGTACTATCAAAATGTTTTAGTTACCGCGAGCATTGCATCCTCCAAGGTGGCCACGAAGCACTCAAACAATCCCGTCGGCAAGTCCGACATAAAGCCCACAGTGTCCATATAGATGACCTGCAGATTGCAGGGTAAGTAGCCAGCGTGCGCTGTCACATCCAGTGTGGCAAATAGCTGATTCCGCGGCTGTAGTTTTTCCTCCACCGTGAGCGCCTTTATCAGCGATGTTTTCCCTGCATTCGTATAGCCAACAACCGCCGCAGTAGGATAATTTAGCTGTTTGCGCTTCTGGCGTAACAGTTGTCGCTGCCGACGAACATCATCCAATTCGGCGCGCAATTTCCGCTCCCTGGTGCGCAGTATTTCTTTCTGCTGATCGCTTAGGGAGTAGCCCTGGCGTCGGGTCTGTGTGACACTGGCATCCTTGGCCTGTGCCCATATATAAGGTAGCTCCGCCATCGCCACCTGTAGGCGGGCCTCGGCGCTGGTCGCATGCAGACGCAGTATCTGTATGACCACTGAGTAACGATCGAGCACAGGCAGTTGAAACTCGGCCTCTAGGAACTGTCTTTGGCCAAATGAGAGTGTGCCCTTGCTGACGAACAGGCAGCTGACCTGCCGTTCCTGACGCAGTTGAGAAAGCAGTTGCTTAATCTCGGCTATTTTGCCAGTGCCAAAGAGTGTCTTACGCTCCAGGCTTTCCAGTGGCACCTTGAGGGATCGGGCAACCTGCCAGTTGGGCAACGAGTGGATCAACGCTGTCGCCTCAGCTAGTTGATCATCAGGTGTCACACCGTCGGGAGTGGTGCGCTTGGCGGACCACTTGACATAGGGCTGCAGGATAAACACGTGTTGCGCTGTGGCCACATCACGGTTGATGCGCATAGCTCCACCTGCGACCTCATCATATGCACTACAAGATCATACTTATTATTATTAGGTCATGTGATTCAGCCGAACTCACCGATCGTCCAAAAAGCGCATGTCTCCTCCATTTAAGATAGTCGTTTCCTTCTGCTCGTGCAGCCCCTCGTGTATCTGAGCTTCGTAGAAGCTCTTTCGATTACGTATTCCCTTGACTCCTTGGTGTTGAGTGTACCGATAACGCGTCGGGATCTGAAGTGGAACTGGACGCAGCTGGGACACGCGTTGTAGCATACGCAGGCACTTCATGACTTAAGCTATACTATTATTAATTTAAGTTGATCACTAGTTAGTAGGTTTCTTCGTTGAGCACAGTGTGTTTGCCCTCGAAGGCCATCCAAGCAGCTTGACAGGATTTGGTGCGTGTAGTTGTCGTTTGATATGCCACGCCCGTTGCAACCAATGAGGAAATCAATACGTTATACTTAGCTGGATAACGTATTTTGCTTTGAACTGCTTTCTGAACAAAATATGTGCCTGCAAATCCTAGAAAAAAGAAAAATATTATGCAATTCCTTTGACAACATACGAAATGCCTACCCAAACAGAACGACGCCAAACCCGTAAAGAGAGCTCGTGTCATGCAATCCAAATACCCGTCGAAGCCAGGATGTTTATTACGTTGTTGTTCCTTCAAACGTTTAATATCGTTCATAATAATTATTTACGCATCAATTCGAGCTCAAGCTGATAAAATAGACCAACCGGCTGTAGTTTGTTATGCTCTCCTTCACCTTAGATGGGCAGCACTGTTTGAACGATCTGGTAACTATACAGTCGGCGCACACACGATGAAATGACGACAAGCAATAGAGAGTTTATGTTGAATGAGGATAGTCTGATTTTTAAAATTCGTGATTTTCTTTTTGTAACCTGCAATTGATGTAAATCATTTTTATTAATGTCGCATTTCTTTTCCTGTTTGCATGACATGCAGCTTCACGATGTTTTCGATTGGCAGCACTTTCTAAAATTAATGTCAATCAATCTGGCAACGACGTTTCAGTTTGTAAGTTTTTCTTAAGATTTTTCTACAAACATGGATGTGGAGAAGATTTGTCGCACTTGCTTGAGTCTCACGGGTCCATTTTTGTCTATCTACGATGGTGGCCCCGGCAGCTGCTTGGTTGATATGCTGCGCGAATTCACGCGCACCAAGGTAAGGTCGAGAGTAAGTGAAGACGTTCCCAATTCAATTTCTGTTTCTCATGTTTACAGCCGCGCCGCGAAGATAATTTACCAGCCAGGGTTTGCCTTAGCTGCATCAGCGAAATAAACCATTGTTATTCGTTTAAACTGAAATGTGAGAACTCGAATCGTACGCTGCGACAGTTGCTGCCCAACGCGCTGCCCGAGGAGTCCGATCAGCCGCTCCCACCTGCCGCCAAGACAGTCTCCACATCCGACAGCTCAGCTCAAACGTCTGTGGTTGCAACAGTCAGCAGTGAGGTGCAAACGGATGAGGTAGAAAAAAAAAATGCGGAACAAAACACAACTAATGAAGAGCAACCAAAGCAGCACACAACGCCTGCAATGGAGGAGGCCGAGGAGCAGCCGGGCCAGGAGGAGGAAGAATATGATTACGAATTTACTGAGGAGCAGGAAACAGATGAGACACCGTCCAAGGCCAGTGCCGAGAATATAATACTACATGTGGAAAAAGACAACATCAAGTTCGAAACGGAAATGGTGTACAATAAGAATACTGGCGAGCTGCTTGAACAGCCTGCGGAAACTATTGCCAAGCAGAAGGAATACAAATATCGGCTCGTCAGCAATAGCAATGGGGACACATACATCTCTCGGGAGCCGCCGTCGAAAGAGCAGCAATCGAGTCAGCAGGAGTCACAGTCAACGCCCAAGCGCAATCATCTGGGTGAGCCGGATGCAAAGAAATCAAAGCCTACACCCGCCGCTGAGGGGGATGAGCTGAAGGCGAAGTTCCACTGTGATCGCTGCAATGCGGGTTTTGCGTTGGAGAAATCCCTGATCATACATCGGAGGCAGAACAGCTGCACCCACCGCAACTTCAAATGCAATGAATGCGAGCGAGTGTTCGTCTCGCTCGATCACCTAACCGAGCATCAGGCCACACATGGAGCTTTCATATGCCAGGAGTGCGGCCTTCGCTGTGAGTCCATGGAGCAGTTGGGCAGGCACATGGTGCAGACGCACAAGCGGAATCTACGCAATCAATGCAATGTGTGCCAGAAAGGTAAGTGGATGAAACAGAAGAAGAAGTGTTGAGTTCTGGTATACGGTTCTCTCCTTTTCTTTGCAGTTTTCACTATGCTGTCTACGTTGCGGGATCACATGCGCATTCACACCGGTGAGAAACCGTTTGTGTGCAATATCTGTGGCAAGGGCTTCACACAGAATGCGAATCTGCGCCAGCACAAGATGCGACACTCGGACATAAAGCGCTTCAAGTGTACACAGTGCGATCATTCGTTTGTGACCAAAGCGGAGCTAACGTCTCATGGGCGTACCCACACGGGCGTCAAGCCGTATCAATGCGAAGTCTGCTCCTCCAGATTTACGACGAGCTGTTCCCTGGCCAAGCACAAGCGCAAACACACAGGCGAAAGACCCTACGCCTGTGATCTGTGTCCCATGCGCTTTACTGCACTGAACGTCTTAAAGAACCATCGACGTACGCACACGGGCGAACGTCCCTACGTCTGTCCCTTTTGTTCGAAGAGCTTTACGCAACGTGGCGACTGCCAGATGCATCAGCGAACGCATCAGGGGGATAAAATCTACATTTGCCCGGTGTGTAGCGAGGAGTTCAAAACGATGAACGATATGCGCTCTCATCTGACAGTCCACGAGCAGGATGACAAACGTCTGGTCCACTTCGCCCTGCTGAGCAACAAGGAAAACGGGAATGCGGCGACGCTGGAAGAGGCTGACGAGGATGAGTCGGATGCAACCGATTTACTGTAGGTTAGTTTTCCCCGAAAGGGACTTATAATAAGCTGGGGGGGTTTTCTGAAGAGCGGGTAAAAACGAACATTCAGCTGAAATACTCGGGAAATTTAGCAACGGGAGGCTTAACGGCCCCTGTCGTCTGGTTTACATGTCTACTAAAACTATCGACAATTCACTCAAGGGGGATGCAGTGCATAAGTTGTACAAATATTACTTTACTATTGATATATGATGGGCCAAAATCAGAGAAAGAATCCACAGACTATCGACCGATATACGTAAGGTAGGGAGTTATCAATAGTATAAGGAATATCTATGATTCTGTCGATATTGAATCGTAGAGTATAAGCAATTGGGGCCTCACATCGTTTAAGCTAGAGCATTATTGATATACGTAAAGCTACAAAACACCAATAATTTTTAAAATATTAAATAAAAGGCTTTTACCGAATTGCTGCCTTATCGATGGCTCGATTTTCTTCCAGCTTGACTACGAATAATACACAGGATCTTTTTGTAGCATCCCTTAGTGTTTAATTTTTAGCTTACAACAGTAGTTATTAAAATGCTTATGATTCGATATATGCACTTGGTCTCTAATAGAATTGTCCGTACTGCGCCGCCGGCTGCTGCGGTGGTTGAAGCGCTGATGTGGACGCCTCCGTCGTGGCGACAGCGACGGAAGTGTTAAGTGATGAATTGCTGGTGACAGGCGGATTGCCCTGAAACCAATTGACCAGCTCGTGGTGCGCACTCTGCACGCATTTCCGCTGATCAGCTATCAGGTTTTCTGAGTATTTCACATGGTTGGCATAGGCCTCCTTCTCATGCTGTGCATCTTTGGACATCCGATGCAGATCCTTCAGTATCGCCGAGCCCCATAGCTGCACGTGGATATCAGGTATTTTACTTGCCAATTGCATTGCTGGCGTCACCATATTCATGCTCTCCTTGGAGTTGCCTATGCTAAGGAAGACATGTGACAGCAGCACCAGGGAGCAGCTCGTCAGACGATTTAAATCCTCCGCATTGGCCATTTTTAACGTTTCCCGCAGGAAGCGTCTGTCGAAATTATTATTAGTTATGAAATTTCAAAAGGATCTCATTCTCTACTTACTTGGCTTCATGAAAGCTGTTTTTGTGGAAGGCATGCAATCCCTGAACGTAGTAAAATCCACCCATTAAGGCTTGACTACTGTAAGTGTGCGTATTTTCCGTGGACACGGCATCGAGTATTTGTTTGAGGTCAGACTCCCGTTTTGTGCGCAGATAAATGATAGCCAGATTGAGATTAGCGAAGAGCTTAAGATCCCGTTCACTCGTCTCGTTCACGCACACCAAAAACTGTCGCTCGGCGTGCTCAAAGAAGCTCGTCGACATGGAATACAATCCAATAAGGCAATGGAGCTGTGCTGAATGCCGCTTGAGCAGGTTGCGTTGTGGCATAGCGAGGCAAACATCGCGTGCAGCGGCGATCTCACGAATGGCCAGCTCCCGGTTACCCATAACCATGCGGCACATCACGATGTGTTCCAAGAGGATGACCTTAAATACCGATAGTATGGATTTGTCCTCCTGCTGTCTCAGTTTTTCGATTTGTATTAGCGCCTTTTCCGTATACTTTTGCGCTTTGTCCATGTATCCGGCCATCATTGAATGTGAAACAGTGACCAGATAGACGAGCACATAAAGCTGCTCCTTAGGTAGCCAGACAAACATCTCCAGCTGATTGCCACCAAAGATCGAGTCGTCACTTGGCCAATTGGGTGCCATTATCGTTTGTATAGACATTTGAAGTTGCTTTAAACTGGGCTTCACAGTCTTCACCTGGCCAAGGGCCAGATAGTAACACACTTGCAGCACCAGGAAGAACACCTTCAGATACTCCTTTTGATGGGCATTAGGTATATTATTGTCGATAATTTGACCCGCTGAGTTGAGCAGTGCCAGCACATCATTCGTTTTTCGTTCTATCATCAGGATCATGGCCCTTGAGAGCAAAAACAGCACTTTTAGGTATGTGGCGCCCGCCTCCTCGGCCGATTCAGCACCCACACCCAATAAATCACTGGCCAGCGAATATTCTCGATCGCTCGCATGGATCTGGGACAGTTGCAGTAGCAGTTTACAATGCCAATAGACATTGTTTTGTGATAGTTCGACGGCTCGTCGCAGCATCGCCTTCGCATGTGAACTTTGCTCCACTTTCTGATGCAGCTGGGCGAGCAGTGAGGCAGTATCAAATTTGACATCATCAAAATTCATAAGAGGCTCTGCGATATGCCATGCCTGTTCCAAATGCCGACGCGCCAAATCTGTGTTGCACGTGTAGGCCATAAGAACTTGTCCCATTTGCAGATGTGTTCGCGCCTCCACCTAAACAACAGAAGTGGGATTCCATTGATTTGGGTAATTGTTGTATTTGTTATTGACTTTCACTTATGGTACACTTACCTTTGAAGGCGGCTGAAAAGTGAAGAGCGCCTGTAAACATTGTATGCATTTTTTTATGTTTGGCGGCTGTGAGGTACGAAAGTATTCGGCAAGTCCGAGGAGTGATATATAACAAGCATCTTGTGATGCTGGTGTTGTACTTACAACACTCATTGTGTTTTATTGCTAGGAAATCGGCTTCGTTTTGTTTATCGCGTAATTTTGTTGTTGTTGTTGTTGTTGGTACTGCTGCGTGGGTAATGTGGTTGTTAATCAGTGTTGATAAACATTGCGGCACAGTGCTGCTATCTGTATTATCGATATATTATTTGGTTGCAAATAAAAAATCAAAAATTGCAAATTAAATTAAAAATGTATTCGTTTATTTAAATAGTTATACCCTATAATAGCTATGTATGTATTATTAGTACATATTTCTTCATGAATAAGTCGCTGAGTTGTAACAAAAATAGTTGTTAAATCATATTTGAAGCTGAATAATGAAAATGAATGAATAATGAATAATGAAATAATGAAAGGAGTCTTAAATAATTTTTAAAATTAATAACTATAAATTGATCAAATCAACATAAAACGAAACCAAATGTCTCTTTACCTCGATAATTTTAAACAAAAGACAAAGTTTGCGCCAAATAAAAATACTAAAATAGGGATATTTTTAGTCGATGGACAAAAGTGTTATACGGATTTTTTGAAATCGATAAACCATCATGATAGCTTATCGACGACGTCCATCAATCGATGCTTTCTTGCATCTCTAGCATTATTGGCGTTCTTTTTTTTTTGCAACAGTTTAACAAATATTTGTATAGATATGAAAATGGACGTTGAGGAAACTACAAAAGAGGCTGGCGTTGAGCTCACCGATGCGGAAAATGAACTGTATGATAGACAAATTCGACTTTGGGGCTTGGAATCTCAGAAAAGGTTAGTTTGCCGGCTAGCCGGCTGTCGCCATTTGTATGTGAAAAAACCCAATGTTAAATAAAAAAAACAATTGTATAGATTGCGCACAGCTAATATACTGATTTCTGGCCTGAATGGACTTGGAGCGGAAATAACTAAGAATATTATTTTATCCGGAGTGAACTTGGTAAAACTGCACGATGACAAATTGGTGACCGAAGAAGATTTTTGCTCACAATTTCTGGCTGCACGTGAATCATTGGGAAGGAACCGGGCCGAAGCATCATTAGCACGCGCTCGAGCTCTTAATCCTATGGTGGACATATCCGCGGATGCGCAGCCATTAAGTGAGAAGAACGCGGACTTTTTTGGTCAATTTGACGTTGTGGTTATAAACGGTGCAAGTAACGAGGAACTGCTGCGCATTGACACTATCTGCCGGGAGTTGGGGGTTAAATTTTTCGCCACTGATGTTTGGGGCATGTTTGGTTTCCATTATGCTGGCTTACAGAAACATAGCTACGTGGAGTAAGTGATCTGCCATATACTTGTGGACCATCTATAATTGTTTATTCATTCTTTTTAGAAACGTTTTCAAATACAAAGTAATATCGAAGCCGAATGAGAAGGTGAAATATGAAACGGTCTCCACTCCAGTGCAACGCGAAGTCGACTATCCAGCCTATTCTAACTGGCTTGACTTCAATATCAATGCTCCCAACTATCAGCGGAAGTTGAAGCGTGATGGACCAGGCATCATAATGCTGCGCGTTCTACAAAACTTCCGCAGCACACATAAGCGCGACCCCAGCTATAAGACAAGAGAAGCAGACATTGCTCTACTGGAGCAAATCCGAGATGATCTGGTGCCGAACTCTGCACTGTCCAGCGATGCACTTGGTTTACTTTTTGCGCAGATATCGCCAGCAGTCGCTGTTGTTGGTGGCGTTGTGGCGCAGGAGATTATTAAGGTGGTGACCAAAATGGAAGCTCCTCACCGAAATTTATTCATATTCAATCCAGAAACTTGTATGGGCTATGTGGAAGCGATTGGTGTCAACTAAGATAAGCCAATTACAATGCATAATTAAAGAGAAACCCCTCTATTTCTATCTTATCTTTTAAAACTTCTTTAATTTTCCCTCTCTCTTATAATGCTAATATTATATTAGAGACAAGTAGTAAAAACAATTAAGTTTCGCATTATGCATGATGGTTTAATACAAAAAGCATACAGGTAAATGGAAATTAAAGGAAACTTATCAATTTGTGAGAATTTCTGCGGCACGATTCTCCATAAGTTTTTCCATATTTGTGATCGCGCCCATCCATGTGTCCAGTGTGCTGGCCATGCCAACAATTTGTGTGCGATCCAAAACACGTGGCTGCACCCAGGACATGTTTACTACCCCAGCCACCTGATCGATTTCGCCACGCACAAGATCTAGAGCCAGAGCCTTCATGATCAAAAACTCAACCTCTTTGGGCGGCAGTTTTGTCTCGTTAGCAATGTCTGCAAAGGAAATGGCACGCTCAATGGCCGAACGCTTAAAAGTCATCTCCATGAGGCAGAGCAGCGAAATCTTCTGGCGAAGCTTTACTTCCTGGGCAGCCAAATCCGGGATTTTTGACCAAATCTTTTTCATGTCATTAAATCTGTTTGAAGACAACAAAATGTATAATAGTTTATAAGCTTATGAATCATTTTCGAGCCCTCACTTGTTAATGTCGCCCATATTAAATGCCTTCAGCAGCTCCACCAGCCATTCGTTTTCCGTATTTTGGAGTGATTCTAAAATGGGATGGGCCAACAGCTCGCCAATGTTATAGACGCCATCACCCAGCAGAGCGGCCAGTCCCAAAAAGAAAGCCTGTTGCGCCCATTGGTCACGAGGGTAGTCGTCCAGCGAGCAGCCCAAGAACTGTAAGCCACAACGATAATATTCGCTGTGCTTGCCCACACGACGGTAGTATTGGGAGGCGAGCATATAGTATTTGCCATGCACAGGCGTAACGTTGCCTGCTTCCTCGAGGACATCGCGCAGTTCTTCAATAATTTTCTTGGTCGAATTCAGATCGTTCAGATTGCTGAGATATAAGTTGCCCTGCATGACTTGCAGATACCAGACAGCTTCATCGCATATTTTAACTTTGTCCTTCATTTTTTCCAAAAACTCGATTGCCTCCTTTTTGTCACTGATATTATCCACGACCACCTCAAGTATTTGAATCAGACCATAGGGATTTATTCTGCAATTATATGTATATTTTAACATCATATTTACCTAGTCTAGACCAATGCGGCTTTGACTTACTTTGTTTCGAAGGTGGAGATGAAATTTTGGTACAGCTGCAGAAGAGCGCTCTCGTCCTGCAACGACTCATGGCGCACAAATGTAACAAGCTTAATCGTCAACTCGTTCCACAATCTGTAAAAGCAAAAAAAAATAATAATAAAAAATTATACTAAGAAACAAAATTGAAAAAACTCTTACTTTTCATTATGCAGCTCCTCAATTAGAGTCCATTCATCAGCGAGATCTTTGTTTGTTGTCTTCTTTTGTGAAGCCAAGTATGCAGTGACTGTCGCTTGCGTATTCGACATTGTTGCTATATCCTGAGCTAAGCTATATTCGGAATATTTATTATAATTTTGTATAAAAAATATGCGCGTATGAAGTAGGCAAAGTGAAATTGCAAATCACAATTAGAGACGTCTAAACTATCGATATAATGCAAACATCGACTAATTCTGAAAATGGTACTATAAAAGTAATATATCGGATTGATATAGAAATGTGTGTAAATTTTAATAAATAAATAGTTTTATGAATGTTTATGCAGACTAGATCAGAATATTTATTCTCGCTCAAAATGTTTGTTAGGTGGAAATATTATATTAATGGTAATAGCCCTGACATACATTTAATACTTCACATACAATAGCAAAGACATGAACCACTTAAGTGGTAGCACTAACGAAGCAACTGTTATGCACTAAAGTGGCAACGCCCAACTTAAAAAAAATTAAGTTTTCTATAAAAAACATAAATAAAATTCCCAAGCTATATTTCTTGTATTTTATTTTAGCGTGCGCTTAACGGAAGTATCAAATATTAAATATTAGGTCTTGTCAGAAAATTCAATTTTCGATTCACTGTTGTAAACGGAAAATGTTAAAATAAGAGCCACTGTTAAACCGCTCATTGCTAACAGAACGAACAGCTGTTGGGCACTGCGTGGGGAGTTCAGTTCAATAAGAACAGCTGAGCGTGAAAGTCGTGGTGCACGGAAAAAATAAAATCGCATTTCCAAACATTTATAAACGTGAACGATAAAGGATATAACACGTCAAATAGCTTAAACGCAGCTTAGCCGCAAGTTCTTCCAATACAACCAGTGCAATTATATTACAACAATCAAATCTCGTGCGCACCCAGCAATAACAACAAAGAGCACCCGCATATACAAAAAGAAAAGAAAAAAGAAACGAAAAGAAAAGTAACACTCTGAATGTTTAAACAAAATAGAAAACGAAATTGTCTGCACTAGCAATAGCATGTTAATGATTGTGCGATTGTTATATAAATGTTAAAAATTTATTAAATAAATCTCACACACACTCGAACCATTATGTGGATTTGTTTGCAAAGTGTTCAAATAAACAAAACTTATACGCATAACTCAATAGATTTTGTGCTTTAAATACGAAAAGAAGACGTGCTCCTTTATATAAACTGGCAATAAAACTTTTAACTTGTTGGTAGCTAGTTTGCGGTGGGTGTGTGTGCGTGTGTGTGCTTTGCTTTGCCAATAGGCAGCGCACCAGCGATTCGAATCATCTTGAAAGCGAAACTAGCGGCGGCTTCATTTGCATTTGTCGTGAGCGTGACGATATAAGATCATAACATCGACCATCGAAGTATTCGGCCACCCAGCAACAGAGAGAATCTGTATCGACAGCGAGGTTAGTTCTATTTACCATATGTTATAGATCCATTATCGTGTTGCAGTGGAATCTTATCAATTGCCTATTCGTTGGCCGACTACCAAACTATTATGCAACTGTCCAATTCTATTCCAATTCCATTCAATTGCGAGCGCCACTTATCGTGGTGGCGCTTGCCTGACACATTTTGTTGCGGGCGCAACATGTGCAACGCATGTTTCGTTCGGCGTGCGTATTGTAAGTGCATTTCCTGGCCACACTTGAGGCACTCGAGGACGCACATTTCTATTGTCCGCCATCAAAAAAAATTATTTCGAGGCTAGGGCTAGAGGAAGGGAGGGAGGTAGAGAGGAATTTTGTATCCTGTTGCGCTCTTAACTTTTCCCATTTCCTGCAACTGTCGAACTGCTGTGCGACAGTCTTTGCCGCTTTTTCAAAATCAATGTCAGCTCTGTTGATATTTCCTTGGCCTGGCCCCTGCTGAAGCCCCCGAGCCCAACTATGCAGTGCGTTCGCCAAAATGAAACGTGCGACATCTGGCGTAGACGGGCGGAGCTGCCCGCCTGCCTGACTGGCTGACTGCCTGCTCCGCACTTACAGTTATATGAAGAGCGGTAATTTCAAATATAAAAATGAAAAGAAAAAACAGAAAAACAAATATAAAAATAAGTAAATAAATAAAAATAAAACAATATTGTACAAGTGCGGCTTAAATTTTTATTTCATGATGAACCAGAAAATACCCTGTACAATGAACAAATAGCCAAACTGAGAAAGCGAATAGAAAGAGATATAATTAATTTAATTATGATAAATTTAAACCACTTAAATATCATATTAAAAAAATCATTTTCTTAAGCAAATGATATATTTTTAAACATATTTTCTTTTTTAAATAACATTTAATTTTTATTCTGTTTCCCATTCAAGACCAAAAACATGTGAAGTATTGAAATTCCTAGGCTTATTAATAAAAAATAATGTTTTCTGCAATAAAATTAAGCATTTCTTGGCAATTCAGAATCATTAAATGTATATATTTTATATAAAATTTTTTAAAATTCTGAGCTGTGTTAAATTTAAATAGCTTATGAAAAATATTTTCAATTGCTTCATGGAAATTCCATAGAATATATGTACATATATATGCATTTTATGAGCTCCTTGCACTTTATGCAGGGTATAAATGAGTAAAATACATTCCCGAAATGCAATCTGTCTTTCGTTGTCCATTGAATGTTGACTGCTCTTGTTTTGTTTTCTGTTTTCTGCTGCACTGGCTATTAAAAGCAAAAGTGAAAAATTCCATACAGACGATGGCGGCATCAACTGTAACGGCAACGGCAACGGCAACTGCAACAGCAACTGCAACAGCAACTGCAGCTAGAGCTACTCCAACAACGGCAACAACACTGTCAAGTGCGTTGTCGCTTCCTACTCTTTGGGTGTGTTATGTGGCCAACCAACTGAACATACATAAGGGTGTGTGTGTGTGCGTATGTGTGTGAGTGTCTGTAAGTGTGATTCAATTACAGGCCAATCCAGTCCAAGTCCAGTCTGTGCCAGGCCCAGGCCTCAATTCGATGCTTGACGCGTATATATTGCGAAAGACTTTTTCAGCCAGAGACTTGGCCAAAGTCAGGCCGCATGCCTCATAACTACACGCACACACACACACACACGCATGGCTGTGTATGTATTTACATTGATTCGAATTCCATTGGCGGCGATTTCATAATCGCTTACGCCGCTTCCCTCGTTTTACTTAATTTCTTTACGTATTTTGTTGCTGCTTCTTCAGCTGTTTTATATATATATATATTTTTTTTTTATATATATATTATATATGTGTATATAGCTGAGTGTTTAGCTTTTGATTTTTTTTTGAGCTGCTTTAAGCTTGAGCAACAACAACAACAACAAAAGCAATGGCAACACACTAAACAAAAAAAAGTTGTTTCAATGTTGGTAACTTTCTCCTCAACCACCTGCCAAAACCGCAGAGCGCACAGCTTGGGCTGTCAGTAACAACTGCTTTTGTATATATGATATAGATATGTATACACACGTGTGTGTATGGGTGTGTGTGTGTGTGTTGCTTCCATTTGTCATGTTGTTGTATTTGATATGCGCGCTATGCGTGCCAGTTGATTGCGCGATTAGCAAAGCCCGCATTCAAAACGCGTGCGCGCGAATTTCAAACTCAAGCTGCAATTTCATAATCTTCATTCACATCGCCAGCAACAGCAACATGATCATCATCAACTTCATTATCATTATCATGCACGCTGTTAGCTGGCTGAGTCAAACTGTATGTGCTAATTGAATCGATTCCCATCAGACAACAAATATCTCAAAGCGAACGGGTAAAAACCAGGCAACTTCCTAGTCCAGCAGCTAACTGAAGACCAAGGCGAAGGCCAGTACGGTCCATGGGCTATGGCTAAACCTATGAATGGAAAATACTCTTGCTATTTACTCTTAATTTCAGCCTAATAAATCTCATTAGGTGTTACGGCTAAAGATACATTTATTGTACCTGATCTTATAAGAAATCGCTAGTAGTTCCGGGTTACTTATTTTTCGCCTTGCTTTGCAGAACTTTCTTTAAGAGAACCAAAAAGTCGTCATTTAAATTGTTTAGATTGAAGATTGCTTTGTTTTTTCCAGTGCATCCACTGGTGGGTGGCCATAAAATTGCAATTAAATTGCTATTCGATCAAATCAGTTCAATGGCAAAGCCATTGCTACAAAGAGGCAGCACTCAAGATGCCTTTGTAATGCAAATATAAACACGACTGTGCCAGGCCTAAACAACAGCATACACACACACACACACACTTCCTCTCACATACACGTTTTGGCCATAAACATATTAAATTTTATGATTATTAGAGCCGCAACGTCTGCTGAGCAACTTATGCAAATCTTCGATTAAAGATAAGCGCGCCTCGTGGCAGCTTTTCCTACGGCCGCTCCAGCTCCATCGCAATCTGAAGGAGGTCGACTCGGGCGTACGCATTGTAAAACCAGTTGCTTTCAATTTGTTTCATGTTCAGGGTTCACCAGGTGTCTTCCACTGTAGATGGGCAGGTATTTGTTTGGTTGCCTCAACCTCAAAGCGTTTTATGCGCCATGCAATTGGCACTCCAAATAGCTGTTGACCGCCATGCATGCTGATGACTCTTAATGGCTTTTGGTACGACATCAAAAACTACCACACGAACGACAACGCAACATTCCGCACCCAAAAAAAAAAAAAAAAAAAACAACAACTAAATGCAACTGAAAACGAGCGCGTTTTGGATTTTCGTATTGGCATATGGCATAATCAAGCTTGCAGCTCAAGTGGCTTTTACTTGCACCGCCAGACTGGGCCACGCACCACTGAGGAGCAGCCAGTGTAGCTCCCACTTCCCATTCATCGTGCCTGCTAGTGGGGCTGCCAAGTTGTCTATGTCACATGCTCACATGCTTTTGCCTCATGTTTTATTGCCACCGTCGCAGCGGTTCATGTTGTTATTTGCATTGGCCAAACAGCAGTCGCTGCACAGCGCACAGTGGGGCAAAGATCAAATGAGGAAATATAATAACAAATTTTTATATATGCTAGTTATGATACTTAGAAATTTTAGAATACTTAATATCTATTTCAATCAAATCCCTTCTCTTATTTTTCCACACAAATTATATAGTTTCGTCCCACTGTAGCTAGCTGCTGCTGTCTGCCAAGTTAATGCAATGAACGGCACAAATATTGAAATACACACACGATGGAGGATGAAAAAAAATAAAAAAATACAGGGCTGCTGATGAGATTGCCTCTCCATATAATTATCTTGTGGTTCTCTCCCTCTATGCATAATTCTATCGTGTCTTGTTCTATCCATGTTCAGGTTGTATGTTTGCTGTTTGTTTGTTCAGATCTCGATGGGGCGGCCTTTCCACCAAAAGGTCTCGCAAATATTGCACAAACGCACGATGTTTGAACTACACTCGATGTGGAATTTGATGTACAAAGATCTTCTGCTTGCTGTTGTTGTTGTTGGTCTGGAAATGCAGACATATGTATATAGATATATGTACTATATTTGTATTTATAGCTGTACTAGTATTTTGACCCTCACATGGGCTTTATAATCAAACTTCAAAGTCAACCAGCAATTATTGTTAGGCCTTGTCATTATAATGCCAATAAGCTGCCAAGTGCATGGCAAAAAGAAGTAAATAAATGAAGGAATCAATAATAATAAATAAATAACTCAAATATTTAGCAAATTATTACACTTTTCTTGTATTCGACCTTATAAGATATATACACATATTTTCCGTTTTATTGTCAAGGATGTCTTAAAGATAGAAAAGTATCTGCAACTAGTTGCAAAAGTATCTGGAATTCATTAGAATTGTATTTTTTGCAAAGTGTATATAAATATTCGTGTTCGTTTCAAATACATGTATGTAAATATAAAAGGTACAAAAATATCTGTAAATAGTAGCATAAAATATATATAAAAGATACAAAAGTATCTGTAAATAATAGCAAAAGTATCTTTAAATTGAAATGCACTGTAGAAGAGAGTAAAACAAGCATTAATTACATTTAAAAATATATATGTATATATATACAGGAGAGATATATATATATAAGAGATATATGTACATATATGAACTATACACACATATTTTATATTCATGTTTTGGTAGTAGTGAGAAATAAACAAAATAGTATTACAACATATAATACACATACAAGTATACCGGATGCGAATTGATATTGCAGCAGACCGATTTGCTTAAGATACTAAGTATATATCTTGATACTTTGGTATCTAGGCAATGATCTAATATTGGGTTGGCCAAAACAAAGTGTTTGAGGAAGCTTTTTTTTAGCGCGAAAGCAAACAGTATAGTATATAACATATATATACATACTATATAATGTACATATATAATTGTTTGCTTGCCAATTCGTAATATGTCAGTGCTATCTCTTAAGGAATCGGTGTGACATGGTGTTTTAAAGCTTTTCTCAATTCTTGGAATGATTCGCTACAATTCGCTAAAAACCATGACACATACGATTTTCCCTAGCGCCGTTTGCCTGTTGCAAATTATTTTCTAGAATTTCTTCGATTTGGTTTCGAATTGTTTTTGTTTTCGTGCGTATGTGCTCTCTCCCTGGTTAACACTTTCATATCACTCTACCCCATACCCCAATCCCAGCAGCCATTCAATTTTGCCCACACGATTCAATTTGTATTAAGCAGAAGTTGGGCTGGGCTGGCAGGGCTGAGCTGGGCTGGGCTGAGCTTTGCTTTCCACCTAATCCGAACCAACCCATGCAGCCGTGTAATATGAATGTGATTGAAATTTCAAATTGCATCCGGCAAACATCAGTGACTGTGTGGCGTTGGCGATGCTCCTTGATATACCCTACAATAAGAAGAGGGCCAATTGGGCATCTCGACTATTAAACAAATTTTAATGTTTATGGTAATCGCTTTTGTTCAAGTGTAAACAAAATATAAATTATTTAAAACAAAAACATGAGTATCCAATATATAGGCCACAAAAAACAAGTAAGAGTGCTCTAGTCGAGACTGCTCGACTAAGAGATCCCCTGAACCCTGCGAAGAACTGCGATTCCTAAGAACGGCTAACATTCTCCGTTACTTTTATATGTATGTACAAGCAAGCAATACATACACACACACAGACGCACGCACAAGCACACAATCTGCTAACTGTGCATTATGACTCACCATCTTCTCTGCTGCTGCAAGACGCCGATAATATGAGATATTAAATGTTTAATAATTTTTTTTTTAGACCAACGATTTTGATCAAATTTGTTATACGTGATCATGTCATTGATATGTGTGTATGCGCCAAAATTTGAAGACTCTAACTATAAAGATGAATTAAATAAAATTTTATAATTAAATGAAGACATCGGTTTTTAATCGATAACATTAAAACGATTACAGTTATCGATTATTTGAAACAAACTCGATCGAATCGTGATATACACGAACTTCCAAAAAAATTTGAAGTCTCTAGCTCTTATGTCTTCTGAGATCGACGCGTTCAAACATACGGACAGACGGACGGACGGACAGACGGACAGACAGATAGATCGACTCGGCTTCTCTCCCTGATCAAGAATATATATACTTTATGGGGTCAGCCACGCCTCCTTCTGCCTGTTACATACATTTTCACAAAACCATTATACCCTGATTTCCCATTTTCAATGGGTTCAGGGTATAAAAAGAATAACATAATAAAAATGAGAAAAAAAAAACAGAAATTTGTATTCATTAAATCATTTTATTCAATATGATTACAGGGTATTACAGTCGCCTAGTTGTCTTTTGTTGTTCACTTTGTTTTACATGCAAAATTAAAATTGGAATTTACAAAACTGAAGCTGACAGCAGACCGAAAACTCAACGATTTTACGAGCCATGGCAACATTAATGATGATTACGATGATAGGGCAATGATGAGCATGATGATGATGTGTGTGATGTGTGCGTGGTTTGCGTATGTGTGTGTTTGTCTGTATGGTATGCCTAGGTAGTTAGCTGATGATTCGATGGGTAACCATGTGCGATTAGAAGGATGTTTAAAGTGCTTTGCAAGCTTTGTTAAGAGCTTTGGTGCGCCAAACCAAACCGAGCTAACCGAGCATGAAGGCAGCTTTGGCATTACTTAGCGTGATTGCATATCGGCGCCAGAAACCGATGTGAATCGCATCGTATAGCATCGCATGCCGCTTTTTCAAATCTCAAGGCGTGCCGTGGATCAGTTGGCCACGCGTGCCGTGCCGTGCCGACCGCACCGCATAAACCTTGGGCTGGCGCATTTCAATTATGGCTTTTGTTAATCATAGCCTCCGATTGCTTAAATTGTTAACAAAGATTTTTATACACTTGCATTTAGACATAAATGTGCATACATATTCATGTCCCGAGCCGTGTTAATGGGTAATTAAGCGGCGTTGGCAGCCAATTATCCGAAGACCTGTTCAGACTACATTTACGGACGTTTAGACTCGGAAGCTAACTTGACTACGCTCGAGCTGCATGGTATTATGCACTTGAAATGAAATTCGCATATTCCATTGTTTTTACTCAACGATTTTTCAAGTTCGCTGCAATGATTCGTGGGCAATCGAACTTTCAAGCTGAACTGGGTATACTCTATACCCTGAAAGGGTTTATTCAGTTTGAAATGAAATTATATTTGGACTAAAAATGTATACTTATGTATATGTTATCTTGTTTTATTCTTATTCATCAGTTGTTAAGCGCATATAGTCTATTAGTTATAGAATATTATATCATGAATAGAACTGCCTTTGGCATGAAGTCCAGGCCATACTTTTGATAATGTTTTATAATGTTAATATTTATGGTCATCATAATATTATATTTGTATTTTTATAGTTCTCTAGTTTATTTCAATTAGTTTTGCTTTTTTCCCACTCTCACTTTATATATTTATATTAAAGATTGAAATTCTCTATTTAACTATTTCGCTCGAGACTTGCATCATCTTCGTCTTCAACTCTTTTGTGGCTGTCGCAAAAACTTTCTATATTATTTTTATGTTTTAGTTCCTGTTTTTTGGATAATCGTTAATGCAAGCGCTTTGTTTTTTGTGTGTTTTGCTTGGTCTTCAGCGATCTGAATCTGAACAAACAAAATCAAATGAAATCAATAAATGGTCGTTGCATTTGGGTCAATGTCAAATACGTTCAGTTGGACCAACTTCGACTTGAATCACAAACTTGAAGACGATGATGATGATGATGATGATGATGACAGTGATGACGATGATACTGATGATGCTGGTGAAGGCAATATCTTCATTTACGCCCCAATCTGGCCCCCATTAACATGGTCGAAACGATATTTACCAAGCCAAACGCTTCTCTCCTATCAGTTTGAAGGCTTCGGGCACACGTGTCGCCCGTCGTCCGACGCTTAGCATTTATCGTGCGCGACATTCAGCTCGTTTTAGCTCATTGTTCTGTTTTGGCCAGCATTAAAAAGAGGTTCACAACTTGATGTCTTTTAATTGGAAATTGTTTGCCTTGTAAAACTTTTTGGCTCACTGCCGCACAAGTCTTTTGATGTGAGCCAAGCATCTAAACTTTTAACGATATGTAAAATTTGCATATATACACACGTGTATGTATATGTATATATATCTTACAACATATATATATATATTTATATGCAAATCATAACGTCTGCGTGTGTGTTTGTGTGTGGGCTTTGACTTTGGTCTTAGCTGCTTTTTTGGCGCTTAAAGTTTTTCCTGGCTTTGATTGCATACAAATTAGCGGTATTCGCATTTCTGGTAGAAAGTAAAACTGTTTTTATTGAATTTATTTATTTGGTAGATATTTTTGTTGCTGTTGCTGTTTTTGTTGTTGTTGTTGATGTTGATGTTGCTGTTGATGTTGCTGGTATTAACGACAACTTTTACTTTTTTTCAGAAACTTGTAAATTACACAGACATTCGCGGCAAAAGAAGTTGAAAAATGCCCCAAAAAGCGAGGCATAAAAACTCTAAATTGAACTGCTCGACTTTTAGATACCCTGTCTGTATACTGTCATAAAATCTAAAAGTACTCCCCATTCCTTTGCATTTATTTTTAAAAGTTGTACAAATTTAATATCGAGCGAGATCTGCTAGAAAACTTTTAGAATAGAATGGAAGCTAAGCTGACCTGAATCCGATACAAAAGCCAAAGTGGAAAAGTTTTTAATGTTTATTAGTTATTAAACTCTCTTGGCCTTGCAAATGACTGCTATTTGTTTTTTTTTATTTATATACATATATAGGGAGCATTTGTAATCCTTAACTAATGCCAGGCTAATGAACAGTTAACCGTATTTGCATTATCGTATTTGAATAATCTTTATTTAAATATGATGCCAAAGCGATTTGAACTTGACTTCCACGACTCATTGAACCATTGAATTTCATCCATGAGTAGGTAATTACCCTAGGTCCATAATGGCCGCTTTCGGTCATACAATAACTACGGGGTATACAAATAGGTTTCTTTCGGTAATAACTTTTTTTGTGGCTTGTGAAACGTTTCGTTTATTGTCCACACATTAATCTTCTTTTCAATCATGTTTAATGCGCTGAGTGATCTGAACCAGTTTCATTTTGGGTTTTTTGTTGTTGTTTTGTTTGTGATATTGCAGTTGTGACAGACTAAGTGGTATTAATTAGTTAGATATTTTATCTGGCCAACTAGCTGTCGACCATGTTAATTGGAAGAGTGCGTAACTGTTGACATGGTTGCTGTGGGGGAAAGCTAAAAAGAAGCGACTTTCAGCAATCAATGGCCGAGAAGCGAGTTTGTACAGTTGAATGGCAGCTGAGTTAGTTAGCTTATCTCGAATACTAGGTACATGCTCTCTAATTCGTATATAGGCACGTTAGTCTGTACATGCACATGCTATAAGCTGGTGGCATTGACATTGTTTATTATCTAACAATCCGAACTATTTGTATACCATTGATCTAGAAAACGGCAAAAGTAGAGCAAACTCTCAGCTGGAAATAGAACAACTTTCATAACGCAACCAAAATTCACTAACTGCTATCAAAATTATCACATATCACTGTTCATATATGTATATGTACATTCATACATATGTCCATGTGTATGTGTGTACACATATTTAATACCGAACTGCATTGCAGCACCCTTATCCAAACAAAAATAAATAAAGTTCTTTCAATGACAACAATTCATCATGAAGCTAATTTCCCTCCAGCTAAATTCATGTTATATATATGTTTGAAATTGTATTATGTATGAATTTTCCTGTTCGAGCGATAGGAATACAACAAATTGTCGCCTTATCGGAGCAACGACAAATTAATAAAAAATATAAATATATTTCAGAGTAGGAGTATCCGGCTAGAAGATACCCTGAACAAACATGCTTGCTCATATGCATACATGAATACATGAATATATATATATATATATATATATATATATATATATATATATATATATATATATATATATATATATATATATATATATCTATAGGCAGAGTGGGCTAACTTAACTCGCAACTTACAACATCTTTCACCTGTTACATAGGTTCGGCAACCGCAATATACCCTGCTTAAACCACTTTAATTTTCTATTGGGGTGTACAAAATGTACCTTGTCACGGCGGCGTGACTAATTTCATGATGTCGTTGGCCATTGCGTACTTTATCACCACTATCAGTGCTGAGGACTTAGCCTTTTTCTGTGCAGATCTATTATTCCTTCACATCTCTGATGTTGCAGGCAATCAATTGTATAATTTTGTAATTGAATTGTGATGCGATTTATTTGAAAACAAGTATCTGGCATTAAGCATTGACAGGGCAGCTCAATGCACTCTGCAGCACCTACGATTATGTCGATGTCGATTATATATTTAATGCTGGTGGACATGCAGTAAATGACGACAACTGCAAAACTTTATTTTAAAATCAAAAAATCAATTGGCAAACGAGATTAAATTCAGGTAAATTCCCCTATGTACCTTCATCACCCCAAACGCATTGAAAATGGAAAATCAGGACAGAATTGGAAATGTAACAGGCAGAAGGAGGAATGACGGTCACCATAAAATATATATGCTTATTCAAGATCAAATGCGCGGAGTCAGTCTAATCATGTCTGTCTGTCTTACGTGTATTCAATTTCGCTATTATCTGTTTTAATGACCAATAAACAAATGTTTTTCAAATATGTTTTATGGCAACTTAAATTTGTCACTTAGTCTAAACAATCAGAAATTAAAATCAAAATTTATGTCTGCCGTATGCCGAAATTCCATTTAAAATGAAAACAGCAATTTTTCAGAGAATTAAAAATTTTACTTTATGACCACAGAAAAATAATTTAATAAGTTTTCGTTTTTTTTTTTTTTTGTCTGTATAGATACTACGTCATTTTATAATTGAATATATTTTAATGCAGAACATTGTGTGTTCCTCTCACAATAGCCCCAATATATATTTCAAATAGATTTCTAACAGCCGGACGCTTGACTCTCTTGTTTATGCAGAAGAAAAAGGTCAAAATGTTTTCGGTCAATGGAAATTTGCATATTTGAGTGCAACACGTTCCTTGATAAATCTCTCAAATTAGAAAGGAAATTTATAACAATAAATATCAAGTATTTTTAAATAATGCACGCTCATGTCTTTCACTTTGTTGCGATTCAATAAATATAAACACAATATTTTTTTGGGTTTTGCTTAGGTCATTGTTTAAATATAAGATGTTTGATTGGGCGCATGATTCCAAAATATCAACAATTTGAAAAATCGAATAGAATTTGCTCTATACTAATTTCTATATCGAACTACATATGTACATATGTATAAGCCATTACTCAAGCAGTGGGTAATCTTTTTCAGAGAAGTCCGCCTGATGAGAACTAAAGCTGAACGAATTCTACATTCTGAATCAAAACAAAAGCGGGTTATAAATAATAATAAATTCTTTGAGGCGCTAATTGCTACAAATTTGCACTGGACTTTGCACCGGAATTTTGGAATTTACCAATAATTGGAAAAGGCCACAATTAGTTGATTTGAAAAATATCTTAAATTGAAAATAGAAAATGCTTGAGTTTAAAAAAAAATTAATATTTTTTTTGATATGTTTAACTAATGTTATATAACATACAATATAATTAACTATATTTAATATTAATTATTATTTTGGGAAGTTGATGATTCAAAACTAAATTTTATTGTCCGCAATTATCAGTCCTATGCTAATCATATAAATCATTTTTGACAAAAACAATATGAATGGGCATGGAAACTTTTGTGCCAATATATTAAGATGATTCATTTTATGTTTTCCTGGTAGCACTTGGAGCACTTGTTGCATCTTAATTGGCCAGGCTTCCAGCACAAATGCCACAATTGGCGCGGGGAAAGCCTGCTAAACGCGCCATGTGAACGTTGTCTGAAATTTTCTGAGAATTTTTTTTTTAAGAAACCAAAATGTAGCCATATATTTACGTGAATGTATGCACATACATATATACATATATGTATATGTAAACCGATGTACAAGAAACAATGGGCCAATTGGTCTCCGGTCTGTGGATTTGTTGTTTTTCGTTGCTTACGGCTCATTGTTTCTGTTAAGTTTTGTTCTACTTTTTTGTCCGGACTCTGCTTTTGTTGTGGTGAGTTGAGTTTCTCCTATTTTCGTTTACTCTCTATCTCTAACATACAGCCTTGTATGCTGTCCCCTTATTTCTCTTTCTCTCTCTCACGCACACAGTCGCCTGCCGCGGGCTACTGTGGTAAGGTTGAGGTCGAGCGCCATTTCCGTTTGGCGAGTGCTTTTCAAATGTAAACGAAAAAAGCATGCAAAACAATGCAAGGCACACACATACACACACCAATACACACACACACACACACATACACACACCAATACACACACACACACATACACACACCAATACACACACACACACATACACTTGTACGCAGCTAGAACATTAGCTAGGTCCCAACACTATTTGAGATTCTCCAGTTGCCACAATTTCATCGCTAAATTTAACATTTCGCCATTGAATGGTTTAGCCAGCCCAGCGGCGCCTTCGTCGAACAATTATTGTTCCTGCTGTTGTTGTTGTTATTGTTATTGTTATGGTTATAGCTGTTGGCTTTTTTCATTTTCTCAAAATAAACATCATTCGTATGGAAATGGTAATTACTTTTTCAAAACTATTTTGCAATTATCATTCACACTTCTTGTCCAGAGCACTTGATGCACTTTGAACAGCTGAGCGAAAGAGCAACAATTTGAAATGTTTGTTTTTATTTGCTCATCTGTTCCACTATTGCAAATTTTGCCCCTCAGTTCGACATCATTATTGTCCTCAACACGATAATCGCTATAATCATCATCATCATCATCATCATCATCAGTTCAATTATATGCGATGAGTTTCAAGGCAGGAAACTGAAATTGGTCGAACTCATTTTATTGTTCCTCATATTTACATCTCGAGGTCATAGGGTCAAGATGTATTTAATTCTTTCCTCTCCCTGTAAGTCGAATTCAGTTCTTAGGTTAGTTTTCAATATATTTCAGTCTCATTTGACTGTTCAAACGCAAATCTCTTCAATACTATACATATACTTTTAATTTGTCCATCAATAATATGTAAATTTATAAGAAAATCTTGACTTATTAGGTTTGACATTAGCTGAGCAAGGCGAAGGCTTTGCATACAAAGCGAAAGATTCGTATCATTTGACGGTATGTAAATATTTGATCTGTTTGACGTACGTGGAGATACTATATGTACATATGTGTTCATCGGGCCTATTTGTGAATGCTTCGCGAATTCCTTTTAAAATGTTAATTACCCGAAAGAAAAAACCCCAAAAGTTAGAGTGAAGGGCATGAACAGTAAGATTTAGTGAACAGATTATAAATCATATACCACTTCAGGCTTCAATAGTCACAATATTTAGATAAAATACTTAATTTTAAATGCAAGCTTAATTAACAAAAAATGTTTAAATGTAATTGAAAAATTCTCTAAGGTTCTCCGCTCTTAGCATCTATCCAACTATTCAACTAATCATTTTTATTGCTAGCAACTTAAGTTCTCAGTTTTGTGTACGAAAGATAGATGTTCATAAATTATTTGTTAATTAAAAGTCCAAAAACTTTCGCTTGCCTTTCAAAATTTATAATTAATTCCCTGAATAACTCATATCTCAGTTGGCATTATTATATATAGCCATATACTTAGAATATCCATAAAATAGAAATGGTTAGAATAGGCTTGAGCTTTTTCTTAGCTTGGCCCATAATGAATTCTGTGAGATGAAAGTCTAATGCAATAATACTTTATATTATAGCGTTTTGTCTCGGCTTCATCGGACTACTCGACGGCTAGGAGAGAAAAGATTCTTGTCTAGCTTCAAGATGTCATAAAAATAATACACCCACATATGTTGCACTCAGATTTTAGCTTTGTGTAATCGTGATCTTGATCTACTCTTTCATCCATGGCCTTTGAGGCGTTCTGTTATGGTTAACTGTTGCCATAAAATTTTGTATTCCTCGTAGTGGCTGGAAATAGCATCCGACAATTACATCGCTTTTCATTTTAGCCAGAGAATGAGATCATTGTTTATCCCCAACAATTTTAACGATCGCTACAACTCTAGTGCCCCCCAGAGCCAGTGCCAGTGAGTGAACAGAACACCCATACTATGCCCAAAATGCATATAAATATATATAATTATATGTATGTATATATTTTACATGGATATACAAACAGTTCTCAGTGAATGGAAGTGCAACTGCAGAAATCATACTTTATGGCCGGAGGCTTCGGATTACACAACCCAGGAACATGGCTCGTTCCTTTATTTAAAGTAGAGAATATATTTTATGTCTGGCACGATAAGCAACGGTACTTGAATCGGAGTCCAGCATCGCATAACTCAAACTTAGAGACAGAGGCAGGCACAGACAGACTTTTGAATATTTATGGCGCCTGCTAGAGAGGATGCTTGTCTATGCCGGGCACGTTGCGTGCGATCGTTCAGTGAGATTTGTACCCAGAGCCAGAGGCAGAGCCAAGTGCCAAGTGCTAAGTGCCGAGCAAATCGCATTGGTGGCTTTATTAAGTCGGGCAGCTGCAGCTGCCGCCGTACTGTTGGTAATGCGAGGCATGCGCATGCGGATATACTGATCGCGCTGTAGGCGCCGCTCTGGCTTATGCCATCAATCAGCTGGCAGACGGTAGGCGAAAGGTAAACCCAAAGGCAAACGCCCACACGCATACATATGTATGCATCTACACAGTCGTATATTGGTAAATTATACGCACAATGCTTGTTCAAGGACGCGATTAAAGCAGCTTAGTGTAATAGCCAGAGCATCACGTTTTACATTTCGCATTGCGAACAGGAAGGGCATGTTGGGACCTGTAAGTGAGTTGACTGAAATATAAGATTGAAAAATCGAGCAGCTCCACTAAATTTCGTTTGGATTAAGCACTGAAAGCAAAAGTCAGTTAAAAATTACAGATTGTGTTTATCAAATTTAATAAAAATAACATAAAAGTAAATACATAAATGCAAAAGTTGCTCTGGTTGCAATTAATACGATTAATGTTCATTTATGAACGTAAACTTTTGCCCTTTGATTATTATTATTTTATTTTTTAAATGAGTTAAAGCCGAATCAACGTTTTAATTTGATTAACATATATGATAATTTTGTTGTTGACAGCAAATCACAAAAGAAAATATTACATTAACTTCCCAATCTATCCTACAGCTGCAATATAATAGAGGTTTGCTATGTTAACTCACCGCTGGCTAACAGCGGCTTAACATGGCAACCGTTAACAGGCTTAACAGAATCATTTCCATGCTTCGTTAACAGCAATCTATTCTGGCAAAGTAAATCAGCTTTTATAGGGTATATAATGGCTGCGATTGCAGCTAAATTATGTTTTTTGTTTGTTTGTGTTACATTCACCAATCGGCTTTGCGTTCTTTGTTATTGCGCTGAGGAGAAAAATCAACGAACGGCCCAGGCAGACGCCCAAATGTGTCAATAGCAATCGATAAAAATGTTGTTGTTTTAGTTGTTTTTTATTTTGTTTTTAATTTGTTTCCCTCGGTAGACTGACATAACGATTATGCGATGGAGGCAAGTTGAGTGCCCTGTGTCCTCTAGTCCTTGATTTACCCAGTGTGAGAGATGTTCGACTAACCTCTTTTTTTATTACAGCGCCTGGACGAAGTTGCACAGTAGTGCCAGCTGCCGGATTGTTTGGAGCATTGAGCAGCGTGGTGCCGGACAAGTCAACTCCAGAGACCTGGACGAGCTTACTGCACGCAGCGGCAGCAAAGATGATTGGACGTTTGTTTCGCGCCCATGGCGAGTTTTGTGCATCGCATCCCTGGGAGGTGATTGTCGCCCTACTTACCATCACAGCATGCATGTTGACTCTGGACAAGGGCAGCACCCTAGAGCCCACCAATGGTCTTAGCAGCGCCAGCGCAACGACAGCGGCTGCTGCTGCAGCTAACAGCGGTGGAGCAGCATCTGCAGCCAGTGGCACGCAGCCGCCCATAATCCCCAGTGCATCGGGATCAGCGACGTCGAGCCGACACCGACCCTGCCACGGCTGGGGCCAGTCCTGCGATGGCCTCGAGGCTGAATACAATGCCGCCGATGTGATCCTAATGACCATTGTGCGCTGCTCAGCGGTGCTCTACTGCTACTACCAGTTCTGCAGTCTGCACCGGCTTGGCTCAAAATATGTGCTAGGTAAGTGCTTTTGACGAGATTGGGATTGCGTCATGGCAGTTGGATTTGATGGGCGCGTGTGTTGACACAAGCAATTAGCTTCTGTCTGAAGAATATGCTTTGTTTAACTGGACGGCTACTATTTTGATGAGATATGTTTGGGCAACGTTTTAGCTGCCTTTTTTTGGGCGGTATTTCTCACGCGGTCTCTAAGTGAAACGACCTCTGCTACTAACTCGAGTTGTCGAACCCAGATCGAGCTCAAATTCAAGTGCGCTCTCTTATCTGTTTGTTTCTGTTTCTATTTCTGCCTGCAGGAATTGCCGGTCTCTTCACGTTCTTCTCCAGTTTCATATTCACCACAGCCATTATCAAGTTTCTGGGCAGCGATATATCGGATCTCAAGTGAGTAAACCGCCGTTTCTCGAATCGTATTGGTTAACTGTATTTAATTTCTTTTTGTAGGGATGCGCTTTTCGTGCTGCTGTTGGTTATCGATTTATCGAACTCGGGTCGATTGGCACAGTTGGCTCTCTCGGGCAGCAGCCAGGCAGAGGTCACACAGAATATCGCACGAGGCCTGGAGCTGTTAGGACCGACCATTTCGTTAGACACCATTGTGGAAGTGCTGCTGGTTGGCGTGGGAACGCTGTCGGGCGTGCAAAGGCTGGAGGTGCTGTGTATGTTTGCTGTTCTGTCGGTGCTAGTCAACTATGTGGTCTTCATGACCTTCTACCCCGCCTGCCTCTCGCTTATATTTGATCTGTCGCGCAATGGGGTCGACATATCCGCCGTTAGAGAACGCGCTAAAGGCTCGTTGTTGCTGAAATCCCTCACCGAGGAGGAGCAGAAAGCGAATCCAGTGCTGCAGCGCGTCAAGCTCATCATGACCACTGGCCTGATGATTGTGCATATCTACAGTCGGGTGGTGTTCAGCAACAGCGACTACGATGCTGTGGAGAAGACCCTTTCCCCGCCGCTAAATCTAAATGTTAACAACAATCGCACGGAATCGGGCGAAATAACGGACATTATTATCAAGTATGTAGTCACACCCTTATCAACCATATCTTGACTGACTTGACTGACTATTTTTGCAGATGGCTAACAATGAGCGCAGATCACATAGTCATCTTCATTGTCTTGCTTGCCCTTGTCGTGAAACTTATCTTCTTTGACCATCGGGACACGCTGCCGAATCAACTGCGTCAGCCAACTATAGCGAAGGCATCGCAGACTACTCCACTGGAGGAGGTGCTGGAGCAGAGCCCTAGCCACACGCCTCTGTTCAGCATTGAGGAGCATAGTTCAGCAAATGCAGCCACACAGACGGACGTGGTATCCGTGCGAAAGCGTCTGACGGCACCAGTCCGCCCACCACGCCCACTGCAGGAATGCCTGAAGTTATTGAATTCCATCGACGAAGCCGATGGCATTGGTGGCGCTAGCGTTTTGAGTGATGAGGAAATCATTGCCATTGTGAAAGCAGGCGGACCACATTGTCCGCTTTACAAGATTGAGTCAGTGTTAGACGATGCAGAACGGGGCATACGCATTCGGCGCCAGCTAATAGCTGAACGTGCCAAGTTGCCACTGTCCCGCCTGGAAGTGCTGCCCTATGAACATTTTGACTATCGAAAAGTGATGAACGCCTGTTGCGAGAATGTCCTGGGCTACGTGCCAATACCTGTGGGCTATGCGGGCCCACTGCTGCTGGATGGTGAGAGCTACTATGTGCCCATGGCCACAACGGAGGGCGCTTTGGTGGCATCCACAAATCGAGGCTGCAAAGCGCTTTCTGTGCGCGGCGTTCGCTCCGTAGTGGAAGATGTTGGCATGACCCGTGCACCTTGTGTACGTTTCCCCAGTGTCGCTCGTGCCTCCGAGGCCAAGAAGTGGATCGAGAGCGAGGAAAACTACAAAGTGGTCAAAACAGAGTTCGACTCGACGTCTCGTTTCGGTCGTTTGAAGGAATGTCACATAGCTATGGATGGTCCCCAATTATATATACGTTTCGTCGCTCTAACAGGCGATGCCATGGGCATGAACATGGTATCCAAGGGTGCGGAGATGGCACTGCGGTGCATCAAGCGCCAGTTTCCCGACATGCAAATCATTTCGTTGAGCGGCAACTTTTGCTGCGACAAAAAACCCGCGGCAATCAATTGGATTAAGGGGCGTGGCAAGCGTGTAGTCACCGAGTGCACCATATCGGCAGCTACATTGCGTTCAGTTTTGAAAACGGACGCCAAGACGCTGGTAGAGTGTAACAAGCTGAAGAACATGTCTGGCAGCGCAATGGCTGGCAGCATTGGTGGCAATAATGCACATGCGGCCAACATGGTGACCGCAGTGTTCTTAGCCACTGGCCAGGATCCCGCACAGAATGTGACATCCAGTAATTGCTCCACAGCTATGGAGTGCTGGAACGAGAACAGTGAAGATCTATATATGACATGCACCATGCCCTCGCTGGAAGTGGGCACCGTTGGCGGAGGCACGGGGCTGCCCGGACAGGGTGCCTGCCTCGATTTACTGGGCGTGCGTGGCGCCCATGCCACCCACCCCGGCGACAATGCCCGGAAGCTGGCACAAATCGTCTGTGCCACCGTGATGGCCGGCGAGCTGAGCCTGATGGCGGCGCTGGTCAACAGCGATCTAGTCAAAAGTCACATGCGTCACAATCGGTAAGAGTAGAAGCGAATCTCGTTTTACACGGCTTCATAATTCGTACTAATTGATTTGTTATTCGGCTTCACTTTTAGGTCATCCATTGCCGTAAGCAGCGCCAACAATCCGCTCAACGTGACCGTCTCCAGTTGCAGCACAATCAGCTAGAACTGACGCCACTTTTACCTCCCTGTACATAGGCGCTCAGATCGAGTGGGGCGTTCAAGTTAAAATTATTTTGTTGAAACGAATGCTTACTGAATTAATTATTATAATTATAATTGTAATTAATCCATTGGCCAGGCCAAACATCAGCAGCAACAGCAGCACTAAGCGATTGTTTAACGCCAAAGCCTTTTGTGTCCGTATGCGATCAACATATTTGTTGTAATTGTTAAAACTAGTATCAAGTATAACGCAGTCTGGGATTCAATGTTGTTGCAATTTCCATTTAGTTTCTACGAATATGTCTACGTATATTATATATAAATACATATAAATATATGTAGATATATATATATATTAATGTGTGCATACGATAATGAGCCTATTTTTTCTACAAACCTATTTCTAGTGCAAGCGCAAAAACTTGTAAAAAGTATTCTTTAAGCGAATTAGTTTTAGTGACTAAAGTTTAAAAAATTAATGGTTTTTTAATAGATGAGACTATAGAGGGTGCCAAGCGAAATAAACACGAAATTTTGTAATTGATAAATGTCTTTTGTAGACGCTGCGCCCGGGCTTTCAATTCGGAACTTCATTTATTTTACTTTAATAATAATAATTATTAATAAATTATTATAATTAATTTATAATAACTCACAATTTGTTTTACTTAGTTTGTTGCGGTTCTTCATTTGATTCTTTTGTGTTTTTTTTTTTATGAAACAATAAAATAGTGAGAAAAAAAGGACGAAAACATGGGCCAAGTATTTTTAAGCCCCTTCCTCCTCTTCGGCCACTTCCTTGGATTCAGCCTCAGCATCACTATCTGACGCTGGAACGACCACATCCACGCTGCTGTCTGCCTGCACGAGTGCCTTCTTTGGGCTGGGCTCATTACTGTCCGCTTCGGCAACGGCTGTGGTGGAGCCGGTGGTTGGAATTAAGTCAGCTACACCGCCAACAGCTTCATCCTCATCATCATCGTTAGTTGTTGATTCGGGCTGTGCGATAACAGCGCAGGCTTCAGAAGAAATACCATTTTTGGCTTCTACCACCGCGCACTCTTCTGGATGTGTCATCTTGCGCTTGGCAATCCGCTCGCTGAGCGCTTTGTGAACCTGTGCAATATCTGCGGGTCGCCCCATGGCCAAAAAGATCTTTACGGTGCCCGTGTTGTCCATGGCAGTTAGACGTAGCGATTTCTGGCTGGCGCGTTCGGCCACCATTGCCGCCCAGACTTTAGTGTTTAATAGCAAACGTAAGTTGCCCGACGTGCGAAAAACGACGCGTGAGCAATCACGCTCATCCTTGGCATCGTTGAGACGCAGACTGCCGCGTCCCCGCTCCTCCCAGTTGCTGTTAATAAATGCAAATAGCTTGCAGCTAACATCGGCAATATTGATTTCGTTTTCCTCGCCGGTAAAGGTCTCAACCTCTTCATACTTCCGTTTCTGCGCACGGCTCTCCTCGTATTCGCGGGCCACATCATTGAGGCTTTTTGCTTCAGACGTCTCCCTGTTGTTATCTGTCGACTGAGCAGCCTTCTGAATTACGCTGGAAAACAGCAGCTGCGATGAGGTAGCTTCCGTTGTTCCAGACGAAGCAGCTTCTGCATATGATTCTGTGCTCAAGTTTTCCTGCAATGTAGTAAATACATACATATATGTTTAGATACACATATTTGCAAATTCCCAAATACACATACCCCTACGACACGCTCGTGCACGTTCTGGCCGAAAATAAATCCACTTGTCTGGACACGCGGCAATGTTGTTTTAGCCCCAGCAAATATATTGGAACGCTCAATACCGTTATTGCGCAGCATTGAGAGCGGATCCGGCCGCTCATCGACTTCATCATCATCCTTATCAATATTCTCTGTGGACTCCACCACTTGGGCGGCCGTATCGTCTTCATCTTCCCTCTGCTCTCGCAAAAATGGATTACCCACGATACCATCTTCGTCAGTCTTCTCATTTCCGCCGGCTAATGTTGTGGAGCTATTGTTGCTACTGTTGGCATTGCTCTGAGCCGAGCTTATTACAGAACTGTCTACAAGCACAGGTGGTCGCAGAACAGCTCCGCCAAGACGTGATGCTTTCAACGTAAAACCGCCTCTGAAGCAGTTGGACTCAACCGACGCCTCTACAAAACACAACAAGAACAAGAAAAGATATTGTATTTGACTTTAACTTCACTTTGTATTGGCTGATTCGAGCTGAACCTTTGTTACATTAAAACGTGTCCAAAATCCATATGCACGACGAAAAATAGTTAATGACATAGTTATCACACTTACCATTATTTTCGGACATGGCAATGATAATATATGTTTATGATTTATAGTTTGCCAAAAAATTTTACAGAAAAAAAGCGTTCTCTTGAAGCCTATATCAGTGCTGTAAAACCTTTGACTATCGATACTTAAATCGCATAGGGCTTGTTTACTCACCGATAACATTTGATGATTGTACAACACATTTAGCTGTCAAACTCGGTTGAGGCTGAAAAAACACGAAATTTGTACAAGTCATCGACTAAAATCGCAAAGCAAAGATCCCACTAGCCATAACAAAAGTTTTATTTTAACAAGTTTATTATTAAAACAAGTTGATTAATTATGGCTCAAACACTTGAGGACAAATCTATATGGGAGGATGGCGAGGAGTCGTTGGGCGAAGAGGTACTCCGAATGTCCACTGATGAGATTGTGAGCAGGACTCGGCTGATGGACAATGAAATTAAAATAATGAAGAGCGAAGTAATGCGTATCACACATGAAATTCAAGCGCAAAACGAGAAAATTAAAGACAACACAGAAAAGATAAAGGTACGTGAAGTGTATTAACAAATGTGCAACAGAAAGTTAATATATATGTGTATGCATTATATATGTATTATAGGTTAATAAAACTTTGCCATATCTGGTGTCCAATGTCATCGAGTTGCTGGATGTGGATCCGCAAGAAGAGGAGGATGATGGATCTGTTACCGTGCTGGACAACCAACGTAAAGGCAAATGTGCTGTCATAAAAACGTCAACTCGTCAGGCGTATTTCTTGCCAGTCATTGGCCTGGTCGATGCAGAAAAACTCAAACCCGGCGATTTAGTTGGCGTCAATAAGGACTCCTATCTGATTCTTGAAACTTTGCCAGCTGAGTACGATGCTCGTGTTAAGGCTATGGAAGTTGATGAGCGTCCCACAGAGCAATATTCCGATATTGGTGGCCTGGATAAACAGATCCAGGAGCTTATTGAAGCCGTGGTACTTCCAATGACGCACAAGGAAAAGTTCAAGAATCTTGGCATTCATCCACCAAAAGGTATGCATGATTACGCATCCAATAAACTTGATAAATTTCAATTTTATTCATAGGTGTCTTATTGTATGGACCACCTGGAACTGGCAAAACACTGCTTGCTCGTGCTTGCGCTGCCCAAACAAAGTCCACTTTCCTCAAGCTGGCTGGTCCCCAGTTGGTTCAAATGTTCATTGGCGATGGCGCAAAGTTGGTGCGGGATGCCTTTGCTCTGGCCAAGGAGAAGGCGCCTGCTATCATTTTTATTGATGAGTTGGACGCCATTGGCACAAAGCGTTTTGATTCGGAGAAAGCCGGCGATCGTGAGGTCCAACGTACCATGTTGGAACTGCTAAATCAATTGGACGGTTTTAGTTCAACTGCAGATATTAAGGTCATTGCTGCTACGAATCGAGTTGATATTCTCGATCCCGCCCTATTGCGTTCCGGCCGATTGGATCGTAAGATCGAATTTCCACATCCAAATGAAGAAGCACGTGCGCGCATCATGCAAATTCACTCGCGTAAAATGAATGTCAGCAACGATGTAAATTTCGAGGAACTATCTCGTTCCACAGACGATTTCAATGGCGCCCAATGCAAGGCAGTTTGTGTGGAGGCGGGTATGATTGCTCTGCGCCGCTCGGCCACATCGGTGACACATGAGGACTTTATGGATGCTATCATGGAGGTGCAGTCCAAAAAGAAAGCTAATCTTAACTACTATGCCTAGACTAGAAACTCGCAAATTAAATTTACTTGTAATCTTGCAACATTAAAGAATAAAATATATTAAACAGAAACAAAAAAATATCTACGAAATTTATCGTTAGGAATCGTATCGCATGGATAAGCGTTTTTTATCAGTACAACACATATATATTTTTTTGAGTAAGACATTTCTGATTTTTTTTAAATATCTAAAAATTCCATTCAGAAATAATAAAAAAATAGATGATAAATATTTACATGGTCACTATTTAAACTAGGATGATTAAACAATTTGTTAAGCCTAATCAGTGGGATCGAGTGTATTGCTGCTGATGCTGCTGTTGCTTGTCCCTGCAGATGAGCTGCTTGATGTAGCTGTTGGGGTGGATTCGCTGCTGGACGTGGTTGCAGTCGTTGTAGTTATAGATGTGGATGATACTTCTGTCACGGATGTTGTTTCAGAAGAAACTGCCGCTGCCGTCGCGGCTCCACCTGATGCTAATGGAGCTGGCTGTGCAGCGTTTACGGGAACAGCTGCCATATCATTGGCTACTGGCTGGGGCGGCTGTTCGGGTTGATCTGGCTGTTGGAATGGTCGTCTAGTGTACATTATTATTCCCAGCAGGAGAGTCAGTACGGTAATCATATATAAGTCCCAATTGGCAGCAATGTTTTCATCCATATAAAAGATGAATCTGTATGGCGACTGTATGATATCGATTAGAATTGAAGACAAAATAAAAATAAATGTATATAATCCTACATGTTTTAATGACTCAATCTTGGCTAGCATCTGAAGCTTGAATAACGCAATGGCCACAGGCACTTTAGCATCTGAGTTTGTTTCTGCCGCCAAGTCATACAACCTTTTGGCTAAATGCCAATCCTTCTTCATGCCTAAACCTTGCTCGTGCATATAACCCAAATTAAACATGGCCTGAGCGTTGTATTGCTGATCTGAAGCTTTCCTGTACAGTAAATATAATAAAAAAAAATGATTGTAATGGATACACATTGGATAATTTCATAGTTGCGCACCTGTAAAGAGATGCAGCAGTTTCAAAATCTGTTTTAGTACCCCAGCCGTAGTAGTAGTAATCGCCTAGCTTCACTTGAGCCGCTGAGTATCCCTGACCGGCAGCACGCTTCCAATAGTAAAATGCACGAATTAAATCTTCGTGCCGATCGTTAAAAACATGAACCTCCTCTCGATCTAACAGGAAAGCGGAATTGCTCTGCGCCACTTCATAGCCAACTTCAGCCATTAGGGAATACTGCATGTAAGCCTCATCAATGCGATTCTGCTTGTAATCACTATAGGCGTGCATCAGTCTACTGCTCCAACGGCCACGCTCCGCGACGTTTTTGAAGAACTAAAATATTTGATAAGAATTACAATTGCAAAGCTATGCAGGACCAGCTAATAACCACCTCAACAGCAGCTGGGCAGGATCGTAGCATGCCCATGCCATAAGCATGCATAATCCCCAAATTATAGTACGCCAAAACATGGCCCGACTGTGTGGCCAAATTGAAATACTTTAGCGCAAGTTTGTAGTCGGTCTTCACGCCATTGCCAGCTAGAATTAAATCATAGCAAAATCATATATATTTCTTCACATGAAAATGTTTAAATAACTTACTAAAGTACATAGTGCCCAGTTGCAATTGTCCGTCAACCCAGCCTTGATCCGCAGCCTGCGTAAAATATGACAAAGCCTTGATGGAGTCCTTGGGCACACCAAGACCTTTTAAGTACATTAGTCCTAGGCCGCTCTGACCCACAGGGTCTCCCATCTCAGAAGCCTTTGAGAAATACTGTCAAATAAAATGGAGAATTACAATTATATTAAACAATCAATCACCAAGCAAATAAATGTTGTGCTTCTCTCACCTTAAAGGCCGTCTCGTTGTCCGCCTTGATTTGCTCACTGCCCTCTAAGTAGAGTTTGCCCAGAAATGCAAAACCTATGGCATTGCCTGCATTGGCAGCAAGAGTGAAATACTCCAATGCTTTTTGGTGATCCTGCTGAATAGCCTTGCCGCCCTGGTAGTATAACTGGCCTAAGCCCACCTGTGACTGCACATCGCCTTTGTCAGCGAGAAGTTGGTAATAGTCCACGATTTCAGTTTCATGACTGCCCGGATTCTCAAGTTCATCTAAAAGACGGACTCGATGCACAACTGGACCGTTAGCAAACGTTATCTTAGCGGCTACTTTCTTAGCCACGCGTTTGTATTGAATTAAGGACTTCTCACAGCTAGTAGGCACATTAATGCCATACAAATAGCGATAGCCCATGGCCATCTGTGCCAGTGTATTGTCGCCAAGCGCTGCGAGCGTGTAATGCAGTAGAGCCAGCGGTTGACTAACATTCTTGCCACCCACTCCCGCCGAGTACAGAAATCCAAGACCCAAATGAGCCTCAGGAACTCCTTCGTTTGCCAAGCTCTCGAATTCATTGGCGGCATGGTGAAAATCAAATGGCATCCAATGTCCCAAGAGCACTGCCCAGGCCAGTTCTGCGCGTGCCTTGGGATGATTGAAAGCGGCTGCCTTGCGAAGCAGTGTTAATGCGACGCGTTTATCACTGCGCGGCTTAGCCAACATTTCCATCGCGTTTTCGTAAAGACCCTCAGCTGCAATTAGAGTATTGCAATACACGAATACTTGTATTGTTCGAATCGCTTACCTTCGATCTGCTCGGGAGTCACATTGTCAACTTTAGCGACGGCTGCTCTCGCTTGAATTGCCTCGATCTGAGCTTTTATTTTCTGCTGTTTCATTAAACTGTCATTCCATAGGCGCTCAAACAATGCAGCTGGCATGACTTTTGTGCGCGGCGCAAATTCGGTGTCCTTAAGTTTGGACGCTTTGCGGTCATTGCTACCTGGCGCTGTTGCTGATGATGGATCAATGGGAGGGGCTTTAGCATCCTTCTCGGCTGTCGTTATGTCCTCGCTTTCAGTATTGACTTGACCATGTGAATCCGTGGGCTCGGTCATTGCTGTCGCGCTGGCGATATCGGAGAGTGGACCCTGCAATTCCGATCGCAACAGCTGGCTGTGCTGGACTAACAGGAGCAACAAAATGCTCATCATGCTTGGCAGTCTCATTGTGAGGAACGTGTCTCTGCGCTTTTGGTAAAATGGAAAAGTTTAAATATATACATAAAATTTAGATTTTTTGCTGGTTTCTTTACGTCTGACGTGTTGTGTTATTTACTTTTTTTTGTGCACACACTGATAGTTTTTTCACCGTTTAGTAGGGCTAAGTGCTTCCAGTCCGTTTTATTGCTGGCGCATTTTTTTAACAGTACAGCAACTTAATGTGTTGTCCTGCTTGTCTCTTGACAGCTTTAATTATTTTCACACGTAAGATTAAAGAACCTTTCATTTGTTGCAACAATAATTGCTGACTAGTGTTACCAACGCCGCAGTGACAGAGATGAACAAAAATGTAACGTCTAATCAGTGAACTGTCACTGCTAACTCACTCAAACTGTGAACTATTATTAAAACTAATATTTAGTTCGTGATAAAATCCTGTGTACATAAATAAACACCAATTTAAAACATTTATTTTTTGACATCCACCTTATATACATACTGTGATAATAAATTGAAGCACTTTTTACGTGAATTTAATTTAATGGTTAGTATTTTTATTTTGGTAACACTTCGCGATAGCTGGCTGTATTGGCTTTTACATCAACTGATATACCGGTATGCTCACCTCTATGATATTTCCAGTGTTAGAAAATTTTGCGCAGATAATCTAGCCTTTTATTGTTGTGGCATTTCATAATGCAAATGACTAAAGCGGCACCACGAAAATAAGAGTGATAATTTATGAATATACTAATTAATATACAAGGAAGCATTGTTTGGCTGTGACTCATTGATCTTTTGAACCGAAGAACCATCACAAAAGCATGGAAATGAGTGTAAGTTACGGCAGCGGGTGCAAGGTATCAGGTATTGGCACTGCGTTCAACAACGTCAATAAAACCAGTTCAAAGCCGCGCTCCAAACGACTCAGACTGTCACGCATTGAGTTATTCATGCTTAACGTCGTAAGCTGGTGAAAGTTTCCAGCTGTTGCTGCTCATACACAAGGCCCGAAAACGTAGAGCTTCAATTACTAATCCTTAACTTCTCCCCACCCACCCGTGTATCAATTCAAGGCGGCTATGCTTGCACGTGTCTCCTTTTATCCAACGCTGCTCTACAATGTGCTTATGGAGAAGGCAACGGCGAGGAATTGGTACGATCGCATTGATGAAAATGTTATACTGGGAGCCCTGCCCTTCAGAAGCCAGGCAAATGACGTAAGTAGCGTGATTTAAGATACAAAAATTGATTAAACATTTAATTTATGATACTTTTGTTATTCATATTCTTAAAAAAAGACGTTAACTGTGTAAGCTCCGAAACTTAAAATATTTCTCATAAAATATTCTTTATGGCCCACAGTTAATTGAAAAGGAAAACATGAAAGCTGTCGTGTCAATGAATGAAGACTACGAACTTACCGCGTTTTCTAACGACTTGCCCAAATGGAAGGCTCTTGGCATTGAGTTTTTACAACTGGCCACCACAGACATATTTGAGTCACCTAACCAAGAGAAACTCTACCGAGGCGTGGAGTTTATAAATCGCTTTTTACCCCTCTCGAAACGCATATCGAAACTAGACTCCACGCAATATGCCGAAAATATTGGTTCGGTTTATGTGCACTGCAAGGCGGGGCGAACACGCAGTGCCACCTTGGTGGGATGCTACCTCATGCTGGTAGGTTTTCTTTATTAAAGATCTCGCCTGACAACGCATCACAGCCTTTGTCTAATCGTGTGTATTTATTTTTAGAAAAACGGATGGACCCCAGATCAAGCCGTCGACCACATGCGTCAATGTCGTCCACACATCTTACTGCACACCAAACAATGGGATGCGCTTAGAATATTTTATGCAAATAACGTGGAGGCCCAGTCATGACCCAGTCAAGGCCCAGCCCTGACTGATCTGATATATAGCGAATGTTTATTCACTGCGTAACCAATGGTGCACGTTTTTTTTATTTTTTGTTGCCGTTACCAAACTAATTTTCCGTTAAGTAAAAGTTTTAAATACAATTTGGTTGTTTACGTGAGCCCATTTTTTTTTTTGTTACAAGTTTTTTTTAATTTATTGCTAATGACTAACTCCCAATCGCCGAGTGGGTATACTCAATAAAGTGGGCTTTCCATTCACTCGTTGGCGTCCTTGCCCTTGATAGCCCAGAAGCGCTTGATTCCATTGGCCAGACCGATATCGTTCTTGATGTAATAGAAGAGGCCTCCCAACGCGGCAACTGACACTATGATGAGAGCAATGTGAGCCACTTTCGGTGCAATATTACCAACAACTGATGGACGCAGATAATCCACTATCAAAGCCTCGACACCCCTATGAATTTGTAGGTTTATTCAAATTATATCACAAACTGTCATATTATGCATCTTACCAATGGGTGTGAATAACTACAGATATAGCTAAAAGTGCGTCCAAGACTTGCGAAGGAACAAGAAAAGCTGCTGGAATAACTGCCAACAGGCAGGACGACAAAAGTCGTTCAATTGTCCATAAACGAACGTGACTGCTGGTTGCTGAAGCCATTCTCGGGGCGCTCACTGAAATCTCGCGCACTACGGCGGGCTGAAAAGTTAAGCTAAGTTAATCGAAATCTCATATACATAGATTTATAATATAAATACCGCGATTTGTTTAGCCAACGCCAGAGGCTTGATTGCAGCTTGACGTTGCGTGTTGGCCACAATTGTGGAGTAAGCCTTCAATGGCGAGGTACGCACAGATTTAATAAGTGTTGCAGCTGTCGGTGTGTCGTACGATGTCGTTATATAATGAGAACATTTGTCGACTAAAATAAGAGTACATTTTCATTTGCATGATATACTCACCATTAGCGCGAACTGCACCACGCAAAAGCACAGAAGACAACATGTTTTTTTCTGTTGTATTACAAAATCAGAGTTTCGACGAAAATATGAAAACACTTGTTATTGGCTCGAACAATCAACTACCGACATTTAGACTACTTTACAGCACTGAAATGTTTGTCGCCTACTGTTTATCGATAGGGTAAAAACTATCGAATTAAGTTATCGGTTCCGCCCACATTCATGCGTATGTTTGTACAAGATTCGATCATTTGAATATACTCCTAATAAGCCACTGAATACACCACCCCATCGAAAGAAAATACCCTTTACATTTCAAAATGCATTTAACTGCTTTATTTGTTTGTACAATACATTGAGATTCGTTTTGGACGGACTGTTAGAATGATGTCGAAATTTTCGAGCAGCATTCTATAACTTTTTACCTATAAACTAGATCGATATGTTGTAAATTTGTTTTAGAATGTCGATAGTTTGATTGAATACAAAAGGCACATTATTACATATTACTAAAAAGACTTTTCGAGACATATGGGTGGACGGTACTGTAAAACTTATTCTACACTTATTAAGCGAATACAAATTTAGCTACCATATAAATTCCAATGGCTAAGGCGACACTTGGGAAAGCCAAACGATCTGCGCTAGCCTTGTAAAAGTCCCATTCGAAGACAATGTTTGAGGCATCTGATGGTTTCCAAGGGTTCAGTCCATCATCGAAATACATGGGACAATCGTCGCGCTCGCGTTCGTACTCAACGGCATCAATGGCGACTGCAGCGCCTTCGGAGTGATTCCATGAGGTCACGTCTTGGTTTATTTTGCAAAATGCACCTACTGCCTGGGACATGAGGACGCGGTTGAGGTCGGCACGTTGATATACCCAACACCGGTATTTGGATAGCGGATCCAAATCATCGTAAGTGATAAGGTATGATTTAAGGTTTTCCTTCCAAAATCCAATGCATTTCATACGGTAATCGGGATCACTGTAAATATCAACGGGTCGTCCCAAATGATCCACAGACAAGCAATAGTTTTCATCGACAGCCAACTCCTTTTGGTCTGTATCACAGACAGATAAATCTGATATGTTCTGTTTGCAGTGGATATCGGGCCGAGGACTCAGTGTAACGCCTCCAAGGATTCTGAAATGAAATCCGCATAAGCCACAAGTCCCTTATTGTGATTCAAGAATAAACTCACCTTGTCCTGAAGGGATGCTCGCCTCTTTGTGTGAAATTAAACTTGCCAGCGACTGGACACCGCACAGGAACCGGATTTCTGGCCAAGAACAAATCATATTTCCAGGCCTCTGAATTTTTAAATTGTACCCAGGAACAGACTGTACTGAAATCATCCTTAATGACAGCTAAACCCTTACGATAACGAATGATATTGTGGTGTCTGGGCATGAAGTCGAAGCATACGTAATCCTTTTGGCAACCATCGACAGTGAGACGCGCCATCATGACACGATTTCCACGACGCTCGCGGCACACGTAAATTGTCTTTCGGTATCTAGCCCTATCAGGATAATATGTCTCATTGATGTGTGTTTCACTGATGGACACATCGGCATCAATATTGGCCGTGTTCACCCATTCGCCAGAGAAATTCTGAGGCAATGTGCAACCAGGCTCGACGAATTCAGCCTTCACAGGCGTTAGTTTGAGACGCTCTGGCGAGTTCTCCGGTGTCTTCAAGGTATTGCATTCAGCAGTGATGGAGACACCCACATAAAGATCATCATCTCGATTCTTGAGGAAGCAACGGTATTTTTCATCCTTTCGCGATTCCTTCGTATTGGCAACAGCAAAATAATGATTCTTTCCCACAAACCAATCGCCGAGACAGCTGAACTCCACAGTTCCGGTAAAAGTGCCCTCCATTCCCTCGCACTTCTGATAGGTAATGTTAAACTTTTGATTCTGGATAAGAAACTGTGTGCCTGCAGTCTGGCACGATTGGATGCGTGCATCCGGCTTGTTACAGACGCCCGTAAAGCGGAATCGATTCTAAGAACAGAATTCATTACAATTAATTAATTAATTAAATGCACAATGGTATAGAAACTTGCCTGATAAGTAAAGTGCCAAACGCCCTCGAGTGATGAGCGACAATTAATTGGCACAAAGTTTTCATTGAACAATGTTATCAGCTGCTGATCATCCTTAATGCCTTTGCAAACGTTCTCCACGGTGGGCTCCTGGCCAGCTGGTAAGCCCACACACGGACCCTCAAACTTTTCGAAAATGTTCAGCGTACGTATTATTGTACGCACACAATGATAGCAGTTTACGGATCGCTCCTTAAACACAAACGAGTATTCATCGCCGTGATGTCGTTGGTAATTGATGCAGTAGCCACGCCTCGACATTGACGTAGCGTCGATGATCGTTTGGGTGGGTAAACCCACTTCCCATGAAAACCATGAGCCCTGCAGTATTTTGGGTATAATGCAGTTGCGCTGCTCCAGATCATTATACTGTGCTTGCGCTGAAATTAAAAATTGGACAGTTACTCCATTACTAAATTCATCATGAATCACATTTAAGCCTCGCTTTGGGTGTGGCTGTGGCTCTAGATGAAGTAGTTGTACGAACCTAGGCTCGATAGGCCTAAAAGGCAGATAAAACCTAAATATTTATTCATTTTAAAACTGCTTATTGATATTTAGTTTTCTGTAAACATTATATTAGTTAAACACGAACATTAAACAAGTAAAATTAAACACAACTTGGGCGAAGAAAACACGCAACAAACAAATTGACCAAATACTGTGTGTGTGTTTTACAGCACTACAAAGCCAATCTTTTGTTTTACAACACTTGACGTATTTTTCAACTAGCTATTATCGATTTATTTATATATTCAGTTACCAATTCAAATTGCAAGATTGTGTGCGAAGATCAAATTTCAGCTTGTTCAGGCAAAACAGAGAAGCTGCAGACATATTCTCTGATTATATTTACTTTTAACCGCTTTATGTAGTAATAAAAATGTCTGGCTGATTACAGAAATCACAACTTAGCAACAAGTGCAACCCATGCCCGTCTGTGGGAAAAACAATACAATTGCGCTAAAATTAACGCCGTCTGCTGCTCCTAATGTACACAACAGACTGCTGCTATCTGCGGTAGTCCAATTGTCGTACGCTTAACGACCCTAACGCCCCCGCCAATCATGACTAACACACACAGTGAGAAATCCCTTTCAACTGGACTTTAAGCTTTAGCATCATCTTTTCTAAGTTTTGAACACGGATTCAGATAAACGAATATTTGTGCAATCCAAAAGCGTGAATCATGCTTGCAGTTATGGAGTCCCTAGTTTTATTGGGATTATTGGAATCCGTGTCGCTTGCACTTTGGAACTTATTCAACTTTCTACAAATGGCATGTTGTTGATAAGTGTAGACTCTAGGTACATACTTCTCTATGCGGATCGCGCCGTCCTTATCACTAGGCGGTAAAGGTCACTCTGTGCATGACGAGCCACCCGTCATCCACAGTCTCTATGGAGCGATCAATGCAAATTCGGCGCAGTCTCAATTCGTAGTCCGCTTAAAAGGGAAGTGCGCTCTTCCAGTTGTAACGAACGAAACGAGCATTTCGAAAAGGAAACCCTATTGCGGCACATCATAGAAATCATTGAACTGTACTCTCGCTTATAATTTAATAGGTAATAAACCTGTTTTGATTACACTTAGTAAAGTGCTAGCTTGATAAGTGCCGAGTTCCTTGAAGAAGGTGCAGCCATGGTCACTGGACTACATATGGAGGCCATAGATCGCATCACATCCATTCCCTTGGTGGAGTCGAGCGTGAAGCGCGTCGAGCACATCTACGACAAAGTCAAGAACAACAATCGCCTCTTCAGCTGGTACTTTGAGACGGCGGAGGCCACAATCAGTGCTGCCTACGAGACGGTCCAGCCGGCTGTGAAGCTGTTCGAGATGCCCATCAAGCGACTGGACAATGTGGTCTGCAAAAGCCTAGATATACTGGAGCAGCGTATACCGCTCGTCTATCTGCCACCAGAAATGGTAAGTCCAGCTGTGACAGCTTTGATGCCCATGCAACTTGAGATTCGCTGACATAGGCAATTGTCTTGTGCTTAAAGATGTATTGGAACACCAAGGAGTACATGTCGGATCACCTGGTGCGACCTGTGCTCAAGCGCGCTGATTCCGTTAAGCAAATCGGTAATGCCGTACTCGAAAGTTCCCTGACAACCTATGCAGCAGAACGTATCGATGGAGCCTTCACAGCTGGCGACAAGTTCGTCGACAAATACCTAGTGCCCATCCCCACCGACCAGGATCAGACAGACGGTGAGTAGATGCTAATGCTGATGCTGATGATGCCGTGCCACTGCTCATGACTTATTTTTAAAATGCGTCGTCGAGACTCATGTAAAAAAACATATGTATGTGATCTGCCGAGGTTATCAATCGGTGCTCCATATGAATTTTGAGTCTATTTGATTCTCTTTTTGTCGATTGCCTAAGCGACGACCGCAAATAAGTCGAGTGATAAGGCGCGGCTGCGCTGCGGTTCAACGTTACCAAAAAAGCAAGAAAACAAAAATAAATAAATAAGCGTAGCTAGAATTAAATTGAAAAATTGTTTTAACCGCACTGCAGCGCCGCAAGACGATGATAACGAGACAACGGCCGCTGGGACGAATGAGAGGGGCGCGATTAAAGCAATTCATCACGGTCAACGTTTCTCACGCAAGCTCACGCGCAGACTCACGCAGAGAACTTTCGCTGAGGCGCGAGCACTGAAGAAGCAAAGCAAAGAAGCGATCCATGTGCTCATCTATGCGGCTGAACTGGTAAGTGTCGCATTTTCAGTTACTTAAATTTCGCGATGACCATTGTGCAGCACGAGCAGCACGCGAGCACATCGTTAGTACAGTGGATAAAAATCGTATTTGTACATTTATAAAATATTAATTAACAAAGAAAATCAATTTTAGCTAAAAATAATCTCCATATTATTTATTTTATTTAAATCTCTACATTACATTTTTCATAGATTGCCACCGATCCGAAGCAGGCCATGCAAAAGGCAAAGGAGCTGTGGGGATATCTGAGCGCTGACGAGCCGGAGAATCAGGCTAGGCCTGTCACGCTGGAGCAGTTGATTTTGCTGCTGACTCGGGAGTCAGCCAGACGCGTCGTGCACTTGGTCAACTATAGCGCGAATGTTGCCAACAATTTGCCCAAGTGAGTGAATATATTGCAGATATTGGTTTTTCTAGGCGGGGGACTAACTGGTAGTTGATTTTAGGAACTTGGCACAGACCACCCACGAAGTTGTTCATCAGATAATATGCATTAACAATCGCATAATAACCATAACTCGCTTGGATAAGGTCAAGAATATTTCCAAGGAGGAAGCCGAATCTCTGATTAAGCGCATGATTGCCTTCTATGGCAACCTGCAGGTGCTCTCGAATGGCTATCTGGTAAGTAAGCTTCATCTTGATTGAGATTCCCATTCCTCAACTGAACCTCGTTAAAGGAACGTGTGGCGAGCTTTCTGTCCGGACGCATTGAAGCTGAAAAGGTGACGGGTAGCGAGAGCAACGCGGTTAGTCGATCCTCGAGAAGGCGACAGGAGGCAAACAACTTTTCGCCCGCTCACAATAATATAAATGGGGTTTATTGAGAAGCCGAGTTTTTTATTGTTGTCGTATTTTTGTTTCTAATTATAGAATTTTGCTTCTGCTTTCACTGTCGTACTAATTAAACAGATTTTTTGCATGAAAGTTCATAGATCTATTATAACATAAAACTCATCTGAATAAATGCTCCTTATAGTATTTCAATTCCGCTATGCTCTCCTTAATGTCGTCGAGGCTGCGGTGGGCGAGCTGTTTGCGTGGAGCTCCCTGAACCACCTGTGGATTCCATCGAGTCGCCAACTCCTTAATAGTAGAAACGTCTATGATACGATAGTGCAAATATTCATCTAAAGCGGGGTAGAATTTTCGTATAAACAAGCGGTCCATATAGATGGAGTTGCCAGCCAATGGGCACTTTCGCTCTGGTATGTTTGCCTTCAGGTACGTAAGGATCAGATTTTCCGCCTGATCGGGCGTCACATCAGAGTTCCTGCACCGGTCGACGAGACCAGATTCGTTGTGATGCTTCACGCACCATTCATTCATGTTCTGATAAACATGCTCTGCATGCTTTATGGCAAAACAAGGTCCTTCGGATTTAATATTCAAAAGTTTGTCAGTTATAATACATGAAACTTCCAATATCTGGTCCTTATCTATATCTAGACCAGTCATTTCCAAATCCATCCAGACAATGTCCGAAGATCCGCAAGCTGTATTTTTACACGTGCTCATTTTGTTCAGTTGAGTAAGGTACAACGTCGAAGAACGTTTACTGAGTATTGTGCACAGCCTATTCAATTTAAATATCATTTAAACTATAATTTAAAGTTTTGATAACTTAGACACATATGTTTCCTTGTGCGATTCGATGCAAGCACTATTTGGAGGGAACAGGTTTTTCCTGTGTTAACAGAAACCATTTTATGTATGCTAATTTAGTTAAATTTTAACAGAGTCAGCTGTTTAGTGGCCATTGGCTAGTAACTTGGGATATGTACATATATATGCACATATATACGAATATATATAAAAAATATTATCATTATATTTTTTGTTTACATTAATTGTCGAAAATGGTATTATTCTTTATTGAATTACAAGCAAAATATTAGGAAAGTCAGTTCAACAATTACATTTCATACGGTATTACTTAACACTGAAATTAAAACACTATTTGCCAACACTGGCGGTACATTGTGCGTTTTCTCAACAAATAGCAAACGAAAAATTATTAGAAGAAAGTTACAGAACGCAACTGAAATAAAAAACACAAAATGTCCTCCTCGACGACGAGAGATCAGCCTGGCACTTCGAAAGAATCGTTCGAGGACTTCTATTCCGAAGTAAGTTTCGTGATGCTATTCAATGCCGTGCCAGTGCCAAACCCAACGCAAAAGCAAATGGCTATGGCAGAGGCTAATCGGAAGACAGCAAAAAAAAAAAAAAACATAATAAAAATATAAATAAAATGAATTTTATTATACACATAAATAAACGATTTTGTGACTATTTTCGCAGGTGAAAGAAATTGAAAAACGCGATTCAGTACTAACTCCTACTCAACAAATTGATCGTTTACTTCGTCCAGGTTCCACATACTTCAATCTTAATCCTTTCGAGGTGCTGCAGATTGAGCCCGACGTCGAGGTGGCCGACATAAAAAAACGTTATCGTACTCTCTCCATACTGGTACATCCAGACAAGAATCACGATAACCAGGAGCGCGCCCAAATGGCATTCGATATTGTTGCTCGTTCCTGGAAAATATTGGAGAACGACCTGACACGCAAAAAGTGTTTGGAAGTGTACGAGGAAGCCAAGGGTCGCACGGATCATATGGTAAGTCCAATTGAATATAGTTTTGGGCTACACTATATATAAAAACGAACGTATTTTAGATTGCCGAAAAACGCAAAAAACTTAAAAAAGAAGGTAGACCCCTTGAGCAAATACCTGAAGACGATCCCGTAAAATACAAACATGCCATTTATGTAATGGTGATGAAACTGTTTGCCGACATGGAACGGCGACGGCAAAAGCTTGATCAGCGCGACCAGGAGGAACGCAAGCGAAAGCGCGAAACTGAAATCGAGGAAGAGGAACGCATCAAAGCAGATCGTGAGTGGCAGCAAAACTTTGAGGAATCTCGTCAAAGTCGTGTGAATAGCTGGCAGGATTTTCAATCCAGCGCTGGTAAATCGAAGAAGACAAAAAAACAAAAGCACATGACCGGTATGCTGGTGCCGCCAAAGTTTAAGCCTGAGACGCGATGAAATCCGCTTGCGACTGTCAGCCGCTTCCTTATTTTACACATATATTTTTACATTTTTATAAGTATCGTTTGGAACTGTAATAATTGACATGATCATAATGTAGTCTTAGGTAAAACAAACATGTGGCTTGAATGGTTTTCATTCCGTGCTCTTGCTTTCAGAGTTCCGTGTACAAACTGGCTGTGAATACAATGTCACGCTTTATGGCCGCCGAGGCCTCTTCCATTTTAGACTGCAAGCCGGGATTACCGATTCGAATGGCCGCAGTTTTAACATCTCGCAGCGTTTCGTCTAGTTGCTGAATACATCTCACAATGATGCCCTCCTGCACCTCGGTTAATTTCATGATCTCGGCGAAAGGCTACAAAGCGTGATATGCGAGTTGGTAAACAAAACTTGAATCGATTCAGCTAAATCTCACCTTGTTTTTGGCCCATTCGTAGACAACTTCGAGCAGTCCAAAATTGAGATTGTTTTCGGCCTCAATTGCCGCCTGACACCGTTGTTCCTCGGCCAAGATGGCGTCGTTGATTTGCTCGAAGGCGGCAACACACTTTTTGAGTGGCTCTGGGATGACAGGTTCGCCTTGAATCTTGGCCTGGAACACCAGAGCCGACAATAGCGCCGCTATTTCCGCCGGCTCCAGGTCGTTAAACATATTGCAAAGTATCAACTCCGTAATCAGCAGCTCATTCTGGCCCATTTCGCAAGCCACCTTGCCCTTGAGCGTCACCTCGTTCATCTCATCGATATAGTTGAGGGCCCGCAACACCTGCAGCTTGTTGCAGTAATCCGGATATAGGGTTAAATTCTTTGCCGAATTCTTGAAGCGAAGCTCCTCAATATGAATCTCCAGCACCCGACGCTCGTACACTTTGGCGAACTCCTGCTCAAAGCCCGCAATGTTGGTGTGCGGCAGCACATCGCCCACCTGCCGTGCAAGATGATCTACATAGTTGAGCATAGCTACTTCGGTTTCCGCATTTACGTTTATCTCCTTGGACATGTTGATGTATTTAATACTGTCCGGGTTGGCGTTGTACGCTTCGTTAAGCTGATGCAGTTCCGTGACGGCCTTCACAACGGTTGCGCCAGGCGGCGCATCCTTAAAGCGTTCCAGCTGCCGTTGCTCCCAGTTGCGTATGATGACATCGGCATCCACTTTAATTGTTGACTTTGTGATCGTCAAGATATCAATGGCCCTAATCTCCAGGACAGTGTGCCCGCCAATACCCTCCGGATGGAAGAATTTGTGTTGCGGTGTCAACGAGAGAATTTTGTAGTAAAGCTCGCCACGATTCACGTTGTCGCTATCGTTGCTCTTGAATTGATGGTCCAGCACCAACACCTTGTAGACGGTATCCTTGCCCAGCACGGACTTAACATTGAGCAACAGGGCGAGCTTATTATAGTGCTTGCCATGGGTGATGACAAGGATGCGTCCCACTTTCAGTTCCTTTTGGATCTTCGCCTGGGCCAAGATGAATTTCTGTAAGAGAAAGGAAGAAGATTAGTTTATTCACCGTTTGCCGATTCGTTACTTACCATTATGCGATGCTTCTCCTTCCAGTACTCCACGGACTTGTCATAGAAATAGATCAGTGGCTCGAAGTGCTCGCCAAGATTGGGCAGAGTGGCAAACTTGTCCTCGGCCAATCGCAGCAGCTTCTGCTGCGTGGGCAGCTGCAATTTCTGATTAAACTCCTTAAAGCTGAACTGCATGATGTCCTCCACCTTGATGCTCTCAATGCGCAGACACGTCAGTATTACGGCGTAGCGTAAAATGAACTGCGACTGCAGCTTTTCGGGCAAGCCCAGAATCATGGGTCGCAGTTCCATGGACGGCGGCACTTGGGACTTGCACAGCAGGATGACGGTGCCATTCTCATCGTGACCGCGTCGTCCAGCGCGTCCGGCCATCTGAATGTACTCGCCCGGCTTTAAATTACGCATCTCTGTGCCATCGAACTTCTTGTGCGAGTCGAAGATGACGGTACGGGCCGGCATATTGACGCCCATGGCAAACGTTTCGGTGGCAAAGAGCAACTTGACGAGTCCGTTCTGGAAGAGCATCTCGACGATCTCCTTGAGGATTGGCAATATGCCGCTGTGATGGACGCCAATGCCACGCTCCAGTGCGTCCTTCAGTGCCAGCACCTGTGGTATGGTGCGATCGGGCGGCTTTAGCTTGGCCAGACATTGCAGGAAGAACTTCTGCACCGAGCCCTTCTCCACGGCCGTATTGAGATCCACGGATTGCAGAGCAGCTACGTTGTTGTCGCAACGGTTGCGAGACAGAGTGAACGCCACCACGGGCATCTTGTTGTTGCGCTTGAGGAAGTCGATCAATCCAATCCAGGTGCACTGATCCTGCTTGCTGCCCACGTAGTTCTTAGCACCGCCCGTCTTTGATTTGCTTTGCATTTCCTTCTTGCGCTCCACAGCCTTCTCGTAGTTGCCCTGCAGAAATTTGCCCTGGGCATCGACCAGCAGAAAGATATCATCGCGACTCTTGCCGCCGGCGCCAGTGTACAGATAATGCATCAGTGGCACTGGACGCTTCAGCGTGCTGATAACGTACACCTTGCGCTTCTTGGTGCTGCCTACCCAGTCGGCCAGCTCCATGGTATTGGGCACTGTGGCGCTCAGCATGATGATGTTGACATGGTCTGGCAGTAGAATAATAACCTCCTCCCAGACGTGGCCACGCTCCGGATTATTGATATAGTGGACCTCATCGAAGATCACATACTCCAGATCTCGAGTTATATCGCTGCCACAATAGAGCATGGAGCGCAGTATCTCTGTGGTCATAATAAGGCACGAGGCGGTTGGCTCGATTTGCAGATCCCCGGTGATGAGGCCCACGTCTTTGAAGGTCTTTCGGAAATCGCGATACTTTTGGTTGGACAGCGCCTTGATGGGCGACGTGTAAATGGTGCGCGTCAGATCCCGCTTGGACAATGCAATAGCATACTCGGCCACCACTGTCTTGCCCGCCGACGTGTGCGCTGCGACGAACACATATTGACGTTGCTCCAGCTTGAGGATGGCCTGCTTTTGGAATACATCGAGCTCAAAGGGAAACTCCATGGCTGGACTGGGTATTTGCTCCTTGAAGTTGGGGATGGGCTGGCTGATGTCCACCATCTCCGCCCAGTCGCTGCTAAAGGTTTTCGTTGTGGTCGATATATTCAGGACGGGCTTCAGATCCGCGTTCATAATATCATCATCGACGTCTTTGAACTCCGGGAATTGGAGATCCCTCTGTGGCGCGTCCGTGCCGGTGGCTTCGCTGTCGCTTCGCGTGATTTGCAGCCACTGTTGTACGTCGAGGTCTTCCTCCAAATTCTCCAACAAATCCACATTGGTGGTGGTGCTGGCAGCCGGCTGCTTCAACTGTTTCTTGTCCAATGAGAAGTCATGACCACTGGTAAAGCCCGGCGGAACGGTTAGCAACTTGTCGCCCAGCTCAAAGCTATCCACTTTTAGCTTAGCAATCTCCGGCGGCTGCTCCTTGGCATCGAAGCCGCCCGGCCAGAAGGGATAGTTCATGTGTGAGCCTCGCGTTACTTCTTCCAGCAGACCCGGTTCGCGCTGCATGGACATTGAGTTGTTGGCATTGGCGCCCACATCTTCCACGTCTACCTCGACGAACTCAAGTATTTCGCCGGAAACCAAGTCTCTTCGTGGAATCAGCTTTGTACTTCCCGGGCATTTAGGTACGTGCAACAGGCGCAGTTCATTGAATTGGCGCGGAACCACAACGGGCAGCGGATCATGAATGGATATATCTGGATTTAGTATATAACTGCGAAGCTTCTCTTGGTTGTCCGCGCCGCGAATGTCGTTCATCATGAGGCGACTCGAATATATTCCCTCAGCATTAAACAAGAAATTGAGGAATACTTGCGAACTAGTCAAAGTTCAGTGCGACCTTCCAGTGAAAATAAAATCTACTAAAATACCAAAAGCTAAAATACCAAATGTGCTGTAATGATACTTGATTGAGCAAAGCATTTACTGGTATTTCATGGTGTAAACTTTAGCTCTTAATTTTAATTTACGTTTTAGGTTATAAATGTTTGGTGAAACTCATCAAAACTAAAGTAAGAAATTTACAAGAGAAACTGCAGATATAACGCAATAATTCAATTTAATTATGTAAAGAGTAAATCAAATTCTATTTTATATGGTGAAATCTCTGCGCTGTGTGATGAAATAAGAATCCACTAGTATCCCCTATGTAAACCTTGGGCCAAACTTATAAACAAATAAAACGAGTTTAATTAGGCTATAATTAGCCGTAGATTGAACCGCTAATTCATCACGAAATTTTCTTACGAATAATGAAATCAAAGGGATGTTTATACGAACGATTTTCCAACGGTTTATTGGGTACTGAACAATAAGCAGTTTACAGTTAACCAGACATAAATATGTATTTGATTTCATATATTCAGTTACTTTTTGCGAAAGACCTCCACTTTCAGGGGATGACACTTGTCGTCGGGCACCTCGGCGCCCACTGGAATGGAGACATCACCTTGGGGGCAGGCACTGAGCGCCACCAGCAGATTCATGTCGGCTATGAACTCAATGAAGTCACCCTTCTGGGCGGGGCTTGGCTTGCAGAAGTACTGATCGGTGTCTCGGGTGAAGCCAGTGCACATGAATATGTTCCACACGTCGTGCACGTCCTGCTCGGTCATGCCGCGCTCCTCGACCACAGCCTTGACGAGGGAGCTGTGGCAGCTGCCCACACGCTCCTGGCCAGTGATCAGCTTGTAGGTGTAGTCATCGCACCGAGTGCCGATCACGTCGTGCAGCGCACCGCCGTCCTCGTCGATGCCGTACTTGGCCAGGGTATCGAACACGAAGGTGGCCATTGGGCGCAGATAAGGCAGACAGCTCCACAGTCTGTCGTACACCTTCAGGTGGGCTGCGTGCAACTGGCGCGTTTTGCCCGAGTAGAAGCGCTCCTGCTTATTGTCCAGGTTCCAGAAGTTGACGTCGCCCACCTGGGAGACCTCGTGCACCGTAATGCGGCAGAGATCGCCCGCTTGCATGGTCCAGGTGCGTGCCTCACGCTTGGGCACCACCACTGTCTCCACCAGCTCGCCAGTCAGCGCCTTAAAGCGCTTATTCTGAAAGCAGAGAGAGAGAGAGAGAGAGATTCCCCACTGTTTACTTGACCCACTTCCATTTACTCCATAGCTACATCGTATTCCTCTTTGGAGACAACTGAGGCCGCCGGCTTGTCGTAGCATATGATTGCCTGGTGCCTGGCGAACTCGCGCGGCTTGTCCCCGCGTCCACACCAGGAATTAGGCTTGCATTCCGTCATGTTCACGTTCACCTGTTCCTATAACTTAATTAGTAATTCTTCGAGCGTATATTTAGTCAAACCCACTCAGAAAATAACTGTAATACCCCAATGACCAGACCCGTTTCACTCCTATCAAAAGTCCATCGACGACTGATCGAACAGTCGAAGATCTCTGATAGACATGTGCAGCCCTCATCTAATCGGGGCTTTCAAAAGCTCAACCTCAGCCGATATCGATGACCGTGCAGTCGCACAGCTTTTGTTTCTACTAGCGCTAGTTACCAGCTTTAAGTTATCGATTAACAATGAAATCGACTTACCAATGCAGTTAAGAACTTTACTTATCTTAACTCAAGAAAATTCACTTTCAGGTTTAAACGACTTAAACAAATAAAAAAATATATTGTTTATCAAGAATACGTATTTAATAATAACAGACATTTCAGAAATTTAATTGAACAAATTAACTAAACTCAAGTGGTAACTAAACGTTGTGTATTTTACAAATGTTTTCCTCGTTCTCTAAAATAATTACTTATATCTTAACAGTTGCAACTGCATGCACTTGATGTTTATGTATATCTATATATATATTATATTCATAATTCTAACTGAAGTTGTTGGTTGGTTGGCTATGCTATATATCGTCCCTTTTTTTTGCTTAGTTATCTACGAATGTTTCATTATTATTTAGGTTTGCATCATTATGCGCCCGGTGGTGCGGATTGGCGTTGGTTCTACATCTGTGAATGGTCGCTGGGTCTGTATCTTCTGCATCAGCTCGTCGAGCAGGTTGTTCAGCTCTTTGGTGGAGAACTCTTGGGGCATGGGCAATCGCTCTAAGGCCATTTTTAGTACAACGCACGGCTCCAGTTCAGGACAGACTATGCACATGCCATTCACCAGACAGCTCAAGCTCTTGGCTATTTCGCTCTGGCAGAGGCGATGCTTGGATGTGGGGCAGGGCAGCAGACTGATGCGCGAGCAAATCTCACTAAGCTGCGGCTTCAGGTTTTCCCAACGCGCTTGTATATCCTCCACGCTATTGACGTTGTGTATGTGCTTGAACTTTTCATTAATATCAATGTAGTCCAGGAATATCTGACCCTGATTCGTCCAATTCGGTACCTTGACGTTGGTGTTGTCCTTACACTCAAACTGGCTCAACAGATTGTACAAATACTGCAAGTTACCTATAACAAAGTTTTAGATAGAATATATATAAAGAATATTGAATAGTTGATCAAAAATATTTGATAATTACTGTTTATGACGGCATCTGGGGCAATATATTGGTAGATGATTTCATGGGCTAGCACCCAGTGCTTGGCCTTCAGTAAATACTTTGCTTGCATGTGGCGCTGACCCTCGGCACCCGCCTTCAACGCCTTGGCATAGTCCACCCACGACTCGGGTACGCCCAGCTCCTGAATGACAAACTGCTCTTCTACACTCAGTGTCACATGGGCGTCTATGGTGACATGCTGCTGCAGCGTGTGCTGCACAGCGCGTTCGCGCTGATTGCGATCCTTGATATGTAGCTGCACAAATATGGACCACTGCCACAAGCCCTCATTCTCCAGCTGGCTGGCAAAGTCCACGTGCAGCTGCGCCTCTGCCAAGGGGGTGCAATGGCGATAGCCTAGTGCTTCCAAGGTTTGCAGTAGCATCCAGCTATAAATTATAAACAAATTATTACTGCTTAGCAATTGCGGTGCTTTTTAAAGAGCTTACCTAAGGCGAAAGTCCATCGGATCGGATGTATGTGTAATTGGGTTCAATGTTTGCTCCAGGGAATGCTTTCGCTTTGAGAAGAGCTGCAGCAGGTGATAGCGTAGATCATATACAGGCTTCTTGCTCTTGTAGGGGGTACCATTGTAGCTGGGTTTCGGCTCATCCGCGTAAAGTTCTTCGGCTTGGAAAGCCTTGTCGTACTCCAGCATGGCGTCAGTTATGGTCGACGTGGGTGCCGTAAAGTACCACAGCTGGAGTGCCAATACGTTTAACCAGTTACCGTCTTCAAGCAGGTTTATGGGGCCATGCGAGGACATCATTAGTGGCACGCCTGCGATCAACATGAACATTTTGATACGCTCCAGGCTAATATATTTATCGGATTTGCTTTGCTGCCAGGCAAAGAGTTGTTCTTCCATGAGGAGGCGCACCACAGCACCAGAGCTAAGCTGTGCCAGGAGCAACGCCAGGTTCGCATCGTCGTATTTAAAAGCCAATTCGCAAGCTTCGGTTACACGATGACAACTCAACAAATCAATCATGTGCCCCAGGTAGCTATTGCTACTGACTTTCTTTGACAACAGGTCTTTGCTAACCAGAGTATTTTCCAGCCACTCCGAAATCAAATTGCGCCGACACATGATAACATAGTGTGAGCTATCATCGTGTCCAATGAGCTCCTCATGCTCTCCCCACAGTGCAAAAAGAAGCGACCACACGGACACACCATAGTCAGCCATACTACTGGTGTTGTTCAACTTAATGGCTTCGGCTAGATGCTTGACAATAAGTTGCGTTCCATTGCTTGAGTGCAGCCATGGACAGCCGCTGTCTTCCACCTGTTTGGAGCTACAATCTTCCAGCTGGACCATTAAATGTGGCACAATGCTTTCAGCAAAGTCTGTGTACGTATCCACCGTGTTGAACTTCATACGCTGCAACAGATTCGACGAGAAATCATTGGAGGCTCGTGGCTGAAACGCAACTGCTGCGGGCAACATATTGGATTGGACTGTAAAACAAATTGCTTAATTATCATTAAAGGAAGTTCCTAACACAGAACATAATATTTGAGTGCACTTACTCTCATGAACGCTGCGTAGGTTATTCAACGTGTTTGGAACCATGAGTGTGTTCTGAGGTCCAAAGCTGAGCTTGAAGCCTCGCCCTTTGTAGAAGCCGAGATCTGCAATCCACTGTTCGTAGTGGCCATGTGCTATGGAACGTGTCAAGGGCACCGTCGAGGCGAAAACCTTAATAGGTGCCACTTTGGGCTTTATAACGAAATTGAATGGTTTGAGGACACCCACGTCTGTGGTCTTTTTTTGAGCTGCCTTAATACTGTCACCAGCCAGAGATGAAACCTGCAAAGATTATAAATAGGTCAAATTTAAATTTAAATTTAATATATATATATATATATATATATATATATATATATATATATATATATATATATATATATATATATATATATATATATATATATATATATATATATATATATATATATCTTCACTTACCTCTTCGGATTGCACGTCGCGGACTATGCTGGCAACAGAAGCGGATGAGGATACGATTAAAAGTGGTGATTGATGACCATAATCACTGGAGCTTTCCGATACAGCCGCATCCTTCCACGAGCGTGTGTCCTGGCTGCATAGATTGGAAGTGCGTTTCAGCTGAGGTTGGTTAATCGATTTCCGAGAATCTTTAGGAATAAACAATGAGATGAGACATTAAACTGATACTGATAAAGTTCAAGGACTGTTCTATCTTATATATTCTTCTACTCTTTATATACATACCCATCTCATCGTCGTTGCCTTGATCTTCTACGAACAGCGATGATTTCATCAATTGCATCTTGTGTGGCTCCTTGCCCACAATATCCTGTGCCAGAGCCGCCGTTGGGCTAGTCACAGTGCGTGGTGCATCAAACATGGAGAAATCCGTGCCACTGCCGGCCTGAAAGAACTCTGAGGAGGAATGCAAATTGAATGGTTGCCGATTAGGAGTCGGTGATTTAGCTACTTACGCGTCTTATCCATTAGTAGAAACTCCGCCGAGTTGTCCATGGGGCGAAAAGCGCTGGCAACGCCAGCAGCCAATGATTTGGGATCCATGCTGCGTGCGGCCTCCTCCGAGATCCGTTGGGCCTTGTGCAGCGATGTCAATGTCATTTTGTCGGTGGAAGTGGCCACAATGCGTTGCGCATCCATGGGCACTGTTTTTGCTTTTTTGGGATCCGTGGGGAGTTCGTCATCCTCCTCGTCGCTGTCGTTCAGACCGTATTTGGAGAAGTGTTTGACGCGGAACACCCAGCTACCTGTCTCTGGCCTATACTCGATGAAACGTGTTGCATTCTTGTCGCATACTCGACGCAATTTGCCCTCCCAGTCGATTTCGAGTAGACGCTGCGGATCCTTAACGGCCTCATGCTTGGTTTTGTCCAATGGCCACACCTGGTCCAGTGTAACCTGAGCATCGCGATTCAGGCCACTGCCAATGGGCGGTTTATTGTCATCATCCGGATATATAATGACCTCCTTATTGCGAAAGTGCACTGTAGAGGCAGGAAAAGAAAATTGAAGGACTTTGATTGCAACCAAGTGTGTGATGTACTTACCAATCTCATCCAGATTGAGACCGGCCACGTCAAGCTCTTTACCAAAGTAAACATTGCCATAACCCTCGCGGCCCACTGTAAAATTGGGCACCACGCAGGACCCATCCTCGGCCAGATACGACTTAAGATCCTCCAATGAAGGTATCGTATAGTAGCCCATGCGGCGAAGCACAATGCCCGTTGGATGGGGCTCGTACTCGGCATCAGCATTGCTACCTCCTTCGACAGCTGGCTCAATGGCCGAACGCTGCTCCGAGCCGAGGGAGCGTATGGACACTGTAGTATCATTTCCATGCTCGGAGTTAAAAGTGTCGCGTCGCACAATGCTGCTGGCCTGATCTTCAAAGGGATTCTCCGGTATGGTGGAGACCGAGAGACGTGTTGGCGCTAAGCTCTTGTAGGTTTCCAACGGCTTGCGTGGCACCAATTCCGTGAGGGTGCTATTTAAAGGCGCCTGATCTATGCCCGACTGCAGATTATGCTGACGCACCTTAGCCAAGTTATTGGGATGCAGCCACGACTCGCGTCGGCTGATGTCCTGGTCCACTTTGTTTGTGACTGGCGAGTTGTGGGCACTGCCGCCCTGTGTCTGCTCATTGGGTATGGCGCCATTGAATGATTCACGTTGCGGACGCACTATACCCACTATTGCCGTGCTGCTGTTGTTGTTGTTGCTGTTGCTGCCGCTGCTGTTGCTATTGCCCATGGCTGGACTGTTGCTTTCTGTTTGGCCTGTGACTGGGGCCTGTCCCGCTACTTTCGGCTTTATCACCAGCCGTTTGACGTTGGGCTTAAGGTTGAAGCCCTCCACGCTGGCGTCAAACTCTTCAAGACCATCGAACATGGACTTGCGGTTATTGGAGGGGCCCAGCGCCTTGACACGAATGCTTGACGCCCCCTCCTTATCGGTCACTTTATACTGATTAGAGCTCATGTCCAGCACCGCTTGCTGAGCGGCGGGATTCGTGGCACGTGTGGCGTCCACTTCATCGTTGCGCTTCAGATCCTTGAAAATTGGCGTATCTCCGTATGGAGATGTCACTTTGGATAGGATCTGCTGATGTATGGGCACCATTACTACAGCAGTAGCAGGTCCTAATCCGCCTAACCCAGCCAGACCCGTATTAGCGCCACCGCCAAGAGTACCAAAGCCGCCGCCTAAGGTTGACCCGAAGCCACTGCTTTGATTCGTTGTGCCAAAGAGACCACCACCACCGACAGCTGCCCCAGTCCCCGCGCCCAGGGTCGACGTGCCGCCAAAAAGGCCACCTCCCGGCTTGGCAGTGTTGTTGAAGAGAGAGCTGCCTGTGTTGCCGGCATTAAAGTTAAGCGGCGCCGACGCTGTGGATCCGAAACCACCAAACGCCGAGGTCGCTGGCTTGTTGAGATTGGAGTTGAATAAGCCACCTCCGGTACCCGCATTGGTGTTGCTCAACGAAAAGTTGCCGAAGCCCGTGTTTGCTGTGGAGCTGGCTCCGAAGGCAGGCGCCGCAAAGCTTGTCGCCGGTTTGGATCCAAAAAGACCGCCGCCGGCTGTGCTGGTTGCCGGCGCACCAAAGCCACCGAAGCCACTGTTGGGTGCCGACACCGAAGCACCCAGACCAAAGGCGGGTTTATTGGGATCATTCGCAGTTGTTGCTCCAAAGAGCGGCGTTGCCTGGTTGGTTGTTCCAGCGGTGCTGCCGAAGCCACCAAAGCCAGTCGATGTTTGTCCAAATGCTGGTGCAGCGCTCGTGGCAGCCGTCTGGCCAAACATGCTGGCGCCGGGCTGGCCAAAGCCCACAGGCTTCGCGCCAAAAGGATTCGAAGCGTCTGTAGTGGTTGCGCCAAAGGCGCTGGTCGTCGTGGCTCCGAATGGCTTCTGCATGAAATTGTTCTGCTGGGCGGGTGCGCCAAAGGCGCTGGTTGCTGCCGGCTGGCCAAAGGCCGAGTTGCTGAACAGGCTCTTGTTCTCAGTGCCCGTCTGCCCAAACAAGCCAGTGGTGGGCTGCTGCTGGGCCGGTGAGCCGAAGAGTCCGGTGGTTGCGGGCTGCGCAGCGGTAGCAGGACTCCCAAAGCCAAACGAGCCCGGCGCACTGCCCGCCTGTGGGCCCTTGCGTGAGCTCAGATAGTCCTCGAATCGCAGCTCCTCCAGTGACTTCATCTCGTACTCCTTCATGGCGGTAATGCAGTGTTGCTTGGTGTTCACATTGTTCGCCTGGCCACCCTTCATTAGCGTGTCCGTGCCAATGGTGGGTTGATACTTGACCACTGAGGTGCCCGGATTAACACCGCCGGCTGCCCCCACAGCAACTGCCTGAGGTTGCCCGAATGCTGACGCAGTGCCGCTGCCAAACACATTTGTCGTAGTCGGCGCCGTCTGACCAAAGCTGCCAAAGCCCGAGGTGCTCGCAGGAGCTGCTTGCTGCCCAAACAGCGGTTGTGCTGCCGGAGTTTGCCCAAAGCCGCTCATGCCCAGCGTGGCTGGCTTTGCGGCGCCAAAGGCACTGGTCGTCGCCTGCCCAAACAGCGAGGTGTTCGGCGCTGCTTGTGTGGACCCAAATATGTTCGATGCCTGCGGAGCTTGGGAAAATGCTGGAAAGTAAAACAAGTTGATCAATCAGTGGACGAAATGAAATACTTGTCTTCAGATCTATATATGCAAAACGATATTATATAATTATAGGAAAATGTAAACAAATTATTATATATATATATATATATATATATATATATATATATATGTATATATATATGTTTATATTTCAATATAATTATGTAATATATATTGCATATGAAAAGCAGGCAGTCTCAATATATTTATGTTTCACTACCGTCTTTAGAGTGTAACTTAACGCATGAGGAAATCAGCGTGGCTTATTTATAGAGTATTTAATCGGCTTTGCGATTCGTTTCTAACCTCCAAATGATGTGGGTGGTGTGGTTGTGCCGCCAAATGCTCCGGTTGTTGTGGAGCCGCCGAAGAGGCCGCCAGTTTGTTGATTCGGTGCCGGCGTGGTGCCAAACATCGAGGGCTGCGCCGGCTGGGCTCCAAAAGCGGAGGTGCCACCGAACGCTGGCGTCGCTGGCTTCCCAAACGCCGATTGACCAAAAGGTGTTGCAGCTGCGCTGTTGCTGAATGTGCCGAAGCCCGTGGCGCCGGCACCGGTGCCAAATGTGGGTTTAGCGCCGCCAAACATCTTGATTGACTAGCTGTTGACACACACAAACATACACTAGTCACAATAATCACGATTTCACAAAGGAGTGAAACACGAGCTCGGGTTGCGCAAATAAATATATGTTTATATGGTATATATACATATATGTATTTGTGCGCGCGTTTATTGTGCTGCTGTTTTGGGTGCGGCACACAAGCACTCTAGCTAGACGAATTATAGATCAACAATAATAACACAAATTCAATAAATTCAGTCCTCTCAGACTTATTTTGGAAGCACAAACACAGAAATGGCGCGCCGAATATTTTCACGATGTGTTGTCTGGCAAAAATAATGCGACCGTTTGCAGGCACCGTTGAAGGCGTTACATATGCAAATTTATATTTTCTGTAGCCCTGGCAGAATGAAAATATAAAAATACTAAGAAATGCTTAAATTAGCTTTTAAAATATTTGCTTCGTACAAATAAAAATAGTAGATGCGTTTATGCAATTCATCCAAATTGACTGATTGAAATGTACGGCATTAAATCTTTTAATTATTAATACCTAATTTTTGTTGTTAAGGTATTTTGATCGTATCACACGGCTGGTCACACTGCTCAGTAGAAGCCGAGCAACAGTTGAAATGAGTAGCAGCACCGTTCCGCGCGGGGTTCATTCCGGTTAATTAATTAATTGTGAACGAAACAGCGAAGTGGAAATATGCCCGCTCAAGTGTGTGTGCGTGCGAGTGCGGGAGCGTAAGCAGAGATTATGTTCGGCCAACTCCCAAAATGAGAACAAATTGAAACGACTAATAAAGAAGTGCAAAAGAAATCTTATTCAATTTAATCATAACAGCAATAAAATTGTGCAATAAATAATAAAATAATACAAGAAAGTGCCAATGTTGTCGGCTCTGAACATCTAAATCAGAATCAACTACGTGTTGCTTACATTCATAAGTGAACATTTATTTGTTTTTGTTTTCTATACTCATATTTCGCGACTCGTTTTTTTTTTATATTGTGTGCAAACGAAAGTATCTATGTGTGTGTGCGAGTGTTTATTAGTGTGGTAAAAGTTAACAAAAATAATAACAGTAACAGCAACAACTATTCACAATGACTGTGTGGAGCGACTGCAATGCTAAGCAGTCATTTGGCATTGGTGAGTGTTAATTAAGCAAAAAATGAAAAGCAAACAAATTTTTAAGCAAATTTTTTTTGGTTGTCGAACGAATTTGAACAACCAAAACATTGTTTTCATTTAATATTTCAACGCTTCAACAAAATTGTTTAAACAATGTGCTTAATTTAGTGCCTACCTTTTCCTAGAACAACAAACAATTCATGCTGTGTGGGTGAGATGCGTGTTTCTCGTTTCCAAAAAAGCAACAACAGAGATTACTCTCTCTCTCACTCTTGTTACCTTGCGGTTCAAGTGTGAGTCTCTAGTTCCCCTGCTGCGATGCTACGGTAGTTTTTGTTGTTGATGCTGCACCACTCCCTTGCATTCGCCGGCCATGTGGTCGCTGTCAACATGCAGCAGACGCAGACTTTTCTCTTCCTCTTCGCTCACATTAATTTCGTTTTTCTTTCAATCTCATCCTATTTCTTTGCAGCCTCGCTTCACTTTTCGACACACACATAAATACACAGATTTTGCCTCTGTGTTGAGCATCCATGAAGCTGTAACCTGTTTTCTATCGCCTGGTTGCACTCACACACACACACACATACATAGCTAAATATATAGATGTGTGAATGCGAGAGAACAAACATCCATTATTCATGCACAACAAATTCTAAAGTATTCATTGGCAATGACCATGAAATGGCAATAGTAATATCTTTGAAATGCTCTCATCGACCTGTATATACATACGTGTGAATTTTATTTTATTTTTGTTGTAATAATAATTGTCGGCTCTTTTGTTTGTTGACCTTTTGGATGTTCAATAGAAAGGTAGCGAGAGATACATTTACATACATACATACATATATTTATGTGTATATATGTATGTATGTATGTATATTTACACATCACTCGCGCAATTCACTGTCTCGTAATCGAGTTATAGCTGTTCATTCAAGCACTCACATTATTTGCTCTGAATATTTACACGTGTTTGGCCCTGTCACCTCGCCGCCTTCGCTGTCCACCTGCGTATCACTGTCGAAATTACTTTAATAACTGTGTGCGCCCAATGGTCGCTGCCAGTGGGCGTGCCAGTCATATATTTAATCAAATTTTGCGGCGTTTCGGTACGAAACGTTATGAAGATATACCGTTAGATTACAAACGGCATTGAGCTTAGTTTCATTTATCGCTCTCCTAATGAACACTCATGCATGCATATGTTTGTGAGTATGCATAAGTATGTGAGGACGTGCCTGCATACTCATGCACAAGAGACAAAGTGTAAATGTGCAAAAAAAAAAAAAAATAATAATTTAATGCCTTACCCTAACTTATCCTCGCTGCATTTGCTAGCCATGAAAATGTCTCTTCGCTCTTCGCTTATCATCAATAGTTTGTTGTTTTCTTATCGCCGTTTTACATACATATATATTTTAACGCTTGCGTCTTAAACTTTAAACGCTCAGCAAATATGTATGTATGTTTGTGTATATGTGTGTCTGTGTCTGTTGAGCTGTAAAAGCAACAACAACAATGCAACGCATTTCGAAATGCGATAAAAATGCGATTCGCTGTCCCACATTTGAGCAAATAATAGAAAAATTTCTTAAGCTTTTGTTTGTATTTATTTTATTCATTTATTTTGTTCATTTGTCATTTGATGCTTGAAACCCCCCTCAATTTGAATGCAATGCAGGAGAGCGTATGCTAACCTCCCTTTCCGCCCTCACTGGTCAATGCGTGAGCACATGTACACGCATACAGTTACATATTGACACAGTCACACTCAAGCACTACTATCTCTCTCTGTCTCTCCTTCTTTCGCTTTATGATGATTTGTGAGTTGCAGTCCCTGTCAGGCATTTGCCCTGCTACTTCACTGTTCATTGGCATTAGTCGGGCGTCTGCTGCACCTGCGGCACTGAGTTACCTCCTGCTCGCGCTCTCCCTGGCTTTCATTTTGTTTTGACTCCTTTTCCTATTTACACTTGACTCAGCGCTTTATGCGCCACTTTCTTCAGTTAGAGGGAGAGCACAGCGGAGTGAGTAGGTAGCAGAGCATTCTACTTCTAAATTTGAATAGCAACAACAACAGCAAAAACTACAAGAGCAAAGCAAACGTAAAACTTAATGAGGCTCTGAATAGAAAAGTTAGATGGAGAGAGCGATTGAGAGAGAGAGAGGGGGGGAGAGATGGGAGAAGGGTTGAGTTACGTTGAGCTGGAGTCGAATTGATGAGTTTTGCTCTCCGACGTTGTTGGCTTTCGAATTTTTCGGGTTTTCTATTTAATTAAAATTTTCTTGGTCGTTAATTTTTGTGGCGCATGAAATGCTTTTTCATTTGCATAATTGAAAGTGCTTTCCATTTGAATCCAGCAAATTTTCAAACATGATACAGCAAACTTTAATGCTGTTTACCCCACAATATATATGTATACAAATATATATGTATATATGTATATGTATGTATGCATATATACTTGTGAAATATCATCCATGTCAAATATTGTTGCTTCTTCATCCCCGTCCGCCCATCGTTCTGAGTGCTTAAAACTATCATCAACAAGAAGAACTTGCCACCCGACTGCGTAATACTCGTTCACTATCCAAAAAATGATTTTCATTCTGTTCTATGCACAAAACGAATATACCCTGTTCTGACAGGCCTCCGTCGCATCCCAGCCACATTCATGCGCATTACCCGAGAGAATTGTGCAAACTACTTAAAGATATCTACTTCCAGCCCCATTTCCTCTATCCACGCTCCAGTATCAGTCGAAAGCCAATCTGCGCTTTCCATTTTGTAATTCAAATTGAAACTTAATTGTAGCTGTATCTCAGATTGCCCCCTCCCCCTACGGCATATACGATTTTATTGCTCTATAAATTTCCAATGTCAAAAGATTGTCGCATCTTTTTGTTGTAAATTGACATTTTCCAATCGTTGAAAGCGAAATTGCTTGTAATTAAGCATAAATTGTGTGTTTCTGTTGCGAATTACATCTAAGTAGAAAGTAATGGAGCGCCGGCCACTCTGACGGAGGCGGGCTTCCAATCCAAATTGGCCGAGTCATGGATAAATTTCTCGAAAAAGTCAGTTGAAATCGGTTTCGTTTTATTGAACTTCTAGTGTTACGAGCACGCGGTCAAAGTCCACGTTCCTCAGCTCAAGACTAAGTACTATGTGACTCATGATGAATGATATATACTTTTTTTTATATATATATATATATATATATATATATATATATATATGTATCTTGCATTTCAGTGAAACAAACCATACTGCTACAATTTTAAATGTTAAGAAATATAAATAAATACAGTTCTCGGAACTATTAACTGATAAGTTTTCGTTAGAGCTGCACGTCTATATATCATATAGAGTATATCTTTTATTACGCATTTCTTTCTGGTTGCTCCAGAATATGTATTTTAATAGGTTTAGAAATATTTTCCATTATGATCGTAATGTTTTAACAATCTGATATATTTCATTTCGTACCACCGGAAAACGCTTTTACCATCTGAGCATTAAACTAACCTTGTCACTATAGCTATAACACTGGTATCCTTACTACCCAGACGTATGTATGTTCTCTGCATTGTTGACCTAAATGGGTCAAGTTTTTGTTTACATTTTCACATCGTCAGCTTTTATGACTCGTACTCACTCGTTAGTATTGCTATCAACAATTTTTATTTATTTTTTCTTTACCGTGTCTAATTTTTCGAGTATTTTTTGTGGGTTTTACGAGTGCGGCGCCATTAACTGTAACTGTCAACTGTCCATAAAATCTTATCTACAAATAGGGTTTGTTCTTTTCTCTTTTGTCTTATGGCCTAACTGCGAGTCTATTTTGTTTGTTTAATAACTTTTGCAAAATAACAGAAAAAAATTATAGAAGAGAGCGAACACAATGGAATTTCTGTTTCGACAAGCCCATAAAAAGCAATTCGCTGAGAACTAAGAGAGCGACCCGAAACAATCTAATATACTGTATACATTTCTATCCATATACACGCTCACGTGTATGCACATACATACATATGTATATATGTATGAGAATGTGTATATACGAAAAAAGCGGCTATTATTAGCCAAACGAGCTGCGACTTAACCGTTTGAGATCCATTATAATTGACCCTCAAAACTTAGCTCATGTATACGCATGCTCACATGAGTATATGTATGTATGTATGTATATATGTTTGTACATATTTATAAGTGTTTTAGCCATAGGTGAGCCTCAGAGCTTACAAAACGGAGCGCCAAGAACAAATTAACTCAGGAGAGAATACGACGCTGACTTAATGCGCCTCAACAAAAACTAAGACAAAACAGAATTAGAGATGAGCAAAGCGCGAGCGCTTAACTAGAGATGAGCACGAGTCTCGGAACAAATGATCGCAGGAGAGCAAACTGAACTAGAGCTGGCAGAATTAGTGATGAGCAGCTGTCACTGAGCGCAGCTAGAACTAAGAGAACAAAAATGAACTGCAAATAGAATCCGAGTAACAGTTATGTGTATATAGTGGCAAAATACTTGGGAAATATTAATATTATTCGTAGTAAATGAAAAATGCAGAAATGAACTTTATTTTTAGTTTACTATATTTCTATTGAATTAGTGAATTATTTATGGTTAACAAGCGATTGTGATATATTTATAAATATATTTTGCCAACTCATTGACTTGAGTTCAAATTAAATATGGAAATAATTCCCTTAAAATCGGTTCGTGATAAAAGAGTTCCGACTAATGCACAATCATAAGGAAAAAGAAATAAATAGAAATAAATTTCTATTTATTCCGAATGCGAATATAGTAATATAAAAGAGAAACCCAAAGTTTTTAGCGGTTTTTATTATTGGAATTTTACTTTGTTTTGCCATTCCAGATGTGATTTAATTAGCTATACTTATTAAGGGAATAAGTTGTTTTTAAATTAAATTCTATTTGCTGTGGCCAAACGTGTGACCACTAATTGAAAATTACCGTAATTTTCTTTTCCTTATATACCCAAACTGATTTGCTTAAGCGTTAAGCGCTAACTAGTTCAGAAATAGTTCCAAAATGTAGTTTAAAGCGTTACATGTATTCGCAATATACAATCGCAATTGTGATTGCTGTGAGTCGGAAACACAGTCGTACACTATCACTCGTGCTTGAGGTGTGCTATTGTGCTTATCTGCTTATGTACTTATGTATATATACACTCGTATATAAACTGCCAAACCGCGTGCCATATAAACCTGAATATCCAAATGAGCTGAGCCAAGCCGCTGTCGTCGTTGTCGTCGTTGGGGCGTCCAGTCACGATTGTGTGTTTTGAGTTTGTCTGTGTGTGTGTATGTGTATGTGGCCTGTCAGCGGGAAGATGACGAAGCGTCGAAGCTTTTACTTGTTGGCAGTTTGTTGTTGTTATTGTTATTATTATGATGATTGTCGGGCTTCATTTGCTAGGCAATATTGGCAGCAGCTCAAGCAGCGTTCTGTTTGCTTTTGCATTTGCATTGCTGCCTTCTCGACCCTGGGCCTGGCACACACAATGTGCACGTGCTGCCTCGCCTTAGCCAAAGGAGCAGCGGTTGTGGGTGGCGGAGGGGGCAGAGCTGCATCCGTCAGCCATACAATTCTATCCATTGTTGCTGCAGCCGCACAATTTGTCCACAGTCTGCCTAGCCATAAAGTGTGGATTGGGATGGTGCTCCTTGTCGTCTACCTGGCTTTTACCTGGCTGTCTGGTTGTGTGTGCAGCGTACCCTTTCTTCTCACACCATTCAGCCGTGACTGGCCAGTTGCCTCGTTTATTTATAGCCCAGCAGTTGCATTTCATTATTCACGATTGTTTCCGTTAGCTCAACAGTTTCCCGATAGTTATTGGCTGCGTACATTGAGCCATAGTTTCAATCGCTCCTGCCTTATCGCGTGCATCATAAGGGAAATGAGTTTAATTTAACAATCGACGCTGTGGAGTAAGGTGTGTACCACGCCCCGCCCGATGACTGATTGCTTGGCCGGCATCCGAGTCGACGTCGTCGTCATTAACAACATCATGAATCACTCGCCATTTCTCGGAAACCGAGTGCTGTATGCACTGACGCCTAAGAACTTTTTAATCTGAATATTTCAAGTTACATATACAGAAAGAGTTGAGAGTTACCATCAAATTCCTCGATGTTTTCCTGAACTTTTTGCATTCGCATTATTTTTGCTAAACGAGCATTACATCGGATTTGCACGCACGCGCTATGCACGGAAGACTAGACTAAAAACAAAACAAAACCAAACAGACATACAACAAAAGTGGTTCGCATGAAACTCGCTAGGCTCGACTGGTTTTTGCAATTGACCCACTCCGAGCTTAACTTTCCATGCAATTGGGCAGATAATGAAAATCTTTCTCACTCTCCAACAAATGCGGAGTAAAGCAAACAAGTAAGAGTGCTCAGCTGGGGAGTGCTCGACTACCAAATACCCTGATCTTAAATTCTTTACATAAAAAGTCATGTGAAATATATAAAGAGATATAGAAGTAGTGTAAATTGTCTACTCTTTATGAATAAGTATATCCGAAAATAGATCTTAGAGTCTTTAGCTTATGCTTAAATATCAATTCAGATTTAATATTAAAATAGAATTGATCACGAAGCATTTCCGAAATTGGTGGCAAGGGTTAGTATATATATATATATATATATATATATGTTGTGAACAGCGTTATGTATATGTGTGCTAGGAAGCGCACGATTAGCAGATACCCTGTTCATATCGCCAATTTTCCCTTACAAAACTATAAACATATGACAACTCTATTCAAAATACAATTTCTTCATTTGTTAAACTCTTATACAATCGAAAAAGGAATATATAAAAAGCTTTCGATCTAAATATGGAATATAAATCTGCCTAGGGGAATGTATACAAAGAGGTAAATACCCTGTATATATGTATATTGTATATTGCTGAAGAGACGATGTATTGCGAGATATGATAATCACAAAATTCGATTGTATAAGTTAAGGTATAAATATCTTACTTAATATTGAACAGAATTATGATGTGTACTAAAGTTTTGTATACCCGTGTATCTGTGCATTGGCACGAAAACATAACACTTTTGTAGTTTATGTTTACAGAGTATAAAATGAGATACCTTTGCAAATTGTTGCCACTTACCGTTGTTGTTGCTGTTGTTGTTTTATGTGTTGTGGAGGTCGTTCTCGCTGGTTATGCTTGCACATCAGCCGCAGGGACCGCACATCGGTCATTGGACCGGGACGGTGGCAACGGCGACAAAGCCATCACCAGCACCACCCGGGCCGTGTTACGCGATGGCGGCAACGTTATTGTTGTTGTTGCTGTTGCTGTAGCTGTTGGGTCTGCCTGCAGCTGCGGCATAATTGTATCCACATAAATATATATATATATATATAGTATATGTATTTATATTTATGTTTGTGTGCTGCTTTCATTATCGGGCGAGGAAGTGATGACGATGTCGCTAGCGACTTGGCTGAACGTCTGACTGTGACTGCGGCTTTGTCTCGATCTCGCATCACCCTTCGCCACCCACCCCGAATGCTGCAGTGATTGCATTTCTTCATTTCTCCGAGCTGAGATTGAAAGTGCGTCATTTAACTAGAAGTTTGTCAGCTTTGGCTTTGGTTTTGTTTTTGGTTTTATAGGAATCATATAGTTAGATAAATCTCACGTAGAACGGGGCATCGTTATCAGTGAGCCCATCCGCCGGGCGCAGTTTCCGATTTCCATCTGAGGGTACATATACATATACAGTTTGTGCTAACTAGGTAATTGATAACCCTCACCCCAAAAATGCCCCATCGAGAGATTTAGCTAATGCCAGCTCGGTGCTTTGGTCGAGCTTTAATTCAACTGAGCTTGAATTCGCCCGCCAGTTCGCTGCTCAGTTTCGCATAGCCGCTGAGTCGCAACAGGTGATTTCGCTGCACTAAAAAAAACAAAAACAAAAAAAAAACTGAAACAAACAATTTATATTAATAAATTTATATAATTTATTACATGATTTCCCTTTGCTTTATTTTCTTTACAGCCAAATGCAATTTTGACCAGGAGAGGAAGCCACATCGCTTAAATTTGGATGTGGGCGACGCTGTCATAATACTGAAGGAGACCACACACTGGTATTACGGCTACAAGCAAAAGTACGTAAATTGATTATGTAAATTGATCTGCTTCTAATCGAGCATGCGCATCTGCACTTTCACTTTGCTCACCCATCGATCTAATGAATATTCGCACGTGGCTATCGCCCGTATTCGGCATGTTACCTCTCCATATAACGGCATAGATCAAATTAGTTATACAGTTGTAATTGAGGAAGCAATTTGTTGGTCTGATGAGCACTGTGTCCACTGCAAAACATAGAGAGGAAACTCTTAAATAATGTCAGTGCCACGATTTTTTATTAGCTCTCCTTATCTTAACTTAAATATTTGTGTTAAACACTAAAACACTCGCGCTTACATTGGGAGCGATAACGGCTTTTACATGCATTTGTATTCATTAAATATTGGATTACAACATGTGTAATTGTACGGCATAAAGTGAATAATAATAATTAAGAATATTGGAAATTTTTCAAAATTCTTAAATAATATTATACCATAGGATATAGTAGAATTTTTAAATTATGATTGTACCTTCGCTCTAATAAGAACTCTCAGTGGCAGCACGCAAGGTTCAGATAATTACCTACAAAATGCTCAGATATTTGAAGACCTCTGATGAATCATCAAGTTTCTCACAATTTCCACAATTACAAGTGTGTGAACTAAAATAAAGTTGTCTTTATAGATAATTTATGTACAGACTTAAAATATAGTAATATATATTTGAGTAGCTCAACTAAAATATAAATACTAATATTAGTGGGTTGCGAGGAATTCTAAAAAAAGTAAATAGAATCAGCAAATCAAAATGACAGCAAACATTTTATTCCATAGAATTGGACTGTATAGTGAATAAGTATTACGCAGTGTACTACGACCGATTGTATTCTTGTTTAAAATCAATTTATTGCGGGGAGACGAAGTTTTTAAACTCTGCTGTTAGTTTCACTGCTGCACATGAGTCCCTCTCTCTCTGTCTCTCGTCGTCTGTCTCTAGTCTTTCTCTAACAACAATACTTATTATTACAAAACCCATATTTGTGGAGCAGAAAACGGAAATGAGACTAGTATTATCCAGACGTATAAATCAGGTAACCAGCTGTTGGCCAAGATGTTGCCCATTTGGCGTATTGTTTACTGAATCAATCTGTTGGAATCTGTGCCAAGTTGCCCAATATATAAAGCATACAAACAAGATGCATTCCTAGTTTAACCCTATTCCAGGCGAGAACAGATGCGGCCATGTGGCTGAAACATTCATAGGAATTTCAGAAATACTTTCGAGATTAAATATGTGTGCGATTCGATTGACCCTTTTGCGGCGATGGGTTTTCTCAAATATTGGTTTACTGTGTTTTTTTCTAGTTTCTTTTTCGAATAGGAGAGGGCGGGGGAGGTTCGTAGAGTATTTTTATTTTTATTTATCTATGGCGTCTGCGATTGGACGTTCGCCTGAGTCAGCTCTGATGGGCCTTATCGTTAAAAGCGAGCGAAGAAAACAACCGTTGAGATACAGTAGCCATAAGAATCTACAACAGCAGCAACAGCAACAACAACAGCGACAGCGACAATATCATGAATGTCTAGCTGACCTTTTTCATATTTGTGCTGACCCATAACCCAGACCCACAGCCAGACAAGGCGAATGGGTGAAGTACAAGCAGCGATAGTAAACAAACTGCAGAAAGTACAGTGAAGCCCATGGCGGTCAATTAAAGGCATATCTAGCAATTACTCAAGTAAATATCCATTAATGGCATAATGCTCGAAGATCAATTGGGAAACTCACTCTGTTTTAATTCTTCCCCTATCTGTTAGCTGTTCGCTTGAGCAGGTTTTCACTGTAGCCGCTACACTTGAGAATGTTGGGCGATAAAAAAAGTGGTGCTGTGAGTGTGAGGCATTTAAAAAGAAATTCAATGCGTCGTGTGATAACCTCTTGGGCCCGAAATTCGTATTTGTTTTTGTTTGCCAGCGATTGTTTATTTATATGGAAATATCAATTTTAATTGTGCATTTTCTCACGATTTTCAAACGATAAGCACTGAATAACGACTGAATTCTCAGCGGCTGGCTTATAGCCAATCAATTGAGGCAGTCGCTGCCCAATAGCGAAGGTCACATCAAATCCATCCAATACCTGGCCAGCGAAGTTCAATGGAATCATTTGTCAGCGTAGAGGCGGTTAACTATCGGTTAAATGTGCTCGGAGGCCCACTGATTGATGGGCTAGCGAGTTCTCTGCAGTTGCCTCTGGCAATTAAGGCGGCCACCCCGCATGTCAAATACTGAATTGAGCCAAATTGAAGCATTCCATTTCATTTGCGAGTGTCACACTTTGCGCGCACTTCCTCTGCCCCGAGGGCATCCCAAACAATGGCAGCCACAGACTCGGACGCAGACGCAGACGCAGCTCCACTCGAGGGTTCGGTTTGAGTTGGGTAATTCATCAGCGTCGACGATGAATTGTGTCATTCTGCAGTTATGAACATAAGTTATATTTATGCATGTAGACATACATATATAGAGAATGTATATACATATATAAATACAAAGAATATGCGATACAAAAGTTAGCGAGGGCTGCTCTTACAGTAGCTGTGTGTGTATATATACATAGAGAGAGAGAGAGTGAGAGCTGCTCTGATAGTATCTGAGTTGAGTAGTATAGCTTTAGTTTTATAGCTGTTGTTGCTCAATATTCTTGAGATTTCAGTGTTTTTATATATATAATATATATATATATATATATATATATATATATATATATATATATATATATATATATATAAATAATACCATACCATATGCAGGCCACATTTAAACATTGTCTTTGTTTTGGTTCTGTTTCCGCTGCAGGGAGAAGCAAACACGCGGCATCTTCCCCAAGAGCTATGTGCATCTGTGTGAGTACATCACTGTCAATGGCGAGTACTGTATACAGCGCACTGACATCGTCGAGGAGATCACCAAAGTGATGCTGGAGTGGGGCATCATTGCCAAGAGATACTTTTTGGTAAGTTTATGAATTAATACTATAACTTGTATATACTATAAATTGTATATTTTCGCCTGCAGACCACAAATCCAGACTTTCAGAAGATTCGACGTAAAATGAATGAACTGAATAACAATAGGGCTGCCTTGATCTCCGGAAATCTGCCGCTGGACGAGATGCGCAAGGTAAAGCTGCAGGCCACGGCACAGATTGACACCGGCAACAGGCTGTTGGGTCTGGACATGGTCGTGCGCGACGAGAGTGGCGATATACTGGACACCAATACCATCTGCAGCACCGAGCTGTACGAAAACCATGTGCATGCCGTACAGCGAATAGAAAAGGCCAATGTAAGTTCGCAGATTCTTCAATAATAACTTAAGACTCTCTAAGTTGTACCTACATTATCTATGAATAGCGCTTGTCCAGTGATCGCGAGACGCTACGTGCCCATAATAAATACTCACACAACATACTGCTGCATGTAAATGCGTTTGTGTGCAAGTTCCAAGAGGATTCGGATCTGCTATTCACGCTCTTCAATGGCGACACACACAAACCCATCAGCGAAAACTACGTGGTGAAGTGGTCGCGCACCGGAATTGCGAGGGACATCGATCAGTTCGATAATAACCGCGTATTATTTACCGATCTCAGTCGCAACGATCTGAGCATATCGAAAATGTACCTAGTGTGCTATGCTATACGCATTGGCTCCATGGAGATGAAGGACTCGATGGACTCGAAACGCACCAGCATGAACATTGCGAATAGTGTCCTGACGGCGGCCAGCAGAAAGCATTCGCAGTTGTCGGTCAACTCGAATGGCTCCTCTGGGAGCACAATTGAGTACATGATGCGTCGGCCATTTGGTGTCGCCTGCAAGGACCTAACGCCTATCATAAGCAAGCCAGAGGAGTTTCGAGGCAATCTCGACATGCCGTTCATCATGTGCGAGAAGGACACATTAGATGGCACGCTGCGCAAGCTGATTGCCAACAAAGACATTGGCAAAATCGAATCCAAGATGGCTGTAACATTTGAGGTGTTGCGCGGCGACATTAAGCAAATCAAGGAGGATTTTCCACGTCTCGTACACACCAATGTGCCCGTGGCCCGCAAAATGGGTTTTCCTGAGGTTATACTGCCGGGCGACGTGCGAAACGATCTCTATTTGACCATTTGTAGCGGCGAATTCGCACGCATTGCCAAGACATCAGAGAAGAACGTGGAGGTGACCGTATGCGTTGCCAACGAACTGGGACACCTGGTACCTGGCGTCATGAGCATTGGCTCCGGCCATCCACCGATCGATGAGTACAAGTCGGTGGTGTATTACCACGACGATAAGCCCAAGTGGCAGGAGACGTTCAAGATACACGTGCCAACAGAAGAGTTCAAGCAATGCCATTTGCGCTTTACACTCAAGCATCGCAGCAGCAACGAGCAAAAGGATCGCTCCGAGAAGCCATTCGGCCTATCGTATGTGCGTCTCATGCAGGCAAATGGCACTACCATACCGCAGGGTCAACATGTGCTGGCTGTCTACAAGATCGATCACAAGAAGTACGATAAAACAGTGGCTAACAGTTACATGGAACTGCCTGCCACCACAGCTGAGCTGATGGGCACCAAGCCATCAATAACTGGCCTAAGTCTCTTGCCCAAGGATCAATTCACCATAGATGTCAATCTTTGCAGCACTAAGCTAACGCAGAGCGGTAAGATTTTTCCAGTTCGTGCAAATGTTACATTTGCTAATATTCCTTTGCATTTCAGTAAGTCTCTTGGGACTGTTGCATTGGTCGGCGCATAAGGAGAGGTTGGAGCAATCGCTAAACGCTTTATCCACGGTACCCGGGGAGGAAGTAGTCAAGTTTTTGCAGGACATACTCGATGCTTTGTTTAACATTCTGGTGGAGAACGACAACCCCGAGAAATATGACCAATTGGTCTTTATGAGCATAATTCATCTCATTGAAACGGTATCTGATCTGAAGTACCAACACTTCTTAACCGTTCTCGATGTCTATATCAACGAGAGCTTCTCCGCAACATTGGCCTATACGTAAGTGCACAGATCATGTGTTTCCCGCCTGAAAATATATATTTCATTCGGTACTCTATAGAAAACTAATGGATGTGCTACAGCGCAATATAAGAGATGCCATTACACCGGGCGAGAAATCTGCCGATGGCTTTGAGCATGAGGAGAGCGCCGCAGTGCGTCGTCTTTATAAGACCACGCGCTATCTCCACTATGTGATGAAGTTTGTCATAAGATCGCGTGTTCTGTATGCTGCGATGAATTGTAATAGCGATTATGTAGACTTTGCTGCGCGTCTGCAGGAGCTGCTCAAAATGTTCATCGATATGATCGGCTGTCCCAGCAATCTGCTGAAGTCAGAGGGAGCACTGTTAAAAAATTTGCATATCATAGCCACCGATTTGATGCAGGTTTTCGATCAAGTGCATCTGAGGTACGTTAAGAATGTGTTTAAAAATGGTCTAAAAATATTTGAAAAATAAATATATATATTTGGATCATACTCACAGCATTTCTATAGTGGATATCTTGGAGAAGTTCCCGCCACGTCGTCTCACCCAGTCCAAAATGGGCTGCATCAAAGACTTTGTGGATACAAAACTGTTCAGCTCACCTAATTGCCGTGCTATCCTGTTGCCGGTGTTCTGCAAGCACATTAAAGATCATCTCGAAAGCAAGGAGGAGGTATGTTTTATGCCAGCCAATGCATTGCTTGTACCGCTAATTAATCATTGGATATTGCATATTGTTTTTAATCGAATGCATCGTTATAATATATGTTCAAGAAATGGTCTTTTTGAATGCAAAACTGAAACTCAAAATTAAAACATAACCCAACACATGCTCAAGCCAGATGATCAAACGTAACTAATTACAATTAACTGAAAACGCTCAGCGCTAATTCGTTCAATGATCAAATTAAACTGATCTTCAAACATTTTCGAACATACTCAATTTACTCAATTACCCTTCTCATGCTGCTTAATGTTATATAAACATAAATTTGCAAAGAGAATTGCTACTTCTTTAATTATTCAAAAAGCTTTATGTTGCAAATCTGATGCATCAGATATTTAAGGCGACCAATTTGAGATGTGAGCTGTATTAATTTTGCTTAGTTTCAATTTAGTTATACATATACATATGTATCTGTAGCTTTTGATATGATATGTTAGTTTAGTCTTTAGCATGTTGCATCCATATGTGTTCTTTATACACTTGCAGAGCGCCCTTAGTCACAAAATCTTCTGATATGTTCAAAAGTATTGTAAAAGATATCTGGATCAATATTATCAATTAAACACTATATATCCCCCTTTCTATATGGTCCGATCAGCTGATGCTGTACTTTTTCTTATTTAAATATTATTATATAATCTATAATCTAAGCTTATTTTATACTGTATAATTGGCAAAGGCTCTGCAAGAGTATTTTATATTCGGTTTGCCGAAGAAACATATATATATATATTCTTTGGTTTTTATTTTAAGTATGTTTGTTTACGACTGCATCCAATTGAATTGAGTGTTTTTTGTTTCTTATGTGTCTGTTGTTTGTTGTCAAGTGTCCTCCTAGTCTTAAGCACTCTGTAAAGTAGCCGCACAGCGATTTCAAAATACTTCATACAGAGTGCTTAAGACTAGGAGGACACTTGACAACAAACAACAGACACATATATATGTTTTATTTGTACCTGTGCCACATACTAGTTACATCCATATATATGTGTAGTATTATTTAGTTAGCATTCGATTTGTGTGTTTTAGCGAGAAGATCTCTCGATCATCAACGTCGTTTCTCGTTTAGTTACCTCGCTTAGGCATTATATATGTTTATACGTACATACATCATGATCATGCTAGATATCTGTCTGGCTATGATGTTAGCTGAGGGCTCGTACAAGTTCTGATGTCATATCTGTAATGAATTGCAATTACGTATGGCAATTTACTAAAGCACCACCACACATACACAAATACATTCATATAGATACATACATCCATCCACACATGCATATCCCATATAGCGCACCTATTCGATTACGCACCTTACTAGATCAAAATGGTTCTAGCTATCCGCACATCATGCATACACATCCAAATTTGTATGTGTAAAGATTTCACACACACACACACACATACGTACACACACTTATGCTCATGCACACGCACCAAATATAATGCGAATGTATGTATGCACATCTGAAACGCCCGTCTCTCTACTATATATCGCTCTATAAGTCTGTCTCTCTCTCTACTCTCCTTGTCACATTTCATTTGTTTGTAATATCTTTGGCTTTATGATTTTAATCGTATTATTTTGAATTACGCTTAGAAATGCCTTGAAATCATGATCAACTAAATGTTTCTCAATATATCTCCCATGTCTCTACCATATGCGTGTCTCGAAATCGAAAATCCGGCATTGTGTGCGCGGTTTTTGGTTGTTGTTCTTCTTGTTGTTGTTGTTGGTTCACTATCATAACTTGTGTTATACAAATAGGGTGACTCGAAAACCGATATCTGGCAGCAAGAAAAGAATCTTTCGAAAGCCGCTAAAGTGCTCGGACAAAAAAAATCCCACCTGCACACTCGTGAAACGACTGCCAATAAAAAGGTAAAAAGAAAACACAAAACAGAAAAGACAAAACAAAACAAATCAAATCAATCAAATTGCACACCAAATACAAATCAGGCCTATGTAACGCACGTCCAAACAGAGCATCAGCTGCCCTATCTATTATAATTTATATTGTTTTATTCTAGTTTAAGTTATGTTGAGCTTCCTTTATGCCATTTGCATTGTCGGTGATTTGCGCACTTTACACTCGATGGCTTCTCATTTTTAAGCTTATTTATTGTGCCAGTGTGCGAGCTTTTACACAGACACACAGAGTTCATGCGGCTCTGGTGTGGAGCCGCATAGTGCACCGCTCGTGTATTGGTGTACGCCACGTTTGTTTACGTTAATGCAGCCCTCAATGTTTCCTTTTTCTTAATTACTTAATTTAAAACCGTTTTTGTGTTATTTTTTATTTTAATAACTAATTTAAATTGAGCTTCTTATATGAAGCATGGCCAGGCCAACAGCTGAGGGCTTTTTGATCAAATTTATCATTTTCAGATATCTCTCCATGAGAAAGAGAATTGTAAACTAATCTGTTAACTCTTGTCGCTAGATCGCGGAATGCATCAACATAATGAACAACATTCTGAAGTTGCTCTACCGCCCGGACGTGGGCTCCACCCACAATGATGTACGCGACATTATGATTATATTGTTGCGCCCGGTAATGAAGGCGGCGCACTCTTTGGATCGGGACACTGGCGTGGTGGGTCAGTTCTTTGCCATTATGCTGGGCATACTGCAGCGCTTGGACGCGCAGCATTATAAGTACTTCGTCAACGATCTGCATCAGCATGGCGAATTGAAGGACTTCGTCATCGAGATCTTACTTGTCTTCGAGGAGCTGGTCTCGCCACACCAGAAGGCTGTCTTTCCGCGCGACTGGATGGATATGATCATGCACCAGAATACGGTCATACTCGGCGCTTTGCAGCAATTGAGCATGGTCATCACGGACTACTTCCTGTGCCCGGTGTTTGACAAACAAATCTGGTCAAACTTTTTCCAGTGCTCGATTGCGTTCCTGGTGCAATCACCGCTGCAGCTGAACGACTTCAATGATAACAAGCGACAGATAGTGTTTGCCCGATATCGGGACATACGTAAGGACACGGCTAAGGAGATACGCAAGATGTGGTTCCAGCTGGGCAAGCACAAGCCCAAATTCGTGCCGCAACTAGTGGAGCCCATATTGGAGATGAGCATGATTCCAGAAACCGACCTCCGACGCGAGACCATACCCATTTTCTTTGATATGATGCAGTGCGAATATTACAGCTCACGCTTAGAATTAGAAAGCTATGGCGACACCAAGCAGAACAATGCCCACTACAAGGGTAACTTCTCCGAGTTCAAGACCGCAATGATCGAAAAGTTAGACATTCTGATAGGAGCTGGTAAGTGTTACGTTTGTACATACTTAATAATTCTTATTTCTGATTATTTCTCAGGCAAGGGTGATGTAGAGTATAAGGAACTGTTCAAAATGATCATGCTGGATTTCTGTGCCGCCCACAGCACGCTCAACGTGGACGGCACCAACTTTGTGAACATGGTGACCAAGCTGATGGATAAACTGCTCGAGTATCGCTGCATCATACAAGACGAGAGCAAGGAGAACCGCATGGCATGTACATTCTCGCTGCTGCAGTTTTACTCGGAGGTGGATCTCAAGGAAATGTACATACGCTACGTTTACAAGCTGTGCGCCCTCCACATGGAATTCGAGAACTATGCGGAGGCGGCATTTACGCTTAAGTTGCATATGGATCTACTGCACTGGACCGATACAGAATTGTCACCTCAATTGCGCAGCTATCGGCATGGCAGCTGCCGAACCCATCGCGAGCTAAAGGAGGCCCTCTACTTCGAGATCATGGACTATTTTGATAGGGGCAAGCAGTGGGAGTGCGCAATTACAATGTGCAAAATACTGGCCCAGCAGTACGAGGAGGAGGTCTATGATTACATTAAACTGTCGGAACTGCTGAAGCGTATGGCTCAGTTCTTTGAGAAAATAGTCAAGGAGCTGCGTCATACATCCGAGTATTTCCGTGTATGCTTCTATGGACTCGGCTTTCCACGTCTATTGCAGAACAAAGTGTATATCTTCCGGGGTAAGGAGTATGAACGCCATAGCGACTTTTGTTCGCGAATGCTGGTACAGCATCCACAGGCAGAGCTTATGCAAACGCTGGAGGCGCCTGGGGAGGATATAACTAACAGCGATGGCCAGTACATACAGGTCAATAAGGTGGAGCCGATAATGGACGCTGCCTTCTCCAAGTTTAATGATAAGATTATCTCCAATGAGATTGTCAAGTATTTCACATTCAACAATGTGCAAAAGTTTCAATTTTCGCGTCCATTCCGCGACAGCTCTGGCGGTGGAAACATGGACGATGTGCGCAATCTTTGGCTAGAGCGCACAGAGCTCATTACACAGTATCCACTGCCTGGAATATTGCGTTGGTTCCCCGTTGTTGATTCGCATACGTTTAAAATTTCACCACTTAAGCGCGCTGTGGAGATTATGAAAGACACCAACAAGGATATCAGACAGCTAGTCATATTGCATCAAAACGATCACAGTCTACACATAAACCCACTGAGCATGAAACTAAACGGCATTGTAGATCCCGCCGTTATGGGCGGATTCGCCAAATACGAAGAAGCATTCCTAACAGATGAGTATTTGGCGCAGCATCCGGAAGACAAAGATCTTGTCGAGGAGCTAAAGGAATTGATCGCATTGCAAATACCGTTACTGCATTGTGGTAAGTTTAAATAATATTGATTATCTTTTGATTGCACATCTAATTATTTTCTCCATCTGTAGCTATTCGATTGCATCGGCAAAAGGCGCCGGATAGCCTAAAGGCCCTGCAAGATCATTTGGAGGGCTGCTTTGCGGATATGCAGCATCACGTTGAGTCGCGCTATGGACGAAAATCGTGTGATTTGCAAGTCGAACGAGATTCAGTTATTATGCGACGCACGAACTCTTTTCTTCCCGCAATCTTCGATGGCAGCAACAACCGCCTGTCCGAGACCAGCATGGGCTCGTCAGAGTAAGTCCTTTGAGCTGATGCCATAAATGGTAAATGCTAAACTTTGATTCAATTGCAGCAGCGGCTTGTCAAAGTCAACCTTCCTGCCGCGACCACCAACAAGTTCCATCAAGTCCACGCTGGCCAGTTTAAGCTTCAACACTAGGTGAGCTATAATTAAGATTATTCTACCCCAACTAATACTAACTTTAATACTTCTTTTTAACACACTCTAATTTTGCTCGCCGATTTTAGTTTGAGACTTTAAGTTCTTTTCTTTTGGTTTTATTTTATTTTGATGCATGTTTGGTTTATTGTTTGTTTTACTTTTGTTTACATTACCTTTGTTGCTTAATGTCTACGCTCACTTAGGCCTAGCTTGGGACACACGCCCAGCACCAAAGGCAACAAGAACAAGGAGAAGCCCGCCAAACGGCGCTCTATGAAAAAGGTAAATAAACTTTTAAATTATATAATTCCCAATTATACAGCAATTTTTTCTTGCAGGATCGTGATGTATTAAGTCTGCCGGTTGCCAATTGCCAGTGGTATACGCCGCCACTGACGACCATAACTTCAACGCCTGAAAAGGAAATTAACACGTCTATTAATTCACTGGCAAGTGCTTCGAATAGCTCTTTAAGTGGACCCAAAACTCCCGATCCACGCGTACTCACAGAAGAGGTAAGTAATGTTAATCAACTCCTTCGTACTGAATTGTTTTTTAATTCCAACGCTTTGTTCAAATAGTTAACGCCAAAACGACCACTGCGCTCTGAAAAAGAAAAGGAACGCCGTCTCTCGCGTCCAGTCAGCATTCCAACGCCTTCAGCTAGCATTAAAAACTTTGCGGACATACGATCCCTCTCCGAGAGCAGCAATCGCAATTCAGTTGGTAAGTACAGTGTGGAAATTGATTTTGGATTGTTTATTATTCTGTTTACACTTGGCAGAAACGACCGATTCCACGTCGGAGGAGGACATACGACCACCGCCTTTGCCCGCCAAGACACGTGACTCCACAGATTTTAGCAGCCTAACACATAGTCTGGACTGGAATCCCAATGGCTACACAATGCTGAATGTACTGAGCAGCAACACGAACACCAACAGTAGCATCAGCATCAGCACCACTACGATGACAAAGACCAGTATTACAAACGCCACGTACGAGTACGTGGAGGCGACAAATTTTAGTTTGCCGGTCATAAACGATTCTAGCAAACCGCGTCCTCCGACTCCACCGCCGAAGCCATCGCGTCACAGTAAACACATTCCATAGACAAACGAATATGAGTGGCAACTGTTGCTTCCAGTGCTGCGCCATAAGTGAAACTAACGAAAAGCACAAAATACGTTGTTAACGAGCAAGCATCGAGTACCAAATATTTGTGTGTAATCAAGCATATATGAAAATAAATAGCAACAATCGAGCGAAATCAACACAACAATAGCCTCACATGACCGACTACCAAATACTAAATGGGATCAGTGTCTTAAACAAATCGATCGCACTAAATTAAGATTTAATGTTTAATGTTGCAATGATATTATGTTGAACATGTCATCATTTCTATCCAAGTTGATAGTTTATTTATATGAAAGAGAAATCGATGTGTCTTAATTTGTTTTCGAACAAAATGCAATACGTACACATGCGCTGCTTGTCTTCCACAAGTTTGTATTCTGCTATACAAAATCAAAACTTTTACATTATTGTTTTAATACTTTAAGCTAGCTATCTAATTTTAAGTTTCAATCATAGTTAAACCAACTTTTTGAGTTTCTTATGCAAACAAGTGCCACACAATCTAAAACGAAATGTTTGTCAATAATGTCAATTTAAAGCACAAGATGCACTGAAAATGCAAGTTCAGTGCATGCAATAAAAAATCTTTGAACACGTTGTTAACAATTAGCCAAATTTTTATAAATTAATGAAGAAAATATATTTACACGCATATTTTACAGTAGCCATAAAGTCAAATTGAAATACGTAAACTTTACGCGTACTCGTCTACTTTTAAAATGAACAAATAACTTTTTAATGTTGTTATAAGATATACATAAATGTTTTTGATGTATACACTTACAAGTAGCTGTTAGAAGAACTTTGTCTAATTTTATGTAATTTTCGATCTGTGCATCGGCCAAAGATTAAATAATAATAAAATACAATTAAGCCTACAAATATTTAAGTATTTGCTTTCAGCATACCCGGAAGACAGTGCAGACGGTTCCCACATAAATAAAACAAAATAATCTCTTAATTTGTTATATTTGGTTATAGAGTTTATTCAAAATATTTCGTTGGGTTGTATTGTAAATTGAGAATAAATAATAGTAGTTATTAGTACTTGAACACATTAAAAAAGTCAAACTTAAAATACATGTTAGATATAGGTAATAGGACAAAGGGGAGAGAATGGCGTTTTGTTTTCTTCCATAGAAAAGGCACGATTAATGAATCAAATACATAGGAGAACTAATAAATAAATATTCAAATGCACGGAATGTTTCGTTGTTAAAGCATAGCGAAGGCTTTCGATTTGAGACCCAAGTAAAAGAAAGAGAGAGAGAGAGAGAGCGACTGTGTCTTATAATGTCGTATTCAGGTCGACACAAATCTTCGAGTTGCGATTTTGCTTCTGACTTATCTCGAGTACTTGGAACATCTCCTTCAGAGCTTCGCTCGTGTTGGTTTTGCGACGATTGCGACGCAGCGTCACGCGTCCAGATTTAAATTCACGCACTATAGCGTCAAGACCTGAAATCAGGAAAAGAAATTAGTCCATAATACAAAATTATGATTGTGTGTTTGTTTGTTTAATGTTAAGCCAACTATAGAAGTGCAAACGACATGCGGTTAGCTTATTAGACTGATAATAACCTTTGCCCAAGCGTAAAGATTGCACCTACCTTTAAGGCAGCTTGCAGGCGACTTAATCAAGGGATTGCAGATTCTGAAGCTGTGGCAAAATATATATAAATCACGGCTGACTGCCAATTGGCAACAAGAGCAAAAAGGATGATAGGGGGTCTGAACCAAGCCCACGCATTCAACAACTGTCAGCGACAACAAATGAAGTGGCTCACGTTGCGTATGCGACTCGTGGTACCCAAAGCGAATTCAATGGAAATGTATGGTCTCTACGTATGCTTTGGGGCTCTCTGTGTGTATGTGTGTGTGTCAGCTTATAAGAAAAGTGGCGCAATAAAACACGGAAATATAAAACGCACAAATAATAATAATATTAAGCCATAGCACGACAACAATAACAACAGCCGAGGAAAGAACAATGTGACTGGAAGGTGGTAGTCTTTGACTTGCGTTGGCTTGGCTTGGCTGGGCTTGGAATGCGGCAACGTCGGTGGGTCTGTTGTTCAGTTTCCTCGTAAAATAATAAATGGCATAGTCCTCGCCATCATCGAATTTGATACTCTGGCGACTGTCGAGCGTTGGATAACGTAAAGCGCAGTAAACTGTGACTGAACCATGTCAACGCCTGATGGTTGTTTAAAGCTGAAGCTGTCGCATAGACGACGCCCCAACAATGGCAACACGCTTCCCTTTTCTCTCAATGTCACTCTCTCGCTCGGCACCATCTCAGCGGCCGTTGCCAGGACAGTAGCCACGCACTCTGCCCAGGAAGCCAGCTAATAGCGTGCAGCCAGCTCCCTAGCTCCTGGCTTCAACGCGCACAGCAGAACAAACTTAAATCAATTCGAGTCCCTAGCCCCATAATACACACATATACATGATGTGTGTTACGTATCGCTCGGAACCGGAAATTCGACGTATATGCGGCTGCTGAGCTGCTGCTCTGGTTCGTTTTAGAAGTCAATTAATTTACACTAGCGGAAATTGGCCTAAGTGCTGCTCCGTGGAGCCAGAGATGCAGGAGAGCCTGCAATGAAGATCTGGAAATAGACAAGTGAATGATAAAAGCAAAACGCCTTTGCTGGATGCTTCAAGCTCAGACATTGTCATGGCAATCTGCTTCATGATAGTATACACACACACACACACACACACACACACACACACACACACACACACACACACACACACACACACACACACACACACACACACACACACACACATGAACACACACACACACACACACACACACACACACACACACACACACACACACACACACACACACACACACACACACACACACACACACACACACACACGCACACACACTGAAACAAGTCCAGGTTGGCTTCGAAGGCAAGCGACAACAATATTGTCGGAAACCTATTCGCTCCGCTCGCTTCATTTGTTTTTGTGCCGAGTGCCTTGACGAGGCAGAACGGTGCTGTTGCTGCTGCTGTATCTGGCCATGACGAGAACGAGCCCCAGGACACGAATGCCCGCACGCTGGCTGGCTGTAAACGCGCTGCTCAGTTGACTGCCAGCTCACACGCTTCATGAGCTTCAAGTGACGCGCGCGCGTTTCGTCGGACAGGTACAACCACACACGGCACAGATAGCTACGGCTGCGGCGACGTCTCTTAATAGTTCGCGGCTCGCACAATACGCTTCCTGATTGATTTCAATGTATGCTCGTTACGCATACGCCGCGTTGAGCGCGCGACGGCAACGCCAATTCGCAGACACCGGAAACGGATGTGCTTAGTGCGACAGTGTGCGAGATTCTCCTGTAATTGAGTAAGCGCGTAAGTCAATCAGTGTCTGAGTGAGTGTCCGTTGAGCTATGCAACATTAGTTGGCATTGTTGCCGTTGCTCGACAGCAGAGCATAAGTTGCTTTGATGTGCCAGCAGCTCGCAGCTAATGCAGGTTTTTATATGAATATTATCACATTTTCCTCTAGCATAGCCTTACCTTAGCATTGTATACTAAATTATTACCAGAAATGTTTCCTTTATTATGTCTCGAGGGTAACTAAAGTCTATTTATTCATTAATACAACTTTTTTCAACTATATATACACAAGTATATTTGTAACATCAGCCACACGCACACACACACTTACACAGCCTTTCACTGCCAGATATTTGTAAATGCGACATGGCTGCATTATATTTGCATACCCTGAACCCATTGAAAACCGCAATTCAGGGCATATTAGTTTTGTGAATGTAAGTTACAAAAGCTAGACAGTTGAATATATATGCAAATCATATATAATATCTATAACTGATTCTATATACTTATCATCTGTTGGGGAAACTCGCACTTGTGATTGCAATAGCAGCTCCGCATAAGATTCAAGGTATCTCCTAGTCGGTCACTCCCGACTAAAGAACTCTTGTTTGTTTCACATATATGTAGATATGAGTGCGTCTGTTTTGCTGTGTGTGTGTTTGTGATAAAGCCCTTTCCACTCTACAACTAGTTGATTTCATTTAAATGCTGTTTACATGCCCTGCGCCTGTTGATGTTGTGGTTGCCGTGCGTCATCACGTGATACAAGATTTCAGGTAAATTGCCAACAGTTTCATATAAAAAAGTACATATATATATATATATATAATGCTTCAAAAGGACTTTGAACACAAACATAAACCGAGAGAAAAAGTTTTACAATTATAGCATAAAAAGAAAGATTAAATTTCTGTTTTGTAAAAGTTACAGAATGAAGGCTAGAAATGTTTCGCAATTATATATACTATATACATATTTCTATAATCGGGCTGAAGTCTAAGTAATTTAAGATAGTAATAAGTGAGGTTTGATATTCGAGTTTTGCCTGTTCATGTTAATTAATTCTCTCTCACTAGTAAGGCTTTGATTAAAGCCAATCGAACTGAACTGAGTCTCCACATCAATTTGTAAGCAAAGCTCATCAGAGGCAATCGAAGGCCTCAGCTCAAGCTCAAGTCTGAACTTAAATTGAAATCGATATCAAGCAATTGTTTCAAGGCATAAAAGCGGAAATTAAACGCCAATGATGTCCTACAAGTACAATAGAAATGTGAGCAACAACATCTATATATATATATATATATATATATATATATATATATATATAGTTGTTGTTGCTCACATTTCTATATATATATATATATACTGTCCCAAATATGGCGGTTTCATATTGATTGCAAAAGCAATCCAGCTTCCGTCCGCATACTCCACGCCCAGGAGTGTAAAGCCATCGCTAATTAGATTTTTACAGGCGTACTACAAGCGAACTCATCTACACTGCTACTGTATGTATGTGTGTGTGTGTGTACATGATGGCAGCAGGTAACCAGTGGTTTGCCGTGGAAAACTTAATTAAGAAATTGCTTCTGTTGCAACAAGTCTCAGCCAAAGTGGGCAGCAGGACAGGGCGTGGCATGGTTGCTTGCAACGTAGCTGTGACTGTGGCTTTGGCACTGGTCGGCGTGGCAGCGGTTAGGCAAAATCAACAACAGCAGCAGCACCACCACTAAAAAATCCACAAAATCAATTACGAACATAAATGGCAGGGACAGATTGCGTGGAACACAACCAACAACCGACAACTGACAGCAACAAGTTGACGACGAACTCAGGATTTGCATGCGAATGATGTTTGGTGTGGACTAGGCACAGCTTCCGCTATCGACTGTGGCAGACTGAAAGACTGTAAACAGCCCATGGCGCTTGTGTTGTCAAGGTGGATTCAATTATAAGACCTGCTCCACTCATATAAGGATATACTAATCTATTAATCTGAATGTGATGCGAATCTGTTTTTCACTTTCTCTTTGGTTATCTGACTAGTTACGCAGTCAGATTATGGGATAAAACCAAGCTGGTGCAGTGTCTGAAGCCTTCTAAATCTGAACTAAATAATTTTCCACAAGAATTTAATTTTCTATGCAGTTTAAGGACACAACTCCTTTTAGCCGATGCGCAGAAATGCAAACTTCATAAAATTTCAATCCTGTTACGGAAATGCAAATGAGAGGAGCGAAACAAACAAAGAGCTTGAAAAAAATGGCATTTGCATGCGTGCCCAATAAGTGAGAGGCACTCACGCATACAGTTGGTGAACCCATAAAAAGCCTTGTGTACAGAACGGCTGGCAATCTAAAAGGGTTTACGGCAAAAAGGAATTCCGAGCAAAAAGTAAAAGTTCTCTGGCGAGCACGACCTGTCCATTGTTGTAAGTGTTGACGTTGAGTTTGAAAAAGTAATACACACACACTAACAGGGAAAACTTTAGGTGGGATTCTGGGAATGTAGATAGCTGTTTGACATACCTGTTGCCGCCTGCACCTGTACCTGTTGCTTGACGTTGTCGATAATCTTATCGCCGAGGCATTTGTGCAAATTGTGCGCGGCTATGTGTTTACTGAAGCTGCCAGCACTCCCATCCTCACCAGCTGCACCGCCCGAGCCCACTGCTGCCGCCGCTGCTGTGTAAAGCACTTTCGCTGGCATTGGTGGGGGCGGTGGTGGTGGTGCTGGTGGAGGTGTTGCAACTCTTGTTGGTGTTGCGTGTTGCTCTGCCTGCTGATAGCGCACCAACTGCTCCTCGGCCAGATCGGCGCGTGCTAGTGCCTGTTGCAGCTGCTCCTCGAGTATTTCCAACTTAAGTTGTAATTTTTTTAGTTCATCGTTAGTAGTTTTTGCAATAGCCGCATCCATTAGGTTTTTCTACGCAAATGAGAGCGGGCGGGGGCGGGAACGGCACAGCGGGGTCAAAGGTAACGAAAATTAGTAGAACAAACATTAGTTTCAACGCGTTTGTTGCGTGTTAGTGCAGACAGCAATATATATAGAGAAATATATATATAGTATGGAGAGAGAGAGAGAGAGAGAGAGAGAGAGAGAGAAGCAGAGTTGTGGCTACAGCATATTGCAAGCGAGTTGGGCTTACGTTTTGCTCGGACTCCGTCACCAAAACTTTGGAAGGTAACAACTTAAAACCAGTTGGAAACACTCCATGCACATTTCGTATTATTATATTTAGTGTCATTATTATTATTATGTATTTGTGTAATCGAATTAAAGTTGCCCTTAGTAGTGCCGAAGTTCAGTTGCTCTTAAATATACTCGAGAACGGCTTGAATATGTCAAACACGCTACGTGTTTGCTTTTGAATAGTTGAGTAGAAAGGTAGATAGATAGGTAGATAGGGGAACCGTCACCAAATAGTACTGTATTCGATTAAAAACTCTTCGCTTACCATTTCCACAATGCGCTCGTTGTGCTCGCGCGCCTGGTGTTGCACCTGATCCGTAATCTGCTCGAACTCCGCCTGCGATTGCAACGTTGTGGGCGAAGGCGTTGCCTGCGGCTGTCCATCGGGAAGATCGCGTAAACTTGCAGTTAGCTCATCGTTCCGCTGCTTCAATCTTATCAGCGCTGCTTCCATTCTGGAATAAAAATACAAAAGATTTTCGTTGGATTATTAGTTCGTAAATTTCTTTAGGATTCGCTTACTTTTGACTGGTCTCTACGCTCTCCTTCATGTTGTCGGTCAGCAGTTTGGCCACCTTGGTCAAGTTGGCGTTCTCGGTGCGGAGCGTTTCGTTCTCCTCGTCAAGCAGGTGTTGCTAAGTGGGTTAAGCAGGTGAAACGTTAGCTTGAACTACTGCATGGATCTCTTGGTCTACTCACGTGCTCCACTAGTTCCGCAATCTTCTCATTGGCTTCATACAGCTGCAGCTCCACGGCGTTGGTCGCATGTTTGAGTGTTAAAAATTCAGATACTAGACGCTCCACCTGTCCATTGGTGATGGGCACATCCAGATTCGCATCAACGTCGACTAGGCTGTCCAAGTCGTTGGCAGCGTCGCCGCTGTCCTGCTGCAAGATCTTCAGCAGCTTGCGCCTCAGCTCCACAGACCCCACAACCGATGCACCACTTTGCTGTCCCACTTGCTTTTCGCGCATGTGATCCAGTTCGGTGGAGAGACTGTTGGCATCGAAGAGTTAGATATTTCAGGCAGTTAATTAATTTTTATGATTTTGCTCACTTATTTATTTGATCGACCTTCATTTTGTGCAGTTTGTCGAGCGCATTGCGCTCGTTCAGTGTTTTGTTGAACTTGACTGTGAGGTCCTTGATGTCTGACTCGAATTTAAGCTGTTGCTGCTGCAGCAGCTCCAACTGAACACACAGCTTTTCGTGTTGCGCCTGCTGCTCCTCCTGGATGGTTTTATCTGCAGATACAGAATTAGTTTATGTTTATGGAAAGAGAAGCTGGATAATTTACGCGACTCAATCTCCAGCTTGAGCGCTTTGTTCTCTTCCTTTAGCGCAATGTTATCCTCCAGCAGCGTGAACATATCATGCTCCGGATCCTGTTCATTGTAGTCTGGCTCCTTCACACGACTCCGACTGCGCGTCTTGGCCTCCAGCGTACGAAACTTGGCCACTGGAATGCGTCCACGTCGCTCCATGCTCACTTAGTACCTAGTGTCTGAGAGATCGGAAAGAGAAGGTTATAAATTAGAACAGTTCCTGTTAAACATATCTTAAGTCTGCTTACGCTCGTTACTTAATACCTTATGCTAAGCCTCTTAAGTTAGATGCGATATGGAACTAAATGCTGCCAGCACCATGAATTCTTGGACCGTATGTATGTGTGTGTGTGTGTGTGCTATGCAAATGTGTATGAGATGAGATGAGTTAGTGGTTGTCCTTTGGGTGTCCCCACATTGAAACGACTTTCAGTTTTCTTTTTCTCTTTTTGTTTTTGTGTTTTTTTTTGTTCATTTATTTTTATATTTTGTTTATAATTGATACCAGTTTATAGACGCCCCCTTTGCATTTGGGCCTTTATTATTTGAAATTTGCTTGTATTATTTCATTAACGTTTCTTAGTTTTAAATTGAGTTTGTTATTAATTTTTGTATTTTTCTTTTTGCTTCCTTGCTAAAAATCCTCACAGATACTTTGTCTCAAATTTATCCCAGAATTTGGCTACACATTTGAAATGCTTGCAAATATGCTACGAATGCTAGAAGTTCTCAAAATTTACTTAGCTTGGCTTTAAACTATTCGCTTTTCGGTGCAGAAGCGTTTCAATTCCTTAACTAATTTTTTTTAAAATTTGTTTACATTCCTTTTGTTTTTCATGCTAAATAATTTCATATCATTTTACTTTTATATTGATTTATTTTATTTGATTTCACTTGCATTTTCCCGCAAACATTTTATTATTCCTTACCACTTTCAGTGTTTGAATCAAAAATCAAAATATTAAAAAAAATTCAAAAAAAATATTGAGCTGTGAAAATCTTTTGCTATTGAAGTATTAATTTTTTAAATTAATTTTTTCTTTTTCTTTCATTTTGTATACTTATAAAAATAACTAATTCAAGGCGGCTTGGAGCTCTTGGTTTTTGCTTTTCATTGTTTTTTTTTCTCGATTTTTTTTATGCTGTGGATATATAAATATATTTTTCAATTTGGTTTGAATTGCTAGATTTTTTTTGCTTTTGTTTTTTTTTTATATGTATATTTATGTATTTTTTTTTCTTTCTTTTTACAACTAATGTTAATTTTTATCTTTGGATAACTTTTGTCTTGTCATGCATACTTAATACATAAATACTTTACATGTCTTTTGTTTTGTATCTAAACTTAAATTCTTTAATGTATAGCATATATATCGGTTAATTATATAATTTTGTATACATGCATTCATTTTTGAGTCTAAGCCTCGAAATTTTCCTTTTGCTTTTTAAATTTAAATATAGTTTTCAGGAGAAAATAAACGTGGTTTGTTTTCGGATTTGAGCCTTTTGCATTGAAGAAATCACATAAATCAAATTTCGTAATAAATATGTAGTTGTTTTTATACGTAATTATAAAATTAGAGAAATAATGCAAGTTCATAAATTTTTGTACTGAAAGGTAAAAATTGCCTTTTGTTTAGTTTAAACAAAAAACATAGTTAGCTAATCAGACAGATCCACTGTGAGACTTTTGACTTTTGCTTGAAGGAAATTTTGTTGGTAAATTAAATACTGTCGAGTTCTTTTTGTCAAATAAATAAAATAAAGATTCATAGATTCTATATATACATATATAGTTACATAGATACATATGTGTACATATTTCTATATGTAACCTGCCTTATAATATATATTTATGATTTTGATTTTTGAGAATACTTTTTGCTGCCGAGATTCCACTTGTGTTTTTTTTTTTATTATTTAATGCTTTTTGTTTATTGCAATAGTTTATAATTTTGTCAGTTGTTTGTTTGTTTTAATTGCAATTTTTATGTGTTCTCTGTTTCTGTTTGTATGTGTTATGGATTATAGATGTTTATGTATATACGACCGCGCATGGTGTATGATTGAAAGGCCCAAGGGCGCTGTTTCAGTTGTCATATACATATGTTTGTTTTTTTTTTTTTTGCCCGCGATTTCCTTCGACGTTGTTGTTGTTGTAGTTGTTCCTGCATTGGTTGTTGGGCTGTTACATTTCCTCAATGAAAGCACCCAATTTGTCCATCAGAGGCCGAGGATAGCCAGCGGGATGCTCGAATTCCTGCTTAAGCCACTTCTCAAATGTGTCCCGGGATATTACCTCGCAATCATAGAGCACACTCCAAACACTACAGATTGTGTCACCCGCAGCCATTTCACCGTCTGACTCGAGACTTAAGTGTTCCTGCAGTGCATCGACCGTCTCCTCAATGCATGCCATTTCGTGCGCCTCCTGCGCGTCAATGCACAGGCGCAAAAGTGGAGTGCAATCTCTTCTGAAGCTGTCCACATTCAGTTGTAATTGCAGCTTGTTCTTTTTTGTGTTTTGGTTGTTGTTTTTGGTTGATGCATTGATTAGTGCGAAATTGCAGCAAAGGAATTTGGTAATATGGCGCACGAAATTCGCATTTATATGCACATTGGTATTAATATAGTCAATGGCGGTGTCACTAGACAGCTGCAGCAGATAGCTTATCCGTTCCACATGCTCCGTCTGGGTGCGTGTAACCTTTTGCCGCTGCATACCAGCTATCGCTGTGCTGTTAGGCTCCAGAAATTGAAAGCTATTCGACTGCAAAAAGTCGCGATACTCGCGAGCATCGCTCCAAAACTGCTGGCCTTTATCCAGCTTGTTATCTATATGCCATAGCTTGTGTGTGTATCTGGCGCCAAATTCTTGCACAAAATAGCTGACAAAGGCGCGTACAAAACGTTCGGTGAACTGTGGATCCTCTTGCCAGCGCTGCTGCCAAATATCCCTCAACCCGATACCTCCCTCATGCATAATGGGCCCGAGAAACTCAAAAACGTAGGTCCAGCCGTTAGGTACATCCACCAGCAGATCATGAAACTCCTCGCCGAAACGGCTGTACGCCAGAGCAAAAGCGGATTTCCCAAAGGCGTCCTGTTGCATTAGATACGAAATAGCGTTGGCACATGCCAAGCGCTGCTGTCGCTTAACTTCCGCACGATGAACATAATCCATCAGGATATAGTGTATGATGGCCGCTGCAGTCTGCTGTTTAGCATTGGAATTACGCCAAATAAACATCACCTCTGGTTGCCATTCTCGGGTGCTGAGCACCTCTTCGACGAGCTTTGTCAGCAGTTCCTGACACTGCTTGCCATCAAACTCTGTTTTCGATGGCGTCGGATCTGCATTTTGATTTCTGTTAGTTGGAATAGGCACGGTCACCGTCGTCGCCGTTTGCTGCTGATAAGGCGGACACGAAAAGGGGCTTGCTGAGGGCAAACGTTTAAGTAAACTGGGCTGTGCCGCTGGCGCACCACTGACCGGACGATTACTAGCGTTGCGCCACTGATAATGTGAGGAATTTCCAAGCTTAGCGGTCCCTGCGTCGTCATTGCTGCTACTGCTAAAGCGCAGCTTACTGGGATCTATGCTTAGAGATTGGTTTTCATGCTGTTGAGCCTTGGGCTGCTTTTGCATAAAGTAATTGCCGCTGTCATTGTAACCATGGTGATGATGATGCTGCTTCTGCTGTTGATACTGGTAGTTAGACTGTTGCTGCTGTTGTGGCAAATGACTGCTACGAGCGTTGTGCTGTTGCTGCTGCATCTTGGGCTCGTCGTGTTGTTTGTGACGCTGTCGACTGCCAGAGGTCGAGTGAGCTCCCGCGGGCTGATCCCAGCTGCGCGAGCGTAAATCAAGTACATCCTGCATCATGAATCGCACACGGCTGCTTATTTTGATATTAAACTGATGCTGACGATTACTACTGCCGCCGCCACGTGAGCGTTGCACAATATCCTGTATCCGACGAAAGATCTTCTCGATGCGTGTACCACTCTGGTATTGCTCGGGTGGACCAGCTTCGAGCAGATGACCAACAGTTGTCAACAACTTACACATATATTCCAGTTTCTCCTCACAGCCATGTTCAAGCAACGATTCGACACAGTGCAGCACTCGATCGCTGGTTAGTGATTGCAGTTTGAAAAGCTCCCCGATGAAGCGCACGGTACCCCAGGCACGACGCCTGAACTGATATTCTAGGTCCTCCATTTCAGCCCGTAGTTCAGTCTTCTTGGCCGCATCTTGGCACGCATTGATACGCTCCTGAGTGGGCTGCAGTTTTTTGGCCTTGGCATTCGCATCATTCACGTTTGACTCAAACTCGTGCTGAATGCGCGTGATTAACGAACTGGTAAAGAGGGATTTGTTCTCTGCCTTGATCTCGTGAAACAGCACCTTGCAGAAACGTGCATAAGTCGGTGCGAAATTTGGCTCACTGATGGTCTTCTCGAAGATAAGCAGCATAACCTATTTGCGCGAAGAAGAAATTTCATCTCAATTATTAAAAAAATATTATAAGCAAGAAGTAATTCCTCACATTTGTCATTTTGCGCTGAGTATCCATATTGATGCTGGACATTGCTTTAAGTAGCACCTCAAAGTTGTCTGGAGTCAACTTATTCAGTATGCCACGAACCTTCTTCAGTACCACATCCATATCGTCATCTTGGTCTACCTCCGTTGTACTGAACATGGACATACGACGCAACGTCTCCGGCTGCCAAGCATTCTCGCACTCTGACAACTTAATTTCTTCTTTAAGAGATAGCTGCACACGTATTATATCCATATGCCGCTGATTGGAGTTACCCATACCGCCAGGTCCAGCAGTATTACCACCCGAGTTGCCGCCCATTGACTGATGCCCCTCGTGATGTTTCTTATTCGGTCCATGGCCATGACCACGTCCGCGTTTACCTATCCCATACTCCATCGATTCATGCGCGTGCTGATACTGCTGGCCATGAGGATTGTGCCCATGATGATGCTGTTGCTGTAGCTGTTGCGCTTGTCGCGAAACGAACAACTGTGCAATACAATCGCCCTTCTGACAGGGTACCAGCGGAGGCTTCCGTGAATCACTGAGTTTTGACAGCTCGCGCAGCTCATCAATGTTGTATCTTATGAATTTGCTGATACCATCGTTCTTTGGAGATGACACCGATAATTTGGCAACATCTGCATTCTGAACTGAGCCAGTTATTTTGCTAATCTGGTGCTTGGGCGAGTTCTTTTTAATAGGTGGCTCAATCTTTTGGGCGTTGCTCTTAGGAGCACAATCCACATTATCTTCAGACAAAGTTCTTTGCGAGCTTGTTGCCTCAATTGGCTGAGAGCTTGACCAGGTAGAGCTGCATATGAAACTGGAGTTATCAGTAGGCACCTCCTCACAAAAGTCACCAAATTTTATTTCGCCCACATTGTTATCTACACACTTGCTGGCATTATTACAGCCCAGTTCGCCGTCAGCATTATTCTTATTTATCGTATCGGTACAAGCTGCGGTACTTAACAAGTCCGTATCCTCACACATGGAACTGCTGCTGTTAAGAAACTCCAGCTGAGTATCTGCTGGACTGGGTGCATCTTCGAAACTCTTTTGAAGAAACTTAGCCACAATGTCCTCATTGGCCATGTGCTTGTCTAGCTGTTGTGTCGAATCATCCTTGTAGTGCACTGAATTAATAATGAATAGGGAATTAGCTATAGTTATAGTTTTTTCATTATGATAACTTACATCTGTGTTCACAGGCAGCCGCATCGTCGTTGTTGCTGCTTGAGTGCTGCTGCTGCTGTTCTTGATGATCTTTGGGTTTCTTGTCTCTTACGCTAGAACTTAAGCTAGAATTATTACTAGTTGCACTAAGCTTATCAGTCATCGTTGACGCCGCTTTGTCCTGCACTGCGGACACGACAGCGGCTGTCGCTTTAGTTGTGTTCACATATGTGATGATGGTGTCAGCGCCACCTTCAGCATTGTTGTTATTATTGTTGGCGTTGCTCTTCGAGCCGCTTGTGGCGCCACTCCTGCTGTTATTGTTGTTGGTCACGTTACTGCCGCTGACACCAGCGACGGTCCCGGCCGTTGCAATGTTGGCAGAAGCTTTTTGCTTTTTCTTCTCCTGCTCCTTGCGCTTCTGAGCCTTTCTTTGACTCTTCCTGCTCATATTGTTTGGTGGCAAAGACGAAGCAGCTGTTCCTGAACTATGCACAGCTGCGTGCGCAGGGCTTGGGCTTAACGTTCGACGTGAGCCTGATCCTGACGTTGTTCCCGTGACGCTACCAACTTGCTTCGGCTGTTGCAGCTGTTGCGACTTGTGCTGGTGCGTGGGAGTCGATCCTGCTGATGAAGAAGTCGAAGGCAAAGGCGGCAGTTCACCCTTTGCTAGCGACTGCTGAACAACTGTCCTTGGCTTTATAGTCTTCGTGGGACTAGCTGGAGTCGTATCAGCTCCAAAGCTGACGGTCATTGCTTTCGATGGATTCTGCAAGAGCGGTAGCTGGTGCGGTTGTTGTTGTGGTGCTGAAGTATGTTTGATACTTGTTAGAATGCTTATGCCCTTGTTGCTGCTCGTTGCTGCCTCGGCCACAGCACTAGCTATAGATGAAGGCGTCGCTGTGTCTGGAAAATACTTCGGCAATTAAACAAATGTTCGAGATAATATGATTTATATACTAACTTTGCTTGTTCGCTGACTTGGGGCGCTGTTTCTTAGTCGCTACCGATTCCTTGAACAGCACTGGGACGTTTGAGCTGCCCTCTGCAGCAGGTGACAAGTCATCTAAATTAGAGTTGATGTTGCCGCACGGCGACTCAGTTATATTCTCTGCGTTATTGTCCACTACAAATATATATGGGTAACATTTGAAAATTACATTAAATATTTTATAAAAATCCAACATCCCCAAAGTCTTTTATCTTACCGTCATTGTACTGCCAAAAGCTAAGGTGTTCCTCCGGATTGCCCGAGTGGGCCAGTATGCCCTTGACAATGACGCTGACTTTGTCTTCATCGGTCAATGGGAGTGCTGCACCTGCAGCTGAATGGTAGGTGCCCACCGGCAGCAGTGCTTTCTCCGTTTGCATTTGATTATCCACCATGACGCCGGTAGCTCCAGCTGTGGAGCTTAAATCTGTTATACCGGGTAATAGGTATTGGGAGAGGCTGCTGTCGCTGCCCGTGCTTGATGTCAGTGTGCAGTTGGAGTCTTTTTTGATGAAAACCGACGACTTGGGATCCATGACATTCTCTTTGGTGTCTGGATGTATGATGGGTATGGCATGCCTGCGCTCCTTGACCTTGTCACTCCCAGCCAGCTGGGAGGCCGTTGTCAGCGAGGTCGACGAAACGGCTCCAGCCACGCCCGTCACAGCGCCCACAGCTGTGGCGCTTGCACTCTGTAAATGTGGTGGATACGTGTGGAGCCCGGTTGTGGGAGCCGGCGGAGCCGTTGTCATTCCCGCTGCCGCTAACATTGGAGCTGCAGCCAAGCTGGGCTGCTGTACTAGTGGTATGTTGTTGCAGAAAGCTGGCGGAATATGAAAGGCAGCTGATCCATTAAGGGCCGTGCTGCGTGGATTAAGAATGGGCGTGACAGACGTCGCTGTAGCATTATTGACCAGAGCGGGACGCGGAGCAGGCGTCGCCGAGGGTACTGCGTACGTAAAGTAGCCGGGCTGCTGGGGTGGCGTCGACCGTTGCCCGCCACGGATATTTCCACGGTGTCCACCATTGCCACCTCCGCCGCCTACCGCATTATTGTTGCTGCTGCCGTTGTTGTTTAGCGGTCCAGGCGGCAACGCCGTGTGATGATAGTAAGCAATGGGTTGCTGTTGACCTGGATTTGGTGCGGGTCCAGCGGTCACGCCGTGCTGCTGGCCAGATGGCAGCTGTTGTTTCTGTTGAGCTGATGTGGCAAAGAATCCGGCAGCGGGCGGTGCGGAGGCTCCGTTCGTTGCAAATGCCATGGGCTGTGCGCCAATCATTTGTCCGGGATGATTGAAGGGCAAGAAGGCGGTCGAAATGAAGGTGGCACCGGGCCCAGCTCCATTGGCGCCAGGGGGCGCGATCAGACCAGCTGATTGCGTAAAGTGCGGCGGTAGCGTCGGGTTGCTGAGGGCGCACACCAAACTTGTATTGCTGCTGGCTGGCGTTAGGACGCCATTCGCATGCGCGTGGCCATGACCATGGCTGTGATGGTTATGGCCATGGGCATGTCCCAGCGAACTATTGCTGGCGGCGCCACTCAGTTGAAGAGCGGCGCCACCGCTGCTGCCATTACTGCTACTGCTGGACGAATGCTGCGCGTGGTTCACATACGGCAAAGCCGGCGACTGTTGGCTGGGATAGAAGATAATCGGCTGCTGTTGTAGGTGATGCTGCTGCTGTTGCTGAAGATGCTGCTGCTGCTGTTGGTGCTGCTGATGCTGTTGATGCGGTTGGTGCTGTTGTTGTGGTAGGGGGTGGTGGTGGTGATGTAGACTGCCTAGATTCGATAAGCCGCCCTGCTGCGGTACAAAAACTGCGTGCGCCGCCTGTTGCTGCTGCTGATCCTGTTGCTGATGCAGATGAGAGATGCGCGCTTGTTGCTGCTGTTGCGCTTGCTGTTGCTGCGACTGGTTTTGATGATGGTGCTGCGAATGCGAATGACCGTGTGGCGTCTGGTGGTGCTGGGTCTGGTGGTTGTGGTTCTGCTGGTGTGTCGACTGTGGTCTGTTTCCCTTCCCACCCCCTCCCGTTGGCATGAACATAGGAGGACCTTCGTAAGATCTAAACAAAGGCAAGCACACGTAACCCACACACACACATGCACCCATAGTGTGTTTAGTTGTGTGTGTGCGTGGAGAGAAAGAAAGAGAGAGAGAGGAGCACACGATCATGTGGGGACAACCACAAATATCGTTTGCACCGTGGAGCAGAACAAAATGTACAAAATTTTATTGTTAGTAAGATGAAAATGGGAAAATATGAAAAGCATTAAGATAAAAGCCATAGGTCATCGAATGTGGTGAATGATGGTGCGAAATTTAAGCAAACAAGCGCATGCAAATTATTGATAATACAGAACAAAAAAACTAACTTAAGAGAGGCAAATAATGAGAGACAAGCAAATATATGTATATACTTTTCGAAATATTGCAATTATTGACGACAATGCCAGGATAGATATTCCCAATCAATAGTCAAGTTCGCCACTTAGGGAGTGACTACTGTTCCTATCGCCTTTACAGGTTAACCAAAGACCAAGAGACAATCAGAAATTAATCGAGTTATTTGCATTCAATTGTTTTCAATTTCAGTTACTTTAATTTTCTATTAAACGGAACCAATGAATTCCAACTTTGCAAATTGAATTGGAATCGAAAATGCACTTTAAATATAGCAGAAATATGCACTTATATATATAGATATATACTAGAACAAAACACAAAAGGTAGCATTTACTCTTTTTTTAATTTTTACAGCTAATTGAGCTCATGCATTAGCATGATGTCACGTATGGGCGTGTGAAGTAGGCACACACACACACACACACACACATAGAGAGAGAAACATACAATCATTCAGTTGTTGGAGGCGCACTCACTTATCGGTTGCTTTTATCAAAAATATTGTCACTACACAAAAAAATAGAACAATATTTAATATAGAAGAGAGCCAACAGTTATGATGACACACAGAGAACAACAGGTGGCGCTCTTAGTCAGCAGCTAAAAAATGCCATCAAATTAAAAAAAACAAAAGCCGTCTGGCGTGGGAGGCTCGGTTGCTGTTTAAGCGTTTCTTCCATCTTCAGTAGAGGATGTGGGCAATAACTGGCACAAATGGCCACTGAACTGGCTTTTGAAGGCATCTATCAGATATTTGTTTGATGGAAAACCTGTTTCTGTCTCCGCACATAACATTTTCACTGAGTGTCTGCCAGCAAAGAAAAATCGAAATGAAAACTCGTTTGGCTAACGCTTCACACTTGCCTTTGTTTGTAAACAAAAACCAGTTGCGACCTCAGCGTGTGGGTGTCTTATTGGAGTTTGGTTCTGATTGGCGATACAACAATTTTTGGGATTTTCTAGTGCATTGTTATAGTGTACGATTAAGACCAAAGCAATTGCCGAATGCACTATTTTCTAAATTGAATTCATCTAGTTATAGGAAGATTTATTAACTTACCGCTGCCTGCGCTATGTTTATCGCTTCTGTTTCGCACCTCCAATTAGGTCGTTGCTGCCGCCTACCGCAGTTTTCTTTGTTTTCTGTTGTTTTTGCTGCTGCTGCTGCTTGCTACAGGCTCCCTCTTGTTTTTGCTGTTGCCTCTTCCTGTTGCCGTTGCTGTTGACGTTGCAGAGCCCCTAGAGGGCGCAAAACAAAGCGACTTGCGTTTGTTTCTTGTAGAGAGTAGCGTTCCACGAAATCTTCACAATTATATCTTTCGGATGTGTGACAATTGCAATTTGTCGTCGCACGCAGAAATTTCAGCTCTCTCTCGACTTTTGTTTTGCTGTGTTTATATTTTTGCGAGCTGCCGAACTGCTGGATGGGGACTTTTTTTACGCGGTTGGCTTTTTGTAGAATTATAAACTTTTTGCATGTATAACTAACGAAATGCAAATGTTAACGCACATCGGCATTTAAGTAGACGAAAACGAGCACGCACATATATACGTTCAAAATATAGAAATAAGTACTGCTAAAATTTCACGGTAATTTTTTTCTATAATTAAAAGAAAAAGATAAACGTTTGTTTTAATTTTGCATGTACAATTTGGTCAATTCATAGAACTGCTAGGCAAAGCTTGCTGTATTGTTTTCGGTTGAATTTGTTTTTTTTTTCTGACACACACACATAGATATGCACATCAACACACACACAAACAGACTTTCGACGAGGCGTTGGTTCTTTTTTTCGCCTTTGATGCGTTTGCTTCTCGGCTGTCGGTCGGTCGGTTAGCTAGTTGGTTGCTGGTACTTACTCGCCGCCCAAAGCTGCTACATACAGGCACACATCATAAAATGAACGAAAATTAAAATATTAGGTTCCACGTGCGGATAACGCCACTTAGGTACTCGCGGTGCGTTTTTACATTAGTTCATTTTTGTTTACAGTTTTGTATAATCTGTATACCTTCCTATTACAAATAATTTTGTAAAATTTTAAAACGCTGTAGAATCACGTCCGCTTTTAACAACTTCACCAAAAGAATGTTATCGAGTAAGTCGATTGTCACTTGCCTAACATATGTTTTTGGCATCAAAAAGCTAACAGGCACCGAACTATCTTTAACAGAAAGTTCACTGTTAATCTAACTTAAAATAATGTTACTTCACCAGAATATGTATATGTAACAATAATAATAATGCTTGAAAAAACTTTTAATTTATAAAAATATGAAATGTGACACTAAGCTAACTTTAACATCAATAATTTATTTTTATTGACAAAGTTATGACATAACAGAGACAAGTTGCTATCGATTCTTGACATCAATTTTTAAATATTCAGAACTGTATATTATAGATATATTGGCAGCCATTTTATTTAAGTATAAATACATTTCTGAAATTATTAAACACAAGATATATTTTTATGAAAAAATATGATATATATATCTCGATAGTATCGATACTTGTATTGAGTGAACAGTTACACTGAGTTGCTTTGAAATTATCATAAAGAGACTGCGCGGGTGCTGAAATAGTAGTTGAAAGCTGACTGTTACAGCACGCGTATGCACAATTTAGCGAGAATTCCGGTTAATAATAAAACACTAATTTTTATTTGGCAATTATTTTCTAAACAATTTTTAAAATTTTAGCTTTAGCCTGCTCATTTTGTTTTTATTTTTAGTATCATTCCGTTTTTAAATGTTATGTATGCTTAACCCATTATTTGCTCTCTTTGTATATGTATGTAAAAAATGCCGGCATGTACAAATAAACTATTATTTATATATGTATATATGTACTTATGTATATATGTACGATTTGCATATATTTATTTTTATGCGCATGCACAGAGTTGCCGCTTCCATTGTGTAGGAAGCACCCTGTATGGCCTTGATGGAGAGCTGGAAGGCTTGCAGTATTTACGCGCCCAATTCTTTGGGGCTGTAGTAAAAATTGTTTTCTCCCCTTTTCGGCGTTTCGCCGGATGTGCTGCCAGAAGCGCCATCGCTGCGGCCCGGCCTCCATTTTGTATATACATATGTGTGTATGTTTCGTGATATATGTATGTACATATATACCCGGCCTGTGCTGTCACAAGGCTGTACCGCATTTCTGACTGCTCTTATTGAAGGTTTTTTATCAGCTGAACTACATTGCGGGCTTTTCGACTCTGAGGACAGCTATCGACCGGCCAAAAAATCTCTTCTTAAACCTAACTTCTTATCAGTAACCACTAGGAACAGAAACAACAATCTACACACATTTACACTATATGCCTTAATACAAGTTTTCTTTTTAACTGTTGATCTTCATTAAAACGTTAATTATAATCTTTTGAATATAACGAAATTTGTAAGCGCCATCTATCAGTAATTTTAGACACTTTGCTTATATTCGGTGTGACCAAGAAGTTGAAGGCTGAGAATGTATTAAATTGATTATAAACACAAATCTTCTTATTTCAGGCTGGCATTAATTCATAGAGCGTCAAAAAAAAAGACAAGAAAATGCTTTATTAAATTATTAAAACAATTGAAAATAATAAATCAAGCCCGTTTTGTCTGAGTGTAAAAAATACTAAGCACATAAAAATCCCAAAAAATACCAAAAGGTATAACAAAGCAGTTTTGCCTATTGGAATTTGCGCGGCACTCAGTCTGAGGCCGAAGCTTGTTCCTGACGCGCGTTTCACCAGCCGCGGCGTTCAAAACGCTATTTTCCGTTTAATTCTTTTCCACACACTCACATAATTGAAGTTTTAAAGAAATCAACTACCACAATAACAGCCAATTCGATTACAATTTAAAATAAAAGATTTCCGTTAATTCAAATCCAAATTTAACAATTCAAAAACTGTGAAATGAACGAAATAAAATAAAAATAAACATATTAAGCGCTCTCTTGCAATGGGCATAGCCCAATTAAAACCATTTTCTTTTTTTTATAAATATACTTTAAATAAACATAACATAACGAATAAAAAACAAAGTAAATTACATAATTAAAAAGCTAATTTTATAATTAAAAGTATAAACAAAGTGAAGTTTGTGCAATAATTTAGAAAAATTTCTATAAGAAATTTAGTAAGCGAGAGAAAAACTTAATCAATATCAATTAATACAATGTAGTTAGTGAAATTATATAAATAAATAATTAATAAACGACAATAAATTTGATTGAGTAAAACGATCAAAACGAAGACTCTCTTGGACAGGAAAACACTTAAAATAATTTGCCGCCAACTCGAAAATATCTCAATACCCACCAAGACAGAGCGACAGAGAGATAAAGAGGGGGAGAGAGAGAGAGAGGGAGACGCGGAGGAGGAGCGCGAGAGTGGGAGCTTGCAGAAACGGAATTCATTTGAACTAAAGCAAAGCCCACCTGAAATTTGAGCTCATTAACACCTGCCAAAAACTTTTTTATCCAGCAAAACGCTTGTCCAGGGGAAACGACAATAACAATAACAATTTAATTTTTCATCGCATTGAGGAATAACTTAAAATCACGCCAAAGCTTCGCTATGGAAACGCCTTCAATGTGGATAAAAACGCGTCGTCAGGAACAAACAGAAGCTAAAGCAGCAGCAGCAGCAACACCAACAATCTCAGCCATGACTAGATCCAGGATAACAACACCCGCAAGAGCTGCACAAGGACTAACCAGCATTTGGTCTCAGTTCTTGGTTTTTGTTGTTGCTGTAGTTGTTGCACTACTGCTTAGTTGCCCAGTCTGTCAAGGTGAGTTTCCCCCTCTCTCTCTATATATATACACATATATAAGTGCATGAGTATGTTTGTGTGTGTGTGTGTGTGTGTGTGTGGGTCTGTGGATGTGCTTTAATAACTGAGTGCAAACTTCAAGTGGATGTTGTCGGAGATTAAGCCCAATCGAAAGTGAGCTTTAGTCGCTTAGTATTTTGAGCTCTGCTGACAACTCACTGAGAGTCTAGACAATATTTGAAGAGTCTTCAACTAATTGCTGAACATAATTTAGACATTGGCAACAGAAAACAACAATTATCCAACGGCTCGACTCGGCTCAGGGTCTTCAGTTGAAGCAGCCATCGAGTGTTAGTTTCACATAATTATGAACACCCAAATCTCAACAATTTCAGCTCCGTTTGCGCCTTAAAATAAATAATGATGCGTCATTTCCATAGTTGGTTATTATAAAGGTTTCATACTCACGTTTAACAGCTTCTCTTGTAGTGTGTGTGGAGGTGCTTATATAAATTTTACACAGGTCAACAAAACTGAAGAATCAGATTCAACTCTTCCAAAAGGTTTTTAAATTTTATTGTATATCCGAGCCTAAGATACAGTGCTTCAGGATGTTGAAAATGATCATTTTCTGTTGACTAACTCTATAATATCAGGTTTATGCTAAGAGTACAGATAAAGCTTTATTTTTTGGGTACTGTTAGAATAAATTATAATCAGTGTTTTTAAAGATATTGTTCCCGTAGCTGTAATTAATATTTGTGCAATCCTTAAAGGCTTTAACATTTCTTAAAATCGTTATATGTCACTAGTGTATTTTTTTTTTTTAAAGAGAGAGAGTGAGAGAGAGCGGGAGAGAGAGAGAGAATTGAGTTGGCCTCAGGATTATCAATAGAATATACCGCTTATCAAAAATAAGACTTTGAGTTATAATATTAATAATATTTTTATTAAATTAATCTTAATGATATAGTATACCCAAAGCTCGAGTTTTTCGATTACCAAATTCTGTTGGCCTGTGTACTATTACTAAAGCGCAACACATTTGAGATTTCAAATATTCATTCAATTGCCAGTGTCTTTAAATACCAAAGTCTGGGAAAGTCTACTACTATAATAATTAGATATCTGTAATATCTGTCATAAATCATTAAAAAATAGCTATCTATTATTAGACCGAAAGAATTTAAATTGAATATATATTTCATATATTTTATATATTTTATAGAAATTACTAGCACTCGTTGAACTGTCGAGATGTTTCGAGCCATAGGCGTATATAAGTATAGATGTCATTAGCGATCGATTTAAGTGTTTTTACATTGTTGCCTCTCACTGCACAGAGCACGCAGCCAATTAAAAAGCGTTGCTCAGTTTAAGCCAACTTAGCGAGTACATGCCACTCGATGTAGTTTCTTTGCAAAGTAAAAGCTAGTTTATACTATTTATAATTAGGTTTAACGAACGCATTAAAACAAAACACATTGCATGCTCGCCAACATATAAATATATATGTACATATATATGTTTATATATATTTTTATATACTTGTTAATAAATGGACATATTGTGTCTCAGTGACAAGACGTGCATTTAGCATTAATGAGTAAAGATTGTAAATGTTAATTTGGAGCTCAAAGAATGGCCATTGTTTCGTCACACAGGTAATACATGGGCTTTGGCCAGTAAATTATCATAATTAGCCAACAGCCAACGGAGGCTCGAGTGAAGGCAATTTTGGTTCATTGAACCGTTGACATCGTTGGGCTCGTCACGCTATTGGCCGCTTCGACGCCCTTTTGTGTTGGGCATTTTGACTTTATCAATAAACATTGGTAAACGCTAGAGCCTGAAAACTCAACTCCAATTCCATTTCATAATGCATATGAATGTATTCCGAATAAATTTATATTCTAAAATGCAAATTAAGTTTCAAAAATATACATATATAGAAAGCTGCCAAACTTATATATATATATATATATATATATATATATATATATATATATATATATTCTTCTTATTTTTCTCAGTTATGTCACTATATAAATGTGTTTGGGAGATATTTTAGATTTATTTATTTATATTATCATCGATTGGGTTTGATTGTATTCCTTTTAGTTGTTTTTCTTTGTTTTTTTTTTTTTAATTAATCGTTAAATAAGCCGGACTTAATCAGAACAGAATTCGATTTGCTAGCCATTTTGGGCCTACATATTTTAGCTGCAGGCATTATTTATGGCCTAAAATCATTCACATTCGCATTTGCATTATGCTAATCACTGCGATAAGACATTAGAGAGGCCAACGAACCGCAACAAGCCAAATCATTCATGTCGATGCGAATGAGCTGCTGGCATGCTTTTCCCTTCCAGTGCGAGTACTGCCAGCCAGCCAGCAAATGGAGTGATACGGAAAACTGGTTGACGATTGTCTACTCATACTTGGCACACAATTCCCACACATACATACTGAAAACTTGGCCCAAAAGTAAGATAGCCAGAGCTGGTTGCGGCTGGCGAGCGGCTCACAAACAGTAGTGACTCGGCAGCTGGGTCAGTCAGCCCATATGCCGCTTACGTAATAAAAGTCTTTTAAGAGAGAGAGAAAGAGAGAGAGAATATATATATATTTATATATACATATGTATATATATATATATAAAACACAAGCTCGAAACTATTAAAAAAAAAAAAAAGAAAACGAAAAGCGCAGTCGCAGTCCGCAGTTGCTGTGGTCGAGGCTGAGCCCGACTGCATTGGCATGCAGTTGCTCCTCTTGGCGGCTCATTAAAATGCTGCAAATATGAGCAGCAGGTAATTTGCAAAAAAACGAAAGTGCGTATGCAGCATTACGTATGCAAGCTCACAAGACAGATCGCACATACATATACACATATGTATACAGAGATAAATAAATATGTATATACATGCATATGTATGCAGCACAGTGCGTGCTCAGTGTGTACAATGACAATATTGAATACCGGCTTGTCATGAGCTCAATTGAAATAGTTTTGAGTGTTTGTGGATTTATAAATGTTGAATGTCTGCCGCACTGCCGTTGACTTTCAAATTCAAAATGTTATGTTGAGATTGCCGAAGTTGCTTTAGTGAGCGAGCGCTCACCTAGTCAAGTGAATGTAATCAGCCGATTCTCTTTACAGCTGTACAGCAAGGCCCAAGCTGGAGTAGTTAGCGCTTTGCAGCTCGATGGCGTAAGAAAAGCGATCTGTATATGTATCAGAAACACATATACTCATACATTATATAGGCATAATTTATATTATATTAAATTGACATTATATAAACATATTAATTTGTTGTTTTTGCTGTTTTTAATGTAGAATGTTCAATATTCAGTATTCTTGATACAGCACAGATAAATATTCAAGATTGTTACTGAAAAATAGTAAATTTAATTGGTTCAAAGTAAGTAAATACATTTCACAGTGAAATTCTGATTAAAGTCGCCTCGACTCTCTTCTGACAATATATTCTGCATATCTTTAGGCTGAGGTAATATTTGTGAGGTTTGCCCAGAAATATTTCCAATTTGTTGTAAATGAATTATAGGTTCTCGATTTCCCATGCCCCTTTATCAAACTACAATATACTAGTTTTTTTTTTTTTTGGATATATATTTATAAGTATTGAAACTATGTCGTTGAAAGCTACTGCCAGAGGCCGTATATACAAGAGTATCTATAATTTTAGTTAAACCTCTACACAAAACAACTTCATATACTCATACTGTATACTCCGTAAGCAATAATTAAGTAATAATTCCCAACCCACTTGCTTCAATTTTCGATAATTAGTAACTCTCCGCATTCTTGTGGTTGCAATCAGCTTTGAAGTGACCAGACAAAGGATATTGAAGGCTAATTAACAGGTGACTGTCGTAGGCGAACAATAGCAATTAAGCTTACTGTGCGGTTGCGCTTATGATTTGACAGTTATTGAGTTGGTATTGCAACTGGTTGCCTTAACAACTTGAATTCAATTATCTGCGTAGCAAACTGACTAAAATAGCCATTGGTTGGTTAAGCTGCCAGAGAAGGTTGGGCTTCGATTTTGGCATTGAGATTGCGCTGACAGGCTTATCGGGTATTTGCAGTCAACGGCTCAAACGTTCGACAAACGATGGCCATAAAACTAAGCGAGATAGCTTCCAGGACCCAATGTAATCTAATTCGCACCAGCCACTCACTCAGCATGAGCCACTGCTTGGCTGCTTGGGTGCTTGGGTGCTTGGAGCAGGAGCTGTGGGTCTGGGCTGGGGCATGTATCACTTTTCACGTGTGTAGTTCTAATGCCGTGCAGATTGTCGAGCAATTTGCAGAGATTAAATTAGCTGAAGCGTGCGCTGCCAAGCAAGCAGCAATCCCTGACGTTTTATTCGGGTTGTTCTTGCTGCTGTTGCAAGTGTTGCTCCTGGTAGTCGTGAAGGCTGCCGGTGCCTGTGGTTGCATGCGAAACCACCACCGAAACTGGCTGCGTGCAGAACCGAGTCAGCGATGTCTGCGCAACTCTTGTGTGGGTGTTAATGCGCCACGCCCCTGCCCTCATCTCACCAGAGCCCGGCTCAACTGTGCCCTCACCGAACGCGTTTCTCGCTCTCTCTCTCTCTCTCTCTCTCTTTCTTTCGCATTTCGTGTGATGCTGCCGCGCAAAATTTCTAATCTGTGCTCTGGATTTACGAATTGTACAGCTTTCTGCTACACAAGTTTCAGCTTCCAACTGCCAACTGGCAACTCCCAACTCTCAGACCGCGAGCGGACGCCCCGTCGAGCGCTGTGAAACTTTGTGTACATATTTGAGTTTCATTTCGTTTGTGGTTTGGTTTTTAGCCAACATGAAGTCATAAAATTGAAATAAATATAAATGCGAGCAACGCAGGCTTTCCACCGAGCAGTCCCGCCCCATTCTCTCACACTGGGGGAAACGGGCGATTGGCGTGTAGCTTACAAATCTCCCACGAGTGCTGGCTTACCAAGAAACAATTGAAACTCAAGTCCGGAAAGAAGCAAATGATATGTTTGGGACCAAAGATTAAATAATGTTGCATTGTTAAATGGAACTCTTCCAAGGTAAGACTAACACATATCGTTGGTATATCAGATCAGAAATAAAATTAGGCCAAGCGGAAGAGAAAACTGTTTATGAAAAGAAACTCCCTAGAAATATATATAGTTTGATTTTAATAACAAATCAAATATATTCGAGTAGAAGAATCCAACCGCCAATCCTGATAGAAGAAACATATGTTTGCAAACACCCTAAATTTTTAAGGACTGTTCATAATTCTACCTGAGTTCACTTATACTTAGAAATCACAGCGTTCTAGGTATAGCATATTTATGGGAGTTTAAGTGCAAACTCAAATGAAATTCTCAACTAGTTTTGACAATGTCAACATGGAAACCTCAGCCCTAAGCAGCGTTAGGCATACTTACCTGGCGTAGAGGTTAACCGTGATCAACAAGGCGTGTTCCTCCGGGGTGAGGCTTGGTCATTGCACTTTCGGCTGAGCTGACCTCTGCGATTATTCCTAATGCGAATAACTCGTGCGTGTAATTTTTGGTAGCCGGGAATGGCGTTCGCGCCGTCCCGACATATATGAATATATTGAAATGTAGAAAATAGTTGTATTAAGTTCTGAGGGTGTACGAAACTATTTTGTGAAATAGAGATAATGTATCTGATTCTAAATATTGTCCTTTTATTGTTTAGATAAAATATATAAGACTCTTTAGGGCGGTGTTTTGAGCCAGATCGAGAGCAGAGCAAACGGGCAGAATTTGAGTTGAGCCTAACTTATTCAAGCGAATTCCCCTATCAGTGGTGATAGGAAATTTGGCCTTAATTAATGTGTTTATATGCTGCTGCCCATTCGGCAATTAAGCCTATCGATCAATTGGGTGAATTATGTTCAAATAAATTCAAGGTTCACAGAATAAAGTCCACCAACATAGGTAAAAATTATTAGAATAACAATAATAAACAGAAAAAGAGGGAACAGCTTTTTCTCTGGACTTTTTTATAATTTTTCAGCTTTTTCTAGCTTTTTGGAAATGTTAATATTGCTTTTATAGGCCCAGAAGAGCTGGCAACACTGGTTCCGATGTTCAGATATCTCTATGTATATAATACTTGACTGTTATCAAAGTATAAGCAAACAAAACATTCTCTTACTAGTATTCATAATCACCTATGCATTGAGTAATCATTCTTCAGTTTATAAAAGAAGCTAATTACATATTGATGGACTTGCTTATAAAGTGACAGCTGTCACTGTTATCCAAAATTACTATCTTAATATATAATAATATAGTTTCCGATAACAGCTTACAGCCGAAGAGATTCATTAGTGAGTGAAAGTAATTCTAACATAAATGAATATTCAGTTGGTTTTCAATAACTTCAGTTGAGCTATCCGATTCATCGATCAATAGCATCAGTTGAGATACAGCTTCGAGTCGAAGGCAACCCTATGCCATTCCAACCGAATGCGATTTCATTTGATTCTCTTCATTAGCTTTTCTCGTTCATCCGTGCCTTTCGCGCGCTTTCTTATTTATCATCATTTATTTAAGCGATTCGCTGCTGCGGCACGCCTTAAAGCCCGTGCCCAAAGAAAGGAGTCCGAAAATTGTCGCTGTCAGATTACGGTGCAATATTGCTTCCAGTTGCCATATCCTGCTGCCTTTCCGCCTAAACTCACGCCGTTGCCGTTGTCGACCTCGACAGAGACGAGCGAGACAACGAGGACGTGCGACCCCCTTTTTCGGCTTTGACACAAGCAACAATTTACTCGGCTTCAGGTTAAAGTCATATCGTTAGCATTAACGCTTTTTGATTTTTATTGAGTCAGCTAAATTTTATTCGATTTGCCATCCATACACATACACAACACACAAATACTCACACACACACGTGCACACAGTCACGCTTGGCACGCATCCCCCGTGACAGAAGGGCAGTACAGCATAGACAACAACACTCGTGGGGGAGGAATATTTTCGAGCTTTAATGATGTTGAGCGACCAACCAATGAACCCGCCGGCTTGTCAGGCATTTTGGCTTGGGCAGTGGTGCGGACGGCGGCGCGGGGCTGCTCGGGTAACCTGTTTTCCGAGAGTCTATTTGGGAAGTAAATGAAAATTTGATTTGGAATTTCGTGTGCGTCGTGCTTCGCACAGATCCCCTCTTCACGATAATGCTGATGACGACGTCAAAGTCGAAGATGGGCATGTGATAAAATAAATTACGGGCAGATTAGTGCGAATTTAATTATCATTTGTTCCTTTGATGTAGCTCTGGGTAAACAAATAGAATAAATACCGTGCATAAAGATTATAAGAAGCGTCTCCCAGAGTGGCAGTTATAACCTCATTATCCCTGCTCCTGCTCCGCCTTCAGCGAGAAAATTGCAATAAATATGTGTGGATTATAACTTACTCTAGACAACTCCAACTATGTGTCTATGAAAGTATTGCCTACTTTCCAGATCACATCTGTACAACTCACTGTAATTTCCAATCGGTTATAGCTGCCCAGCAATGGAAGGCCCATTCCAGAGCCGATTTAGACATACTTACCTGGCGTAGAGGTTAACCGTGATCAACAAGGCGTGTTCCTCCGGAGTGAGGCTTGGTCATTGCACATTCGGCTCAGCTGACCTCTGCGATTATTCCTAATGCGAATAACTCGTGCGTGTAATTTTTGGTAGCCGGGAATGGCGTTCGCGCCGTCCCGACATGTATAAATAAATCTCATTCTATTTATGAACTTTATTTTGTGCATCTGGTTCTCTCTAGATTGAATTGTATAATTATAGCTGCTTCAGATCTGATTTAAATCAGCTTAAATGCTGCTGTGCTGGTTGCCTGTGGTTACGGCTTTCATCTATTCGCCGAAATATTAAATGTCGAACTCGTCCTCGTTGTTATCATGTTGGGTTTGTTAACAATTGCAGCGACGACGATGACGCACTTGCTTGTGCAGTAGTTGTGGGACGTGGGGGTGGCTGGAGTTTTCGGGAGTGGCACAACCCTTTGACGAGCTTTGATTATTGTTACAGACGACAGACGGATTATGTGTGTGCTCTACCGGGGGAGTCCCTTCCAGCAACGTAATGCCCATGGTAACCAGTTAATTTATAGAGATAGAGCTTAAGCTGTCTGGTGAAAAGATGCAAATACTCAAGGATTTGCTGCAATTTGAATATGCAGGAGTTGCTCCGGCCTTAAAAGTGATTATTGTAATGGCAACCCGAAACTTCTACCCTAAATTAAATCTTTTCCCGGTAGATGTTCAGTTTCGCTTTAAATTTATTTACTTGCCATCTGAGTAAGAGCCAAGCAACCAAATATAAAGACACATTTCTTGCCTGGCAACGTCCACGCTACTCATACACCATATCAGCTGTTGAGCATCTTATCAATATCAATCTCAATGATGAAATATCTAGCAGCAGACAGCCACAGTCAGACACTCCGCCAGTCAGTCAGTCAGTCAGTCAGTCAGCCAGTCAGGCAGAAAGATAGACTTGTCCAGTTCACTGTTATTTGCTCGGCATGCAGCCTGCCGTCGCTGTCAATGCCCATCCGTTGCTAAAGGCTACCCAACATTATTAACAACAACAACAGTGGTCCAGGCCAAGCCTCAGGCTCGAGCTGAGAGCGTGCAGAGGCCTGTCGCCCGCCCTTTATGAGTGTTTCATTGAGAGCGGCTGTAGGCATGAAGACGGGCAGAACATCAACAGCCACAGCCACAGCAACATCAACATCAACATCAACGTCAACGTGCTCGTCATCACATTGTATAAATATCCTCGAGCACGTATATTTCATGGAGACACGTGCTGCATGTTTGCAGGTCGGTCCGAATCATCAGAGATTAATGCACGCATTAGTAGATTTAATGCATATTACGCTGAGCGCACGTCGTCCTTATCGGCCTAGCCGCTGTTCATGTTGCTGCGATTGCCATTTGAATGGGTATTGCTATTGGAATTGCTGTTGGCGTTGGCGTTGGCGGTGGCGCTGGCGTTGCCGTCGTTGTCTTGGCTACCATCGACGCTTTTGTCCTTGATACAATTGAGACATTCTGGGGAATACCCTGGCATTCATTTGTTCAGCTTCCCCTTAGCCCCGCTGCTGCGAAGCTGGGTAAGTTGTCGCCACTTGAGAAAATAGCTGGCAGTGGCACTACAAACATCGCTTACCCTTAGCTGTAACAAGCATTTTCAATGAATTTTTCTAAATTGGGGAAAAGTCTCGCAACAAAAAGTATACATATATGTACGTATATTTTTCAAATATGTTTATTCTCGGAAGAGCTCATAGAATTCTAGTTAAGCAAGCGCGTAAATAAGACAGCTTTAGCTTTTGACAAATACTAGGAAAGACTTTAATATTCTCGTTTAGCCTTGTGACATTTAGATATGCTCCTCTGCACTTCCAGCAACTCTGAATTAGTTCTGCATATCGCTTTACGATAATTATAAATTTCGAACTGAAGTTTGCATGCAGATGCAATATTTGGTTAGAGTTCGCAGTATAATTCCCCCCTCCAGATTAGCATTGAATTTCAATATATTTCATGGTTTTCAATCAATTTCATGGCAAGCGCACAGCGGGGTAGCATCAGCTCCCAAAGGGCCTGTCAAGAGTTTCGCAAACAGAGTGGAGTCCTGCCATCATCAACGACATCAGCAGCATCATTTCATAGCTGTTCTCAAACGGAGTACCAGCTTTATTTCAAGCAAATAATAGCCTTCCGAAGGTAAGAACAGGACAGCCAGCGCAGGCCATGAAATGGATGCTGTGAGATACGAATTGTACTTCCAACTGTAACCGAAGCTTAAGCTGAAACTGAAACTTTCTGCAACGTGCACATTTTGTGTGGCAAAGTTTTGGAAAGCAGATTAATTTGTAAAGCTGCCAACGCTTTTTGTTTGTGCCTGGCGTATTGCAAGAGCCTGAGGATTATGAATAGCCAACTACAGGTTCATTGCTTTGCCTAGATGTAATTATTACTGAGCGTCTCTTTCTGTATCTCTATCTGTATCTGTATGTGTGTGCGAGTGTATTACTGTGCAAAAACTGCAACGTGAAAGTTACTTAATTTTTGTTCTCTGCCAAAGTTGTCAACTAACTGTTTTTTGAATATCTTTCATTTCTTGGTCTCCTCAGGAGCAGGACGAGCACCACCGGAACCCTACTTCGGCCGTTACATAGGACAGTTTACGAACTTTGCGCATGGCATCAAGGTGGGTAAGCTTCATGGCTTCCAGTGCAGAAATTAAAATTTGATTTTTCTCTTTTTGCAGGGCGCCATCTATGCCGTGGACGAGTCGACGCTGTTTGTTAAATCCTTTGCCTACGACGGCACCGGACCGGACGCCTTCTTCTGGGTGGGCAAAACGGCTAGACCGTCGCCCGACGGCTATATAATACCCTATCCGGAGGAATATACCGGCTCGTATGTATCGTTGATGTATTCATAATGCACTGAAAATTCGGGAAATTTTTGGGGTTTCAGCTCTGGGCGACGTTTCTGGCGGCGGCCACTCGAGCGCAACGGGCCATTTCCTAACACTCAGCGTCTGCACATGCATGTGTGTGTGCGTGTGTGTGTGTGTGTGTGTGTGAGTGTGTGTGGATGCGTGTTATATATCCTTGCAGATTTTACGTTACGCACGCCTGACAATGAAACCACTTTTAAAAATTAAAAAACATTTTTCATCTTGGCTGCCATTTGCGAAGTCGCCTTCGTTCCGTTCGCTTAATGCTTTATTGCTGCTGTTGTTGCTGTTGTTGTTGTTGTTATTGTTGTTGTTGCTGTTGTCGCTTCGTTGCTTCCTAATGCGAAAAACTCATTTATTTCTTTACATTAGATCTGCGGTCATATGTATGTATTGTATTTGGCGAGCATCTGTGTGTGTGTGTGTGTGTGTGTGTGTGCGAAAGCTTGTGGCATTGGCAACAGCCCACAACAACACCAAACAATGAAAGCCGCTGCCACAAGTGCAGGCCCAAGCGAGACTGTCTGTGTGCGTGGGAGCGAGTGAGGTAGAGAGTGGAGAGAGTAAGAAAAGAGCTTGTATTTACTTTAATTCCTCCCAGGCACAAGGTTATGCCACACTAGTGCGAATTTTACTTACCTTCGTTTCTTCTTCTCTGAGCACCTCTCTCACCTGCCTCCGCTCATGCTCATCCTGCTTAGGGCGTACCAGAATTGCCGGCTACTTGAACTGCACTAAGCCGCGCTGAGCTTGCTCCGAGCCGTATACTGACGCAGCGCACACAATTTGAGGCCATTTGATGCCTGCTTAAGCATCGGGCACTTAGCAGCGACGCAGTTTTTAATCATTATCATTTAGATATCATTCCATGCTCATTGTGGAAAAAGTCGCCTCTTATCCCGTGCCAAGGTAGAGGTGAAGTAGCAGCACTTGTCACTGACATTCAGTCACGTTTAAAGCCTCGCTTGGTCCTTTCAGACCAAGTATCGAGGAAAAAACTCATGTTGAACTACCATAAAATAACAATTGTTGTGTACAAGGAACACATGCAGACAGACATACATATTTGCATGCGTATGTGAAGCGAAATCCTTTTATACCCTGAACCAATCAAAAATAGCAAAAAAAAAAAAAAAAAAAAATTGTGTGCAACCGCCAGGAGCAATACGTATCTGACCCCATCAAGGATTTATACATTCATACATTCTGTCAGCTTGTTACTTTGTGCAAGCGCGAAGAGCTCGTCAGACATCTGATGTATCGAAGACTTCTTATTATAGGTAAACAGATCGAATTCTGTTATAAAGGTTTTCTAAAATACATATGAATGAGTAGTTTCTTATAGCCTTTCCAAGGTGACTACCTTAAATTGTAAAAATATTTAGTTTTATACATAAGAGCTTGAAGTTTTGTGGCATACTCACAGGTGCATACTGCGTCATGTGCTCTAAACTATGAAGGAGCTTATTTATGCTTGTGGGTGGGTGTGTGTCTACGTGTGTGTGTGTGTGTGCGTGTGTGTGTGCGTATGTGTGGTTCTGTTTATGTGTAAATATATATATATATATATATAGAACGAGGAATGCTGGAACAGCAGCTTGTTATGTGACTCAGGTTACCTTTTTGTTCGGTCGTTTCCCAACTGCAACACTTTTCCTTGTTGTTCACGTATTTCGAATGAATTGTCAAAAGGGGAGCAGAGGAAATCAGCTTAGTTCTTTTGCTGTACTATTGTGTACACCTCTTTAGTAGTAAATATTATGTCAATGCAAACATTAAACATTATATATATTATATATTATGATAACAGCTGGGAGAAATAGCTTGGTGAAGCGTATCAATTCAGTATCAATTCGAGAGAGAGTTAATCAGGAAGCTGGATAGTAATATAGATCATATGCACATTCTCATCATAAGTCATTCAGACCTTCTACCTTAAGTTATATAACTTTTCTAGTCTGAGCTGAAACAAGGAGACATTTTGTAAGTCGATTCTTTCGCAAATCGGACTAGAGTCGAACCGTTTGAGCCAGACAATTTGACAGATTTCCAATATTTTGATATGACATTTTCCCAGATATTTAATGAAGTTATGCTTTAATCCTTGAAGAACGAAGTTTTCGACATTTTGTTTTCTGTCGCTGCCTTTGAAACGCTTTTTACATCCGGCTTAGACCTTCCTCCTGCCCTGGCGATTGTCACGCGGTTTGTGTTCCTGCCTGATGATGTGCACGGGCACACGAGTGTATATGGACCCCATCTCTTTGGAGTTTCGTGTTCTAGCCAACTGAAAATAAAAACCCTGCGGCCCACACCCGTCGTCAGCCTCGTATTGTAATCGACTTTAATGCGTTTCATTGTTGATGCCACGTGCCGGGCTTTATTAGTTCAATGTATAACATTGGCATGCCTCATCCTCATGACACTGCCTCAAAAGCATATCGAGGCAACACTACTGTGTTTGTGTGTGTGTGTGTGTCTCACTCTCTCTCTCTCTCTCTCTCTCTCTGTGCATAAATATGGGGTGGCACCGTAGTTCCTGGCCGGAACGAGACGCGCCGCGGCAGCGATTGCACGCTTTTACGCTTTCAGACACACACATTACCCATGCCACAAGCCAGATGCACCTTCTTTAATGTATGTGTGTGTGGGGGTGGCAGGTGGGCGCAAATGATTGCTGTATTATGTGGCGCCGTTACTAAGTGCCAAGCATAGCATACATTTGGGCGAACTAATTGCGCGCATTTATTGTGTGTAATCAGTTAGAAGCTTATTTGTATTTATAGGTGCATGCATGCATATATATATATATATATATATATATATATATATATATATATATATATGTAAAGAGAGATTGGGAGAGAGGTGAAGCTGCATACTATCAGCATTGTATAATGTTAGCTGGCATCTAAGCCGAAACGAAGAGACTTCAACTTTGACTAGGACTTGAGCCTGGACTTGAAAGGCTGCCAATCAGCTCCAATTATATAACACAGCGTTTAGTTGAAGAGCTGCTGACGGCGCTGCTCACTTCCTTTTATAATCAAATGTGTGTGTGTCACAATGGATGCATCGAGCATAAGTAATTAAATTAGAATTTTTTGAGGAGCATGAAAGCGGCTGTGACGCGCTTCTGATTAACGCCCCATTGCCACGGCGATGACGCCGCCCGTTGGCTGCCGCTCAGTTGCTCAGTTGCTCGGTTGCTCATTTGCATTTCCAGCAAAGTGTACAATGGCCAATGCAATTCCACCCTCCGACACCCGAGGCGCTCAGTGCCGTTGATGAAGCTGATACTGATTTATGCTGATCTCATTAAAATGCGTTGCATGCAAAGTGGCAAAATGAAGTTTTTAGTTTTTATGCCCATTGTCAAGCCCTGTCAATGGGAAAGTGTTAGGGTGGGGCGGCGGGCGTGGGCGTGGGACGCGGGCACGGGCGTCACCCGAGCATCCAGCAGCCAGCCAGCCAAGGCCCATCATTCATTGTGTTAATGTTAATCAACGTTGACAAAGCAGCCTCGACGAGCGCGAAAATGCTTTTTGCTGTTTCTGCCAACGGCTGATGTTCGCTTTTAATGCCTTTAACTTAATTAATCAATAGCGGAAAAAAAGTTATATTCAGCCCTGAAAACAACTCGATGACGCCGTCGCGACGGCTACATAGCGGCAAATGCCTCAAGTAGTTACGCCTGTTGCTGGCACTTTTTCGCTTTGACACCTTCAATGGTGGCAATGTCTCTTGCCATCCTGCAGCTAAAGAACAAGGGAACTTAACGCTGCCAGGAAGAGAAATTGAAAAACAAGCAATGCACTCTATATCAGCTTTAAATATGTTGAATATTGAAGAACTATGCTAGAAAACAACATGGGACTTAAAGACTAAGGACATAGCAACTGATATCAGTTATAGGAAACTAAGTTTCGTAGGTACTAGATCCATATTTGGCTGTAGCCAATGTGTACTGTACTGTTCAGGATATTCTAAAGAGAATAAACTAAACTGTTTTACTTGTGGTCTTTACCCATTGAAGACTAATTGCCGTAGAACATTTACATATTATATTACATTGAGTACCTTTAAAATGTGAATCAAAATACTTGTAATATAATATGAGCTGTTTCGAATTGAATGTTTTAGAGCTGCTAGAAGCATTTAGAATTTCATAATAATGTTATTGAATAAACAACATTATTGGGGTAGACGGCGTCCACCACGAGGCGTGACCAATAAAGCATTCCGCGAGTTCCGCCCTTCCGCGTCACATTTTATATTTTCAGACAAATTTAATTGAGTGGTCGTTGCCCGGGACGGGACTCATCTGGCTGTTGCTGGTGCTGTTCGTGACGTAGATGGGGTGCAGCATCACCGCCGAAAATTAAACATTCATAATAATTTGTAAAATAGATGGGTGTATCTGTGTATATGTATATATATTTCGAGTAGACATATAGATGTATATACATATATACGTACATGAGTCTGACGTTTGTTTGGGGGAGGATGATTGAGCTATGCTGGCTGGGGGGAGGCACTGGCACTGTTTGTCGACTGCCGTTTGCTGTTTGTCTGCTGAGTTGGCTCGTTTTATTGCCTAGATTGTGGGCCAGGCGCGATAGCTGTGCGTTTTTGCAACGCAGGCGAATGTGAAATGTCACTCAGCCAGCAGAAGGCAAAAGGCAAAAGGCAAAAGGAAAAAGCCAAAAGAATTCCGAAAAGCAAAATTGTGGCAAAGCAACAAGTTGCTCGAAGTATTCAACGTAAATCGTGAACGCAGCCAAGTCAATAACTAGTGATTGACACAGTGAACTCTGGGCTCGATTTGCAATAGCTCTGCTCTTTGGTTTTGCTTTTGGTTTCTACATACACAAACAAACAGGACTGCCTGGCTGCCTGCAGGACGCAGGACACACTCACAGGCTTTCAAACTAATTGGGCAAAAGTTCGTGTCTCTCTTTCTGTGTGTGTATGAGTGTGCTTGTAGCACCATCGAGAACAAACAACAGTAAGAAAATCGATAAATCCTTATGGATTTGTGTGCTGAGTGCATCAATGTATCTGAATCTTGAGCCCGCACACAGCATCAGCAGTAGTAGTAGTAGTAGCAGAGGCAGCTCCGTAACTCAAATAAAGTACGATACAAGCAAACATATTTGCAATGCGAATGGCAAAGTCAAAGGCAAATAGATGCCCAAGGGGGACGAATGTGAGGCTGCCTGTCAGCCGGACGAAATCAAAATGAATCTGTCTCTCAGCAACACAGATACACACATTCGTTGCGCTGTTGACATAGAACCATTCAATTTATTTTTGGCTCATTAAAGGTCAACGCAACGCAACGCAACGCAAGGCAAGGCAGGGCAAGGGAAACCCTCACTCAGAACGTCCTGTCGAGGGTGTAAATTAAGTGCTTAGCCGTGTCCAATGTTTAATGTCGATTGCGGCCTGTCTGACACTTGTTACACAACACACAAACTGACGCATTGACAGACTGACTAACTGACACTCGTTGTCGCCCGCACTTGTTATTTTCTCTCACTGAACTTGCGATGAACTTAACACATTGACGGCTCACTTATATTGAGTATAACAATCATCGCAAAGCCCAAGCAAAAAACTGAATTGGGTTTGGGCGTGTGCTCTGCTTGGATATAAATTGTAAATTATCGGATATAGCTTCTAAATATTGTATAAAATATTATCTTTAACTAACCATATATATTCTTTAAATTTAAAAAAAAAATTAGAATATCTGCCACACTTTTAAATTCAAGATATTATGTGAATGTAAAGAGCTGATTGTTGCAATTGCAATTGGAAGCTAGCCTAGAGAATATGGCACTCGTCTATGTTATTTTCCCTTTACTCACGCCATAAGCTAATAAACACAAACGGGTTCTGAAAGTGAGAGTGAGATAGTATTGTAGCATAGTTCCAATCATACTTTTAGTAAATTATATTATTTGTGGCTACTTATCACAAAGCGTATGCCTCTCGTAGATGTATGCTTTCACAGTTAGTTTTCAGACCAGCGCAAGTGTCTATTTTCAATAGTTTTTCGAAAATTTGATATATTTCTAAAGCATATATTCTAACAAAACATAAAATATGTTAAATCTGAAAAATAGTTTTTATATTTATATTTGAATTATACTAATTTTATAATTTAATAGATTTAACAGACTAAATCGCGGCAACTATAGGTCTATTTTCTCATTTTGAATGTGCTCAATGTTCAATGTATGAAAAAAAAACAATTTATTTTTTTGTTCCATAGGATTTGAGTAGTTCAATGTTCAAAAAATGTACTCTATGTCCTCTATCTCCTGCTTAAAACACATTGAGATAGCATTTAAACTTATTTACTTCTATAACATTCTAATAAGCCTCCCATTTCATTAAGTTTTACAAGCTTCATAGTTGACTTCATATTCTGTTTATATGCATAAATGAGTAAATATAGTGCATGCAACTGTAAAGCTCTATCTATGTGCAGAGGGGAAATGTGCGACAGGGCTCGCATCGTTGCATTGGCCATAAATCTCCATCACAGCCAGCGAAAGCACACGTAGGCTGAAAAAAACACTGAAAAAAGTGGCAATGCGATGATACGCTGTAATCAGCTCAATTTCATTCTACTCTCATTAAAGCGCCATAAAATGTATTTATGGAAATATATCAAGATGTAAAAACCAGGATTTTTTTCAACTTTTCGGTATCAAAATTGAGAGCTTTATCAGAAATAACATTACTTCAAAGGATATTTGGATATAATCGGATATATATATATATATATATATATATATATATATATATATATATATATATATATATATATAAATATATATAAATCTTTTCAATTCGAATTCCCTATTTTTGTGCACAAACGCACACAGACAAACTGTATCTGTGTTCAAAGGGATAAATGCGAAATGATTTGAGTTTAGTAATATCTTCTGCTCTATGGATTTAATTAGTCAAAGGAGAGAAATGACAGAAATGCTCGAGTTTCGATGCTGCATGAGTTAATTAACTGTGCATTCGCTTGTGTTAAATTACTGAGACAGATGCGCCAGCAACAAAGATAGGCAGATGGAGCGAGAAGTGTTTACTGCAAAGCCATAAACATCCCATATACATATGTACATGGGCGACACTGTGAAATTTTCCGCCTGGTTTTACTTTAATTGTAATGACACTGCAGCTACAAACTCTCGTCAATATTGACAGTGCAAATTGGAGGCGTGCTCTGTTGTCCATTATTGGATCAAAGAGCAGCCTTGAGGCCACAGGACTGCATACAGTAGGCGAACACGCGGACACGCGGACAGGCGGCCAGGGGGACAGGCAGGCAAGCAGCACAGTGTGCTGATAGTTGCTCGTTTTTTTATAAGTGCTGCTAAAGCTCAGTTCACACTGGGGAGAGACGAACGCATGTATAGACGCAAATGGATGGGATATATGTATGCGGTGTGCTTCTTAGGTGGATTTTGAGGGACTTTATTGGTGCACTTCGAACAAAGCTCACACTCTATTGACTATCTGCTGTTTTTTTCTTCTCTTTTCATGGGGCCCGCAGTGATCCGCCCGTTCTCCAGGCGCACAACAATACGGACATCATACTGCGTTTACCCATGGGCAAAAGGATTAAGGACATTCGATGGCTCTCGGTATGGTGCAGACGCTTTACGGTAAGTCCTTCCATTCTGACGCTTTTCTTGGATGCTCGAAACGGCACGCGCCGTCCGAATAGATTTATGTGTGCTGTTAGTGGGGACCAAGACCATTTTGTAATTACATTTCTGTAATTTAGCTGCAGCTGGATAAAGGTTTTTCCTCCCCCTCCTTATCCCTTTCCTGTGTGCATTACGCTTTGGCAGAGCATCGATTTACTTTTGCTTTTTACTATTTTATTTTAATTTTTTTTTTTTTGCTTGTTTTTTGGCTACTGCTTCCGAATGTGGGTCACTTTTGTTAGCCAAGTGGAAAGTTTGTTTTCATTAGACTTTTCAGATTTGTAATTACATTTTTGCATAGACAAATGCACATCCGAAAGCCAAGCGCCTGACCGCACCCCATTTCGGGCTGCCTCCGTCCACGCGCCCGGGGTATATACACAGAAATGGAATTCTCATTCGAGGTGAAGTGAAATTTACTTTTGTTTAAGCTCAGCAAATAAAAATGCATTTAAATATGAAAATAAAACTGAAAATGCTATCAGCACTCTTTCAGCAGCATTTTTCTGGTTAATCATATTGGGTTTGGGGCTCGGGTTGGCTGCTGGGCGTTGGGGCGTGGAGTTGAGGTTGCCGTTCTATGTGACCGGGTGGTGGAGCTGTGGAACCCAAAGATGGCCGCCATAGTAAAATAAATTACAGCAGACATTTTTGATTAACTCAAGTGGTTGCATATACATACACATAAAAGCTCACAGATACAAGCAAACACACACTGGCGTTTACACACACCACCAACACAGAGAAGAATAATACAGGGTGTCGAGTTGTTACTGTTTTAAATACGTATACTTGAGTATATGTGCGTGTGTGTGTGCGTGTGTGTGTGCCTCTGGCTGTATTTGTGTTACGCACGCTCTCTGTTTCTCCGCTTCCATTGACTGACAGCCAAAAAGTTCTTGGGGGCTGGCACACACACACACACATACTCCCACACACACTCACTCACACACACACACACAAGTGCAGGCTGCTCAGATTGGGGGTTTGTTCGCTTGTGAGTATATGTGTGGTTTTATGGAGTTCTGCGCGCGCATGCCTATTTTTTGGGGGGCTTCATGCATATATGTATATAAGGCTTTTATATACAAATATTTTGGTATACAACAACAGCAAGGGAAAAAGCGAAATGAATTCGACCCAACAAATACACTATTCATTGAAAACTCATGCTGATTTCGCGTTGCAGGTCGACTTTGGTGAGGTTTTCATACCGCCTGGCTTAGATGTGCCCAAGCCACGAGTACTCCCAGAGTTTAGACGTCTGGCCCACGGTCTTCGCTCCAGCAACATAAGCGTTTTGGACGCCAAAACATTCTATATGTAAGCTTAATCTGTGGAATTAAACGTGGGTTTTGTTATTAGATTCGTATTATCCCTATGTCATTCACAGTCCCAATCTGCACTACGACGGCGCTGGACCCGATGCCTATTTCTGGGTGGGCAATGGCAGCGAGCCGAATATTATGGGCATTAAGGTATGTGCCAAAGGGAGCATAGGGTTTATGTGTCCTATAGAAGTAATCCGAGCAACTGAGTCAATGTCTTTTCTTATATTTGATGCTCTTCAGGTTCCCAACGAGATAGGATCATTGGAGCCGTTGCGAGGCTATCAGGGCGAGGATATCGAGATTCAGCTCCCCGGCAGCTTGACCGTTTACGATATTGACTGGCTGTCGGTGTGGTGCGTGGAGTTCAGACACAACTTTGGACATGTCTTCATACCTAAGGACTTGGATGTGCCGCCCGCACTGGGTCAGACGAAAATTACGGTAGGTGCCACACACACTCATCAGTCAACAGCTGCAGCTCAAAACATGCATATATGTGTATATACACACTCATGTATATATATATATATATATATATATATATATATATATATATATATATATATATATATATATATATATATATGTGTGTTGTCTATTCACACATTCGCACACTAACACACACCTGTATTTAATCATATGCTCGTTCCCTCACAACTCATAATTGTATATCTCTTTAACCAATTCGCGCCGCATTAGCCATCATGGTGGTATTCACCCGTAAGTACTAGTCCTGGCCACATGCATGCTACAACTCCTATTGAGGAATGTTTTGAACTTATCTCTCGCCTCTGCTGATTTCAGACAACAACAACCCCGAAGCCCGTCTACTCCAATTGCCGTGAGATTCTGCCCAACAAGCTGCAGGTTAAGTGGGAGCTCCAAGGCGAGTATGTGCAGATCGAGCTGTTCGGCCGCATCAACGAGGATCAGTATATGGCCTTTGGACTGTCCGGTGCCAACGGCCGTGCCCAAATGGCCCAGTCCGACGTTGTGGTTGCTTTCTATGACACAACCGCTCGAGTGTTCCGTGCTGAGGACTATTTCATCTCAGATTTATCGCAGTGCGACGGCCATCGTGGTGTCTGTCCGGATGAGCGCCTTGGAGCACGCAACAACGTGGTCGTGGGTATGTAATATGCACTAATTCCGCTAGACAAGTTTACTTAGACTTGCATATTTGCAGTGAGTGGCGATCGCAAGAACGGCGTCACCAGCATACGCTACAAGCGCCTGCTGCAAACGAACGAGGCCATTTACGACATGCCCATTCCCATCGATCGCGAGGTGTCGATCATAGCAGCCGTGGGACCACTCAACGCCCGCAAGGAGGCTAACGCGCATTCGCACACTGCCAGCGATCACAATCCCGACGACATACGCATCAACTTCTCAAAGCGGGTGAGTGAGAAGCGAATCTATGATAATAATGATATATAAATCTTAACTCTCTGATTTAACTGTGCCTGCAGAACGATCATTCGTGCAAGAACTCACTGTACGATGTCAAGGACGAGAGCGGTCCGAAGCCCTGGCCTACGCGCAAGATCAAAGGGGAGCAGAAGTTGCGCGCTAGCATTGGAGCCACTGGCGGCAAGCGTGGCTACACAGCGATTACGGGCGTACCATCATGGGGCATTGCTTGGTATATCAACGATCTGCTGATTCCGGAAATAACTGTGGAGCGCGGCTTGACCTACGAGTTTTCAATCGAAGGCGGCAACGATCCTGCACAGCCAGCCAGGCAAGTTCCACCTACTCCAGCTACCTATATAGCTTTGGGCTTACAAAGCCATCTAATCTTCAATAGATATCATCCATTTTACATCACGGACTCACCGGAGGGTGGTCTGGGCCAAAAGACTGGACTAGAGGCGCGCAAACAGAAAGCCTACGCGGGCGTTGAATATGACGAAGACGGCAATGCGATACCCACGGGCGGTAAGTAAATAATCAACTAATCACTGAGACTATCTTAACTCGAGACTAATTAAATGATCAGTGGGCCGCTATTGCGAATGGGAGCATCGGACTGTCGATCGTTCGGCTGAGTTCGATAACTTTGAGCAGTACAAGGGCACACTGGTCTTCAAATGCGAGGACGGCGAGCCAGGCTATATGAACTGGACGGTGCCCATGGACGCACCTGCCACACTATATTATCAGGTAGATCGCCTTGCTCAGACTACACACGGCTCTATATACTTATAGCTATCATTCCGTATTTCAGTGCTTCACTCACAACAATCTGGGCTGGAGGATAAACGTGGTTGACGCCGGCGCGAGTACTGCACCTGCGAGTCGTCAACTCGGTCGGAATCAATTGGCTCTCTACATGATGTTGACAGTTTTGAGCCTGGTTGCAACAAGTTCGAGATTGGCAAATGCTTTGTTGGCTTGACAGCCAGATCTTCAGTAAATTGCTGTTTAGGCATGTTCCCAGATCTTTTGGCAGACAAATCGGTTGCTTCGAGCATATCTATCAAACTCAGTCTACATATCCTGAAGCATATTGAAAGTCTTTCTTAAACAAGTTTTCCAATCGAATTTATTATTTCATCAGCTATTGCAATATTAAATTTAACAAGCAAAGCATCCGAAAACGTTTGTTTGCCAAGGATCTTGGAACATTTTCAATGCATGCACAAGAATGACAACCAGGCTAATATCATCTGAGGAAAAAAAAACATATCTTCATCATAATTTTTAAGGTGCGAAACTGTTGAAAACTATTGTGGACGTGGGCGTGTGTAAATGTCAGTGGTGCATACTTACTGCACCAACTGTAGCTGTAGATATACAGGTAGTAGTCGCAGAGATACTTACACTAAGGCCAGTAGATTGTGCTTAGGATCGAATGGAGGGAGGCGCAGATTGAACTCTTTGTATATTTACGTACATATATGGAACTCTACTTTTTTACGTGCATGCAGTGGGAATACGAAACTTACTTATACACTTACATTTACAGTAAAACTTGTAATTTTTCTAGAAACAACTACTACTTATACAATACACGCATACATATATATAAAGAGAGATATATGTATATATATATACATCTACATACATATATGTATATAAGACGGTTCTATGTAAATGTAAACCGACAATAAAAACGCGACACTATGACAATAAACGACAATAAATGTGCGCAAAACAATTTATTGGGCCGAGACTAAGGCTCGATTATTATTGTACAATAAGGAATTAATAATGTTAAGAGTTTGCTAACACGAGAGATATGACAATAACAGTAATTCATATATTAATCTCAACAAAAGGAAAGAACACTCATATATAGAACTTTACACATTTTAAATGTATTACTAAAAGAAAGCAAAATACTTATATAATTAATTACGATACAATGTTATGGAAGATGTTTATTTTTATTGCTACTGACTACTGTGGTGCTTCATGTAATAATATTATTGACAATATTCTGGAGTATTGAATGATGGTGGGAATTCACGGGAAGGATTCCAATTTTTGTTATCGAATGTTTTTCTTGTAACTTTTTAAACTCTTTGACTAATTAATGTTTTTTATGAATAAATGTATACATAATTTGGTTTGTTACAAATATAAATTAAACAAATGCATTATGTAAAGATCATCTCAACTACGGGACAATAAACAGATGTCGAACAATAAATGCTAATTGGCAGCAAATCACTCGATGATTGTTGCATACGTGTATCAAAATGGAATATTAGACAATATAAGTAAAGTTCGTACTAAATACCTTTTTGGTAACTGTAAGTCAAGTTTGGGCAAGGATTTGTTATACACCAAAATAAGGAAAAAGAATCTAAACTATAAATTGTATATATATATATATCTATATATATATAAATTGTATATACTAAACATATATACTGAATATTTCTAGTTCTCGAGAAAATCCCCAAAACAAATAAGAGAAAAGAAATAATCCACTTTTGTCTTCTATGTTTCAGTTATATAATTTTCTTTGTAGCCAATTTTTGTAACGTTATTTTCCACTATTTTGCATGAAATTGAAGTGAATAGCGAAAGCAGAGCAACAGAGCCATCAAAAAATATTAGAGATTTTGATAACAACATTTGAGATTTACGTATATATATATACAGAGGAATAGGCTTACGACCTGGGGCTCGATTGAGTTTGTAAGGCAATTGAATATTTGTATAGATTATTTTGCTGCTAAGCGCACAAAAAAGTCCAACAACAAAAAGCGAAGATGAAAAAAATACAAAAACACATAAATAAAATAACTCAATTTATAAATACATTTTCGTATAGTCTTGAATTAATCTACATGAATGTAATATCTATATACATACTTGCAATGAATAATCCAAATAAACATATATATATATATATATATATATATATATATATATATACATGTATATGTATATGTTTACAGAAAAATTTTCATGTCGATTATTGATTACACAGCTCATTCTGTACTTAAGTAAAATTAGATAGCAACATTTTTCTGCAAACAAAAACAAAAGAAGTTTCATATTTCAAAATAAAAAGCAAACTTTCATAATCTTGCATTGAAGTCTACAAACATATTAAATGAATAGGTAATATGCATGCGAGAACTACTCCATTTTAAATGTTATTAAGCCTCAGACAATAATAATATACACTATGTAAAACCATTATAAGTGGAATCAAAAGTCAAAATCAAAAATCACATTAACAACCTGCTTCGATAGAGGCGAGCCCTTACAACAAAAACTAAGTGGTAGACAATTGAAACATTGATGTCAATAAGCAGCTTCAACAAAGTTTAATTCAAAACTGCTACAAAACATATTCTAGAAATAAACTTGAAATAAAAAAAAAAAAACAAAAACAAAAAAATCGAAATTTGCATTCAATTTTATTTCAATTATGATAGACGCCGGACTTGCTTGTTGTTGCTTTATTCAGCGTGCATGCAATTATCGCATGGCAACTGGGGGCTTGATAAGATGCGCCAGATGCGCAGCAATTTCGACAACAGATGCTAGAGGTACCTGAGATACACTCAGGTGACACTGTGAACCTTCACCCACGACAATTGCGCCAGATTTTGGAAGCTGCGTCAGCGTTCGGTCTTTTTGGCTATATAAGCCGTGGTCTGGGTGCCGAAAAAGCAACAGTCTTTAGGCATTGGATCCCAGTTGTGTGTCTAATCCGGAGCAGTTGAGCAGGAGCAGGAGCAGGAGTCCCTACGACAATTCAACATGAAAATTGCTATTGCATTGCTGGCCTGTTTGGGTCTGGTCGCTGCGGCCAGTTTCCATCAGACGCACGAGGTGAAGATCGCTGACAAAACCTTCTTGGCCCAACAGAAGTTTTTGTTTGAGATCGTCTACCGCATGGACGAGCCTCTGATGTTCGAGGAGTACATCAAGAAGGGCGACAAGTTCTACTTCGATGAGTCCTACTACACTGTAAGTACCCCAAACACCCTTCTCATTCACTGTCCTTTAACTTTGCTCTTGAAACTGCCTCGGAACAGCACTATGACATGTACATGAAGAAGTTCTACGAAGCCTACAAGGCGCACTCTCTGCTGCCCAAGGGCGAGTTCTTCGGCCAGCTGGTGAAGGCCCATGCAAAGCAGGCGCGCGGTCTATTCAACTTCTTCTACTATGCCAAGGACTTCGAGACCTTCTTCCACAACGTGTGCTGGGCACGCATGCATGTCAATGAAGGCATGTTTGTCTATGCTCTGACTCTTGCCGTCATCCACCGTCCCGACTTCCATGGCCTGATGCTGCCCTCCATCTACGAGATCTTCCCGCAGTTCTTCTTCAACAGCAAATTCGTCTACGAAGCCGAGAAATTCGACTACGAAATGTGGACCAAGATGAACATGTACGAGAAGGAGTATATGGATGTGTACTACAAGGACCACAAGCACTCCAACATGTACCAGAGCAGCGACTACATGTACATGAAGGACTGGAAGATGTGGCAGTGGTGGAAACTGATGGGTCTGGGCGAGCACTTCTACAGCGAGGACAAGTTCATTCTCCGTGAGAACATCCACGAGTTCAACCAGGACACCAAATGGCAACAGATGATGAAGGATCTGCATGTCTGGTGGATGCCAGTCGACTACAGCCGTGATCTTAACATGTACAACGAGGAATCCAAACTGTCCTACTTCACCGAGGATTTGGGCTGGAACGCATACTGGTACTACCTTAACTTGGACTACTCCTTCTTCCTGGATGGCAGCACCTTCGGCCTGAAGAACGATCGTCGTGGTGAGCTGTGGCTGTACACCGTCCACCAACTGCTCTCCCGCTACTACATGGAGCGTCTGTCTCATGGCTATGGCGATATTCCCGAGTTCTCCTGGTACAGTCAGATCGAGATGGGCTACGATCCCCAGATGATCTACTACAACGGCATCGGCTACAGCTTCCGCAAGAACTACTACGAATTGGAGACCTACGGCAACTTCGAGATGCTCGACAAGATCACCGGCTTCATGAAGCGCGTCCACAGCATTGTTGACATGGGCTACTACAAGACCGCCGACGGACACATGATCGATCTGCGCAAACCCGAATCCATCGAGTACATTGGCAGCATTATGCAGGGCAATGTTGACAGCATGGACAAGATGTTCTATCAATTCTGGTACATGTTTGCCCATATGTACTTCGCTGATGCCGACTACTACCAGATGGAGGTCTACCCCAACGTGATGCTTAACTTCGAAACTATGATGCGTGATCCCATGTACTACATGTTCTACAAGTCGATCGCTCAGATCTACTTCAAGTTCATGCACTACCTGCCCAAATACACCAAGGAGCAGTTGATGATGCCCGGCGTCAATCTGAAGCATGTGGAGGTCAGCGAGCTCGTCACCTACTTCGATCTGGTTGACTTTGATGTGACCAATTTGATGAACGAGAAGATGGTCTTCCACGACGGCAAGTTCGTCTGGGACAAGTCGCTGTACGCTCGCCAGATGCGTCTCAACCACAAGCCCTTCACCTACACCTACACTGTTGAATCGGACAAGCCCGAAAAGGTCGTCCTGCGCGCATTCATCGGACCCAAATTCGATGAGTTCGGCCGCATCATTTCTCTCGCCGAGAACCGCATGAACTTCATGGAAATCGATGAGTTCTACTACGAGCTGAAGGCTGGCACCAACATGATCACCCGAAAGTCTAACGACTTCTACTGGACCGTCAAGGACCGCACCAGCTACAGCGAACTCTACTACTACGTGATGATGGCCTTCGATGGCAAATACGATTTCCCTCTGGACATCAGCGAGCCCCACTGCGGCTTCCCAGACCGCCTCATCTTGCCCATGGGCTGGAAGAAGGGCATGCCTATGCAAATGTTCTTCATGGTTATGCCATACAACGCACCCACAAAGCACGAACAGTTCTCCACCTTCGACTACACCTACTCTTGCGGCATTGGATCCGGCGCTCGCTTCGTTGATGATATGCCATTCGGATATCCCTTCGACCGCGAGATCGATGAGTACGAATTCTACGTGCCCAACATGTACTTCAAGGATGTCCCCATCTACCACGTTGACACCATGGAGCCGTACTACAAGTACAAGGGCTACACCAACTACGGCCACTTCGACTACACTTTCTTCCGTGACTACTACACCAAGTACTTCAAGTTTTAAGTGGAATGATTGGTGACACAGCGAGGTACTTTTGATGACGACTACCGGATTCATATGTGGAAATTATTGCAAAAGTTAGATTGTAAGCTGAGCAAAAAGTGAAATAAACTTTCGAAAAACACAAGCAATTGCATTTTTCTTTCAATATAGATTTAATATAGATTTTCAATATAGATATATTGTATCGAATTTATTGCTTTCCTAAACAATCTTGTATTACAAATAGATATAGAGGCATTCCACCTAAAACATATTTTCCAAAAAGTAACTTAAAATACCTAACTAAAATATAAAATTAGCTGCAAAATTTATATTTTATAAATTTATTTATATCTATATTTTTATAAACTAATATTATTAAAGTTATCAATAAAACAATATTTCCCGAATTTCCTAAAACTACGCTGCTGAATAAGTTTCTGTGTGCATAAATTCACAACCATTCACCCAACTAAATTATGTTGCATACTTTGAGGGGCTGAATTTGATAGATATGAACTTATAATTCTCAATTGGTTCTGGCAATGACAACATAGTATGCTAAAGTAAGAGCGGAGAAAAGCATACTTACCTGGCGTAGAGGTTAACCGTGATCACGAAGGCGGTTCCTCCGGAGCGAGGCTTGGTCATTGCACTTTCGGCTGAGTTGACCTCTGCGATTATTCCTAATGTGAATAACTCGTGCGTGTAATTTTTGGTAGCCGGGAATGGCGTTCGCGCCGTCCTGACATTTATAAATACATTTAGTTGATAAAACTGATAGCTTTAAAATTGCAATGGTTAATTAGGTTGCAAATTGCAGTCAATGTTTTTTTCTGCCAGTTCTGGATTGCTGAAAGAGGGAACTAGCGGGTGGCAGGAAACTTAACTTTTTTTTATCAGTAAAATTTTGTGCCAACTTTTTTCAAATTTTTTGGCGAGAGGCTCTGAAATATTTCAACACTATCACTTTTAATCGATGCCAGTTTTAATAATTGTAATCGATGTAGCAATCGTGCAATTCTTCACCACTATCAAAGTATTTCAAATTTGTGAATCGCAAGGTTTATCAAGTCTGGTACAAGCAAAAACCTCGATATTCTGATTCATTATTGAACAATTGGTTAGCAATTGATGCAATTGATGAAAACAAATGTTATTTAAAATATTGCAAATCCAGCATTTTTGATAAGCTGTACAATTTGTAAACACATACTAAAACTGCAAAACACAAAGTTAGTTGCGTCGAATTGTATTCAACAATCAAACAGTTTTCCTCTTGCTGTAACATCAACAAAAACACAGCAACAAGAAGCGGCATTGTTTTTATATTTTGCTACCGATTATGTTCAAATAAATTCACAGGTGTAAATAACACCCAGGTGCACAGAATAAAGTTCACCAATAAAGTTAAAAATTATTAAAATGACAATAATATACGGAAAAATCGTGAACAGCTTTTTATATGCTTTTTCAGCTCTTTCTAGGTTTTTTGAAATCTTAATATAGCTTTTATAGGCCCAGAAGAGTTGGCAACACTGGTTGCAATATATTTGATGAATATTGACTTAAGTGTGAAAATTTATCTTTGTAAACATGTGTTAGAATAGTTTTCTTTTCATGTTACTATATATATTTTTCAAAAATGTCATATACATTAGATTCATATATGGTCCGCCCATATGAAGGAACTCAAACCGTTATTTATTGTTCGTGGTGAAAGCTGGTAAAGTACTGCCTATTTTAATTTATTTGTCCCTTGCTTTCCTCTTTTTGAAACTCGGCGCACAAGCTTGCTGAAAATGTTTTCTGGCTAAAACATCGATAATGCAAGGAAATTTAACAGTGATGAACAATTGTTAGTGCCGATACTGTTATCGATGATGCTATCGCCATTTTTACCTTGACTGAATCGTAATTAATCGGAATAAATGTAGCCCTGGTTTAACTTCTCAACGCGCAAAATTCAAACCACAAATAAAAGTTTTATTCAATGCACGCTTTAATCAAAATATACACGCGTATGTAATTTGTATGTGTATCGCTAGATTTTTATTTTACAGTTTATTATATTTATTGAATTTTGTTTGCAATCTTGTGGTATTTGTTTTGTTAACATTATCGCGTCCGCAATATTTCTTGAACACAGTGTGTTTTTTGTTGTTGAACTTTCTGTTTTGTTTTTGTTTGTTTGTTTGTTTTTTTTTTTTGCATACAAAATAATAATATAAATAATTATTTCATGTAATGTAAATAGTAATTAACATAATAATGTGTATAGGTAGAAATTTTGTTTGTGTTAATGGCTGTTATTTTCTGGTTTTTGTCTAAGTCGCGCCAAACATTTTAGACTGTACATATTTTTGGAATTTGTTTTCAGTTTTTATATTGCGAAATGGTATGTGTAAATGATTTTTGTTTAGTTTGTAAGCTCTAGATTTGGTGAAAATGCGAAAATTAATTGGTTGATTGCTTGCATGCCTGTGCAAAATGGGTTACTATATTGGTTAATGTTGAAATCATGTTTCAGACTAATACAGAATTACATATACACAGTTTAGACAGCTACTAGCTTAAACGAGTATAATTGATTAAACGAATCAACTCAATTATGTTGTTAAATTTTCATCATCGCTTTGGAAATAATTTATACAACAGGCAAATATGTATATAGGAAACAAAATTATTAAACAATTTATGGATGTTTGTATATATGACATGCAATTTAAGGTCTGTTGCATATAATTGATATTGCAAATGATTGCGCTTTAAATAATCACTAAACATTTGTATTAGAGCAATTAAAGCAATTAACTGTTGCAAAATACATATATATGCAATTTACTTTCGTTTTAAATTATATTTTGTTGAATCTTTCGTATTAATACATATATCGTTAATCATTAATTATAATAAATAAAGCCTAGTTTTAATGCCTGCTTCAAACTTCGACATTGTTCAATTACTACAAATACATATCTACTATAAAGATGTGCATATACATGTACAACTTTAATCTAAATTATCCTGGAAAATTAATTTAATGTAGCCAGTCGCGCCATCCAGCGGTGTCGCACAGAATGGACAAACGGCCTGAAAGCCATTGGTTCCGTGCGGTATTTCCACATTTGCCCAGTACCTGAATAAAAACAAATATATACTTTAACACAATTGCTTTATATAATAGGGTTGTGATTTTCACGTACTTGACAGTTTTCTCAGTCGCCATGTGACCACATGGATTGAACGCGAACGTGGGTGCACCCACATCCACATAGAAGGCCGGTTCTAGGCCCATACACAAGGTAACAACTGGCCCCAATTCTAGGCACATAGGACAACGGCGAGCACCAGTATTCTCATCCTGACCCCAGTCATGATGACCTGTTGGGCAAGATAATCGTGAGCTTTAACACAAAATTCTCTATTCAAGATTTGATCAACTTACCTTGTACATGGCCGCAGTTTAAGTACACATAAGGCTGATTAACCTGATCACTGATATTCACTTTACGTGGGATAACCAATGTATTGAGCCCCACCGGGCACTGTGGACGACCAGCGTTAATGGCATCGATAAGCTTTTCCAAATCGTGTTTGGTCTGTAAATACGATGAATAGTTATTAAAGTCAATCAAAATCATGGTTTCATATTCTTTACCGGTGAATGCTGCAAGCCCTCGGCGGAACGCCATAGCAGCGTTGCGCCGCAGAGATCAATGAGTGTGCCATCCTGCAAAATATTGCATTCATCATAGATCTGTGGAAAAGAGTCCATGTTTAATAGATACAATTCGAAAATGCATATATAAATGTTGAAAACGTACAGGCTGACCCTTTTGTTGTGCCGAACGCGATTCGCGCAGGCTGAAGACATCGCCACCCACGGAGCACTCGCGCCATAGGCCGCACTTGGCGTTGCCGCCACAGAACGAGCCTTTGGGATGCATTATTAAGACACCATTTGTGGTCAGACCGTCGATTTCCACATTATCCTGCCATTTGGTGGCCTTTTCCTGCCATATTAAAGAGGCTCATTAGCATGCCAATTTCATAAATGGTTTAGCTCGATAAACTTACGCCCAAAAATATATTTCTGCTCGAATCAAATCCGGCGGCAAAGATTTTTGCCTTGGCGGGCTCACAACGGTTCACCAAAATGCGGCAAGCGAAGCGAGAAATCGTGCTCTGCATTACCTTCGCATCCTTCTTATCACCAGGCAACGTGTCCATCACAACAAAGTCGATGGGCGATTCCGATGAACGTCCCACCTAAAAATAGTTGGGCAAGGGTCTGATTAGTCAAAGCAATCGCTGATTAGGCCCTCATTGATTGGCCTAGTATATATGTATCTTCACACACTCACAGTCACACAGACGCATACTTAATGCAACACTCGACTGCCGTTTGAGCAATCTATCAATGTTCAAATAAATGCCAAATCATGCAATATTGGTATTTCACTTCAAACTCGTAAGGAAGTGCGAATGAAATTGGGCGCGTTGCCATGCCGGACCCGAAATGCCAATCAATATAAATTATAAATAGATTTATCCTTATGCCCAATGTCAAAACGAACGAAAATTATACAACAACGAAACTTTTGCCAACTCACAAAAATTTACTTTAATGAAATAAATAAAGTATTAACTGAATTTAGAGCATATTAAATAAATTTTCAGTTTTTAAGTAAATTAAAATTATTGTTGACCAGCAAAATGCAACTTTTTATTCAGTTCATATAGAATATTCATTTGGCTCTAACGCATATAAATTTTATCTATAAAAGTTCCAGTTGAAAGCTATGCCAAGTCGTTCACGTGTGCCATTTTTTATAGAGCTCGATTTGACGATGGCTTTGTTGATACCTTTTTCTTTTCCATGATCTCACCTGAAACATATCCGTTTCTGTGTCCTCCTTGTACTCAACAATAACGGCCTGACTGCGCGACAGTGTATACGATATGGAGTGCTGGTTGGCATCCAGTATAGCCTTCGATGTCTGTGGTGATTGTACGATATAGTGTTTCGATCGCTTGACGCCGCTCGGCTCCGTGCGTTTATGCAGCACGAATTTGGAGCGCCGACGACCGCGATCGCCCTGCGGCAAGTAGCCATTGTAACTGCAAAGAAACGAAAAACAATATAATATTTTACTCTGTGAGTCTGAAGTTCTTTGGCTGATTTATGGTTAACCCAAGGCATGCATGCTGCGTTAGAGAGACGACCCCAGACAGCCTAGCTGCCTTCAGTTTGGGACCATGATTATTACGAAACACAGCGAGAACAATTTGTTTCATTCAGTTTATAGGTCAAGTTCTGCGCCGCTCGGCAATGTGTTTACACAATCAGTCATGCCCTGCCCCTGCCCCTGTCCTGCCTTAGACACGGATAATGAAATACCATAAGGGAATTTAGTATACAAGAGTACATTGGCGAGTCAATAAGTTAATTGCCAGATCATTAGTGGAATTCTATGGGCTTATACATATATATAGATACAAATACTGGGCCAAGTATTGAAGTTGTCAAATGGTTTGCGCTATAAAAGATCTCTTAATAGCATCTCCGACTGTCGATCGCACCCAGATCGCCGCTCTTTGATCACCTAAAAGGCAACACGCACGCTGCCCGGCAAAGGGTTAGATCGAAGAATTTATTTGAGTTTGAGAACGCAAAAATAGTTTTTATTGACTTGTGAGTGAGATAGAGTAATGCTGTTGACTCATACAATTATATAAAATTGAGCTATTTTATAGATATTTCATAAGGAAAACATAAATATTTAGATATTAACTTGAGTTTGGTAAAATTTTTGTACAACACATAAAAGCCATTAACAACAAATAAAAAGTTGCATTTCTACCTAGCTTTTGACAATTTAATGAGCTGACAGCCCACATAAAATAGCAATAATAATGTTGTATACGATTTTATTAACAGCCATTTTGAAAACGTGCCGATGAACCCAAACCTTTACAGACACGGCACATACGTATAGTATATATAGAGGAGAGAAAAAAACAATAATTGCTAAGCATTTTCCGTGGAATAGCATATCCAACATGGGATATATATTAATGCCTACATATCAAGTTCTTGGAAAATCAAAGTAAGAAAAAAAATCAACAAAAATAATTCGAGCAAAATAAACAAGGGCCAAACATAGTGGGAAATGTTGACATTTGAGGCCCGTAATTGTTTGGACGCTAGCTAATGCTCGCGATGTTATGATATATTAATGAGCGCATTTAAGAAGTTGTAAATGATATTTAACGCATTAGCGAAGCGAGAAGACAGTGGGACGACGACGACGACAACAACGACAATGGACAAAAACCCCCAAACAACAGAAATAAAAGTTGTTTTGTTCAAATTTGAGGGGCACAATTAAGACTTGGTACGAGCATCAGACTAATGCCTTGACTGCTCTTGAATACTATATACGGAATGCCTTCACAATTGTTTTTATATCATATATCACTGTGCGGCGAGAAGAAGACATTAGAATGATGATGTTAGCCTGTTGACTGCCGCCCAGCAGAGCGAGTGAAAGGCATTTGAGCAGTGAGTAGCCGAGCCTCTGTTGGGCCTAGGCCTGTGTTTGAGGAAGATTCACTGCAGCACTTACAGAACGATAAGCTAGTGCTAATGACAGTGACTCAGGCGCAAGCACATTTGACTCACATCTGAGTCAGCTAACGCGTGCGCGCCGGGTAATCAGCGCAATGTCAAGCGTTTTGGTCCGACAATCAGACAGAGAGACAGACAAACAGCTGGACCGCCATCAAGATGTACAGGCTGCCGACGCAGCTGCCGGCCGAAATCATCAATCTCAGCCCGCTGCCGGCTGCAGCGTGAATCTAATTTATGTGGCAGACTGCTGCTCCAGCCAGCCAGCCAGCCAGCCAACCGGCCAAGCGACCGACTGACTGACCAAAACCAAACTGGTTGCGGCTTACAGCGTTACAGAGCATGAGTTAAGCCTTTTGTTCTATGAACGCGCCAGCACGGTTGACTTGCACAGGTCAGGCAACACTGTACACAGCTTGAAGTCAGGGCAACGCACACTGGGGCAGGAGCATGGGAAAATATAACAAAAGATACAAATTGTATTATAATTACTGAGATTTGAGAAGTTTTGTTATATTTTTTATATTTATTTTTAATATTTTAATTGCCTGTAACCAACTATAGATCTAAATTCAGCATCAAACCCTATATAAGTACATATATCTTCAAAATAAGTTTCAGAGAATCTAAATTATAATGAATTATAACTTCAGTCCCAAGCTAGGCACAAATGTACGTCGTCATATATGGAATATTCAACTTTCCTTAGGGATTGGTTTGGAATCTTGTTTCAGCTTAAATAAATGTAGTGTTTAAGACAGATTAGAGAGTGTAGAACCTTAAGCTAGGGCATTCGTTTAAGGCTTTCAACTATTTTATAATCTACATATTAAATTTTAAGCTGTAATTAAACTGAGCCGTGTGAAACTAGGCCATATTTGGATATCTTTAATCTTCAACAATCAATAAATATGGGAATATAGGATATTTTGTTTAGTAACTATGTTTAGATTCTGTTAAATCATTGCACTTACCCAAGTATAACTAATTCACCGTATCGCAATCGAGGTTTATCGTGCCCATCTCCAGCGTCTTCAGCCAGTATGGGAGATTCTGTTCCGTCGGTGCTGTTGTTGTAAATAAAGAATAAGAATCTCGAGTCAGATCAAATGATGTTTACAAAAGGCAAGTTTGGTGCATAAAATAGTTAAGTAACTGCTGAGCAGCTGACCTCAAATCATATGATATAATACGAAGCGGCGCCACTTCGCTTAGGGCTCTGAAGGGGAATACAAACACGAGAAAAGTAATATAATAAAAGAAACTTTTTTGTTCTTTTGGTTTTTTGTCTTTTGCTTTGTAAGTTAAGGCAAAACAATTTCAAAGTAGAAATAGAAATGCCAAAGGAATTGCTCATTTCCATGCATTTGCCTCGCTGCCATTTGTAGAATTTCAAATGGGGGAACCATTCAAGGCATCCCTCTCTCCCTCTCTCTTTCTGTCTCTCTCTCCCTCTCTCTGTCGTTGGCAATGTTGAGAGTGCATTACAATGCACTTTGCAGTTTGTCTTTTGTTCAACTCATAAACATGTACATTTGACACTGACTCTGTCAGCTGAAGTCGTAGAAATTTCTTTACAGCAACACCTCGTGTTACCTGTCCGATCCACACTAGTACCTCGCTATGCGCTTTTTGGGCCAAATTGCCAGTAATGAAAAGGCGATAGAATAGATAACTCTGAATCTCATTAGCCTGAGAGCCGGAAAGCTATCTTATTTTTTGGGGCACGTCATATACTTATTTACAGCAATCTAATAAAGCAACTCGGCGCCGGTTGACGCCTACACAAGCAAGGGGCACGCCCCACCCAATCCCAATCCCAGCAACCAGTCCACGTGGCAGCTGGCAACTAGCAACGGGCAAATGAATTTTACCCCGGTTTAAACTGGACTAGACTGGGTCAGAGGGTGGCGACTGGGCGACTGGCTGACGAAATGCTTTGGGGTTGCATTGATTTTTGCTCGTTGCATTTAAACTTGCTCCCCTTTTTGCCTGCTGGCAAGCAGCGGGTCAACAGGCGACAGGCCAGAGGTGAGGCGTGAGGGCTGTGGCCACTTCAAATTGTGCAGCGCAGACAGAAATTGTGCGCATAAAGAGTGTGTGCGGGGGAGGCGAGGCGAGGCGAGGCACACAGACTGCGGCGTGTGCAAGGTAAATAGAAATGCTCCATGTCTGTCGACATGTTGCTGGGCATCAAATTAGCGCTTCAGCCTTGTTTAGATGCACACGCGTACACTTCAACAGCTATATATATATGAACATATATATATATATATATATATATATATATATATATATATATATATATATATATATATATATATATATATATATATATATATATATATATATATATATATATATATATATATATATATATATATATATATATATATATATATATATATATATATATATATATATATATATATATATATATATATATATATATATATATATATATATATATATATATTATAAATATATGTGTATATCATTCATATATAGTATATCACGCGTCAGTACAGTCTACTCTGCAGCTTAAGCCATACATGACGTTGACTCATTCAGCCACAGGCCGTAAATCAAATGGAAAACTCATTCACAGTTCCCCCGTTTAGCTCTGTTAACAGTCGACTGTTAACTCTCAACTGCAATGCTGTTAGCTAACAGAGCTCTGTTTACTTCACACAACTTGGCCACAATGCATTTGAGATCAAAATTTAAATGTATTTGTCAGTTGTAAGAAAATGCAAACATCTGAGTAAAATTTTCTATAAGCTTTATGTAGAAAGTGGTAGAATAAAGTTTTAAAAATATATATATTTTGAATTAAATATAAATTTAAAATATAAAAAATGTAACTAATCACTATCTTCTGATATATAAAAGTATATTAAATCGCTGATTTCTGAAATCATAAATGAATGAAACTAGGTAATTATGCTCTGAAAATGTTCCTAACGTATATACAATTTTACTATATTTTTTATATAATTTAAATTCATGCCTTAAGCACACACTTTAAACTGTTTTACCTTATCATATTTCTAACTTCCAAATGACAAAAGCTTTTTAACGCACACAAAGCCTCCAAAGTTAAATAAATCTAGGTTAAATTAATTAAGTATGCACTACTCTAAGTTGTGAAGCTGCAAGTTCCGCTATCTAGTATACACATATGTGTATTCTTTTAATTTAATTGAATTAACAAACGAAAAGGGCATAGCGCCGGCCAACAGAGAATTCTCTCAAAAAAGAGCATCAACAAAAATATAGTTTTCTTTTTTTTTTCAAATGGCGCAGCATAAACAATCCGCTCTGAGTGTATATATCTATGTATGTATGTATGTAGACTGCTTAAATTAAAGTAAATATTTTGTCTGCGACAGCAAAACAATTGCCAGAAATGTGCGTTCCGAGTTCTGAATAGTGTGAACTTCATAGCAGCTGCCCAAATGGCACAATTGTCAATTGAATGGGAGGGAAAAAGGGCCGCAGCCATAAATCTCAATACTTAAAAGCTTTAACAGAATTTCCAGTCACCAAATGGAAAAACTATTTGCGTTCCTTGTTGGCCACAAACACACACACACACACACACACACACATGCATAAGCAGACACAATCAGCTGTTTGTATCGCCGGAGTGCTTATCGATTTTCAACTGGCAACGAAAGAGTAAAGGCATGTTGCATACATTTTATTTGGCTGTTTCTTTTTTTAAACGCTGTGTATACATACATATATGAATGTATGTCTGTATATAGTATGTGTTGCGATAGAACTGTGTAGTAAGTAGTAGAATTTAACACGCAGTCGACCGCACGTATCCATGAGATACGGCGGCGCACAGTTAGATACCGAAACGTCGCTTGCCGGTGTATCTACATATAACTGTGTGTGCTGTGCTTGTATCTGTATCTGTGTCTGTTTAGTTGCCACCAACGTCATTTGAAGGGAAATCAATTTTTAACCAACTCTCTGCCTGTGTGTGTGTGCGTGTGGGTTCGAAAGGCGTACAAATATATATTATATATATGTATGTACGTTAGACTGGCAAACACACGCGCGTGTTTAGGCTGTTGCCTGACAACATGCCGCAATCGATATTTTTTCTTTTTTTCCCCTCTTTTCCTTTTGCTTTTTGTGTATTGCCACATGCAACGCCAATGGCGCGGCAATCGCATTACAATAAATTCACCTTTTCAGCTCTGAAACGGCGGTCCGTTGCATGCCAAGCTAACAAGTGCATTGTGGCCCCCTCGCTGAGCTAATGTCAGGAACAGGGCAAAGGATACGCCGAATCAGGGCAGTTTGCAGTGCACTGCAGGAACGTGGCGGTCGTGCTTCACTTGCCCTGATTTTAATGTCACGAGTGCAAGCACACAATACAGCTAGTGCACTATATACTGATATACATATGTACGTATACCTTTTATGTAAATGAAATAGATTATTACTGCTTATATATTCAGTTGATTACGCGCACAGCTGAGTGTTTAGATGCTAATGACTACCTTTAATTGACCTTACGAAGGGCTTTTAGCTAATTTCGTTTAGTATTTTAGCCCTTCAAAAGGTCACCATGATACCAACTACATTGACACCTCTCTGTGGTGCCTTTGAAGAGGTCTTCCGCCTAAGCCGTCTCGATGGTTACCCTTTCTGTTGATCTGACAACATCTCTGTCCCGGGCTAATTGATGGAACACAAACTGTTTCTTTAGGCCCTTTGTTACACGCGCCTTTATGGCCTTTTACATAGGAAATTCTGATTTAACGACATCTGAGAGTTAAATGATTTTCTGCTTAAACAAATTATAGTTCCTAGAATGATATATGAAAACTTATGATTCTGGATCTGTTTGTTAGACACTTCGTGATATTATGATAATGAACGAAGTAGTTTGAATCTATCATTAAATAAAAGAATTTAGAATAATTACAGATATTCAGGCAACATGACTTTATTATTTAATCTTAAATATTAAATATATAATCTAGCATAACAGCTATTACTTTAAGACCTTTAGACAGGTCGCCCGAATAGATATTTACTTGGCTACCACCGAGTGGACAACCTGAGAGCAGCCACCGTGGACTTTAGTTTATTTTCAATCAAAACAAATACATTCTCGCATATGTCGTACATGTGTATTTCATGTTTGCTTGGGCAGCTGATATTCGAGCTGATTGCGAGCAGGTCAAATGTCTGCTGAATGGCGGAAATATGCAACCTGCAAGTTCGCCGCTTGTCAGCGAAAGTGCAAATGAAAGATTAAACAATAATAAGCAAAGGGAACAATGCCAACGCAGGGCAGACCAAATAGACAAAGGCGACAACGGAGAGGGCGTCAGAGGGAAGACGATACCCTTCGCAGGTGCCCAATGATGCCCTAATGCATGAGGCATGGCATGGCACGGCATGGAATGGCAGGTGTTTCGTTACCATATTTTATGGCCAAATTTGTGGCTGTGCTACGTTTGGCTGATGGCACTTCAGACGGCTTCATTCATATGCCAAAGGTGTAGCAGCTGTACATATATATATTTCTATCTGTGTATTTGCAAATGTATCTGTATCTGTATCTGTATTTGTGAGCATTATCTCTATCTGTGTGTGTGTGTGTGTATCTGACGGCCTTTGGCACAGCTGTTTGCATTTCAAGAATGAAATTCTCAACGTGCAGATACAAACGCGAATACAGAGAGACAGCGAGACAGAGAGAGAAAGAGACGGCTAACACAAAACTCGTTCTTCCAGCGAAAATCGAGCAGAAAGCGTGGAGGGAGTAACAAATTGCAGAGCATAAAATATGCGCAGCTGAAATCCAAAAATAATGCGAAAAACTCACAGGCCACGGAGATTGTTTTCAGAGAAACAGCTAGAACTTTGCAGGCCAAATGCGGATTAAGATGCTTAAAGATGCAGATGCACAAACAGATAAACATCCCCACACACACACACACACATACATACATACACAAAAGATCATTTTCAAGATACAAAAACACACATATATACATATGTACTTAAATTTATATATATATAAAGAGACAGAGAGATAAACAACAGCATTATCAGTCAGCCTTGCACGCCCATTTGGCACGCCCTTTGCCCCGGAGCTGCGAGACTTGTTAGCAACGGCTTACTAATTTAGTTTATGCAAATCTCCCTGTCAATTTCCAAACAACTTTTCATCCGCCTGGCCAACAGACAAAATAGTTGTTTTATTGTCATTTTGGTGTTGTTTGTTACATAAGCAGCGCAGCTTTAGCTTGTCTTATACCATATGTATAAGTATATATGTATATATTTCTATATATTTATCTGTCAATATCTTTTTGCACAACATTTGTTTATGTTAAACAAGCAACACAACAACAACAACAACAACAACTCTGCTCTTCAGAAGCTTTTTTGGTTTGCCTTGTTCGTTGTTTGTTTGTTTGGCTATGCTGCAGCACGTTTCAAACTATTTTCTCCGCCGTTTTGGGGCAAACACAGCGTTTAAGCCGGGCTAAAATTAAACAAAGAGAGAGAGAGAGAGAGAGGAAAGACAACAACAAGCAGCCAGAGCAGCTAGCCAAGCATGACTCGCTACTCTGCTACACTGAAGACTGCTCTTGTGCACGCTCGGGCTACGTTAGATACCCTATTATACCCTTATACAAGCAAGGCATATTTATTGTGTAAGCACAGATAATAAATTTAAATTAATTTATTTTTACATATTATAAATTACACAATTTAAATTCTATATTAATCATTTACTTTTTTATTTTAACTATTTTTTATACATTTGTTTTTTAAGGGCATTTAATATTCGTTGTTGGCACATGAATCATTTTTATTTTTCATGTATTACTTTTTAATTTCTTTGGGCTTAGCTAGGTTTTGGTCTCTGTTTATGCATTTTCTTTTGCTGGCTGACAATTTTCGGTGTTTTGTTGCCCGTTTTGGACTAAAAATAAACCCAGAAAGCGCAAATGGAATCGAAGCTAGTCGCACAAAGCTTTGCTGCCCAAAACATTTGCCGTGGTAATAGTTTCGCTTTTCATTGTGGAGCATTGGCAGGCACAGGCAGGCGCAGGCTGTGCCAACGTTTCGCCATTGTCTTGGTATATAAATATTTTTGGGCCAATGACTGTCACAATTTCTCGTTGCCGTAATGCGGAAGAGTTAAAGCCATATTGAAGCGAACTAATGGGCAACTGGCTGAAATTACGCGAGCTTCAAGTGCGCAACGCCAATCGAACCGCAACTGCACTTTTGTTATTCTCTATGAAAACATGAATATGCAAATGTCATCTTTTATGACCAACGACGTCGCCATTTTAATAAACAAATGCCACTTGGGGTCTGGAGCTGAATTGAACTGGGCTGGGCTGGGCTGGGCTGGGTTGGACTCGGTCATAGAACAATGGCAACCGATGCGCTGCGCCTGATTACGAACTTATTGACTGGCTAAGCCTTTACGCAATGAAGAATAGTGAATGCGAACATATGTTAATTAAATGCTTGTATACTTTCTAAAGCCTTTTGTATCAGGTATATTACTTATGTAATGTACAAGAAGCAAAAGCTTTGAAAAGCAAATGAATTGGACGACAAGATGTCAAGATAATAAGAATATAGTGTACAATGAATAGTAATGTAATGAGCAATTATATAATATATATATAACGAATAAATAATTATTTTTATTATTTTTTTTAACTAAGATCTTATGACATTAGCAAAACAATCTATTTATTGGTTCTATAACATAACAAACACGTAAGATGATCCGCTCTATGTGGTTCACAAATACACATTGATCAAATACCATATCCATAACGACTAATTTGTAATACAAAAACCCAATTAGCAAGCGCTCTATAATTGCAATAAGATATGGACAACTATAATTTCTGATAACATAATTAAATATATAATTCATGCAATTTTACATATTGCTAGAAAAGTAATAGGTACCCTTTCAGTAGGGTATCAGCAGGGATAGACACTTTCACTACTTGTGACATTTGTATGTGCGCCAGAAACTATTTATTTCATTAATTAACATATGCTGTCATCTAATAACGGACATATGCCATTATATAATACAACGAAAATCGATGGCATTTTAATTAACAACAGCGCCGATAAGACAACTACATATAGACATACATATAGGTACATATACACACTTGTAGGCATGCATATGTACCTGTATTCTATTCGCTGTAGTCAATGTGTCTTGCGGCAATTTTCATTGATTAAAACGTTAACCAATTCATTAGGGCACGATATGTTTAATTTTATTTAAGCAAAAAGGAAAGAGATTATTTTACGATATCTATCTTACAGTGATAATAGATGTAGAGGACAACATGGACTTTGACTCTGAACTACCAAATTCAGTTGTATATATGAAAGGTTTAATAAGCTTGCGCACTATGGACTTTATATGAAGACTACTTAAATGTACACATCAATCATATAGATAGAATATAGAATATATATAGAATATATAGAATTTGAACTAGTGTCTAGCCTAGTCTGGTTTATCAATACAAAAGGGAATTGCACAACAATTGGGAAGGTTGCTAAAGTTGTCAAATACAAAATAAAATTGAAATATATTGGAAAAGTAAAAGTAAATTTCGAAACTTAACTTGAGCCGTGAAGCATCGTTATTTTATTACTTTTAATTTAGTAGAGCTTCATCCCCGCACACGATGTGGTGTTTAAAGGTCCAGTCAGCTCTATAATATATATGGCGACAGGTTGCTAAACTCATTAGCTTGAAAATAGCAATATAAAACCACACAAAGTAGAATTAAAAGCAATAAATAAACAAATGCTCTAGTCGGGCATTTGGGACTAGGAGAGGCGAGCTTCCATTGATATGTAAATTGAATCTCGTAACTGCTAAAAGGGCATACACAAATATTTTATATATTTTTATATACATAACTCAATCAGAAATATCAAACTTTGCTTTCAAATATAATTAAATGATTTCAAATATAAAACTTGATTAGCTTGAACAAAGCCAATATACTCTTTCTACACATTTTAATGGGTATCGGGCCACAATGAGAAGAAAAGGCAAACAAACGAAATTGACTTCATGAGCCATTTGGTAATTTATTGCGTGGGTGTCGGTGTCGGTCACTTTTTGTTTGCTTTGCTCCCTAGTTAAATTCATTTAATTAAGTCGTTTTCCGCTGAAGCTTGTGGAGTTAAAAAAGAAAGAAAGAAAAGTATCAACAAAGCAGGTGACATAATTGTTGCACATTAAAGAAAATGGAAAGAAAATGAGTGAACATCAATTATAAATATTGCACAAGTTGCACAAGAAAAGCGAAAAGCAAAACTAAATTTATGAAATTGTCGTTTTAGATGCGTGACCAGAAACCATTATGATATAATATATATATAATATACAGAAGCAGTGACTCGCAGGCCAGGTTAGGCAAGCTGAAACTTGGAAAATGTTATGAATCTTGCTTGATCTGAATCTTATGCAAAGAGTTCTATGAAAAGAAAGAAAGACAGAGAAAAAAACATATTTATAGACTTTGGAATATATGTTGTGCTGGCAGTCGAAAGTAGGACGGGCATGGAAACTTTATCAAAGCAGCCACTATCGATATAGGGAACTGAGTTGGCTCGACGAGGCGTAAAGAACCAAGTATTGACCCACTTAGGCACCCATAGGGGCACTTTGGAGGAATGCGAGTGTGTGCATTTGTGACTCTCCTCGGCGACGTGTAGATCAATCACAAATGCGCCCAAGATATTTAATTTTCTTCTATTTCTTTATACATATATACTTTTATTGATTGGTGCGCTGCAGTTGTTGCTGTTGTTATGTCGTCTCCGACTATTTTAGGTCTTTATCACCGCACGCAGTGCACTCCCGAGCGAGATGCCCCAAAAGCTGGGCTAGCAGCGGCACTATTTTTGGATGAACTGGAAGATTTATGGTCAGACGTCTGCCACTCTGACAGTCGATTCGGCTTACTCAGCCATGTTTACACGCTTAGAGTGGAACAGCCAGGGTAACTACAGCTACAGCTACAGCAACAACGGCGGCAGCATGGCACGACAGGAAATGCTCGAGCCGACTAAAAATTGGTTTCTTTTTTCTTTCTTTTTTTCAATTTCGTGCCCATAGCACACGCCCACCGCCGCCTAGGCTGAGTGTAAGTGGTGTTGCTGCTGCTGCGCTGTCCATGGCCATAATCAAGCCAATTTAATAATATGTTACGCTGCGCACAATTTCACCTAAAAGCCAGCAGCCTGCCAGCCAGGCCATCCAGGCAGCCAGCTCCTTGGCCAGGAACACTCAACAAACCGAGCCTGACCGAACCCAGCCTCACCATTGCAGCAAAGATTGTTGATCTTCTGGTCAAAATTGCGATTTGATTAAACATTATGCGCAGCGCATGCGTGCCCACAAGTGAGAAAGAGAGAGAGAGGTAAAAGAGAATAAGAGAGAATGCGATATCCGGAGATATAGCGGGTACAATAACATTTGGCATAACAACGAGCGTCTGGCCTACGTGACTTGCGGTGGCTGGACAGACAGCTTTCAGAATCTACGCATTAGAGAGGTATTTGACTCTCTGTAATTCTGATTGATATTGAAGAAAAATAAAAGGGACAGTAAACTGAAGTTGAAATAAGAACATTGATAAATATCTTATAAGGATTGAGTGAAGGGAACAAACGCCAGAGTTATCTAATGCTACATAAAAGCTGGATAATAAAAGTAGAAATAAATTAAGATAGTTTTAACAGATAAAATTGTAGCTAAGATCTTTTTTTTTGTTCATTATCATTATAATTTATATACTTATATTTCTCACGTTTCTTTTACTATATTTTTAGCATTCTTCATTCTTTTTTGAATTACTTTTGTTTTAGCTATTGTCAGCATTTTATTGGCATTTTCCAACTTTCTTTATTGAATGCATTTCAATCAACTTTTGCTATAAAGTTACTCCACTCAGCAGATAAAAAGTGTTCTGGACTTTTCTAATGACGTTTGCTTTAACATTTCTTTCCATCAGACTTTCGCTGAGCACACTTGACGAACGAACTTCTGTATAGATGCCGCATTGGCTTTTTGTTAGCTAGCTATTTTGCACGTAATTCGTCACGTAGCAAAGTGTTGCTGCCTTTGCCGTTGCCGTTGCCGCTGCCATTGCCTTTGCTGCTGATTGTGCATTAAAAAATGCAGCCGGCAATCTGCATAGCCCAGCAGCAATCTAACCCAAACCCACCCGAACAAGGCTACCCAGGCAGCCAGCCGCGGCGTTCGTCACTCAAGCATGGCTCTCCAACTCCAGCTCCAGCTACATTCACAATTGCTGCAGCCATATCCAAGCCAACTCTAAAGCTTCAACTTCAGTTGCTGTTGCTGATTACGCTCGCGGGCCAGCGAAAGCCATAAATGTGCAGGAAAGCAACAACAAATATGAAATACATTTTGTACACAAGTCCAACAATCCCAACAGCAACAATATTCCCAAATTCGTGCGCCAATTAATGCCGAATTGATATAAAGCCATAAAATATGAACATGTCCCGCTGTTATTCAGTGAATTCCCAACTCAAACCCTTGGACACCCGCATGGCTAGAAATTTATAAGCATTTAAGTCTCTTTATATGTATATAAGGTATATGTCTCTTTGGTTCACTGACACTTGGCGCTTTTTATGGCATTTGCTTCAAGTACACAACATATCAATCAAATCAAACTAAGCCAGATCCGAGCAGTAAAACGTACAAATGTCAAAGTTCACAAGTGCCAAAGGTCACAATGCAAAGAGAGAGAAAAGGAATCGTGGGTCAGTCACGAACCGACCCAACATCTTGTAATAAGCTCAAATAATCAGAAAAGTTAAGCAAATCAACGAGCTTAACTATTCCTCATGCGTTGCGAAAATTTGAACTTTTCTATTACGAAAGGAGAATTTCTTGGGTCTTCGTTTTGCAATCAAATTGCTGCAAATGTCAATCAAAATTAATATACGAAAGCAGAAAAGCAAATCAAATTAGTACGTCACACAAATCTGTAATATTGATTAAATATTATAAAGAAATGGAAAAAAAAAGAATAAATTGAATTGATTTTGTTTTCGTAACTGAAAATCGCGCTTCATGTGTCGCCCATAAATAATTATTGTATCTGTAGCTAATTATAATCAATTAAAAGCCGAAACACAAAACAAACCAAACCATACAAAAATTGCAGATTCGAATAGGCATTGAATTCTATAATAAAATACATTTTAAATTTCTGAGAATTACAGACATACATTAAAGAGCTGCAATAAAAAAAATCTCGTCTAAATAAACAATTTCCATTTTCCAACAAATCGTTTTTACAGCTTAAAGGAAAACTAATTCAATCAAAGATTGAGATATATGGTATTCCTTGAAAAAAAAATAATACTTTTTGAGATTAGTTTTAGACAAATTGTGCAAGCTACATTTATATTTCTTTATGCCAAAGCTGCTTGTTGTTGTGTGTGTTGAAAAAAAGTTAATTTAGCAACAATTCTCAGAGGCTTGTCGGTCAGCATAGAGAGAGAGAGAGAGAGAGAGAGAAACAAGATTTCAAAATTGCAAAACAGTTGTTGCCCGGGCAACTGTGCCGATTATGTCACTGAGTTTCACGGGCTGCAAGCAGCCACGATAACCCGGCCAACGACATTCTGTCTTGTTGCTGCCCTTTCTGCTGCGCAGTATGAGCATTACGTGTTCCGTGGCATTCATGTCGGCCTGCATCTGGACAGAAAGGGGTTAAGTTTCTTCCAGCCAGTCATGTTGCAATTTACTAAAAGATTTCTCAACAGCCACAACTCAAATATGTAAGATATGCTGACGCTGATGCAAGTGAAAATTATTCTAAAACTGTCAAAGTTCAGACTTCAAAAACGCAAAGCGACCCAGTAATATGGAGAAAAAGAATCGTTGACACATGCCCAGCGGCCGCCCTCAATTCCGACTTAAGTGCAAATGTCAAAAGGTGGCGCTCGCTTAGGCAAACTCATAAATTTAATTGTTGTCAGATGGTACTTTTATGTGGCGCCCCCTGGCGATGCCAACCACTGACTGTCCACCCGCTGTCATATTTAAAATATTTAAATCGCATTGCTATTGCTGTCCCCGTCGCACTCGCCTGCTGCTGCCTCTAGTGTTGCAGTTTCAATTTTGCTAATGCAAGAACCGTTTCACATTCTTAAAGCTCCAGTTCCGTTCCAGTTTACCAAGGCTGACGGCTGACTTACGAAATGCCAAGAAATTGTTGATGCGATTACGTCGAACGAGTGCCAAAGGTTATCAAGAGTGTACACAAGCAGTTTTGTTTCTTTCTTTCCTTCCCTTTTTTTTTTAGGGTGGACCTGGGCGCACCCAAACGACGCTGCTCGAAAAACATTATTGAAATTTTACCATGGCGCACTTTCAGTTTTGTTTTCTCTTGTTGGCCAGCGTCGAATTTGGAACGGATATTGACGCAAAGCTACCGAAACGTACGTAAATACGTAAGAAACTAAAAGTAATATCCAAGGCAGCTTGGCTGTTAGAAACTTTGTTCACGAACATAACGGAAGAGGCTTTTCTTATCGCAAGCATTTGAATTGGAATTTGGTTAAGCCGTATTTAGTTTTAGCTTGCTTCCGGCATGCTACGCGATTCTCATCAATGGAAATTATGAAGATCGATAACAATCGCAAAGTTTTTCAACATTTTTATTTGAGTAATACAGAAACCATAAATAATTATGTACTGTGGCTAATCAAATGTAGCCACAATATATCATAGATACAGCTATACCCATATATTTATATATATATCATTTATGTAGATTACGATATACCTTTTTATGATGCTTTTGTGCAAATATATATATATATGACAGACATAAAAGGGCGTGGCATACATCATAAATTATATATATTATTTATCAGGCCGACAATTTAGCTTAATTCAGTTAAATTCTTCTGGCTAATCTAAAAATATCTCGTTAACTAAAACAGCTAGAGACTTGAAATATTAAATATATATGCTCGTTACAATATGCAAAGCAAATAGATAGTGCATTGATAACTAATTTCAATTTCCAATTATCGATAAGCATAGAGAAAATCGCTAAGCGCATAGTTTCCCCGAATTGCTGACTATAAATTCTCATATCACTAAACTTATCATTTCGGATTCGCAGCAAATGAACGGATATGTCATACACATAAGTCGCAGAACGTCAAATTTTATGGGTTGTTGTTTATTTTGGGAGCTTACGCTTCTCGTTCCCAGCCAGCAAATGGAAATCTAATTAAATCTATGACACACTTGTCAAACAGACATGGACACATTTCAGAATCGCATTCCGTCCGTCGACGCCCAGTAATCAAACATATGACTATCCGTTCGTTCGTATCTGCATTGTTCAATGAATTCTCAAATCGTCAAAGCGTGCAGATAATTCATATCTAATTGTCATGGGCATTGAAAAGTGCAGAGATAAAGCAAAAAATACAAAATAAAAGCAATTACATTCTGTCATGTATATGGGATTTGTAATGGCAATGCTGGAAGCACCACACATATGGTCAGCTAGCTTGGTAGCTGGCTGCCCCACACACAGCTTCCATGACAAGTAGCCGCAAACTCAGTTGACAAGTGCAGTGCACACAGCGAGCAGAGACGTTGGCAGCGACTGCGACCGCGACTACGACTGCACCTTTGCTTGCATGGATTTATGGATACAATTGGAAGACAGCCGCGCAGAGCGTGGCGGCCGTGTCAACAACACTTTGGCGACGCCGTTGTTTGACGTCGTCAATAATCAGACGCTGAACTCACAGCAGCAGCAGCAGCAGCAGCAGACAGTCTCAAGGCGATAGCAGCAGCAACTACAACAAACAACAGCAGCAGCAAACAAACAGAGCAAAACGAGTTGCATTTCTTTACATTACTTTTGCTATTGCGTCGAGCTTTTTATTTTCGCATTGTTTGCAGCGCGCCAATTGCCATAATCAGTGCAAAAAGCCAACGACAAAGCCAAAGACAAAGGCCAAGCGACGATTACGGCGGCATCACTTTCATGCAGCCAGCCAAAGAGTGAGCTACACTATTTCTCTCTCTCTCTCTCTCTCTTGCTCTCTCTCGGTAGTTGTAAGAGTGAATGTGGAGCTGGGCACACCTGAAAGCTTAACACTAGCATTGCCTCATCGAGCAGCAAAAGAAAACCAGTTTCTTTGCACCTATGACGCATGTGTTGCTGGCCTTTAATTTGATTTTCCTTTCTTTTCTTTCATTTCAAATGATTTAATCACTGAAAAGCAGCTAAAAACTATCAATAGAAACGAGAGTAGCAACAATGAACTCGCTTTACATGTCCAATATTTTGCAGGGTTCAAAATTTGACTAGGCATTAAATAGGTCATCATAATTAAGGAATTTGTATAAAAACATATATACACATACACATATAAGATATATATATATACACATCAAAAAGTCAATAGGTAAATAAAGCATATATCAAATTAAAACTTGGCATTTCTGGCAGTTGATTTTAATAGAATAAAAATATTTCAAATTCAAGCAATTATTTTGAATCAATTATTGGATTTTATATCAAATCTAGCTACTGCATTGAAAATTAATCTTGTCCTATTTATCTTTTTATACATATGAAATGTATATTTTTTTTTAATATGTAAATACTCCTACTATTTATGCATAAACATATTTAGTTTAATTAAATTTGTTTTTTGTTAATTCATTAAACTAAAGCTTTTACTCATATGCATTTCGTTGGCAAGTGGAATACACAATCACGTTACATTGTGTGTGTGTTTTTCTGCTGCTTTAGTTAAAATAAAAGCATTTTCGTGTTTTAATTACTGATCTGCCCCAACAATTTGTTAGTTAATTGAGCCAATTTGATGATGTGTTTTTTGCATTGTGCATTTTGCATAAAATTAATAGTGGAAAATAATAACTCTCGGCGATGACGCGCCTACCGGCTGCACCTCCATCGTGGCGCATCCAGTGAGTGAGTGAGTGAGTTTAGCTTAGGTGTCATTTCCGTAAAGGTCAACACAAACAGGTAATCAATAGACTTCAATGCACACACACACACATACATATGCAATTCTCTAAAGCGAACTCCAGCAAAGGAGGTCAATCGAGCAATCTAAGCAATTTGACAACTTAATTTTCTTTTTACCCTTCACTTTTTTTCGTGTTTAGTAACTTGTAATGTATCTATAAGATACGCAATGTATCTTTGCATATAAAAAGGTAGATTTATTACATATTTTTAGCTATAACTGAACACACACATTCCTTTATTGACTCTCTGTACAAACTGTTCTCATTTCAAATAGCAAATACAGAATATCTTAGCTCATATTTGTCGTGGCTTATATAACCACTTAAGCCACGCCTTCTTCTGCCTGCCATAGAATTCCATAATTTGTACATTTGTAACTGAGGGTAACTAACAGAAAGCTACATTATTTATTCCTCCACTTCTGCTGAAGTACCGCCATATAAGTGAAATAAATAATAAATGCAATCCTTTGTAGTTGCTCCACTTTTGTGTGGGGGCATTGCAATGGCAAAAGTCAAAATAAATAAATGAAATGAAATGAAATGAGTACCTTAACGTTCGAATGCACTGGGCCGGGGATGGATGGTTAAGCAGCATAAACTGTGCAACATATTGGCAAAAATGTGGGTCAACAGCCAACCACAACAATAACACCCAATAAACGCAACAATGATAGACATCAAGCGCTGCCTGCCTGCCTGTCTGTGTGTATGCTTGTGTGTGGAGTGTACATGCGCCTGTTTTCAGTTACATATCAAAGTTCCCCAACTACAGACTTCACACACACAGCGAAACCCAGCCAAAAGCCAAAGACACGCCTTTGCTCATCAACTTTGTTTGTTCTTTAAAAACACCGCGAAATGTAACGCGCAAATTACACACACACACACACACACACTCACACACATACAAATGCAATTACACGCCAACTAACGTAGAAATTATGCAAGTAAACAGATTAATTGGGTCAACAAATGAGGTTAACACCGCCAACCAACTTGACGATAATAAGCAGAACAAAGTTGGCGAATAATCCTCGAGTCTCTCGTTCTCCCACACAGTAGGCAAACTGCTTCCTCTGTATTTCTCATTATCAACGGCAGAAAAACAGGAATATCTGCGTGTATATATAGGAGATACCATCCGGCTGACTAAGATTATAGCATTCAAACGCTAAAGACTCTATGACTGCATCCTATGATTCAGGCTGACTTTTCGCTCAGGCTGACTTTTCGCTCAGGTGTGCAAACTGTTTCCAAGCGAAAAAATCACAATTAAAAAAAAAAACTTTGATTAAAACAGAGTTCTTTCACTTTTAAGTTGCATTAAATCACTTTAAATAGTTTAGGCAATTAGAAAAAACAAAACATGATTTGCACTTAACAATCAAGAAATTGACAAAACAGGAAAGAAAATAGAATGAGTTGAATAGACTGAGGCTTAAGGAAACTCAAATTTAAAAACCCAACAAGATTTTTCATAATTCTGCTATTTATTTATATTTATTGCATGTGAACACTAAAACAACATTCCAATTTGCCTGACTGCATACTTATTCATAAGTATATAATAACTAATCAAGCAGAACCAACACGTGAATAACTCCTGATAGTTCAGTTTTATATCAATACATCAATATGATGTGTAAATATAGTTAATATGTAAATATACAGTTAGCTTTATGTTAAATAAAACTTTATTTTGGGTTTCTTCAACATATTGCCTGTTGAAAAGAAAACTGTTATTTTCCACAAAGATAGTCTGGCATTATCTTATAGTTTCCCATGATTCAATATTTTGAATTCGGTCAACTAACTGTACAAGGAGACCCAGCCAACGTACACAAGGCCAATTTGAGTTATTTGAGTTGCTCGAAGAGCTCTTGCTCAAATACCCCACACACGGTTGCACCTACTCTCACACCTATTGCCGGTCCAAAGTACAGCCCACAGCGCCGCCAACAAGCCAAATGTACTCAACATTGTTTGAGCATACATATTTATAACTGACATAGAAAAAACATATATATATATATATACATTTATATGTATGTTACAAGCCTCTTGTCTCTATTTGTGGGCTAGGAATTTCCCCATTTTGGCGCTTTGTCATTTCTGAATATGTTGACTGCTTCTTATGAGTTTTTTCTTTGTTTTTTTTTTTTTTTGTATGTGTGGGAAACTAATTGTTTAAACAACAGAATTTTAAACTTGCTAAAAAACAACAATAAATCGAGCGCAGCAATGTAATTATTTCAAATGAGTTTTCAAAGCCGCAACGAAAGGCACGTAAGAAGTCTGCAGTTGGCCATAATCGACTGTATAATACTTTGTTTTTGTTATTCTCAAGTCTCTAGTTCCCGTCTGGCAGTGGAAGCTTATATATATTTATCTGGAAGCTCTATCAAATAAGGGTTTATAGACGAATATATATATATTTACGGTTTGACTAGAGAGTAAAATCAATATACTCTCTTTGAAGTAAAGAAAGCCAAGCCCAAACTTCGTTAGTTTGTGGTAATGAAGACCATTTCAAAGTTGCCAATAGCGCTTAAAAGTTGTCAGGCGGAACTTACCTGCAAAGAACAAGAAGAAAAGAAATAAGTTTGGAAAATTTATGGAGAATATACTTTAGACAATGACAAAAGGCGAACAGTGAAGTGAGGGCAATGACCCAAGTATAAACACACCCAACCGCACAACCACCCTCACCCGCCCACCCACACAGTGAAACATTGCGGGCAGTGCCACACATTGCACATCCTGCAACCTGCAACTTGCCGTTCGCATCCTTCTGCGCGTCTGTGGCACGCTCTTTCACTTTCCTGCGGGCGCTTTGTATCCCTGCAAACTAGCAGAGCACAAAAGGCGCTTGGCGTTTCACGCTGCCAGCTCCGCTGCAAGTGGCCACAAGGATACGCGAGACGCTCGGACCGAAGCAGAACGAAACCGGAAACACTTGCAACAAAAGCTGCGAGTTCTTCAAGAATATTATACCGGCTGTGCGTATGCATTTAAGGCGCAATGTGCCACCAGCGAATTAAGGTCAAATGCGGCACAAAAGCTGCAAGCACTGCCTGCCCCTTGCTCCTCGTGCGCTTCCTCAAGCCAAATTCACTCAGACTAGTCGCGTCTGTATCCTGGTAAAGTCTCCCATATTAATGACAGCGACATCTTGTTGTTGCTGTTGTTGTTTTCCAAGACAGGATGTCTGCAACTTTTTTTATTGCAGCTGCAACTTTGCGACGCGCATATCCTGCAGGTGCTCAGCCCTCAAATTCATATTCGCCAAGCGAATGTTCCTTATGTAAACTATATACTTTAATATTAGTCGAGCTACGTGTGTGTATCTATGCTAAGTAGAGTAGTAGATAAGAGAGAAATATGGGAGTGAATAATAGATAATATTTATAATCTATTCATATTACATAAGCAAATAGATATACAGAATACAGTTAGTCCTCACTTCGACTAGGATATATCAAATGCATAGTAGAGATATGAGAGTAAACAACATATACTATTTCGATGCTATTCAATGGGCAGTATCCGACTAGAATATATCGAAGCCGAATCCAAAAAGCTGAGTAGTTTATGTAACTTTCAATAGTTCACGATTGGTTATCGAGTATATATAACTCGATTACATGGATATGAATCAAATAATCGAATAATTTCAAAGGAACCTAATCAGATATAGCAGAATTTACGATTTGGCTCTTTTAGTTTCCGAGATCAACGGGTTCGGTCAAGGCTAGAACGTTCTATATTATATACTTAATGCGATTGCCCACGCCTGCTTCCCCTTCTTATATTCATTTTTACAAAGGCTGAATACGCCCTTTCAACGGATACAAGGTATAAAGACTTAGACTCAAGTCTTTATACTTTCTAAATCTATAATGAAATCTATCTCCACTACGAATACTCAAATATTATGGGATCAATGGAATGGAATTGTTGTTCACTTCAACTTTTCTGGCTTATTGATAAGAATTCAGTCCCAAACACTCATGTATTTCTATGTGTGGCCATGGACCAGCAGCTTTCTTATGTCTAAGATACTTGTTTATTTGCTGATTAAATGATATGCTTAATAAAAAGATACATTAACATTTGACTTTTTTCAGCATTCTAGATGAATGTTAGTTGAATCTTGTTCATACTAGTATTACTTATCCACCCCAAATACACACACTCCCCACACTCATGCACACATTTTATGCTCTCTAATTTGGGTTAATCTGGGCACAGCAAAGCTTTGAATTTAACTATCCAATCGCCTATTAAAATCATTTTTATCTCTATTTTCACTTTCATTTTTCACACACACACACACATACACACACGCGCGTACACTTACAAGCAAATTACCGACCTGATGCAAATTTGTCGTAAATTGTTGTAAGTGGCTTAACAACAGCACAAGCAACAACAACAACAAATTGACCAAAAAACTTTCACTTGGCTAGCAGCTAAAAGGCAAAGGCAAATTCAGCTCCTGCCCTATTTGGGTCAAAAAGCTCGCCCGCAGCAGCTGTGGAAAATCTTTTGGCTTATCTCAAACTTTGGGTTCAAATGCCAATGCACGCAAAGCCAATTGGCGCCCAGCAACAGCTACAGCAACAACAACAACAATCTCTGACTAAGATGGGCGCTGATAAAAGATGCACCACATGAACTTTGAACTGTAGCCCGGTCAGTATCCAATATTCCAGCTGCCCCGCGACAATGAACCCTGAAGGCAGTTAGACAAGGCTTAACTCTTGTGAGCGTCGACCGAGCCAACAGCCAATCTCGATTAATTTCAGATTTTGTTTATTTTTGCGAAATGCCTCAGTTGCCATTTGCAGCTGCTTAAATGAAATGAAGCCGCCGCCTCCTCCACCTCCTCCTGTTGACGTGTCCTGTTCACATTTCTTATCACAGTTATATATGTGTGTATATATATGTATATATACATATGTACATTGAATACATCAGTCGTAATTGGGATCCACGTGCATGCAGCCTCCAAATCAGGTCACGTATCTTTTAACTTGAATTATGTTCAGTTGCTGCGTTTTATTTTTAAATTTCACTGCCTCTGCCGTACTCTCTCTCTCCCTATCTCTCTCTCTTTATCTGCTGATGCTGCTGCATTCTCTTATCAGCTTTTGTACCTCATTTTGTCTGCCACGCATTAAATTTGCTGACGCTGCCTGTCTATCAATTTGTGGTCTAGGAACAACTTTGTTGAACTAATATTGTGCCCGACTAGCAGATGTACTGTAAACTGCCTTATATACGGATATAACTTGAAAAGCAAATACATATATGCATATGTATGCTTAGTATATAGCAACAGAGCTAGCAAAAATGCAAAAACGAAAAAGATCACAATTTTCACATTTACAAATTCTTTGAGTTTGAGTCTTTAGTAAGCCAAATGTCTCCTGCGGCTTTGCAATCTCTCTCTCTCTCTCTCTCTCTCTCTCTCTGTTTGTTTCTGTGTATGTATTGTATATACAAAGAGATAAAATGCTCTATATTTATATACATATATACAAATATAAACATATTTATTATTAGATAAAGCTAGTCATGTACTAGATGATTACTTTTAGCTGATTATCAAATATGTATGTTAAAAAATTAGAAAAATTATGTTAAAGATTAGAAAACTTTTACAACCCACCAGTTAAAAGTTTTCTCGAATTGATTTAAATTTTAAAAGAAGTTCCATATTTTCTAACAGTTTGCTCAACTATTTACATGTGTTCAAATGTATATAAATATACATATATGTTGTATATAAGTACATATGTATGTATTCTTCATTAAATATCTGTTGAAGAAACACGAGTACTAATACATCCAAATACACAACAAAACAGAATAGTGTGAAAATCTTGTTAAATACACACACACATACGTGAATCATGCATGCATATGTACATATGTATGTATGAGTATGTGTGTATTTATAGTGTCTCCCACGCTTTGACAAAAGCCACACTTCGGTGCTCAAACAGTGACATGAATCATGAGCATGAATAAAAGCGGTTAATTATGTGCATGTGCATGTGTGTGTGTGTGTGTGTGAAAGAGCGTAGTAAGTGCGTGTTAGGGTTATTTCATAAATAAATTTGCACTTAACAAATGAGGAGAATGTTACTAAGCGCAACAGGCAGACAGCATGCTGAACTCTTAAGGTGAACGTTTGCGAGAAAGAGACAGTAATATATGTGCACGCACACATATATGTGAATATGTACATATATACATAGATTGGCTGCCGCCAGGCAACAAGGAAGTCGTGAAACAAAGCAATGCTCAGTAAAAGAGAGGAGCAGACAGAGCAATGGCAACAGCAACACCAACGGCAGCAGCAGTCAGACAACAACAACGGAATTAAAATTTAATTTTAATCGCCAAAATGAAATAAAAAAAGAACAAACAGTAAGAGAAGGAGAGAGGGGGAGAGGAAGAGGGGGCAAGCAAGCCTATCCATTGACTACGCAGACACTCCCCAACACTGACAGACGTACAATATACAAACAAACATTAATGCATGCATACATACAGAAATGCATGCATAAGTATATGTATGTATACATATGAACATACATACACAATGGATAATGGCGTGCAGACAAATAAATTTTCAAGCAGGGCAACGCTGCCTGCCTGCATGCATGCATGCTATAAACACACACATATAAATGTTTACATATGTATGCATGTGTGTGTGTATATATGTATGAAGAAAAGAAAATTTAATAAACACAATATACAAAGCAGCGCAGGCAGCCAGCAAGATCTGCAGAAATACACACACACATAGTTGCATGCATATGCATGTGTGTGTGTGCATGTAAGCCTGCAAGGCTAAATATTCGTAAGCAAAGAGAGGCGATCGGCAAGCAAGAACAGGCACAGCAGCACTAACAACAACCAGGCGAACAGGTCGGCATCAGGTAAACACATGCAACAGCAACAGGAAGTCAAAGCAGGAGCGAGACGGCTGCAGCGATAAAACTGATTCTGATAAATATCGATAACAGAGCAGCGGGGCAGGCAGAATCTAGTCAAAACAAAGGCGAACCACAGCAGGTAGAAAGAACAAAACTACAAATACACATGGTTGTTGATGCGTGAGCGTGTGTGTGTGGGGGCGCGACAACCGAAAAATAAACTGTAAAAAATGCAACTGAAAGAACCTGCTAAGAGTCGCAGCTCGCGAGGACCACGGCAACAGCAACAACGCCACAAAGTAATGTTAAATATTGTCAGAGGCGAAGGAAAAGAGGACACAGCAAAAACAAAATTCACAAAGATAGAACGTGAACAACAACATAAGCTAGAGTAGGAGCGAGAATGAGAGCGCAGCGCATGCAGTTATTTATGCAGGCAGAGGTGGAGGCAGAGCACTGTCAGTGAGTTCTGCTATTTTGGAATGCCCAGCAGATGAGAAACAAAAAGCAAAGAGCAAAGAGGAACAAAAATCATGTAGAAAAGCAAATTGCCGACAAAACAGAAAAGAAGCGGCTGTTGTTGTACTTGTTGTTGCTTTTTTCTGTTATGACGTCAAGGCGCATGCGTTATTCAAATGCCGCGTTGGGCTTTTCATCGTTGTTGCTGCTGTTAGCCGTGTTGTTGTTGCTGTTTTGCTTTTACATTTTGATTTTGGGCAAACGCACACAACAAATTCATGCGACGCCGCTTGTCAACACTGCTGTTGGATGTTGGATGTTGTGTGCTGGTGGTGGCTGCAGCCGAGGGGGTGCTTTTTTTCTTTATATTTATTTGTCAGCGTTGGGGGTTGTTGTTGGAGCACTAAATGTGCTCACATACAAGCAAAAGGAAAACAACATTCAAATGCAAGCAGCGACGTAGTTAAAAGCAACCCTACAGTCCCCCCCCTCCCCACCCCTCCCCCCTATTCATTTCTTACGCCCATGTCTCTGATAAAAACAATTAACAGCAATTAATTGCGTTATAATTCATCTTTATCAAGTTCAATAGACTCTGGTCATTGCATCCAATTCCAATCTAAAAATAATCTCAAAATATATTTCTACGACGGATTTTCTTATCCAATTGCAAATGGGTTAATGAACTGCGATCGATGTTGATAATGATAGATCGTAAATATATATATTATAAAACATGTGTGTGTGTGTGTGTGTGTGTGTGTGTGTGTGTACCTACCGTTTGACCATTTTGTTGGTTACCCCAGAGTTGTTTTCCTGCTGCGTTCCAATATCAACGGATTTATTATAATCCAGTTTTGAGGTAAAGATTTTGATGCGACGGAAATCAATTTTGGCGGCGTGTCTGGTTTAACCTTTTTAGATTTTGATAAAATTTATTTCAATTATTTTCATTTATTAATTTGAATTTATTTCGCTTCTTTGTTTTTTTTTTTTCGTTTTCTTTTCGTTTTATTCCCACTAAGGAAGTCCAATTGGACTCATTCGCGACTTAACGGTAACGCAAAAGCAAAGCGCAAACAAAAACAATCGCATGCCATAAAACGCATTGTAAACAAAAACAATAAATGGAGAATTGTATTCTATTGCTGCGCAGTACACCATGCATGTGTATGTAAATGTTATTATATTATTTGTTTTTCGCGTTTTATATGTGGCTCAATCATTCCGTTTCAGTTAGCTTCACAATGCAAAAGGCAACAACAAAAACAATAACTTTGCGTTTTGTTTTCCGTCTTCTGCGTGCGGCATTCTCTATGTACATACATATGTATGTATGATTGTCATTTATTTTCTGCAACACTTCAAGGGCTTTGCAGCTGAAGTCGAACAAACAACAACAAGAGCAACATTTATTGATTCACAGTTATTTCAACCTGGTTGCTGGAGATGAGTGCACTTCTTTCTATTTTACGCGTTTACTTTTTCGTTTTCTTTACGCTCAGTCAGCCCAACCAACAACAACAGCGAATAATAATTCCATATACAACACCTACATTCATGCGCTCACACACACACACACACACACATACAAGCAGGCTTATGAATGCACGCACACCTTTAAGCCAAGTGGCAACTGATTTGATTTAACGAGCACAAACTATATTTTTACCTTTTTAAAAAAACAATTTACTTAGCAAATTTTATTTGCAAAAAGACAACGTATTTTCATAGGGTTTTACACTTTAATTCACTTGTCGCAGTTAAATTTTGTCTGCATTTCGCGAAATTGCCTGAGTTATGCATTCGCGCTTAGATCTTGTTTGGTTTACCGCCAACAAATACAAAGCGAATAATAATAATAACTCAGAATTGTAATAGTAAAAACTTCGACTGATTCAAAATATCTGAAATTTCGTTATCAAAGCGGCCTCCGTGCGAACGCGACGCGCTGTTGTTGCGTTTTGTACAGTGAATCGAGAGATGTTGGTTTGATAGCAATATATCGATATGGCAAACAATGGCCATTACATGCATCATACATCATACGATACCGAGCATATCGATATTTAAATGAACACCTTTTACCATGTGTTTAAATATTTTTAGTTTATTATAATTCGCATTGTATACAAATTTTAGTATTCATATATTACATACACAATTTATTTTGATATAAATATTTTTATGAATTAACAGCAGTTATCGATGTCACACGCTCAAATGGAACTGCAACTAACCATTATGCTAAAACTTCATTAATCGGAAAGAAGTCGATAACATCAGCCAACTCCATTTTTGAAATGAAAAAATTCGACTTACAAATTTGTATTGCAATTTATTTAAGTACAAATATAACGGAAGCTGTTGATGGAATTTATATATGCATGAGGATAACATCGTGGTGATGAAATCCGTCAGTTAAACAGCCAATTTAAATTTATATAGTCATCATATTCAACTGTTTTGTTTTTTTTTTTGTTTTTGTGTGGGCATAAATACAATAACAAGAATTGAGGTGTCAAATGTTCACATATGTGATTTAAGGCATCTTAAGAGGTCTGACATGCGTGTCAGATCAGTTAATTGTACATATTTTAAGAGATGTTTAAACATTCCATCTCATATTTATATTTTATATGCGTGTTAACGGTTAACTCCCCGAATTGCTGCACTCGCAGCGAACAGCGAACATCAGCCGACTGACTTATTAAGTAGAAGCTTATAAAGTAGAATGCGTTGAAATTTGTATCCTTTGATTGCTTTGCTTAGTTAGTTAAAATCACCGCTTTTGCCATCGCAGGCCACAATCTTGACCTTGTCAACTTTAACAAACTCGTGCACCTCCCGAAACTCCACATCGTTGAGCATCAGCGTCCACACGTTGTCACAGAAACGATAAGTATTCAGTTTGCCCGCTTTGAAAGTAACTCGCGCTTTGACCCTCTGGTTGAGGGCATTGTTGATGCTCTTGTCGAATTGCAGCAGAACCTTGAAGGCCAATGCAGGCGTTATTTGTCCGTACTGCAAATATGGTTAAATATGATTAAAGCACATTTTCATATGCGCATTCTCGATTACTCGTACAAATATAACTACGCAATATCTATATTTTACATACATTATTTTGCCGAATGTAAATGTGCAAGTAAATTATCTTTTGACAAGAATGCGGCTCTGTCTGCGACGCAGCTGCTGCTTTTGGCTATTGTGAATTCAGTTTGTTGCGCTCGCGGTACTTACCTGAATCAATTCGTCCAAGCTCTCTTGTAGTGTATTTCCAAGCGTGGTATTTCTATATAACTGATACGACATATTTGAGTAGCTGAATTCTTGAAATTAAAATGTTATTTTCTCGAGCAGCCAAAAATGTAATGTAGCGATGTCACTTAATGCCGATAATAGAAGACTTTATCGATAGCTGTCAACTTTTAGTAATGTGTTAACTCGATATATTGACAATTCAAGCGATATTTTAATCAAATTACTTGCGAATAATTGACATGTATTATATACTTATTGTTATTTTGCAGGCAATAATTGAGCTGCAACTCATAATATACACGCACCATAAAATACATAAATATAACGAATTAAAAAATATTCAAATCATATCACTAAAATTTACGGCTTTCGTAGCAGTTAGCTATTTGCTGTAACTGGTATGCTTGATAAGAAGCAAGCTGCTATGACTGTATATATGGGCGGCGCTTATCCTTTTTACCCCCAAGGAACACTTCGAAGCGGAAGTTGCCTAAGGGTGGTAGATCAGCTTCAGCCAATCAAAGCAACGCCGCTTCAGGTGTGGCGCCACTAATATTTTTTATTCACGACAATTTTAAGCACCTTCTTGTTGATTGCTGATGCGGCGCATAATTTGTGTCGCGCGCAGGATAAGCGCTAACGCTTGACCAAGGCGCCTGCTGCTGACCAGCCACGAAGTCGGAAGTAACGTCAAGTTTTGAGTTTCAGTCGCACGTCGATTATTCGAGTGATAGGTTTATAGCCTCTGCTCCCTCCCAAACAGCATTTCAAATCGGGCGCACAAAATGCTGCAGCAAACCCAACCAACGCCTCTCGATGTGGACAATGGCATTAAGTCCTCCAATTCCACTCCGACACCCACACAGTTAACGGTGGAACACGCGCCGCAGCGGCCCTCATCTCCGCGTCAGTTCTTCGAACGGCTTTACGGTCACCTCGAGACGCGAACGCACCACAGCGAGAGCGACGACATCGACGTGGGCACTCACCACGAGACGCCCTACCCGAGCGACGGCGGCAGCGCCTCCTCTCCAGACATTTCGATAAGTGACGAACGCGCCTCTTTAATCAGTTTTCCGTCTTACGAATTGATCGCTCGTCCGCCGGAATACAATGGCTACAGAACCATTCCGAATGCCACTTCGCCGTCCCTACTGCCCTATCCGGCCTTCCCGGCTGATGTGCAGATCAACGCCGGATTTTCAGCATTTCGTAAGTATTTTATGCAAAGTAAATACACTGAGCAGTCGAAGGCAGAATATAGTTCTCATTGAAAATCGGCTAAAAAGTGATAAAAGCCGTTGGTCAAGTGTGGGAAAGAGATCTGATAGAACCCACAAAGTATAAGGACATAATCTAGTTCGATCTCAGCAAGTCAAAATGGAGTAAAAACTTTCGATTTGAAATATATACTCTTGTCTACTCCATATGGATAATATTATTTAATATTATTCCCAATATCTATGCAATATCTAATCCCTAATATCTATGCCACTTGATCTTCGAAAGAGTATTTTTATCAACTAAAATTAAGAGAACGAATTATAACAAGTAAGAAAACTCTATCTGCTTACTGAGAATTTTCTCTCAGCAACTTCACTCAGGCTGCAAGGCGTCGATAATGTGAGATATTAAGTGTTTAATAACTTTTTTTGTACACGAACGATTTTAACCAAACTTGCAGATCATGTCATTCATATGTATGTATGTGTGTACCAAAGCCCAAGTCGCTAGTTCTTGAAATACGTGTTTTACAAATTTGAAGCGAAGAGGGCGTGGCATCCAAAATTTAATAAAAACCGAAATTGTACAAGTCTCACATAACACTATAAAGATGAATTATATAGAATTATATAACTAAGCATCGATTTGGTTTTTAATCGATAACATTAAAACTAAGAGAGTTATCGATTTTTTTTAACAAACTCGATCTTTTCGTGCTATACAGGAACTTACATAAAAATTTCAAGTCTCTAGCTCTTATAGGGTCTGAGATCGACGCTTTCATACATACGGACAGACAGACATGGCTATATCAACTCGACTTTTCTCCTTGATCAAGAATATATATATACTTTATGGGGTCTGCCACGCCTCCTTCTCCCTGTTACATACATTTCAACAAAAACATTATACGCTGATTTCCCATTTTCAATGGGTTCAGGGTATAAAAATGATTCCTAGAAATTATGAATATACTTTCCTAATTACTAGTTAGTAGTCTTGTGTAACATCGGGCTATACATATAGTTCAAGGTACATCCAAAATAAACTTGAAAATACCAAATTTTTTATCTTATTTTCTATTCTTTGACATCGTGAGCTCATTTCAAAATATTGTTTCAAGTTTCTATAAAAATTCACACTGTAAATATTAATATATATCAATTAGTAAACCTAATACAATCAGCATAATAGGCAACTTTAGTATTCCTGGTATACAGAGGGGCTCAAACGATATAGATAGGATATAGTAATAATATAATATTTAAATATTAAATTGTTCCACGCAACAGATATAATCTGTTTAGTTCTTTAAGTCCTATTATATCTTATATTATTATATACTATTATATATGTATATTCTTAAGCCTTTCTTGTCGGAAAGAGATATATGTATGTTATCTTCTCTTGTTTTCCATAAGCCTCCTTTCTACAATTGATGGGATCTTAGCGCTTCGTACATCATTATATGATATCCACTGAAGCATAAAATTCTGTCGGCTTTCCCATCAGATGGATCTATATATTACATATTCTGTCTATTACAGCGTGGCAAATTCGAAGTCAGTAATATTTTTTTGGAGCGGGCATTAGGCAGTCGTTAGCGCTTGACTGCAATATTCATAGAACATGTATTGGGGCTATAATTATACAAAATTAATTGTTCGAAAGTGATTCAAGAATCCTTTCTTATAGTCATAAATTTCATATGTGGTAAACTTCAAGGAAATTAGCTTCTTTATCCCACGACTAAAAATAATTCGCAGTTTTCACTTCATTTCGAAATTTTTATTTGAACAAACTAATTTATGCTACTTAAACAATTTTGAGCTATTCCTTGGACTAGTTGGGCTTATTTCTTTGGTTCCTCCGGCCTGCTCTCTCGTATTTGCTTCAAGTTGCGCAACTCCAGTTCCAAGAACATGCGTAGATTGGGATCTTTGATCTTGGCCAAGACTATTTCACGTGCGCGCTCATCGTTGTCGCCGAGGATCTTGGCCACAGCCTGGGCGTATTCCACCCAAACGCAATTCGCGCATCCAGACATGCAGCACGTGGTGGGTTCAGGCGGTAGCTGCGTCGATAGATTGTTAGTTACAGATAGTAGATTGATAGACAGGACTTACCTCAATGTTGGAGACATCCTTGTTCGCTAGGTATCTGACCTGAATGGCGGCCGCTATGTGCGTTCTGGCACGCCCAAGCAGGCACAGAGGAACAGGCATTGGGAACTGAGCTGTAATATAATCAAATAGAAGACAGTTATAAAATAGTAAAAATAAAATACCCGACATACTCTTTCTTCTCGTAAATTCCATGCATGTATGTATGCGTGACGATTGCAAACTTAACGAATTTCCTTAAGTTGAGAATTATGTAAGTTAGAGCGAGATGACGCGAGTGACTTGGATATTGCAATTCACCATGGCCCGCAGTATGTGTGCAAATGCATATGCATATATGTATGTATGTGTGCGGCATCATTGCCTATTCTCTTTGGTCTACTTCGCCTTTGATCGCTTAGCTTGACAACGGGCAGAAGCAGAACAAAAGTTGTCAGATTTTTCACACGCTTTCGCAAGCAGGTGTAAAAGTTTATTTACACAAAAAATTTGAAATTAAAGAAAAAATTAGTTCCGCAGGAACTGGATAAAAAAGTTATGCCATATATACCAGCAGCAAGGCTATTAAATATCCTTGCACTTGCCGCAAAACCCTTAAAGCAAAAAGCCAAAGGAAACTGCAAAGCGAGCGGCCAATAGAGCGAGCGAAGGGGAAACGTAAAGATGAAGAATGAGCAAAAAGCAAAAAAAAAAATGCAAATTAACAAAATATTAAAACTTATTCAGCTGTAAAAATTCCCATTTACTTGCGGTAATCTCGCTTAAAGGTCGTTGCAAATAAGGGGAAAAGGGAAAGGGTAAATGTGAGTGCAAGATGGAGGACTAGGAAATACCCTAACTCTTTTTATACGATATGAAGGGAATTATATGGGACATTATATCTATAATTTGCGAATTTTGAAAAATTATTAAAATTAAAGATTTCGTATGAGCTATATATGGTATATATAAAAAATAAATCAAAATGCCATGCATTTCATTATTAAGCCGCGTATACCGCTATTTCATTTGTTCAATGCATGTAAGCAAAGCCCATATACCCGTTTAACTCCTTTTCAATGGGTATGCAAGAATGATGTTGAAATTTAGAACGCCAGCAAGATTGATAAGGGGAGATGATATTACAAGCCACATCAGGCTTATAGACACTTATTTGGCACCCCAATAAGCAAATCTCTTGGAGAGTTAGCTTTAAAAAAAAGGAAGGAAAAGAAAGCATATCTAAAAAATTAACATTGTAATTGAGCTTAACAGGAAACCTAAAAAACACACACAACAAACAGACACTTGCGCCAGCTCAAAGGACACTTGTCGTATCGAATTTCACACGTGATTTAAAAAAATATATATGCATACATATATAAGACGCAAGCAGAGCTTAAGTCTTTTGTGAGTTAGTCAGCCAAAGGGTAATCAGGCGAAAAGTAGGGATTAGCTCGTCTGCCCGCCCGCCCTGTCGCCCTCTCGCTCGCACACAACGAAATTGCCAACGAATGAAAACTTTACACAGCTTCGCCAGAGCAAGAGTGCACGAAAGAGATGGAGAGCGAACAGGCGGAGCTGAAAAAAACAACAATTAGTCGGATATGTACTCGACCAGGCAAGAGAAATAGAGTACGCATTCTGAAAGTGGGCGTGGCTGCAGCATAATATGCGCTTGGCTGACGTTACCGTTACCGTTAGCGAAATGCAAACAAATAACGAACAGACGCCGCAGCATGACGAAGTGCAAATACTCTAACGTTTTTAATAGAGTGGTATATTGTTGAAATATATGATATATAGGAATGGGAAAATTAATTTATATCTATATATACAACATATTTTTTTATTTATATATTTTTATTTGATTCTCGACTATTCATTATTTCATTTATATAAATTATCTTTTATATATTTTTTCATTCATTAATATTTGTATAAGGGCATATGATATGTTGTTATATTTTATTATCTATAAACATGCACATCAATATTCTATGGGAACTTTCCAAACAGCATGAGTACCCAGCAGGTTAGGGTATAATTATGAGCACAAATACAACAAAGAGAGGATGGAAGACAGCTGTTGCCATTGTTGGAAATTTCCCGGCTCAGATTGCCCAAACAGTATGAAATGCTATGGTGCTACCAAGAGAAGGTGGGGGGCGGGGCAAGGGGGACAGAATGCTATTGATGGACAGTCTAGGAGCACGTGTAAACTGCATTTTAATGTGCGCTACGAACGCGATCTGCGTTGGCAAGGGTCCATGGGCATGGTTAATTATTTGTTTAACTTTCGCGCACGCAAGGATGTTTAGCGGACATAGAAAGGGGCTAGAGATTGAGGGCAATTTGATGGTTTGTTAATGCAAGATTAATCGCGCTCTAGCGCCCGCTGGCCCACTTACACATTTGTATCATTGTTGTGGATGGATTATGATGTAGACGTTAACAATTTGATTGTCTGCTCTCTGTTTGGCAGTGGCGCGACGGCGACGCAAGGAGGGGCGACAGAGGCGACAGCGCACCACATTCAGCACGGAGCAAACATTGCGGCTGGAGGTGGAGTTCCATCGGAACGAGTATATATCAAGGAGTCGACGCTTCGAGCTGGCGGAGACGCTGTGCTTGACTGAAACGCAAATCAAAATCTGGTTTCAAAATCGACGCGCTAAGGACAAGCGCATTGAGAAGGCGCAAATCGATCAGCATTACAGGTAAGCCAATACACGAATACCAAATATCGTTAGTGGGGGGAGGGGTAGGACACAAGCCTGAACATTTTGCAGCGGAAGTAATTCAAGGAAATGTCACAAGTTTAATTGATGTACTCACATTAAAATAACACGAAATTAATTTAACGACATTTACGGGCCAATTAGACAATGCCCGGGTAGAGGTTGCTTGGGTTCAATTGTGCTCATTTTTATGTTATACCAGATACTATCAATTTGCAGGAACTTTGTCGTGGCCAATGGTTTTATGAGCACCATCATGGGCCAAACGAGTTACGCGACGGCTGCGCCGGCTAACAGCACATCGGCAGCGGCGGCGGCCATGCTAGGCAGCAGCTACTATGGGGCAGCGGCGGCACTGCCGCCCCTGCTGCCTACGCCGCTGCCCAAGGATAGGCTCATAAATAACGGGCACAGTGCGAATGGTAATTATGTTGACATCGCGGACCACCACCAACAGCAAGACCACCAAACCCACGTGCCTTCTGACCAACAGCAACAGCCGCGGGATCAGCAGCAGCACCGACGCAGTCGTTTAGTGCCTCCGCCCACGTTGATCAATTCGTGTTAACATGGAAGCAGCTTTAATTCATTTAATACTTAAGCCAATTCATATTGTAGGTTTCCTAAGCTGAATATATCAAATAAACTAAGCTTAACTATATCAAAGTAATTTTTGTCTTTGTGACCACGTTCAGCTTAGCCGAAACGACACTTTTTGGCGGCTTTTAACATTTTTAGCTTTAAAAAAGTCAAAGCTCGCTGCACTGACTGGTTGGTTATGAATATCTGTGGCAACAGTTTTACTGTACTTTGCGTTGATTTACGCGTTTATTTATTTACCTCAGCTCACTGCATTTGTGGTATTTGCTAGTTTCCTCAAAATCCAATTGAATATAATATTTTGTTTAAGAGTACTTCAAATTTTAACAAAACGAACGTAATGAAATCAACAAACAAACAAGGGCTGGGTAAAACTATCAATTTAAAATTAGATATCGGTCACATTTACTTATCGATAGTTGCGTTACACGATACCTATTGCACATCTTTAACTTTTTCTTGGCGTGCGTGTCTAAACAGCAGCGGTACTGCATTTTTTTTGTTAACTTGAATTAAAACAGCCAAATATGGCAAACAATGAACAAGCAATTAAGTTAGAGGATTCCTCAGAGGAAACTGCTCCCGAAATATTTGAAATCAAAGACGAGGATGTAAGTATGAGTAAAAATGCGGCATTTGCACTCACTCACTCCATGGAATCGCGCGCTGTGGTACATAAAAAAAATTTGAGCTCTTCTGCTCGCAAACCAATAAGCACAATCACTCATACAAATAAATTTCAACTTGGCCCGCAGGACATTTGCGAATTGGAGCACTTGCGCAAGCTGTTTATTGGCGGCCTGGCACCCTATACCACAGAAGAGAGCCTCAAAGTGTTCTACTCCCAGTGGGGAAAGGTGGTGGATGTTGTTGTAATGAGAGATGCCGCCACTAAGCGCTCACGTGGCTTTGGCTTTATTACATATACAAAGTCCGCCATGGTAGATACGGCGCAAGAGAATCGCCCGCATATCATAGACGGCAAGTATGTTTCGAATGCAATAATTACCTTCAATTGACTTAATCTCATTATTTGTTATCTGCTTTTATCTCCGAATCTCTTTCTAGAACCGTGGAGGCAAAACGCGCTTTGCCGCGTCCAGAGCGCGAGACACGAGAGACAAATATTTCGGTGAAGAAGCTCTTTGTTGGCGGACTAAAGGACAATCACGACGAGGATTGCTTGCGCGAGTATTTTCTGCAGTTCGGTAATGTGGTGTCCGTGAAACTGCTCACGGACAAGACCACCGGCAAGCGTCGCGGCTTTGCCTTTATCGAATTTGATGACTACGATGCCGTAGACAAGGCCATACGTAAGTCCAATAAAGACAAGTAATAAAACCAGTAGATAACAAAAATATATTACCCGACACAGTTCAGAGACAGCACTCCATTAAATATGTGTTGGTGGATGTCAAAAAGTCTATTTACAATTTGGAGAAGAAAGACAGAATTGTCCAGAATGCTGCGCCCAATGGCAGCAAGATGCCGCCTCAACAGCAGCCTCCACCTAAGCCCAACATGCCCCCATCCGGCTACCGTCCCCAAGTACCTCCGCCCCAGCAAATGCCGCCGTATCAGCATCAACAACCTCCACCACCAATGACAGCTCCGCCACCAAACTACAACTATTGGGGGCCGCCGCCGCCTATGCAGCCCTATTATCAGCAGCCGCCACCGCCGCAAATGAACGGATGGAACGGTTATCCACCTGCTCAGAATGGCTGGAATGCACCACCTCCACCGCCACCGGGTGCTCCGCAATGGCATGGCAATCAATGGGGCGGTCCGCCGAATATACAGCCGCCTACTCCTGGCGTACCACCCGTTAACCATCATCGCAATGGTCCACCGCCACCAGCGGTCGGTAACTGGAATATGCCGCCTTCTGGTGCTCCACCTGTACCTGGTTCTATGCCGGTGTCACAGGGTCCACCACCGCATCAGGGACCTCCACCACCACAGCAGCAGCAGCCGCCTCCAAACTTTGGCACCGGCTACCAACAAAATTATGGTGGTGGTCCAACCAAGCACAACATGAATGGCAACCGCATGAATCCCTATGCCTCTGCACCACCCAGCAACTATCGTAGGTAGTAGGCATTTCTTTAAAATTCTTGCCTCACAGTCTTGTCTGTTAACAGATAACCCTCAGCCAACTGCACCCGGCGGCTATGCACCGTACAATGCCGCAGCCCCGCCGCCTTGTGGCAATGGACCTGCGTCAGGACCCGTGCCTAAAAATGTTTCTAATGGATCCGTAGCTACTGGTGGCAGCGCGAACAGCAAATATCGCCGTTAGATCGGGTAAGTAAAGCGAGAGGCAATCATTAGTCTCCCCACCATTGCGTTGTCATTGTTATGGTACGATTATGCCTAGAATGCGGTGATAAAGCAAAGTTTAAGGTACCAGATACTGACTCCAATTGTGCCCCACTCTGATAAGTTATGTCAAATTACTAATCTATATAATTCTCTTTAATATAGATTACCTTTTTGTGTGTGCCTTAAGTGTAACACAAAAGCTCAGAAATCAAGATACAAATACAGATACAATTAAATAGGCTTGTTGTAAGCTAGGACACACACTCGCTTAGTAACTTAAAAACAGGATATCTATATATATATATATACATTTAAATATATATTAACTGCGTTGACTCTCTCTACATATATATATATATAGTATATATATTTCTTGCTACATATATACATATATCTAACTGCGCATACGACAACAACTAACTAATGTTTTTAACTCTTGAAACTATTTATATTCATATATGTTTACATTTAAGTGATTTATTTTGCTTATCAATAAGATAAATATCTGATGAAACTAATGTCTAAGATCTTTGCTGGATACAACTGTGAGTTGTAGCCAAATGTGTTTCATTTACTTTAGTGTTAACTTGCCATGCTTTATTTTTCTAAAAACAAAATATGAAATATACATATTTGCGATCTGCGAACAACACACATTGTAAACTCCAATCTAGAAGTTAATCAATTAGTGCTCTCTTCATCTATCAATCTATCTATATACTTTCTCTCTCTCTCTCTATCTACCTTAATATATTATAATAATTTATGCTTAAAATGTAACTCAGTATCTAAAACGGAAATCAAACTTATCGCCCGTGCGTAGCTCAGCAACTGCAAACAAATCGCAAGCATGTATTTTTGTAAACGAATTTAAACACGATTCAAACTTTAGCCAGAGCTTATAGAGCTAGTTCGCGTAGCTCTCTCTAGTATATTCGTATTCGTCGTGTAGTATATTAGTTACTAGACGCCTTAATGCCCGCATTACCCGTTGTTGGCCATCGAGGATTATAATAACGAATGACAAGATACGTCCAGTAATAGTAAATTTAACTCAAATCAAAACAAAACAAATCGAAAGGCTGTTAAGCAACGCACGGCTGCGATTAGTATAATATAATATAATAGAGAAGTTAATTATTATGATAGACATTATTAAATGAATAATTCTAAACGAGTTGATATCAAATTTATTGTCAATTTTTATAAACATAAATGTATATATATATAATTATATATATATATGCATATATATACGTATTTGTATATGACTGTCTGATATACACTCTATTAACAGTTGTATTAAGTTTGTAAACGGTTTCCTTACACTGAAACTCACTTCACTGTTGCTGCAGAGCGCTTAATTCCCAACATTTTCAAATCGTGCACCCCTAGATGTATATATATGCAATATACAAATATTATTGAACTATGATTTATATGAACACTAAACAGAAGAGCAACAAAATTGAATAGATGATTTGTTATTGTTAAGAGCGCAACCACGACGTGAGCCCTAAGGTTAGCTTTAGTTCATCTAAAATTCGGATGTTATAATCTATATATATATTTTCATATGTATTGGTATTTCTAAGTTTTTTGTAGCGCTCGCCAAAGGCTTGAATCTATTTTTTTGTTTAATTATTTAAATCTACGATATATATGAGATATGTATTAACTTATGTATGGATTAACTAAGAGAGCGTAGTCCCTAGTTCGCCCACTTACTTTAGCTCTAGCATTACAACTATTATATTACAATAACAATATGAAATTAAAAAATTAAATATCAATATATATATATTTATTTTTAAATAAATAAATTCTTGAAACCCACACTATGTATATCTTAATATTCATTTGAGCTGAGACATAGCTGAAATCTCTTAAGTAAGTCTCGTTTAACGACGGAAGCAAACTTAGTACGTACAATTCGAACTGCCTAAACAACGCTTAATTTAGTACACAATTCTAAATATAGTAAAATGTATGTATACATTCACAGTGTATACGTATATATATATACATATATGATTTCACTATATGCCTGCAGGCTGTTTGCAGGGGCTTCGATCTGAGGCCTTAAGGTAAGTTAGTTGGGCACAATTTTAGATGAACACAGCTTTAATTAATAACATTTAACTAGTCTGTAGAACTGCTTAAGTACCGCAATTAATATACAAGACAAAAAAAAAAACACATCACTTTTATGCAGCATTTCTAAAAGAATCACAAAACTATTTCTTTCCAATTAAAAAAAAAACCGTTTTAAGCACTGCTGGATATAGAGAGGCAACACAGCTCGAGCACAATATCCTTGTAGATAATCTGCAAAGGTAAGTTATAATATAATATTTGACTTGTATCACGATTCACTTCCGACTCACTGTATATAGAGCGTGCTCCCATATATCTGTTTATATTTCTTTGACTATGAATAAAAAACGAATTTGAGTAAGAAAAATCTGTGTTGTTTTTGCACCGAACATGTTGGCAGCCAACAAGTTTGGCTGGCCAGCTTAGTGATATGCGGACATTTAATGCCCGATCCGTAATCGCCTCGTAGCCCAACATCAGCAGCCCCCATCAACAGTCATTCGTCTGCCGTCGACGCATTCGGACGAATTCTTCAGGAATTCTAATACAAATAAAATCCAAATTGTGAGTATATAAAACAGAAATTGTGAAGCACTCAGACATATATATATATTGATATATGTAATTGATCCAAAGTTTTGAAATTCGAGTGATATTGGCTTTCTGCGCACCTCAGCTTTAAATTGTATTCTGATATTCCAGTTTGAAGTAAAAGTTAATTGAACTCAATTCCCTGGCAATTGATTTCATTGAATTCTTCTTCGCAAGTTGTTAGATTTTAACCATTCCAAGGCCAGAGCTCGCAATCTAAGTGCAGTTCCGCAAATTCAATTCAATTGCTACACTTGAAGAAATTTGCACTGATTTCATTTTCCAATTGAGAACTTTTTTGAACTGAATAGGTATGAGTAGCTGGATTAGTCAGGACTTAACTTGAATATCCCCCCCTTGTTTAGCTTGCCTAAGTAGTTGGCCCAATTGTTTTCGCTCAGTGTAGCTTCTGATTACAGTGAGCGTAGATGGCTGGATTCCACACAAGCATGGCAATATCTGCGGATATATGCGATGCATCACGTCATTCTTTGTCGGTTTTCGTTATAATTAAACTGCATCGCTTCACACACACACACACACACGCTCTCTCTCTCTCTCTCTCTCTCAGCATCAACAGAAATATTCCTGGAAAATTGTTGCATTGCCCAGATGCATCTAAATATGCTCATGCATATACTATGTATACACATATAGATATGAATTGAATGTGTATATAGGAATTGTATGTGGCACACTTGAAAGATTCAGCCACTGAGCGTTTTGCTTTGCTCAAAAAGGCGGCGATTAAGCAAATCTCAAGCACCAAAACGGAAGCTCGGGGGCCAGAGATAAGCCACGGACCAAGCTCCACATTTGTCATTGTCGTTATGAGCGCACATATATACAATTATATTTTACAGTTATATAAAGTTCAGTTGACAGATTAAAATATTGCTTCACCACAAAACTATTGACCCATAATTTTTTGTTGTTAGCCCAGCATTGAGGTCAAGTCTAATCAGAGCTAACAGAGAGAGAGAGAGAGAGAGAGAGAGAGAGAGAGATAGGGAGAGAGATTTGCATATAACTACATACATATTTCGTATATAGAAATGATTTCAGAATTGCTTTCACAAAACATTTTCAAATGCTTTGAACTGTGGCACATGTGTTCAACATGCCCTCAAAATTGTTTTTAGTCTGAATTCAAAAACTCTACAATTTCTGTTCGGTTTTGCGAATGTTTTATTAGAGTTCGCTGAATATGTACGAAAATATGTTTTTCTTAGAGCCAAGTTGGGTTTTAGCGGCCCGAGGCTTTAATATTTGATTCTGATTGAAAATTAAGGGTTTAAAAATATTTTGTTTTTGTATATTACAATCCACTATGGATGAAATGCCTGCCTTTTTAACGTTTAATAAAAAAAGCCGAAGTAAATTTTTAAAAAATTTTAAAAGATGAAAATCTTTTAATCAATTTGATTTATGAAAAAAGTTTTAGTTTTTTTTTTTTGAAAATCATAAAAAAAGATATTTGTATTTAAAACGTTTATAGTACATATACATTTATAACATATGTATATACATATATATAGTGTATAGTTTTTTAAACTATTGTATTATCTTGAGCAATCTATTTTAATAATAAATTAGAATTTGTTATATAATATGATAAGGGACAGAGAGAGAGAGAGAGAGAGAGAGAGAGAGAGAGAGAGATAGAGAGAGTTTACAATAAAAAAATAGTTTATATTATGGAACTACAAGCTATTCCATGGCTTCAAGTCTGATCCTCCTTGCTTAGGTAACTAATTGAGTGAGTCCCTTAGAAAAAGGCTCTTAAAATAAATTAAATAATGCGAATCTGTACTGAAAGTACTTATATTCAGATCGCATAATTTATAGCTTTCTTTTGCTTTGTATTTTGTTTTTCATAATTCCTAACAATGAAAGTCTTTTGTTGCCGCAAAATTCCGCTACTTCCTTCTGTTTGACCTTTTCATACACACACACAAATACACACACATACATACATACATACATATATATATATATGTAATAAAATGCCTTCGAAGCCACACCAATACGAAAAGAGGGTTGCTTACCGTTACAGCGCGTACCGTTACAGCAAGCGGTACAGTCACAGAAATTCAATTCAAGAATTTTCTTATTGGCGCTGAAATCGAAAATAAATTTTAGCTACTTTTGGCATTTGGCAGGCACTGAAGGCTCAACATAATCGCTGAGCTTTATGACCTTTCCCTCATCAGATTAGATAGAAATATATATATATATATGACTCGTTTTAGTTTTGAGTGAAACTCGAGGCAAGATGCGTTCCGTTTGGCTGCTGCTCTGCTTGGGGCTGCTGGCGCTGACGCTCTCCGAGGTGCGCGCCGAGGAGTCTATCGACAATCTCGACTTGGAGGATATAGCCGAGTTCGACGATGATGATGAGGAGTTTCTGATGTTGCTGGAGGAGAAAGCCAAGGTGTGTATTGCGTCAGTCCACTTTACTTCAATTTACAAAAGCTTTTCTCTGGCCTCAGAACAAGGACGTGGAGCGCGAGAATGAACTGGCCCAGAAGTTGGCGGACGTGCAGCACAACCTACTCAATCCGGTCGTCGAGGTCGATCCCTGCGAGACCATGCACTGCGGCGCAGGTCGCATTTGTCAGCTGAACGACGGCAAGCCCGAATGCATCTGCATTCCGGACTGCCCCGACGAGTCGGACACGCGCCGCCATGTGTGCACCAACAAGAACGAGACCTGGCCGTCCGATTGCGCTGTCTACCAGCAGCGCTGCTGGTGCGACATCAAGGATCCCGGCTGCCGTCATCCCGACAATTCGCATCTGCACATCGACTACTATGGCGCCTGCCACGAGTCGCGCGTGTGCGATGGCGAGGATCTGAAGGACTTCCCGCGTCGCATGCGCGACTGGCTGTTCAACGTGATGCGCGATCTGGCCGAGCGCGATGAACTGACCGAGCACTACATGCAAATGGAACTGGAGGCCGAGACGAACAACTCGCGCCGCTGGGCCAATGCTGCCGTATGGAAGTGGTGCGATCTGGATGGCGACACCGATCGCTCCGTCTCCCGCCACGAGCTGTTCCCCATACGCGCCCCGTTGGTCAGCCTGGAGCACTGCATCGCACCATTCCTGGAGTCGTGCGACTCCAACAAGGACCATCGCATCACATTGATCGAGTGGGGCGCCTGCCTGGAACTGGATGCCGAGGACCTAAAGGAGCGCTGCGACGATGTGCAGAAGGCAGTCCCCCACTTGCTGGGTTAACTACATCCATCGACCCATGTTTCCATGGATTTCAAATAATATAATTTACTATTTTGTGCACAAAGTTTTATTTCAACAAATAATTGTCTAATAAATGTTCCAATAACAATTTGGGCATTTCGATGTTTTTATTTGTATTTTGTATTTAAGGTTTCATTAAATTTATTTGCGTATTTTACTTTGCTCTAAATTAAGTTTTGCATTTGTTTAATCCTCGCTTCTCATTTAACATTGCATTTAGCTTTGACAATTAAGTTTACATTTGTGTGTGTGTGTGTTAGTGGGTGAATGTATGTGTGTGTGAGTGTGGGCATGTTGAATGTTTGTTTGTTTGTTTTGTCTATTGACGATAGAAGTTGCATTAGTTTGAAATTGTTGTAAATTAAAAATGCTGCTTAGTCTTCGCGGCTTCGCACAGAAATGTTACAACAACGCGTCATTAAGTTTTGTAATTAAGTTTTAAAAGTAGATGTGAATTTGTGTATTCCGAAATGGTCAAAACGAAGAATATACATAGATATATATATTTTAATAGGCCTGCGACAGAATGACATTGCCCTTTCGCTGAGGATCCTGCACTGAGTCCTCCTTCTTGCCAATAAGCGACTTGTGTATGTGCGGAATGACGCCGCCACCGGCAATGGTTGCTTTGATCAGACTGTCGAGCTCCTCGTCTCCACGGATGGCCAATTGCAAGTGACGCGGCGTGATGCGCTTCACTTTAAGATCCTTCGATGCGTTGCCTGCCAATTCCAGCACCTGTAACAACAATAATAAATTTAAATAAAATAAACTCAGATCCAATTGGAATGCTAGCTAACATTGCCCTGTTATAGCAATACAGAGCACTGTTAGCAGTTTAGCATATGTAAACAAATGCCGTTGTCAATGTTTACTAATACACACAAGCAGTACATTTTTCTCTTAGGTTTAAAACCGTTACAGTCCCTAATAGGAATGGGAAAAATGAGATGGAAGTCCGTTAGACGCGAAAATATTACCTCGGCAGTTAGGTATTCCAAGATGGCTGCAGAGTAGACGGCAGCGGTTGCACCAACGCGTCCGTGCGATGTGGTACGGCTCTTCAGATGACGATGAATACGTCCAACGGGAAACTGTTTGGTATTAACGGACATAAGAATCGCATTAGAATAAAAGTTCATCTCTTGTTTATGTTTTGCTACCCCCAAAGCAGCACAAGCTATTTATTTCTCAGCTCTCATCTCAGCAACACAACTACACGCATATGCGGTACATGCAAACGCACCCTGTTTACAATGCGTGTGCATGTATGTGAGCTGGTAAAAAAGGCGCCAAAATTTATTTAGTACAGACAACAACAGTAACTCACCTGAAGGCCCGCGCGCGCCGAGCGAGAAACCGCTTTCGCTTTGGCTTTACCAGAGTCTTTGCCTGCTTTGCCACCAGCCTGTAGAACAGAATTGCGCACAGAATTAGTAAAACACAAATAACACGCACACATACAATATAAGCTAAACAGAATATGAAATGCGCCACACAAAATGGTGGCGGCAAAATCGACTTTAGCGCAAAAGTTTGAGGTTAAGCTTGAACGTTTTGCCGCCCCGCCACACAATAACACTGATTTAATTGTTCATCATTCAAAAATCACCGCACACCAATAGCGAACGCCAGTGACAATTCCCAATATTCACACTACGCTTTCGGTGGTAGCATTAATATTTCAGTTCGCTACTGGTAAGGCACGCTCAATAATATATGTCAGAACGCTTTAGCCAAGCAGATTGCGATGGGCCGTAAGTGTATTTATGTTATTAATATTACCATTATTATTTAATTGATTTTCCAGTTGTGGTTACAGTACAAAAAATCGCAGAAGGCACGTAATGTATTTGTTTATGCGTGGAATGATTGCAACAACTAAAGAGAAACTTAGTAGTTTTAGAATTTAGACGCGTCCGCACTGTAGTATAATTTTTACACGAATGAGACGCCGTCAGCGTTGCCAGTCACTCCGACTGTAGCTTATTGCTATTTATGTGTCAACGCAAACAGTGAATGGCATTTAGTTCTTATCGTCCACTCTTGGAACTAGTGTTCATTTATCGAAATGTCAGCTCATTTGTTCTTTTGCTGTACGTTTCTATCATTTCCATTGTACCAGCGATATCAAAACATTATTTTCTGATTGTTCAATTGTTCAACAATTTAAAAATAACAACACGCTCAATATGAGTTCGGGCGTTGTTCGTACACCTGTTTCCCAAATAATTAACAACAAAGACGATCAGGATGCGGAGGACGAGCCAAAGAAGAAATCACGCGAAGATTGGCGTAAGGCAAAGGAGCTCGAAGAGGCCCGAAAAGCGGGAACTGCGCCAGCCGCTGTCGACGAAGAGGGCCGTGACATAAACCCACACATACCACAATACATTTCCAATGCACCCTGGTACTACGGCTCTCAGGGGCCCACACTGAAACATCAGCGCCCACAGCACGAGGATGAGCGGGGTCAATTGGACAACAAAGCTCCCAAGGGTCTGGACACGACCAAACTGGTAACTAAGTTCCGTAAAGGAGCCTGCGAAAATTGTGGCGCCATGACGCATAAGAAAAAAGATTGCTTGGAAAGGCCCCGCAAGGTGCAGGCCAAGTACGCCGAATCGATTGTGGTGCACGACGAGCACCTTGTCAATGATTCCTCGATCAACTACGACGAGAAGCGAGATCGCTGGAGCTCCTATGACCCAGCTAACCATCGAGAAATTATCGAGGAGTATGAAAAAGTAGAGGAAGCAAAGCGACAGCTAAAGGCAGAGAAGCTGAAGAATGGTTAGAAACCTTTGACTAAATTACACTTTAAAAACCATTAAAAACTTTCAATTTTGACAGATCCCGATGCTGAAATCTCTGGGGATGAGGGCAATGAAGACAAGTACGTGGACGAGGCGGACATGCCTGGCACAAAAGTCGACTCTAAGCAGCGTATCACAGTGCGCAACTTGCGTATTCGGGAGGATACAGCAAAATACTTGCGTAATTTAGATCCGAATTCAGCTTACTATGATCCCAAGACGCGCTCTATGCGCGACAATCCCACGCCAGCAGTACCCGCTGAGGAGTAAGTGACTCTAATATTTGCTTCTGTAATTTCGATAATTAAATAATTTATTTTCAGAGCGGAATTTGCCGGAGAGAACTTTGTGCGTTTCTCTGGGGACACCACAGCCCAAGCCACTGCCCAGTTGTTTGCCTGGGAGGCGCATGGCAAGGGCGTGGATGTGCACTTGCTTGCCGAGCCCACAAAGCTGGAGCTGCTCCAAAAGGAATACGAGCAGAAGAAAGAACAGTTCAAATCAAGTGTAAGTCAAATACAACAAAGCTTCAAGTTATCAACGCTAATATTTCTTTTCCCTGCAGACCAAAACGGACATTGTGGAAAAGTACGGAGGCGAAGAGCACTTAGAGGCGCCGCCGAAATCGTTGCTTCTCGCCCAGACCGAGGAATACGTGGAGTACTCGCGTAGTGGCAAGGTCATAAAAGGCATTGAGAAGCCCAAAGCCCGCAGTATATACGAGGAGGATGTGTACATAAACAATCATACGACCGTATGGGGCAGCTTTTGGAATGCCGGCCGTTGGGGCTACAAGTGCTGCAAGTCCTTCATCAAGAACTCGTACTGTGTGGGCATGCAAGAACCGGAAGGCTATTCAGAGCAGCAACAGCATCACGCCGGAGCATCGAGTGCGGCTCCAATCGAAGAAGCTGCACCACACATAGCGACGGAAGATGATGCTGGCAATCCAGCAGCTGAATCCGAAGCTGACTCTGCGCAGAGTACGGAAGAGTCCTCCGAATCCGAAGAGGAAATCAAGGAGACCAAAAAGTCAAAGAAAAAGTCGAAGAAACGCGAAAAGAAAAAGAAGGCGAAGGAGCAGCGGAAAAACAAAAAGAAGCACAAAGAACTTAAAGAAAAAGAGAAGCAACTGTCCACATCCAAATCCAAACACATATCCGAAGAGGTTGATGACAGGAAGCGTCCGTACAACAGCATGTACGACGTAAAGGCGCCCACCGAGGAGGAGATCGAAGAATGGAAGAAGAAGCGTACTCGCACCGACGATCCCATGCTCCAATTTCTATAAGCAATAAAATACTAAATAATATACCGAAAAGCAGACAGAAATCATTGTTTATTCTTTATACAATGGCGTACTGCTCATAGAGTAGTTCTCGTATTTTGTAGTAGTCCTCGGAGAGGCAGCCCTCCATGGCCACTTTGCCAACATCGACGCGCCGGAGCGCCAGTGTGCCATTGCAGCACCAGAGAACGCCGCCCGAGAACTCCGAGTTGATGTTGTTGCGCATGAGCACCTGCTTGAAGTCGGACAATTTCAGTTCGTTGATCAGCACCGAGTTGTGAACGGGAATTTCGTCTTCTTCGAGCATCTCCAGTGTGAGTGTTTTGCCCTCCAGCGCCGCCACATCCTGCTCTACGGTGACTTCTGATTGGGATGGCGCATCGATGGCCTGCAGACGCATGCCGAGGCGCCCGTCAATCCAGGCCACTTCGGCATCCTTGCCCTTCTGGAACTGTAGCTGGGAGACTAGGCCTTCGGTTAGCCGCACCTGATAGATGTGAATCTCAGTTGTCACGTCGATGATTTCGCCTTTTTGTGGCGTAAAAACGCGGGCGCCCACGTTCTGCTCACAGTGCCTGGCCACTATCTGCGTGCCCTCTGCTGTGCCGTGCACCACAATGACGCGTCGCGGCCGCAGCTGTGAGAGAATCTTAAGCATAGACTCGCCATCAGAGCGTCCCTCGAAATCGATTCGTTGTATTTGGGCATTGACCTCAATAGTTTTGCGCTGACTGATCAATTTGGTGGGTTTCTCCAGCATCTGAACATCGTTGTCTAAGTTGCCATTGGACTGCAGCTCGATATGCGGCTCTTCCTTTTTGATATTCTCTTTGTTCTGGTCATCTGTGGGTGCATAGTCGAAGCTAGAGTCCACAATGCGGTAGTCATCCAAATTGATGACTTCGCCGTAATCGTCGTACTTAATCTTCTCCTCGTGGTAGGGGAACATCACATGATGGCGCTTATTTGACTTAAAGAACCCGGAATGATGACGCCCCTCGGACCGCACAACAATGTCGTGTTTGCCTGTGATCACGCTCATTTCAATGTCATCCTCAGACTCGGAGCTGCTCTCCTCCTCCAGCTCAGGCTTTACAATCAGTGGATTGAGCTTTTCGCCTTGCGTTCGCAGGTATTCCTCCAGCTCGGCGCCCTCAAGCTCAACGCGTCGCCGCAAGTCCAGCTCAATCTGTCTGCCTGGCGCCACATTTTCCACCAGGTCCATGCTGAGCGACCCCGGCCCGGTGCGCGTTGTGAGAATAATGCTATTGAGTGGGTTGCCCGCCCACTGCACGAATAGGTCGCGGGTAAAGCCACTCTCCATGTCCGGCGTGCTGGCTAGCACTACTTTGGGTCCCGCGGGCAGCTTGTAGACGTCGGCCAGCGTGTGGCACAGATTTATGTGCTTGAACTGAAACGGGTTGTTGCGCGCGCCCTCAAAGGCTTTGGTCAGCTTATCGCTCATCCATTCGATCTGTGACTTGGCGAACTCAATGACGTTGTAGCTCACATTGTTCAGCAGGGCCAATGAGTAGGCCATGAGTCCGGACTCCTTGTTCTTCCACAGTTGGTCGAGCATGTGCGCCAACTCCAGCACGCGACCCGCCGTATCCACGGCAATGAGCACGTTGCCATTGTTGCGCACAGTCTGTAGAATGTTGGTCATCAGTTTCTCATCGCGTGCTCGTCGCCTCGCTTGCTGATATTGTGCATTGTATGCGTCGGTGATCAGCAGCGATGGCCTCTGCAGTCTGTCCAGCTCACAGCCAGTAAGATGGCGTTCCTTCTTGTGGTTGAAGTCAACGGCATATATGATATCTTCCTCGCCGACCTTAACTATCTTCCAAACGGTGCCGCCTATCATGTGTCCTGCACTGAGCGGCGTTATGGAGATGCCATAGCCCTTTCCTTTCAAGGAGACCGTTTGGTTGTACTTTAACTGCGTGATCTTCTCGAAGGCTGTGTCCACGTCGTCCAATGAAAACAGATCGAAGTCGTACATGTTAAAGTGCGACATGTACAAATCGTACATGAACATTTGCCCCATTTTGAAGACAGGAATCGTTGCATAAATGGGACAGTTAAGGCCCAGCTTGCCCACAAGGTATGGCAATGCGCCCAGGTGATATGCATCTGGATGGGAGAGCAGCACGGCGTCCAGCGTGTGCACTTGCCTAAGACAACATTCGTTATTCATTTGTATGTTTATTGGGATTTGTCTTTTACCTTTTCAATTCCTTTATAAAGTTTGGATCAAATTTTTCATCCCAGCCGCAGTCGAGCAATATTCGCACATCGTCTATTTGTAGAATGTAGCAGGGCGGCGATTCATCCATGGCACCCGATATGGTGTGCAGCTTAATAATTGATGTCATTTTGCTATTTTTTCAGTTCTTGCTATTTTACTTAAAGAAACTACCGCACATTTGTTGTAAATAATAAGAAATTGCATCCCAGCCGCTTCTTTGCGTTCGATACTTAATACCGGCCACACGATAAGCCTATCGATATTGGTATATTTTTATCATATACCAAAATATACATTTGACACTAAAAATGGAATAGTGCGTAACAGTGGTACGCGACAATTTAATTTAGATAAAAACATTGTTTTTTATTAATTGTTTACTAAGCTGATGTTTACATGTATAAAAACATGTAAATTATAAAAGCAGTCTTTTAATATTAACATAGTATTGTACATTTTACTCTTCTAAGCGTATTCTTCCCTTGTATGCGGGTCACGGAAGGTCATATCAACATCGTAGAACTCCTCGAGCCGATTGTGATTCGAACGCTTCAACTTTAGGCGACGGTAAACGGCTTTAGTGCGACTAACTGGGCGAAGTACAACGAGGCAGTAAAGCACGGCAGTGACAACGATGACTACAAATAACACCAACAGTATGACGACTGCCAGATTCTCGCTCTCAGAAGGCAGGCGGTCGTGAACGATAACAGTTTTATTTGCCGGTTCGCTGGAGCAGTAGTCCGAGTCGTTGATATCGAAGGTCCCAGCAGACCAGTCCGGATTCTGATGGTATCCTTGCCAGCAGATGCATTGGAAGTGACCCTCGACTTTTGTACATACGGAGTGATCGGGGCACTCTCCTTGCGTCGTGCAGTGTTTAACTGTAATGGAGATAGTCTTAGAAGGCCGTTAATATCAAATTATTTCTTACTGACGTCGCAGAGAATGGTCTTCCTCAGCGCGCAGTCCAAAAAAGTAAGAACAGCATAAAGCTAGGTAAACAGAATATTTATATACGCTGTTCATTTCCGTTGATATCTGTTAAACAAATAGGGATAAGTGTAAACACCTTTAACTCCGATGAATTACTGCCACAAGCTGATTGTGCATATCTTATCAACTACAGCGTTATCAAGTAATATATGCGTGAAGATATTAATGTTATTGTAACATGTTGCGATTTTACTTCTAGATAAATATATATATTGCTTTCGTATTTGATTATGTTGAAAATATAGCAGTTTCATATACGCTCACAATTGAATATTTAAAAATTAATTAGTGTTGGAAAATGTAAACATTAAGAAGTAAATATTGCACAACAGTCAGAACATAGCCAAATGCATCATGGCATCGTTCTGCCAACCATTGCGCTCATTCACAATAGGCAATGTTAAAAACAGCTGAGCTGATAATATTTTATATTAAAAGGTGATAAACTTACCGCAGTCCAATTTTTGTTGTTTATTTAAATATCAATTTATTTTAACTTATTTTTAATTTTTTAAAAATTAATTACAAAATAAAATTAAGCCTATTAAATTTTAATTCAAAAGTATGCCGCAATGTTAAGGTATCGAAATGTTATTAACAGCTTCCCATTTGATTTTATGCTAAATCAGATTTTATTTTGTTTCTCTGTGTTGGAATGTGATTAGTTCTGTCACACATGCAATTTGCAACCGAATATTTATTAAACTACAGCTATGAGCCGTAGCGTTCCATTACCGTTAAAAATTTAATAGTGAATAATGTTTATACGGCTGTGCCAGCACAGTTTTCATATTTTCGACTTGATATTCCTGAGTGCCGCTCTAACGATTCTCGTCTATATTCTACTGCCGCATCGATTTGCCCTGCGCTATGACTACATTCCCCAGGAGCGAATGGAGGAGGCGCTGCTTGCAATCACCACACCAAATATCTCATCTCAACAGGCGATCGATTGCAGCTACAAGGAGACGCTAGCCGACAGCAAATTCGTCTACGATGCATTCCATCGAGAGAAAATCCTTCGCGGTGAGGAAATACGATTGGGCGGAGAGTATCAGCCCGAAGATTGCCGCGCGCGGTACAGTACTGCTATCATTGTGCCCTATCGGGATCGCCAGGAACAGCTGGCCGCCTTTCTCAACTATATGCACAATTATCTGCGTCTGCAGAAAATTCATTATCGAATTTTCGTCGTGGAGCAAAGCGATCGCAAACCTTTTAACCGAGCCATGCTCTTCAATGTGGGCGCCAAAGTGGCCGACAGCTATGGCTATCCGTGCCTAATACTGCACGACGTTGACCTGATGCCCCTCAACTCCGGCCAGATCTACGCCTGCACAACTTTGCCCAGGCACATGAGCTCAGCACTGGACAGCTGGCGGTTCCATTTGCCGTATCGCACGCTCTTCGGGGGCGTCGTCGCTATAAGCACTTCCCAGTTTAAGATGATAAACGGCATGTCGAACTTGTATCACGGCTGGGGCGGCGAAGATGACGATTTGTACGAACGCCTGTCAGTGCTCGGCATAGAAATCTGCCGCTTTGATCCGGCGTACAGTGAATACACAATGCTCAAGCACAAACACGAAATACCAAATGAAAATCGAATGGCTCTGCTTCGATCTGCCTCACTGCGCATGCACACCGATGGTCTCAACTCGCTGGTTTACAAGGAAGTGGAACGCAAGATGCACAGCCTCTTTACGCTCATCCTAGTCGAGACATAGCTCGAGAGCTTCTTTAGGCGAATCTCTGCTAACCCAGCAACTGGCAAATGCATCTATCCATTTATGTTTAAGTAAGAAAGACGCTTTGTTAAATGTACTACATTAAATACCTTGTTGTAACGTAAACTATTCGCACACAATCAAAGGGAGAGAGAGTTAGTATACAAATAAATAATAATAAATTACACTTTGTCGTTTTGAATTGATTAAATGTATATATTTTAACTAATTTGTGTAGACTGAGTTACACTAAGGAGCAAATTGCACAATACACGTCTAAATGTTATCTATATTTAATAGGTTTGTTTGACTGTTTGCCTAGACTAATAATAAATTATGAACGTTCACATTTTCGATTGATATTTGTCGAGAAGAAACTTCAGAGTCCTTAAAACATAAACTCTCACACAAACACACAAAACATACATACACACAATTGTACATGCACTCATTTATAATTTATAATAATATATATATATATATTATATAGTATATGGAATGGTTATTTAAAACATTTTGGCTATTCGGCTGCATGCAGCTATTGTGATGTGTCTAGTTCAAGAAGTTCAGTATGTCCTGCTGTGACAAAGTGTTCAGATTTTTGCTATCCGCCGACTGGGTCATCTGAGGCATTAGTGTGGGCGTCGTTGTGCCAGCTGCACCCAGATTCATTGGCTTGCTCAGACCCACGCTAGGCTGCATACTATTTATACTGTTTATCGAATTGTAGCCCGTCGGATAGATATAGTTGACTGTGGGTTGCTGCAACGTATACATATTGGCACTGTTTGTATTATTCTGTTTCGCGATCTGGCTGCCGGCACCGCCGGATCCAAACGGATCCAAGTCGTCTAACGAAGAGAAGTTGTTGTTGCTGCTGGTCTGGGGCGAGGCTAGCTGATGGTTCATGACCAACGGATTTGCGCTATGCCAATTGTTACTACTGTTACCGCTGGCATTGAAGGGCATCGAGAGCTGAGGAGGATTAACTGCTGCTGCTGTTGGGCTCTGCACAGTGCTCAAACTGCTCATGTTGCTTTGCATTAATGAGAACATGTCCGTTTTCGTTGCTGCCTCTGAGGTTGTTGTGTGCGTTATTCTGAAAATCAAACATATGGACTTAGTTTTCACCGAAATCAGTGATGATTGAATTGTTATCTACTTGAGCTGCTCCCTAGTCTTGACCGGGGCTAGTGCTGCAGCTGCAGGCTTTGGCGTTGCAGTGCGCGAGGGCTGACCGACGCTGAAGCCGGAGAACATATCATCATCGCTCTTGTTGCCATTGCTGCCGGACGGCGACAACGTACTGTTGTCCAACTCATTGGCCAGTATCTCAGAAGCATCCTTGGGTCTATTTAAAATTATTTATATGTATATTAGATGTCATACTTTGGTATTTTAAGCATACTTATTGTCTCTTTGTATTGTCGACAATTGCTGCAGTTTTTCACGCTGCTCTTGTTCTACTCTTCCTAGCATTTCCTTGATGAGAGCTACAATCGTATTGAATTGGGCAACGGTCAGTCCGTTTTCCACGCTCAGCGGCACAAGGAACGGTATGCATTTGTGCGCCATTACGTCCTTTGTGATGCCCAGCTTTGTGTTCGTCATGGCAATTTTATAGATACCTGAATGTAAGAGTTTATGAGCTGACGAATATGGAAACAAATCTGAAGTAAATACACCTACCAATTATAGCCATTATAATTGCAGGTTCGCGGCTTTGTATTTGCTGCAAAAAGGGCAGAATCTCGTCTAGGACCAACCACTTGTCCAAGTTCTCCAACAGCTTGCCAATGGATATAAGACAGTTAACCTTAACTGATACATTGTTGCTGAGTAGACAGAGTTTCTTGATGCGTGGAATTACTGAATTTTTCATGGCGTTGTAATCGATGAGAGTGGAAAAGGTAGGTAGCACGGCCAGGCAGAGCTCCTGTATTTGCGGCATATCGCATTCCAGCGATCTATAGAGCAGCGGCAGGACACTCTGCTTTACCTCCTCTGCGGGCGTTAGCTTGAGAAGCAAATCCATTTTTTGCATGAATATCAGAAGAATCTGTATTGGATCCGTAAGCTTAAAAATTGGCTTCAAATGTGGTAGTATGTGATCGCAATATTCGCGTTGGCTGCTCATCTCGGCAATCAACAGAACATTGGGCAAAACGAATGGAATCATGGGCGAGTTGACGAACTCCTTTATGAGGTAGGGCAATATCGAGTGCAAGTTTACACGATGTGGCAGCGTGGGTATTATCTGCGGCAGACCCTTATAGAACTTTGACTTCTGCAGATTGTCCCATTGATAAAGTGAGTCCAAATAGCTGAGAGTCTTCACACCGACGTCCTGGAAGTAAGCAATCGTCTTTAGCTCATGCAATTTAGGTCGCAAGTTCGCGCTTGGATGCAGCAGGGCTTTCACGCTTTCGGTCAGCTCGCTAGGTATTGTATTCATTGGCGGGTACTTTCGCTGATTCAGATCGTTGGCGTAACGCCGAAAGCTACTGTAATCGCTTCCAAACATCTTCAAAGGCTTGCCCGAGTAAATAGTAAATATCAGCACACCTAAAATGCAATTGTTTACAGATAGAAATTGATCAGTCATATGAGAGCGCACTTACCCAACGAGAAAAGGTCACTGTCCGGCGTGTTTATACTGTTCAGTGCCAACTCTGGCGCTGTATATTCCAAACTGGGCTGCGCCAGCACATGAAGTGACGTGCTGTACTCCCTGCAAGGCCAGTGAGGTGTGCCATTTGTTGCTGGCTGATTGGCTATGCAGAAGTCGAAGCCAAACAGCTTCCAGCTGCGGTTCTTGTTGATCACAATCGTTTCGGCGCTGATGTTGCGATGCACAATCTTCGCATCGTTGTGCAAAAATTGGAGGCCATCAAACAGTTGAAGTAGGCCGTGTCTTATCTCTACATCGTAGAGCTTCTTCTCCGAACGCACCGAGTCGCCTACTACATTAGCGAGGGATGCAAATACCGGCTCTGTGGCAAAAGCCAGCGAGTCTCGACTCTCTTCCAGCGGATGCTGAACGGTTAGCACATGTGGATGTCGAATTTTCGTTAGCTGCTGGACGCCCCGGCGCAATGTTTCGAGCATTGTCTCTCGTTCGTCTTTGGACCAGCGTTCCAGTACTTTTTTTTCGAACACAAATACAGATACTTCCTGCTTGGTGCTTTTCTTGTGGCCATTGTAAACCTTCCACATCAGTCCTAAATAATTAAAGCATTGTTAGCTGATTCACTGTATGCGCATATGTTAGCGAATTTTTCTGCATCTTACCCACACCCGCTGTACATATTTGGTCCAACACTTCGTATTCCCGTGTAACGTTATTTCCAGGCAGCACGCCTGAAAGCTGGGAAACGGTTTGCACGGCGGACGAGTAGAATTTGTTAATCACATCCATGCTTGCTGCTTATAAAGATTACAGTTTAATACTTTAGCAGCTTTGCTACAATCCCAAATGCTATTGCCAAATTCTTTTTGTTTTAGTAATCAATAGAGTTAGTTCAGAAGAGAACTGGCTCGTTCATTCGTGCTCCTCGATAACTGCTTTTTGTTATCGACCAATTATCATGAATAATCGAGCTACTGAAATTAGTGAAGCTTTTGAATTTGTGCGCACTTTTTTGAATAAGCTATTCAATTTAATATATTTTTTAGTGTATGATCATTTTGTAGCTAATGATTACTAACAATTAATTTTTTTTGTTCATATGGTTTGATAATAAACATGCATTAGTTACACTTGAATAGACACAGTTTTTTCGAACTAAACATTTAAAATATTTTAGGACACATTTAATAAATTTTCTACAAATGTAAAAAAAAAAACATTTGTGACAAGTTGGATCCTTCCATTAAACTTCCAACTCAAAAGCATTACATAATCTCCAGTTGGCCAAATAGTGGGTAACTTATCAGCTCTCGGGTAGTAGTTTATAATAGATGGCCTGCCCTATATAAAATGAAGAAAAATACAATAGTAATTTATAAAAATATTAGTATGGTATAAATTAAATTCATTACTTATAATAAATGGAGCGTAATGGTTAAGTGTTGAATATTCTTTAATTTGGGTAAACAGCGCATTTGCAAATTTATCTTTCGGATGACGCATAAATTTGCAAGCATCAAATTCGCCATTTACCACCCAAGGCTTATAGCCATTGGCCCTCTTCTGAACTTTATATTCCAGTGTTATCGAATTGACTAGTTGCAGCAAGTTTACCTCAATAATCAAAATAGTTTTGTTGCGCTGCACTGTGCGCAGGCGACAAGTTTGGACGAGCATACTCGACTTGTTAAGGGACTCGCAAACCGCATTTGTCATCTTAAAAACGATTCCGTTCTATGAAATGGTTCAATGAAAATACTTGTGTTTTATTATCCACATATCCTTGAGTCACTTACATTGCCTTTCAATACTAACAGCAGTGGCAGCAATACAAAGATATATTTAGATATCTTTCCCATCGCAGCGTTTTTAGTCAACTGGACTCGACTTATTTTGGTGATTCGATTCTTATTATAATTACTTTGGATTTACTGGTTTAATATATAAAGTTAAATAGAATCCCTTTTTAATTAATTTTTGTTGTCTTTGCTAGTCTATCCTTATACAACATAATATAATATAATACTGATTTTATACAAGCTCCACTTCTGCGTTCATTGTCTATTAATTTGTATTTATATTGTATATTGTAATATTTTTATGTATAGATATGAATTTGTAAAACTACTGTTCAATAGAAAACTCGAAAAAAATATTTTTGTTGGTAGTCTTACCTTTTTTAGTCTACACATATACACTGCTTACACAGATAAACTTAAGATGATTATAATACAATTAGAACAATACAATTATTTATAGCGATGGTTGATCTGAGAGTATTTTTGTAAAATTTACCTTTCGTGTGTGGCATGTACTTGCATAGATCAAATGCACCAGTTTGAAGCCGTTAGTATTTGATTGTCCACCAAGGCAGCACTGGCTGGTTGTGGGAATGTCAGGACCATATTTATAACGAGTTTGTTGCGCTTCAATGAACGATGGCTACTATCACCCACAAAGTGTTTAATTTTAAGACCAAACGAAAAGGTTTTATGTATATAGATATATATAGATACTCTGTTGTAAATTGCTTTGGTATTTAACAGTAGTTATACTAATGAGTTTGTTAAAAATTAGGCAGAATGCAAAAGAGGTAATGTTGCTATGCTGAACGTATTGAAAATGGGAAACCGGTATATAATAGTTTGTTGTCTGTATGACTATATATATATGCTGGATTTGTCTGAAAGTAGGATATCTCAAGCAAGAAAAGTTGGGGATTTGAAACTTAAGCCTCGTCTCCAGCCTGTTACAAAATTGTTGACAAACCCATTATACCCTGAATGTCTAATTTCAATTATATTAAGGTTAAATTTTTGCTAAATACAAAAACAATTTGCAATAGGTTATCTATTTATATATACACATATTATTTTTTCATACTGTTAAATAATGTTAAATATTCGTATAAATAGAGTCATTCACAAAAAACATTTTAGTTTGGTTTTAAAGGACGCCGCGATGGGAATGATACTTAGATACTTCGTGGTATTACTCCCGCTTCGAGGGAAATCACATTAATTACTTACTTTAACATCTTTACAGTGCGGCGTCATCTTTAAAATGACAAATGCCGTTTGCGAGTCCAAAAACAAGTCGTGGGTGATAGTGGAAAAATGTCGCCTTAGGGCATTGCAGCGCAACAAAACCGTTATAAACATATTCGTAGAAGCGTTACACCCTTTCCATACTGTAGTCGTGGAATATCAGATACAGAAAAGGGCCAATGGCTATAAGCCCTGGGTAATTAAAGGTGTATTTGATCTATGCAAATATATGCGGGACAGGAAAGGAAAATTTGAAAAAATACTTTTTGATCAAATCAGAGACTATACAACGCTTAACCATTCCTGTCCTTATGTGGTAAGTCATGCCTGTAATTTTACCATATTATTACATTACTTTTTGCGTACATAGGGCAAGCAAGCAGTTAAAAATTACTACCCGAGCTCTGAGAAGTTACCCTTCGTCTTTCCAACTGGCGACTATGTCTTGCTGCTAAATTTTAAAGTTGCTGGAAAGACTCAACTTGTGGCGAATGTTTACTTTACATTTGTAGAGAATCTGTTAACTGCATGATTTTAAATGATCCAATTGTAATGCAATTACCTTTTTTATGATATTAATAAAGGTATGCAAACCGGTAATTGAAGCCTTTGGTATTAAATTTACTTACCCAGTTCAATATATTTAAAACTATGTATAAGCAATTCTGTACTGTCAAAGCTGTGTAACATAAAACCCGCTCGAAACCTAAAAAGCATAAAATTTCATCAGTTCAATTATTGTATAATACTAAGAATTGTGCAGTTATCGACAAGCATAAATTATTGAATCAGTTCTCCTGTAAACTAACTCTAATGATTGCCAATGTGTATTGGCTTATTGGCCAGGGATAATGTCTAATTGACGTCTATACAACTTACTCGCAAGAGAATAGACATAGCCATTGAGCCTTAGCTTTTGACTCACAACTGTATGTTTAATATTCAAATCCAATTTCTAAATACGAAAGTGAATATATATACATCTCTAATGGAAAAAGTAATTATGGATAATGAACAACTCGAAACGGTATGTAATTACTTTATTTTTTGTGACTTACTGGAGCGTACCCAATGTGGTAGAGTTAGGATCAGCAAGTTATACAGGTTTCCCGGTCGATTGCTGTTGATCTTCAACCGTTTTTAACCACTTATAAATGGCAATTGCTAAAAACGTACATCAATATATAAATACTTAAAAATTCGGAACTTATAAAATACTTAAGAAATTAAGTCCTCGACAAAAGTAAAGTAAACAGATACTTCAATAGTCGGTTGTCTTTTGAATGCAAATGTTAGATTTAGTAAGTAGTCTCCTGTTGGAAGCGGAATATGCACATTTTCGATGCGAGGATAAAAATCTTTGACTAATTGTTCACCCTTGAATGAGAAAAAATAATTGAGAAGAAACGTTTTATATGTGATATATAATAAATATACTTACACTGTATGGACATGTGTGATTAAAAGTTGTCGATTCTTTAAAGATTCCATGCACTATTTTGAAGGTGGGATTGTTGGGCTTTCGAAAATACTTGCAGGCATCGATTGTGAAATCAAAAAGCCAAGGCTTGTAACCGTTTGCTTTTTTCTGTATCTGCACTCTAATATGAATATCTTTAACCGGGTGCAACAAATCCAAGCTAAGGTTGAAGATGGTAATGTTTCGCTGGACGGCCTTCAGTCGGCATTGATTCATAACCACCCAGGACTTGTTGTAGGACTTACAGATCGCATTTGTCATTTTAAAGACAATACTATGCTGGATTACAAAATATCCATTATTATTATAGATCTTATGATCTGATAAAAAATACTCAATTTAATTACATTGACGTTTGTGTAAAGCATCAGCAGTAGGCAAGACAGAACCAAGCTGTGGCTGATGATTTTATGCATCACTTTCACTGAAGTCATTGTGTAATATTCCGACAATGTAGATTTTGTGTTTCAGTTCAAATAAAGGGCCCCTCTAGACTAACTCTAATTCATATTTATTTAAGTACAACATAAATATATTTGTCGTGCTTCAATAAGCAATATATCTATTAAGTTACCATTTTCTATTTAATTGCCCCATTAAATGCATTATTATAAGTATCAGAGATTGTATCAGACATTGTAAAATAATAGCTGACACTGAAATGATATTCGGAAAGGCCAGTTACCTCGTAGAATAATATCTACAACTCAAATTATATTTGCTATAAGTATACATTTGCTATAGGTATATATTATGGCAGGACATTTGGGCTATCTGCTGCTCTTTGTTGTAATAACCCAGATATGATTTATCCGGTTAATAGCTAATTTAATTTTAAAAATTTTGATTTTTTGTAGTTATTAAGCATTTTAGTTATTAAGTATTTAATTTCTTATAACATAGGCGTCTTGCAGCCCAAGCGCAGTTAGTAGAGCGTGTGCATGTGCGTGAGTCTTTGTGTGTGTGTATATGTTGATTGTAATGTACATACATACATTTAGACATACATATAAAAGAAACTGAGAATGTAAGCGCTTCTTAGCAGGGTTCTGGGGATCTCCTAGTCGAGCAGTCTCGACCAAATCACTCCTACTTGTTGCAAATATAATTGGGATAGATAAGATTCGCTTCATTACACAAACTCTAAATTTTCCGAATTTAAAATATCTGATAGAAAGCAAATGTGTCTCGGGTTTTCCACACCTATTTTGATATACAAATTAAACGTATGATTTATAATTTATTCTTACTTTCCTCGCTAAGGATCTACATTTCTTGTACTCTGAATTGGATCGCTACCTTAGGTTTGGTGCCTTATATAAACTGTATTACCGCTTTATATAAAGTGGACTACTTTAAATGACTTTTTATATAAGTTATAGTATAAATTTAGTGGGCTATTTCTCTTGAGGCAATTTCGAAAATTTTTTTAATGGATCCATTAGTTTCAGTCCATTAAACTGTGCCATTTTTTTTTCGATATTTGAAGAATTAAAGCTTTCTGGTTCTGAATCCTCTAAATATGCGAATTATTTTTTTGTTTTTTTTTTCTATATTCGATATTGGATTACAAATTAAATATCGACATCGATTTGAATTTTTTAATCTTTGTTTCAACTGATTTATCATTACAAAATGTCTACCAATATCGTTCAGAACTACGAATAGACACGTATGCTGTGTTTATTGAATTGAAAAAAATACATGTTCTGAGATGGAAATGATTTCAGTACTTCTGGTCATTATCCAAGAACCAGTTCCAACACTGCAAGCGGGAACACAGACTATATTAGTAAATGGTATTTGCGACCCCATAAATTATATATTGTATAGTATATATATTCCCTCCCACTGCTTACGTGAACTCTCGATTTGTTGTATAATAAAGATTTGAAAAAATAACAGGGCGTAACATTTAATTAAATCTAATTAATTAATATTGTAGGTTGCCATTTATTGCCATATTTTTCTCTGAGACTTTAATTAGGCAAATAAAGGCTTTGTAACGCTAACGGATTGAAAAAAGTAATCCATATATGTATATAATTTATCGAGTTCTTATAACTCCAGAGAGCTGTGCTCATATATTAATAGTTGAATAAAAAAAGCTAAAAAAAAACCTTCTAGAAAAAGACGAATATTTTTTAAGCTAAGTTTTAACGTACTCAATTCATGTAGCTCAATTACATTCAAATTGATGTTCAACATCAGGACCACACTTGACCAAAGTAAACAATTCCAGTAACATCTATACCTGATTTTTAAAGTCATGTTTGGTCGATCGGCCTATGTCGACGGGTTCTTTATTGTTACACTGTGCAACCATTGGAAATGGGGTATAATGATTTAATTGAAGTGTATGTATGATTACCGATTTATCAATTTGAAGATCAAGTTGCGCTTGGGAAAAAGACAAGTATATCTATGTTCTTTACTTCCCCTTATTCAAAATATATATGCTCAAAGTCTTTGTAAATCGGGCCTTTCTAACAGCCGTTTATTATACAGTAAAGATGAATCTAAAATTTTAGGAAGAGAATACCAAAGTTTTAATGTTTATTAAATTTTTATTTTAATTATTTTAAATGTTTATTAATATTCTTTAAAATATAATAGTTTTTAATTATTAGATATTCATGAAAAATGTACATGTATATTCCAAACAGTCGTACTGGAAGTAATACAGTTATATTTGTACTAGAATGAGTCTAATGTTCAATATATATATATATATATATATATATATATATATATATATATATATATATATATATATATATATATATATATATGTATAATGTTCATTTAATTACAAAATTAATATGATTTAAGTGGGAAAATAACTTTAATTATAATTTAATAATTTTATATTAAATCTTCAATAAATGAAAAGTATATTTTTGCTTCAGCGGTTGGTTGCTTTGAAAGTAAAAATGTTAGAATCACTAAATACTCTCCTGATGGTAATGGGCTTGGAAATTTATTGGGGCTGGGATAAAAATCTGTGACACCCTGATGACCATGTCCATACAAGACAAAAAGAAAATTAATCGAGACACTTAGATTTGATTTTTACTTACGATGTATGGACATGTGTGATTAAATGTTGAAAATTCCTTAAAAATTCCATAAATAAACTTGATAGCGGGATTATTGGGCCTTCGCAGATATTTACAAGCATCAATTGTGACATCGATTAGCCAAGGTTTGTAACCGTTTTCCTTTTTTAGGATTTGCGCTCTCACGTCGATTATATATGCCGGATATAACATTTCCGCGTCAATGTTTAAAATGGTTTTGTTCCGTTGCACGGCCTTCAGTCGACAAAGATTTACAATAACCCAGGTTTTGTTAAAGGAAGTGCAGACTGCATTTGTCAATTTAATGGTAAGGCCATGCTGGAAAAATAATTATTAAAATATGATTTAAGATTTCACGTACTTGAAAATTTCGTTTTTATTACATTGAAATTTGTGTTCAACGTCAGGAGCGCACTTGACAAAATAAAACAATTCCAATAAACTCTATACAAGACTTTTGAATCCATATTTAAACGATCAGTCCGTGTCCGTAGGTAGCTAATTACGATCTAGTCACGAACTCTCATTTTTATACTGTGAAAATATCGCAAATGGGATATAATGCCTTTATGGAAATGCTTGAATGATACAATAAATGATTTAGAACAAGTAAGAAAACTCTAGTCGGGCGTCCCGACTAGGATATACCCTGAACCCCGTGCTATCTGAGTTTTTAAAAATACTGCATAATTAGCATTTAGTATAAACGCACACAAAATTAAATTCAATTAATTTTCAATTGTTTAGCCAAAAGCGCGATCTATGTTTCGATAGCATAGCGCCATCCATGTTTCGATTCAATTGAACAGCTGATAATACGCAAATCATAGCGCCATCTACACTAAAACTACACTAAAACTTGCGGGTCTTAGAATATGCTAGATGTACGCAGCTCAATATGTACATGTGTATGTGTGCACATGTATAGGAAAACAATTTGCTTTGCGCTGCTGGTCACATGTTTGGCCGATTGGTCAAATGTTTTGTTTAATAACTTTTGTTTAATGAAATTTTCAACTTATGTTCAACATATTTTATTACATTTTTTCCAATTTTTTAAAATGCAACCCCATCAATTTAGTGGCTTTGAGGGCAACCAACCTCAGTTTAAATATTAGGGGAAATTTGGAGCCGGTATCCAAAATTTAACAAAAATCAAAATTATATAGAATAAATATAAAACTAACAAAAAATTGGAGACTCTAACTTCAAAGACGTGAGAGATATAATTTGACAATGTTTTAAATCGATAACATTAAAATTAAAATAGTTATCGATTTTTTAACAAACTCGATCTTTTCGTGCTATTCACGGACCTACATAAAATTTCAAGTCTCTAGCTCTTATAGGCTCTGAGATCGACGCGTGCATACATACGGACGGACAGACGGACGGACAGACAGACGGACAGGGCTAAATCGACTCGGCCTGTCTCCCTAATCAAGAATATGGGGTCTGCCACGCCTCCTTCTGCCTTTTACATACATTTCAACAAAAAAATTATACCCTGATTTTCCATTTTCAATGGATTCAGGGTATAAAAATTTATAAAAATAATATGATGTCTGTTGTCCCATCTCTTCGGTCCTCTCGCCAGCAGTATATTATACATAATTGTATGTAGAATTTACTTGCGATAGGCTAAAAATATCTGCAGAACTGCAAAAATCGCAAAGAAATTCTTTAAAGAGTATACAAAAGAAGGTAAATATTTTTGAATTTTTATTCTATTCTGAAAATGTAATTATAATGTAATGTCATTTTTCAGTTGATAATGGAAGATCATATGAATATTGTAGCACATATTTATGATTTTTTAGCATATCATATATTGAGAGGCAGTAATTGATTGCCACTCGGTGTCTTACTAGATGTCTACTGTGTCAACTAGACCAATTAACACTAGAATTATAACATATACAGAGCTGAAATGTAGTAAATGTTATGAAAACACCGAAAATTTAACCAAATATCTTTAAATTTTTAATATATAAGCTCGCACTAGAGAGTTGCTCTGAGCGCTCCCAATCTAGGCGAAAATCCACGCGAAGCCGGGTCGCAGTCGCTACTACACAATATATAGGGGCTGAAAAATGCCGATATTATATTGCTAATGAGAATAATCTTCACTTTTGACGATGTTTGACATGTAAACTTACGAGACATGAGCACCAAAAGCAAAGTAATATAAGTTTTTATCTATATTTTTGAAGGTTATATTTTAGAAAATAAGTTTGAGATCGTTCTTGAGATTGACGAGTCCTTACACCACACACAAAGAGATAGACGTATCACGCTTATACTTGACAGTGTTTAATCTTTTGTTGGTTTTGTTAATAAAACAAAATAAATAATAACATTCTGATTTTAGTGTGTATATTAACATTTCTATACTTTATTTAGTAATTTTCATTCCATGTTAATAAGTAATTGGAGTTTCTATATTAAGTTCTCAACATAAGAGAAATAAACCTTTACATCAAAGGTTCGTGGCTTTGAAAATACAAATGTTAAAATTATTAAATAGTCTCCTGTTGGTAATGGAAGTGGAAATGTATCGATGTTTAGATAAAAATCTTTAACTCCCTGATGTCCCTGTTAGTTGAAAAAAGGAGACTAAAATTTTCGATATTTCAGATCTGAGTATTACTTACGCTATATGGACAGGTATGATTAATTGTTGAAAACTCTTTGAAGATTTCATGTATCGTTTTAACAACGGGATTGTTGGGCTTACGCAAATATTTACAGGCATCGAGTGTAATATCGAAGAGCCACGGCTTATAACCATTTGCCTTTTTCAGAACTTGAAGTCTCAGGTCTGCTATATGAACCGTATGTAAAAATTCTGTATCAATATTTAAGATGGTTTTGTTGCGTTGCAGGGCCTTTAGTCGGCATTTATTTATAACAACCCACGACTTGTTATATGAAGTGCAGACTACATTTGTCAGTTTAATTGAAGCACCATCCTGGAAGAAAAGAGTGCACAATTAGTAAAGGCTAAACGTACTTGAGTCATTTGATTAACTTACATTAAAATTGGTTGCCAACATTAGCAAAACACTTGATAAAAGCAAACAATTCCAGTAAACTCTATACCTGACTTTTACAGTCATGTTTGGACGATCGGTCTATGTCTATTACTGTTCTCTACTCAGGTTTCTTCCTAAAATATCATTTTTATACTGTGCAACCATTGGAATCGGGGTATAATGATTTAATGGAAGTGTATGCATGATTAATGACTTATCCCTTTTTAAGATCACTTGAGAAAAATGCATGTACATACTACCCCTTCTTCATAGTATTTTGTCTTTGTAAATCGGGCCCTTCTAACAGCCGTATAATATAATATTATAATACTGTAAAGAGGAATCAAAAATTTTAGGTAGGGAATACAAAAGTTGGTAAATAATTAAAAAATGGGATTCTAATGGTTTAATTGTTTATTATTATAAAAAACATAATAGATTTTAATTGCCCTGATTAGGCACACGTATAACTATAATAATAATATAATATTTGTTTGGATATTCATGAAAATATATTCATGTATATCGGGTCAATTAAAAACTATTGCATTTTTATGCAAATTTACTTTTTATTTTGTGATTATCACAAAATAAATAAGATTTAAGTGGGGACATAACCAATTTTATGCTTCAATTGAAATTGAATAATTTTATATTGAGTCTTCAATAAATGAAAAGTAAACCTTTGCTTCAGCGGTTGGTTGCCTTTGAAAGTAAAAAGGCTAGAAAAATAAATCGAGGCACTTAAATTTGATTTTTACTTACGATGTATGGACATGTGTGATTAAATGTTGAAAATTTCTTTAAAAATTCCATAAATAAACTTGATAGCGGGATTCTTGGGCCTTTGCAGATATTAACAAGCATCAATTGTGACATCGATTAGCCAAGATTTGTAACCGTTTCCTTTTTTTAGGATTTGCGCTCTCACGTCGATTATATATGCCGGATATAACATTTCCGCGTCAATGTTTAAAATGGTTTTATTCCGTTGCACGGCCTTCAGTCGACAAAGATTTACAATAACCCTGGTTTTGTTAAAGGAAGTGCAGACTGCATTTGCCAATTTAATGGTAAGGCCATGCTGGAAAAATAATTATTAAAATATGATTTAAGATTTCACGTACTTGAATGATTCGTTTTGATTACATTGAGATTTGTGTTCAACGACAGGAGCGCACTTGAAAGAGAATAAATAGTCAAATGATTATTTCAGTGTGTACATTAACACATCTATTCTTTATTTAGTAATTTTTATATCATATTACTTAGTATATTGAAGTATTTATATTAAGTCTTCAACATATGAAAAGTAAACCTTTACATCCAAGACTAGTAGCTTAGAAAATAAAAATGTCAAAATTAGTAAATAGTCTCCTGTTGGTAGTCGAATCGGAAATGTATCGATGGTTAGGTAAAAATCTTTAATTCCCTGATATCCCTGTTAATTAAAAAAAGAACATTAAAATGTCGACAATTCAGATCTGAGTATTACTTACGCTATATGGACAGGTATGATTAATTGTTGAAAACTCTTTGAAGATTCCAAGAATCATTTTCACAGCGGGATTATTTGGCCTACGCATATATTTACAGGCATCAAGTGAGATATCGATAAGCCAGGGCTTGTAACCATTTGCCTTCTTCTGGACTTGAAATCTCAAGTCAATTATAGTAGCTGGATGTAAAAACTCCGCATCAATATTTAAGATGGTTTTGTTGCGTTGCAGGGCCTTCAGTCGACATTGATCTACAACAACCCAGGATTTGTTATAGGAGTTGCAGACTGCATTTGTCATTTTAATGGAAGCACCATCCTTGAAGAAATGGGTGTAAAATTAGTAAACGCCTAACGTACTTGACTTACTTACATTGAAATTGATGTTCAGCATTATCAAAACACTTGATAAAAGCAAACAATTCCAGCAAACTCTATACAAGACTTTTGAATTCATATTTAGACGATCGGTCTATATCGACGACTTTTTAGTATCTCTATGTTGATGCTTCCTTTTATACTCTGATTTCATAGAAAATTAAGCGGTATTTAATTGTTTTGGGTTGTATGATAGTATAATTAATTTTTATTTAACATGAAGTGCTGAGTGTAATGAGCCTCATCTGTCAGTCTGTTCGCCCGGCAGTCTCTCGTTTGTCAATATGTCTACAGTTTTAACACTTTACATATGGAACTTTAGTAAGAACTATGTATTCCTCTAGAATTTAGTTCGAGGGTATCTCCTCGTCGGGCAGCCACTACTAGAACAGTCATAATTGATTTCAAAAATTCATACGTTAGTTGCGCTTCAGTAAATAGATTTTCTCTTTACTTAGCGTGGTAACAAAATTTTGGTTACCTTTTATTTTATTTTTCTTCTCAATAAATATCACTAATATATTTTAGTCGCGGCCCATTGACTTTATAAAAAATTGTAGTGAAAAAAGCAAATATTAAAATATCGATATTTTAGAACGAAGTGGAAATGTTGTCAACAGATTCGCACTTCTTTTTAACAGTTGGGCAAGCCAATATTTCTATACACTGATTTTTGTGTGCCAACTGTACGAATTCTTGAATATTCAAAGTATTCAACTGGGGGGCTAAATTGTGTTTGAATTAGGCAATTGCTACAGGAGTACGTGAGTATACTAGATACAAGCTATCGCGTATATTAAGAAACTCTGATCAGCCCAAGATCAGTGTATCTCCTAGTCGGGTAACGTTTCTTATTTGTTTGCTATTCGTGAATGGATATCAAACATATTTTTGTTACGATGTATAAAAACATCATATTATTTTTAGCTTAACACGAAATTCGAAACATTAGTTACACTTCAGTGCACGTTTTGATATGTTCTGAGTAAACAAGTTTTTTATATGCGCCCAGTAATTAGCTTCAAATGTTTTTTGTATCTAGATGTAAAGAGAAGACGATATGACGCATACCTGAGTATAGATTTTCTCTTATCTTGCTTTCAGAGCAAGATTTTCCTTTTTTGCATTTAAACTAAATGCTTTACAGCTGCAGTTCGTGAAGATGCATTTTGCACAATGTTAAAATACCCAATTTTGCCCATTTGTGTATACAGAGAATATCTATTTTTTCTTCGAATGCAATGTAAACATTCAATAAAGTAGCAATTTGTGCAATCAAGTATAATCACAATGTTTGCCCATTTCATTTCAAGGCAAATATTTTGAGCTCAGCTTTAAAATCGTAAAGTAAACAAAATATTTGTAATGCGTCTCTGAAATGTGCAAGAAATTAAATATTTTATATCATTAAGCTTATTGTGAGACATTCGAAATGTTTTTCACCTTTCGATTAGCCCTGGGGCTAGTCTTTGCTTGCTTGAATTTCAGTTTGTCAAACGGTAACCATCTCGCCAGCGCTTGAATACACTTGAAATATATTTGTTTACGCGCTAAAATGAATAGTTATCGAGATATTTACACCTGCATACAGGCACACACGCGCAGCAGTTCAATAAATAAAACACTCGAATGCATTTAGAAAAATCGCATTTGGGGCTTTACTGGTAGCTGACGCTCACACACACGCACACAGCCAGACATACGCACACACACACAGGCACTGATATACGCAGCACCATTTCGAGGCTTATTCTGGCTCTGAGCGTCTGGTGAAAGATGGCATTGCCACGAAATGCAGTCGAGTTGTTTACGCGATTTGTAGCTGTGGCCCATGCTGAACTCGTCCGGAATTTCAATGGATTTTGTGTGTCGACGTTTTGGACAAGTGCGGGTAATTTTTGCGTTCTATCATGACAGGTATTTTTATATGGAGGGAATTAAAGTCGTACGCCGATGCTCGTACGGCTGATGTGTTGAGTCATAAAATAAATCAGAGAGCTTGACACAAGCGTCGATGTTAAATCACGCCAATGGCATATCGAGGGTTCCACGCAATTGAACCACCCCGTTGCCATTTCGCAGTATTGATATCTATGTATTGCCACTACACACACTCACACACACACACACCCACACCCACATATGCATATGCCATCAAAATCGACAATAGCAATTACCTCTGAGAAATGTTGCTAATTTAGACATTGACTTTTATATGATTCCCTCTTTTGTTTGTTTACGTTTCATGTATTCGGTTGCCTGGGTTAGGCTCGAGCTTGGTATTCCAAAGACACCATGACTGGCCGAAAAATAATGTTATTCATCATAATTACTGGTAATAGGCAAGTGTGCTTAGCTCAAGAGGCAACTTGGGTGGCAATGGGGGGAATGCGAAATGAACCTAGTTAAATTCAAAGCACAGCACGTGCTGTGGCTTCGCTTATCACTCAAAGAGTTCAACTTCATCATGCAAATACCTTTAATTGGACGCATAGGCAAAGTGTGAATTTAATTTGAGATTTTTGACTATGTACTTTGCGTTGAAACCGGAATCGTTATTGGACTTTTAAATCAAAGTTGATAAAACTGATTTATGGCTGAAAGTCCACAATATTTTTCTTTACGATGCTCAACATGAAACAAACTTTTTTTGTAGACATCCAACATAAAAGCTCGATATACATGCTAGCTATAAAATTGAACAAGCTTTCCATATGTGGAAATATATGTGTGTAAAGCTGTTTTCAGAGTATATAGTGTATCATTAGAGGTTAAAGTCGCAGTTGACTTAAAAAGTAGACATAAGTAGAATAAGACATATACAAAATAGCGAAAAGAGTGGATAGAGGATATATGATACAGGAAAATATAGAGTATAGATGATAAAGAATAAAGGATAGAAAATAGAAGATAGAGGACATAGGATATAGATTTTGGGGGCAGAGGGCTCTACCTCAGATGAATGATAGGTAATAGACAATGGATGATAGAGGACACAGTATCGAGGCTAGTGAATAGAGAATAGATAGATTGAGGTAATGGTAGAATACAGAGATGACGGTTGACAATAAAGCGTTAAGAGTACATTGTCCAGGGTCATGAGTCTGAACAACTTATCAATCAAGCGTTTATTAATAACAATTTCTTTATTATTGTTATTAGCACTTCTGTGTAACGGATTAGTGTTCAAGCCATACATGCTTTATATGTATGTGTATGGAATGAATGTGTATATAAATGCTTGTTTTCCAATCATTGAGGCACACTCAGTAGCTTGCGAGACGACTTGAATTATTCCGTCGTTTGTTTGCTTATGTATTCTTGGTACATATGTATTTCAGTTAATAGATTTTAGCTTTTTACTGTGCGAAAAGATACAAAAGCAAGATACAGATGCAAACAGCGCAGCAAACACGCTGGCAATTACGTGATTGATGGCTGCGCCGCGATTAAAGTTCTAAGAGTGAGTGTACTGTAGAATATTCGCTTTGCCGTCTACAGATTGGCAAGAAAAATAAAACAAAAAGGGGAAAATTACTGAGCTGGTAAATTTATGAGCGAACAACTCCAAACGACGTCTCGGGCGGACAATGCAGGCATACCAATTAGGATCAATTGACGGATATGAACTGGACAATGGACAGCGATGATTCAATCGCTCCACAGGCTCGATTTGGCGTTCCCCCTGCAGTCGGGTAAACCAAAATTAAAGCCAGCTACAAATAAGTAAGATGTTAAAGAGACGGGAGCGCCGAATCCGGGTATAGCCTAAGTTTTACGGCAGCTTAACCACTTCTTATAGACCTACAACAGCAAGAATCAAGAAGTTAGAGTGGTAAATGGGAAATGCCCTCCAAATGAGAATCAACAATCGACATTGGCTTAGTTTTATGAGATTTTCAGCTATTAATTCTGCTTCGGGGCATAAAAGCCACGTTTAGTTCACGCTTGAGAATATTAACATCAAGCCCAACTACCAAATACGATTTGCAGGTTTACTCAGGTTATTAATTAACAGTTTCGTTTTGGTGACGCTCGCTGCTTCTGCTCTGTCTATCTACAGTGCCACTCAATATGAATTACGCTTGTAACAGTGCTCACATCTGAGACGGTAACGGCGACTGCGACAGAGAGAGAGAGAGAGAGAGAGAGAGAGAGAGAGCGAGAGAGTTGTTGAATGTTACTGAGACGGACGCTTGCTACCCCAAAGCTAGGCTTGGCTTCGCTGGCGCTGCAGTCGGCGTCATACGTCATAGGCAAACGCAGCGACAGAGGCAGCGACGGCGGCAGCGGCAGCGGCAGCGACAGCGTCAATTGTTACCAAGTCGTGTTCGAGCCTCTGTTTGGGCCCCTGTTCAGGTGTTGTCGTTTTTGCAAGCCACACTCGAGCTGAGTCGGTTTTCGTCTGCCTGGCAGCGTGGTTCTGAAACGCGTTCAATTCGTTGGGAAATAAGCTCGGTTCGCTGGTTCGGTGGTTTCGGTGGTTTCGGTGGTGTGCTGTCGCACTAAACGCCAAAAAAGATTCAAGTTGATTTTCCTGAAATACGCTTTCGACGGTGAGTTGGCTGCCAATACGGGAACCTGGATTTTTTTTTGCCACTGGACAGCTCAATTGTGTAACATCGGGGCTCTGCGTGAAAATCGTGAAAATTTCGAAAGTGCGCAACCGATTGCAGCGAACACAATTTGGATTCACACACTCCCAGCATACAGGAAGTTTTCGATTCGCGAAAAGCAATTCACTTGGCAAGATTGAAATTTATAGGTTAATTGAAAAGCTAATAATAAGGAGATTCGATTGAAATCGTTCGATTTCTGGAATTCCTACAACTGAGTAAGCTAAGCTCAAAATATGCTCTACAATTTAATTACTCTAAGCGACACATCGAAACTGCATCATACTAAATACTGAATTTTCGTAAATCAGAAATTGTATGAAATATGTTGATTTGCCCACAATTTTCTGTTATGATGAAATTTATAGTTTATCTGATAAATATATTGCATTACTAACGAAAGGTCGTTAGTAATGCAATACATTTATCAGATAAATACATTTTCATTTTTTGATTTCAAACATATTCGTCAAACAGAACGTATATCGAGTTTGGACTCTTGAAAACAATTTGAATTATGACTATCAATAATTCCCGTAATTAAACACTCATAAAGAATATTTCTCGGTAACACATACGACGTGTTGCGCAATGTTCACATTGCATTGTGAAAATAATATTATTATTTTGTGTGATAAAATGTGTTTGTCTGCCCATAAGCAAATTCTGAAATATTTTCGCAACTTAATTGACTTAAGTTCTGTTTCGTAAAATATTTGTTCTCAATCATTTATACCTAATTTATATCTGTGCTACCTGGCGTATACGTACTCTATGCATTGCCTAGTCAGCAGCTCTTAATGATAGTTTAAATATGTGGAAATATTTTCTTAGACAATTTACGTGTAAATGTTTTCGTCTATTTATAGATGTGGTACACAAAAATGTATTTATTGTGATATATATTGAATAAAAATGTAAATAGATTTTGTAGATTTTTAATTGATACATACATGTTGTATATTTTTGTTCTACCATTACACATCGGAGAAAATTATTGAAATTATAATTTTAATCTATTTATATATTTTAAATTTAATATTTTGTTATTAACTCTAATTGTTTTATCACTTATAATTTTAATTATGGATAGTTATTATTATTTAACAATTTATACAAATTGCTTATTTAGACAATATAAACTTATAAATAATCGAGTATTCAGCATTTTAAATGAAATTTTAGTATTTTCTATTCTGTTTATTATTGAATAATTTTGATGTTCAATTATTAAAATTGTCTTTACATTTAATTTAAAAATAAGTGAATAAAATATACAATTTGGCTAATATAAGTTAGACTGATCGAATCAAATTGAATTGCAATCAAGAATTGAATAGAATGGACTAGCTTAGCAATTTGATTTTTAAATTGAATTCATAAAATGAATTGACGTATATTTGTGCAGTTGCCGCTCTCTTGAGATTAATTCAAGCATGTTAATATTTTGCACGTAAAACTATCAAATGCTTACATTCATACATTAAGTTATATATGTATGTTTGTGTATGTGCGTGTGTTTGTGTGTGTGCCATTTTGATTTTCAGCTAAGTAAAAACCTTGAAAAGCTTAATCGATGCAAATATTGAATCAAAGTCAAACAGCATTAAACTTGCCGAACTTTACCCAGCGTCTGAAAAAGTTTGTTTTTCCTTGCAAAAAGCGAGAAAAAAATGCATCAGCAACGAGCGAGACAGACTGACAGACCGGAGGAGAGAAAGAGGGAGAAAGAGAGAGAGTGGCTGTGCAATGAAGAGTGAGAGGGAGAGACTCATAGACTGTCAGGCTAAGGCTAAGGTTGTGGCTGGTGTCAGAGCTGTAGAAGTGTGGAGCCAAGGCTTTAGCCAAAGGTTTTATGAATGAGCGCAGCGTAGCGCAAATATTTGACAAATCCCGCGAATGCGCTGCTTACTTATGCTGTCGTCACGTCTGGATTCGATGGGTAGCCGGCCAGTCATACTGATGAGGATTGCAGGAAGCTGTGGCTGACAGCATTAAGCTGTAACTGAAGCACAAGCCGAAAGTCCTACCAGATAAGCACATGTATGCACAAGCACAAATGTATTGCAGTTTGCCACTGTCCAAGGTGAAGTTTGAGAACAAAACCAACAAACAAAAAAAAAAAACCAACTTAAATTTGCATTGCAATTTAATCGAGGTGTAATTTATATATCGCACCTTGTGCACTTTTTGCTGCATTCAATTTGTGTGGCTCGTTTGCCGCCGCTGCTGCTGCTGTTGTTTATGCAAGCTGCGACTCGAGGCGCACACCAAAGGCAAGCAAATGGGCGCACAATGCCCCCAGAATAAGGCACAGATGCAGATTCAGATTCAGATTCAGCAACAGTAACAGAAAACACACACATGCAAACACCGACACCGACACCGACACAGACACAGACATCGACTAACAACGCTAACGAGTGCAGCCGCGTATCTGTATCTTACGGTTAGCCCAGGTAACACACACCTGAAATGCTGAAATGCGCCAATTTGTATGCAACTGGCGTTAATAGTGTAATCCGGCAGCAGCAATGCGTTGCACAAAGTTGGCAAGCAGCCCCCAGCTCCAGCCACCAGCCCCGCGGCTTAAGCAACGCCAACAGAGTCCAAGTCGAGGTCGCCGCCAAGCCAAGCAGCTCACCCCCCAGCTGCTACGTGAGATGTGCAGTAGTATAAAATTGATTTGTAATCGATAAATGTGCGAATATTGCGCATACGTTTAAATCAACAATCAAAACATTTGCCTGGCATTTGCCGCTTTTGCATGCACACGATACCAAAAGATATGAATTATATACATACATATATATCTATATACGTGTATATGTTTATCTGGCAACTGGCAAGACTTTGGCACGCCAATTCTTTGGCACTTTAATTATGTACGTGCGACTGGTGCTCATGCACTTTGCCTGGTCGCGCCGCCTATTTCCACAGTAAAAATTGAAAAATCAAATACAAGGAAAACCACTCGCGCTGCAGCAACCGCCGTCGCTGCATTTGTAGCTGTTGCACTTGCAAGTAGCTGCTGCCAGCGACAAGGTTAGCGCATTGGCGTTTATTTGGGGCTTCTGCTGGTCGCCAACGAATTCTAAACGAAGCGTTGATTCATCATAGCACAATGCCAAGTATTAATCTTGCAGTAAATACATTCACACACACGCACACACGAACAACGTCGCCAGCTTCTTGTTAGATGTGGTTTTGTTTTTAGTGGCCAACAGCTTTGGCATTAACAAATGTTTAATTGCAATAAATGCACCGGAATACCTTGACTGTGCTTATGCTATGCCTTGCCTGCGCTTGAGCTTGAGCATGGCAATATCCATTCAAAACGTGAAGAGCTGTGGGCTGGCTTGCTTTTGCCATAAGACACATCGATGGCCAGCTATCTCTGTGGCCATTTTGCTGGCCGAAGAGCGCTCTCAAAATTAAATTATTTATGCCTTTGGCTATGGCCTATGAAAGGTTAAACGTGTTAAATGCATCCATGCAGCACGTTCCATTGCCCGAGTTTCCCTCACATTTACAATTTTCGCTGTATTTTGCCTTTGTCAACTGTTTTTTGGTTCGCATTTAACCTGCCGTGTTTAATAAGCCAGCGACCACTTACTGCCTGTAATAGCTTCTTAATTATGCACTTGACCATAAACATTTTGGCCAGCTCCACGTTTCGCCGGCCAGCATAAGCAATTGGGTCATTACCATTCAGCCTAGCTGGCTAATGCTGCTGCCAGAGACCTTGACTTAGCGTGTACGTAAACACACAGATTTACAGGTCGTCAAACGTGCAGAGCAGTGTACTAAAACTTACGTGCTGTCTATGTGCAGTCAAGGAATCATGCTTAACGATCAGACTAAGCACAGTAATTCATGGTCTATCTTTAATAGTTTGTCCAAACCCATTTATCAATTGTTAAACATTTTTTATTTGTTATTGTACATTTTATACATTTTGTTTTAAGCTTTGAGCTTCATGCTTTAAAGTTTTTAATAGCTTATTAAAGACAAACTTCATCGTGGCCCCAAGTCTTTTCCTTTGTATGATTTTTCCTTAATATGACTTAACTTTAAACTTCTTTATTTTACGCACATACATAGTTCACATGGTGGTTACACAAGTTAAATCAAAAATTTAAATAAAGCAGAAGGAAGATATCAGTCGGATGCAGTCGACTTTATTATACTCGTTCACGGTTTTCGCACAGTCGGATGCGCCATTCCCTTATAGAACTATATTTGCTTAACAATTATAGAGTGTTTTTTTATCTGTGAGACTTTGGGTTACTCTATATATAAAGATTTTTTCAGTTGCATACACCCGATGGAACGTATGTAAATCAGCTTAAGTCCATCTACACAAAGAATTACTCAACTGCAACTCACTTGTTAAGCTCCCGATTTGAGTTACAAAATGCTTTAGTGTGAAAGATACATGATATTGTGCGCTCTGGAAGCCGTAGCGCCAGAACATACATATATGTATATATATCTCAAATTTAAAAAGATTAACTTCGCTTATATATTAACATTTAGCCCATATATGTAAAGTAATAATTGTAAGGATCTATATACTCTTTTCAAACCATGAACGAGTGAAAGACTCGGTTTCATTTACTTGAAGTTCAGCAAGCTTGTAAAATAAACTAAATATTCGAGAGCCAAAAGAGGTTGGCTTCAGGTGTATATATAAATTTAATTAGTTCATTAATTTCTTGGCATACTTATAAACGATATGCTTCTATGAATTTCACTATGTTTATATATATATCTTTATTTAACCTGAATTTGTGCGCTACCTTTAATCACAACTTAACTGACATTACTGTTATTTAATTTTGTGTGCATTATCTGTGTCATGCGGTTAGTCTCTAGATATTACTATAGAGGCAATTAAAAAATATCTCCCGTCTACCGAATAGTGAAATTAACACACACACACACACACACACACGCGAAAACTGCCGTAATTTAAGCGAACAGCAAATCAAATTGAGGTAATAATGTTGTTACTTTTATTGAATTAATAATTCTGTACCTTAATGAATGCATAATTGAATAATAAACTACAAGCGCACGCCCGCCCCCTCTAGGGAATACATATTTCTACCTAGATACGGTTTGACCGTGTTGCTGTAGTTGGCGTTGCTGCTGCGTGTTTAATTTGTTAACCTTTTAACTTTTGTGCACTTTAGCTGAGAGCCGCGGCGAGTCCGCGAGCAATAAAAATGAGTTGGATCTCATTAAGTAATCACATGGAATATTTCCGCAGCCAATTAAACACGAAAGCCGCAGCTTCGGATGCAAATACCAGACAGGCTGACAGATAGATGGACAGGCATGGCATGCTGATACATATACGAACATAGTCACAGTTACAATTACAGTTACAGATACAGCTATAGATACGGCCGCAGATAAAGATACACTCGCATATGGAGTAACAAATACAATTAAATTCGATTCAGGAAGCATTTATACAGTTTGCATTTACATGCCCATACATACATATATATATTTTTCCATGATGTCGCCAATTTTTGTAGGTTTTTTATTACCCTGTATGGGTTGAGCATTGATGAAGCGGGTATGCTATACTTGTTAAAGAATGAGTTAAAGAAATGAGGTACTCAAATACACATATTTATATTGAAATATAAATGCATTGCAGAATGAAGTTGAATGTACACGATCTGAGATATAGGTAGGATTATCATATTGAATTCATATATTCTATAATTTAGTTCAAGCGAGAGAGATTACGTATTCATATAGGTATTTAGATAATACAAATAAGAACTTTTTTTATTTAAAAGGATTTTTAAGAGGTAGTAATTTTAGAATTTATAAATATATTTTTAAAATAATTAACTAATCATATTCCACCAGCTCAAATATTTTCTTATAATTCCTTTGGGGAAAAATTTGGAGTTCCTACTTGAAAAGCTAATTTAGTTTCGGATTTGGAGTTTTCGGGAAAACAGAGTTGCTATTCACAGATGCATAAGTGCATCTGTAGCCTCTACATGATATAATGAAATATGTTAACTAATTAGGGTACTTGCACGTCAGTCACGGATACTTATGAGTCAGAGTTGTCTCTTTTGGGTTGTGTCAACGACATAAAAATGCAGCCGGGTATCCGCTGATAAACGAAATATTTCCAGTAATGGAAATTTAATATGAGTGTATTTTGACTTCGACATGAATAGCATTGAGTCCAGTGTATTGTCCTATGCTAATTGCTTATATGTAAGAGCGATCGATTGAGCCGGTTTCATCCGCTTAGTGCAGAACCTGAAAAACGTACTGAAACCTGCCATTGAGCGGCAACTTCCGCAAACAAAAGTTTTCGCTGAGTATTATTTACGACTGCAGTTGGTAAGATTGCCTGCCTGCCTGCCGGCTGTTGGTTACGTTACGTTACGTTAGATCTGGCCGGTTGCACCACAATAAATACCGCGACCGAACAATTTCCAAGACAATTTCAGAGTCTCAATCGCATGGCGAGCCAATTGCAGTCTCTATCCAAACAGCTGGCTTGACATCATTTCGCAGCCACGAAATGTGGCCAAACCGACAGCCAACTCTGGCCGCTCAAACACCTGACTGACCGGGCCGTCTGACTGACTGACAGAGAGGCGCGTCGTCCGACAGGTTCCAACCTGATTAAGACTGCTAACCGCTCGCGAATCGAAACGTCGTCGGCGTACGCATGGCAGCGGCGTTTTATTAAGTAAGTGTATTTAGCCAGTTAGCTGCTGGCTTCAATCTGATTGCCTATTTGTATCTCATGGATACGTTGTGTTGCATTTCACATTTGTCTGTTTGGCTTTGCTATATCTTCGGCCCACTACCATTTCGGTTGTTCAGTTTGTTTGCACAATTTATGCGCAACAGTCGCCAATGCTGTCGGTTCACAGTCTTTTGCCATCCCCCTTTACTTTCCTCAAAGTACCGCACGCACAGCTGTCCCATGTCCACAGTCGACTGGCTAGCCAAAAAGTTTGTATCTTTTTTCGAATTTCCAACCCGACCGAACCGACGTGCGTATCTGTGTGTGCACATATTAGCCACAGAAACCACATCCAAAACTACATATATGCATGTGTATATGTATATGTATGCATGGCAGCAGCACTGATACTAACTAAAACCCAACACCATAGTGACTACCAACTTTCAGCTCGTAAATAAATCAAAGCAATGCCACGCACACAGTGGGCGAAAATAAAAAAATATCCCACATAATAATACAAATATTGCTTTAAAATGTACCCCAATTAAGCGCTCAAATTTACTATAAATTTGTTTGCCTGGGCAAGTGAACAAACCTGAACCAGAAAGCCCAAGCCCGTTGCACAAAAGACTGGAATGAGCACAAGGTCTGGTCGAATTGCATTTTGCTTTTTTGCCAGCTGGAGTTCGTATTTTGGGGGCTATCTGCAAATGTGAATTCTAAATAAACCTGAGTTCGAAGATAACAATTTAATGTATTTGAATATATCAAAGTCCAGAACATGTAACTGGCCTCAGTAATTTTGGTTTTGTATTTTGGCATTTAAATGATATGAAATATAGTAGAAATATACAGAAAATTTTTAGAGAATGGACTTCTTTATTTACTTATATTATATTCGCCTTTCTGTTTTTTTTTATTACGTATCAAACAAATTTAATTAAATTTTTTTTATACCTGTATACTTTAATACCATATTCTCTCACATTCTTTCTCTCATGCTATCCCCTCGGACTCCAGCCACTGTACACGGGTTGGCTCGCTTGGCTCCCTTAGTTTTTTATATACACTTGCGTGCTTCTTTTGCGCTTTGGTAATTTGTTTTAAATATTTGTTTAAAATATCAAAACGCACGACAACACACGTACACATTTGTACGTGGTTTCTAACAGATATATGTGAAAATAAAAGTTGTTTGCTAGGAGTGGTGCTTCCATGGGGTTCTCACCACAAAAAAACGAAATACAAAAAATAAACTGCCCATTAAATCTGAAGCCCTTCCATTGACACCCGCACACACACACAGACACACATACATAAGCACTATTCAAAAATGTTGTGCTCACCAGAGTGAGATGTCCATAACGAGCGGTCATGCTGCGTACATAGGTGATTCTTAACGGTTACCCAAAACGTGTGGCGATCTGGCTTTCCATTAATTTCGTTGTTGTTGTTTCTATACAAATTTTGTTATGCATTACGCAGCTCTGTGATGTCGAAACGTGTGCGCGAGTTTTCTTCCTGTGCTTCGCTTACCAATCGCGGCCCAGTCCCAGTTTCAAAATCTTCCGTTTAAGCATTTTCGTCAATATACGTGATATAATTTGTGGGTTACTTTCGTAGCTGGCCTAGCAACTGGCCTCCAGCTCAATTAATTTCATTTAAGTATATTCACATATCCATATCCGTTGTAAATATTAATAGATTTGCCCGTTTTCTGATAAGTTTTCCATTTACGCTCTTATTCAACGCTGTTTATCTTAATTGCAGTTAATTGCTCAGTCCATTTATTATTATAATTCGAAATTTGCATAGGCGCGAATAGTTCATTTAAAATACATTTTCAAACCTGTTCAAGGTTGTTCTTACTTTACTAGAGATCGAGGACTTTGTTTTCATATGTGGTAAGCCAGAGCACATTGCAGAAACCACTTAGGATATTACTTGCATTGAATGCCATTGGCAGAGATACAACAACCGAAGGAGAAAAGTCACAGCAAAACAATGGAAATAGAAGTTCTTAACACCTCGAAGACCCAGTGCCCTTCACACAACGGTTCATGGGTTCACTTTACTATATACTACAATATGTCAGTCCTTTATTAGACATTGAGTTCCATGTTTTCAGACATGGTAAGCCATAACTCATTGGTAAAGAGGTTTAAGTTATTACTTCCATTGAATGCTGTTGGCAGAAGTACTTCAAACGAAAGAGAAAAACCACAAAAATGCAATATGCACAAACATTTTCAACACCTCGAAGACATAATACCCTTTCCATAAAAATCGCAAGCTGACCTTAACTTTCTTTAGCTTCCATAGAAGAAATTCGTTTATTTTCCGAATCGAAATTTAAAAAAAAAATTAGATTTGATTTGAAAATATGTAAATAAAAGTATAAAATAAAAAAAAAATAGAACTTTACAGTAAAGTTAATACATATAGAGTGATATATATGCAACTCTCTAGAGTAGTGTGTAGGAATGCAAACCGCTGCAGCGGATAACACACAGATCATATCGCAATGCAAAGTCCTGAGGGTTTAAAATGTGAAAAATAAAACAAAATCAAATAAAATAGCACGTATTCCATACAGACATATAGCATGCTGCTAATCACAAAATCTGTGTGCGTTTGGTGGGATCTCTTTACATTTACATTTCCATTTATGAAATATATGGTGAGTGACAGGAGCAAGAGGAAGTCGGTTAAGGAAGGACAGAAGGACATCCGCTTATATTAAAATCAAATATCTAGTAAGCTGGCTTCTCTGACTGAACATGAGTGTTGGCTGTTTAAATAGTTGAGTAAATAATAAGCAGCATTAATAGAAATACACGGCCAGAGCGGATGGCGAGTGTACAAAATTTACTTGATGTTCGGATGATTTGAGCAAACAATTATGTCAATAATCTCAGTGCTAATTGCGGTTCTCTCTCGACTTCACGAAAACTGTGCTTCGAATCACAAATGTGCGATGTGCAAGCATATCAGACGCCCTCGTTTTATCAATATTGAAATTCATATAAAAATCTGTCAAAAGCTAAGTGGACATCTGCAAAGCTCCAGAGAGAGAGAGAGAGAGATAGAGAGGGCAGAGGAGGCCAAAGCGAGAGAGAGCGGAAATTGTTGCAGCACTTCAATCACATTTGCATGCGATTGGATTCAATCATTCAATTTGTCCGGTCTCTTATTCAATTGATGGGGACAGCCGACTGGGCGAGCTGGCAGCGGGAACTAGGGCCAGCCGTTTGGCGGCGACCAAGCAATTCATTTATGAAGCCCGAATGCTGCGTTCTTGTATTTATTTTGCGTACAAAGTGCTTTGTATGTAAGCACACACAATTTTGCATTTATGAATGCATATATATATATATATATACATATATATATAAATGCACCCTTAAACCAACAGCCAGCAGCACAGGCAGCACTCCAGGCTAGCCCTTCCACAAACGATTCAGTTATTTTTTATGGTTTCTTGTGCCGTTTTGTTTGATTTTTGTTGTTATTGTTTGTTTTTGTTGCGTTAGTTAAAACATGCAAGTGCAATCGATAAACGCGCGTGGGCGGTGCCTATCTTATAGCAGCACTGCACTCAAAGAAAAGCAGCCAATGGCCATAGACTCATATTCACACACACACATATATACAGCCATGTATACGCAGGATTACAAGCCAGACGAGCGCTTTGGAGATCCCGCAAATATGCGAGTATCGGAGTATCCATGAAATCGATTTAATCATAATCCAGCTTTTACTATTTATTGTTTTGAGCTATAGTATAAATATGGGGATGTATTAATACAAGCACAGAATATTATTCACATGCTTTTGTTGCCGCTGTTGCTACTGCTTCTCTTGTTACTGTTGCTGCCGCTGGACGCCCACATGACTTGGCTGGCATGCCCTGTGCTGGGGCATATTTATGGTTATAGTATGCATAACTGGAGGCAACCATAAAGTAATAATATGAAAGCGGCACGGCCCAAGCCCATTCCCCAAAACCCACTTACAGCGCAGCAGCTACCAATGTTTCACTATATGTATATACATATATATATAGATGTACGTCTAGCTGGAGGCGGCAGCAGGGCAGACGGCTGGGCGGCTGCATTGAAGCAGGAGGCGTGGCAGTTGTAGTTCTCACAAGTATTGCTTGAGCAATCATTGATTTCGGTTCAACTTCGTTTTCTTATGCAAATACGCAAAGCATTTTCTATTTTGACTTGGTCTCGTGCTTCACTCTGTGTGCGTGTGTCTATGTGTGTGTCTGTGCACTTGTGTGTGTCTGAGTGTGTGCAAGTTTTGTTTGAGTTAAAGCTACTGCTAGGGATAAGCACTTATTTGGATTTTATTTTAGTATTTATTAAAAAATATAACTCGAAGAAATCAAGTGGAAATAGGTTTATTTATGTCGGGAATGCACAGCCGGCAATATACCCTAAGATGTTGATTTATTTTACTCATGCTGAGGATAAAGGGAAATGACTTTATTTAATAAAGCTAAAGAGAAAGTTATATATATATATATTCATATATCTGATTTTAAATCAGTTCGTACTGAAGTTAGTCGGCTAGATATATATTCAGCAAGCACATCTTCTGACTGTTACAAACTTTTCAACTGTTACAGCTATGACCCATCTCAATGCTCCAATGATTACAGATCCGACAAAATGCTAAATTGAATATGAATTGTAAACTACATTGTGAACTGTTATTATTTTTCAGCTTCTCCTATTTTGATTGTTGCAGCCAATTGATATTCAATGGGCTCTACACGTGGCCAAAGTAACTGAGGCGATTCCATCAATAAATTTGATAAAAACAACAAATGAAAATAAAGTCAAATTTAATTTTGTAAAATATTCCACTCATACATCGAAATATTTACGAATATGAAGAAAATTATTTACGAATAACAATCAATTGAGCATTATTGAATTTACATTTTCTATAATATATACATATATAAATAGTATAGCATATATATATGTATATGTAGAGATATGATAGCGCAACTGGAGATTAATGTTATTTGGAGGAACGCAACATTCTAATTTATTTAGTGAGCTGCTCGATTTTGAAAAAGATATAAGCATAAATCTGAAATCAAAAGGCCACAAATAAATTTATTTGCATTTTAAAATGAATGAAGTAATAACTTTTATGCTGCATTAAATAAATGTAGATATGGTTGTGTTTCGCTTACATGTGTGTCTATTTTTATGCGCTGCGCAAACATTGTGCCAAGCATTTGATTTTATGGAAATTTTTGATTTGCAACAAGCAAAATAAATTGCATGCAATTTGTGGGCCGCATAAAAATGAGCAACATAAATCCAGTTACCGGTCAGCCAGCCACCCAGCCAACCAGCCAACCAGCCGGCCGTATGCACATGACTCCCGCCGTAGCCAGCTTAGTCTGTTCATATTTCGTATCAAGTATTCGGCTGCACAATTGTATAATTATATGTTGGTCGCAGCTTAATGCTTCTAGCCACAAAACATGCCACACACACAAAATTCGAACTTTGCCACGTTCCAGCTATGGCTTTTGCTGCTCCTGGCTGTGTCTGGTCTGTTTGCAGTTCGTTGTTGGTTTTGAGGGTGCTGCAGAAGCAACGCAATCATCGGAATTAACAATGGAAAAATCAGTGAAATATCTATAAAAAATACAAGAGATGAGACTGCCAGCAAACAGCCAAAATATATATGTATATATATATATATATAGAAAGGGGCAACAATTTACTTTGGGGCCAAAGGCTATTGCCTGGCTGGCTGAATGGTGGGGTTGTCCCCCGATGGGCGGGTGTGGCTATGCGGCGATGTACTAGTGATAAAAAATAATGAGCAAATTGTAGCAACAACGTCTGGCAGTAAAACATCTTTGTGCTACTTTGTCTGGGTCAGTCGGTCGTTCATACAGCCGATGGGGTTGTTGCCAGATTGGCTGTTTGATCTGTTGTTGACGAACACCGCCCAGATTGGGTGGCGCACTCAATGAATTGGGCGTAACAACAACAAATGGCCCTTTAAGCGAGCGTAGCAAATGAATTTCGAAAAGAAATCCAGTCAACACACCGACACACACACAGACATACAAAGAGCACAAACATTTGGCGTGCACTGATAAAGCTACAGAGAGATGCGTCTGAAGAAAATTCCAGCACATTGATTCGAGTGCGAGAGCAACAACAGTGAACACTAAATAACGTGCACAATGCCAAGATAAACGGCCAGATGAGCAACAACAACAAAAACAATGAGGAGAAGAACACTTTGGCCGAACAAAAGCCTTTGTACGTGTCAAGCACTCATTGCTGTCAAACATGCCGCACAGTTGACGATGACGAAACGCAATGCGGCAACGTGTGGGAAAACAATCTGTAACATTTGCGCCTTACGGCCAGTTCATGCCAAGCCGAGCCATGCCATGCCATGCCACGCCGTGGCAGCCCGGCTGTGCTCCGGCAAAGTCAAGTCGGCCGGTTTTGTTGCTACAGAGGTAGCTCATCTATTTATCCAGGCGTTAGCATAGCACGCAAAATACCCAAAGTCAGCCTCATCCACACACACACACACACACTCGCACAATTACAAAGCACACACCCACTGTGCTCCTGCCACGCCCAGCTGCCCTTTCATCCGTGCGCCGCTGCTGACACTTGAGCCGGCAATCGGGCTCAATTGATGTGTAGGCAACCCCAACAGCACCTCCGCACCCTTCACGCTTCAGCCAACCCCCGCAGCTTGCAATCTGGCATTCTCACTCAAACGCTCGCACGTACACACTCACACACACACGTAGGCACGCACGCACACATAACTTGTCTCTATGTGAGTCGTATCGTACTTATAGCAGCCAGTTTTGAAATCCGAGCACTTTGAGCAGCGACAACACCAACAACAACAACAACAACATTAACCGAAACATCATCCACAACAACAATGGCAAATATTAATCGTTAACAATAAATAATAGTCTAGAGGAGCTTTTTGTTGTTAGTTGTTGTTGTTGTTGTTGTCGTCGCTGTTGTTGTAGGCGCTGCTGCTTTATGCATTTGTAGTCGCATTTGTAATACAATTGTTTATGCTTTTGCTTTTGCGGCTTCTTATTGTTGCTGTGTTTTTATGGTTTGTCGCACACACCAATACACATACAAACATATACACACACACATACACTTACCTCCAGGCTAGCCAGCAAAGTGTGACATAGTTTATTGTTATTTTCTTGGGACCTCTTTTGGGCTTTCGCCTGCTTTGTAAATAATTCGTGCTCGCCACGTTTATGACGTGATTTCTTCAGCTATTCATGCACCTTCACACCTCCCCACACTTGAGGAAAAATATATATATATATATATATATATATATATATATATGTTTCTCTATTGTAACGGCTGTTGGTTCATTTCTGGTTTTAGATTACACAGAGAAAAGAGAAAAAATTGAAATCTGAGTAGACTACATTTTATTCGCTTGGCTAAAATTGAAAAGATTTAGCTATATAATACTAATTAGCAAGGATTTACCTGAGATGATTCGTGTGAGGGATACCAAAAGGTGGTTAAATAATTCGCATCAGATATCCATATCAACATATATAAAGACATTTCTATCTCGTCCTAGTTTTAAATTTTATTGCGTGAAGTGAAGGAAATTGCAAAGACAAATATTTTCTACATTTTTTCAGCTGCCAGCATTGAGTACCTCAGGTGCAACTGCAGCTCTGTAACGTTGCTCTGTAATGCTTAAGACTCTTCCACGACGAAAATATTTTTTTTTTAATAAGAACAAAATGTAATTGAAGTATAATATTCTTTTCTCATTTCTTATTGAATTTCCAACCCTCTGGGGTCGTCCAGTGTGCTGATAACCGCTCACTGGCTGGTTAGTTGTTTGTCCTGCAAGCAGGAGAGCAACAGTTTACATTGCCAATCCGGCATGGTTTTTATAATAATATGGGAATTTACGATTTTAAGTAATTGGTAGTCATTTTTCTTCCATTAAGAAGAGTTTTTCTATATCGGATTATATTCGTTTACTAAATGAAAGAAGAAAGTATGAGCAGCAAGGCATTATTGCTTACTTTCAAAGACAAGAACAGCGGATGAAAGCTTAAAGTTTGTCAGACATAAATATTGTTACGTCAGCATAAATATTGTTAACTGAAACATGTATATGTGGATGGATGTTTAGCAAGGTTATGCGTATCATTAAGAGTCATGAACAAGGTGTTGAATAACAGTTTGGACGGTCGATACAATCGCAACTGATAGAAGGAACATGAACTTAAATAACAAACCGGTTTAAAGAAATTTTACAACTTTATATTTGTATAAGTATATACATACTTCTGCTATAACTTTACAGCTACATATAATTTTTGGCCTTCGCTAATTAGTGTGCTTGTTGCACGAAGCCATCTACATGCAATTAGGAAAACGCAAAACAATAAGGAAAATTGAACATGGGTGAAACAAGCTTAATGCAGTTAACAGGTTAAATGCAAGCGCATACAAATGAAAAGGTGAATTGACTCATGCATTCCTTTAAATTGCATACCTACCGTTTTCTTTGAGAGATATTTTTCTTTATTGGCATTAAAAAAATTTAATTTAAATTTAACTACTTACAATATAAGTATATTGCAAACAATATAATGTAATAAGTATATGCAGATGAAATAAATAATTTCAATTTATATTAAACATGTGTAGCTTCTGGTATTGCAGTGCAATTTTCGCATTCGCATTCGCTCGATATTATCCGTTGCATTTATTTATTATTTGCATTTATGTAAATGAAAGCAGAATATAGTTAACTGTGGAAAGCCAGTGGCAGCCGCAGTACAAATCAGCGCACAACGATTCAAAGAACGTAGAATAAAAAATAAAAAAACAGTAGCGACAACAAGTCAAGTGGAGATTTATATTAAATTATGTATATTTATTTGTGAATAAATATTAACAAAGCAAATATTAGCAGCGCAGCACGACAAAAATAGAAGCTCGCGCTGCAAATCAAATGGCTGCAGGTTAATAGTGGTTCGATATTTATTTATATATTATTTATTTATTTCGACGTTTTTTATTTGTTATTATTTTTCGTTATTTTTTTTCTAGTGGGCAATGCGTCAATTGACTTTTGGCCCGAAATATGGCGCTAAAAAACGTATTAATTAATATAAATTACGAGCCTAACGGGGCATGTTTATTGCATGTTATTGTTGCAAATAGATTTTGTTGTGTTTGTCGTTTCTTTTTCGCTGTTATTTAAATTTTCGTTTGCATGTATGTGTGGGTTTTTTTTGGCGCTGTCATTGATAATGCGCGAATTATGTAATTAAAATTTCAGTGCGCGACTTATGTGGATTTTTTTTTGTTATTGTCTTTTTTTCCGTGGGGCTTTTTTCAATGTTGAAATATTAGCCATAAATTAATTGGTGTAATAATGGCGCAACGAAACAATTGAATTTGATTTAGAAAATGTTCGCGCGAATCACATAAAAAATTGAATCAGCTCAAGCGTCGCGGAATTGATTAAAACGAAATTAAATTATAAGAAATTAATTGCACTGCGAAGTGAGCATGGCATATAATTCAAATGATATAATGAGCAATAATTAAATTGCCTTTACGGTTACACTAGAGTTACCTGTAAAATAAATACACACACACACAGGCGCATAGACTGAATGCAATTGATTACAATGTAATACGTGCATGTTGATTGTGCAACGCGACGTATACTTAATGTCTTATTTCAATTGTCGCTTAGTTAGCATTGAACAGTTTCATAATTAGGCATTACATGCAAAACGTGTCAGGCTTTGCCTCCATCATGATGCGCGCTCGTTGATATGATTGCTATTGGGTATGGGATAATGCGAAAGTCAGGCAATTATTAATATTTGCCTAACTGATAGATAAATGTTATGGCCAGGCCCATTACCAGCCATACCAATGCGCACACAGCCAGTTAGCCAGCAACAACAATTTGGTTACACTCAGGTGCGCACAACAGATGTATCGTCATGTGCGTGTGATAGCTTGTGTGGGCTGAAAGGTGTGGCAGCCACCGCAACCGCAATGGCATCAATGAGGCATATCAACCATGTGACGTTGACGCCAACGGTCATTAGCTCGAACCGCCCCTCTTGTGCGAGGCCCTTCAACACTCTACGCACGCGCAACACTTTGGCTTTACCTCAACAGATGTAAAGCTGATAACAGCTTTAAGCTGGCTTTGGGAATAACCAGAAATAGACAGTCATAGAGAGAGATATAGAGAAAGAGCGAGAGAGAGAGAGAGAGAGAGACACGTAGCACTGTAATTGAAAATGTTTTGTCTGATTTGCATGAAACTCTTAATTGGATAACAAAAAGGCATATACATGCTCTCACGCGTGCCCCCTCAACTAACTTGGCAACGTTAATTAGCATGGCAAGAACTTTTCCAGTTCGATTGGAGTGCACTCTGCTTATGCAATTCGAATAATGCATACACAGCGTAAACACTGTATCTCCGAAGATCTCACGGCTGTACGTGATTAGCTGACCCTAACCTTTCACACATTGTTGCTAACGACATGGCTAAAGATGTTTCTCGCAATTAGTGGTAAATATTATCACTTTCGACGACACTCGACCATTGTGCTGTTAGCTCAATGCATTTCAGTTAATTATTTATGTCTACGTATTTATTGGCTTTTTTTAAAGATTTTCAAATAGTTTTCCCACCACGTTTTATGCGCATTCTAATTGAAATGCTTATGAACGTTAAGTGAGCAAAGTCAATATCATAGTATCTACAAATAATTACGTATTTGGCTGTATTAATTAAAGCTAAGCATTCACACTCACACACACACACACACACACACACTCCCGCATATAGTCAGAAGCATCCCCCAGACACACATAGACATATTAGAGCTGCTAATAATTGAGATTCCCATGCGTGAGGGGCCATCATGAATATGTTGTTTCAAGTCTGGGCCATTAATGTGCCGCCATAAACTAGAGGCTGTCACAAGCCACTCAATTTCAATACCATTGCGGCTCATAAAATGACGCATCAATATAATCAAAATGATCATTACCCGGACCGTGGGGGTGGCAGCGGGTGCAGACAGCCTCAGTAAGCAGCATAAAAACTATAATCAATATCCATATCCATTAGCGTTATCGTATCAACGAACTCAAATAATATCAACGTACATATGTATGTCTGTGTGCACCGCAGACAGCCGCAGAGATAACAGCTTCAGATCCGGTCCCGGACTCGGTCTCGGTCCCGAGCCCAACCCACCGTTCATTTGTCTTCACGTAATTATCTTTTAATAGATTTAACGAATATTTTTTTCTCACTGACTTTGCTTGTGTCCTGTGCTGTGGGCGGCACTCAGCACCAATGCCACCCAATCCCTATCCCAATCCCTCTTTCAGGACACAGAACAACAAACAATCTGCCGTAGTCCAGCTATAGAGCTGCTGTTGTAGTTGTTGCGCGATGCGACCGGTCAGCCAGTCGGAAGTCGGAAGTTGTATGGCCATGCCACATGCGGTGGAGCCAATGAGGGATGAAGTATGCAGCAGAGGCTACGGACGGACGGACGGACGAAGTGGAAGGCTTTGCGCTCCTGATGGCAACGACAACCATTTTCGCTTTATGGACTTTCAAACTGTTGCTGTTAATTATTTCTTCTTCTTTTAATGTGGCCACTGCTGCTGCCGTCGTTCTTATTGCTGTTGCCTTGTTCTTGTTGCTGTTGCCTGTTGTTTGTTATTTGTTGTTGCGTTTGATGATGATGTTGTTGATATTATGCAATGGGGCTTCCCTGAACACTGCGCACTGCTTACTGCTCACTGCCTCCTCCACTCTCAAAGCCCTTGTTTGCACTTTTTCACCATTTTGCACTTTATTACAAAAGCATTAAATAAAATTCAAAGCGAATGAGCCTCGCAAATGCGGGCTACCCAGTAAGTGGCATGTGGCGGCAGTGGGGGAGGGGGGGGGGGGCAACGGTGTTAACGGAGTTGCCAGGAGCAAGGAGCTCTTCGATCCGCATTTGGGTTCATTGAAATATGCGAGGCGCAGTCGTTGATGTTGCAGTTTTTGTTGCATTGCTTTGTTGTTGTTGTTGTTGTTGCTGTTGTTGCTGTTGCTGTTATTGTTGCGGTTCATACTTTTGTCTTTTGTTTTGGGCCATTGTTTCGAGTTCTGTTGTTGCCGTAGCAGCATCGGCGGTAAACAAGCGCTAAAGTACGAGGACCACAGCCAAGTACCAGTATCAAAAGTGCCAAAAGCAGTTTAACATTGGGATGAGAGACTTCAACAGTGTCGCACAAGGTCTTTGGTAATGCCAACCATTGAATATCGCGCCAGGAATAAAAATCTTATATATCTTACAGTATATATTATACTTTCGATGTGTGTTGAATATATTAGTCCAGGTTAGTCGTTGCTCTAAGCAGTTAAAGAACTAATGATACTGATAACTGATTGACAAGTCACGTTACAAAGCGAAGGATATTAAAGGGATTAACGTTTTGCTACCATTCGGATTAAATGCAGATAATAAAAGCTTTAGTATTTTTACTTTTATTGGAATTTGAAATAAATCTACATACATTTGCAGTATTCAGTTCTCAAATGAATTACTTTTTATTTGTAAATATATGCATATTAAAATGTTGATTTTTTATAATTTAATAATGTATGCTTGCAATAACGTAAATAAATGTAATCGAAATTATGGGAAATTTACCATATTGCTAATTATATTATTATTATACATAGGCAGCGATTCAATTGGAAACTGAATTAATAACTGAATTTTAATTCACAAATATTTTACTACAACAATTATTAATTCCATCATTGATTTAAACCAAATATTAAAATTAATAGAGAACATTTTTTTGTAATTTTATATTTTTTTTATATATGTATATAAATGGTATACCAAAAATATGAGTAATGAATAAAAGAAAAGTTAATTAGATTGATAGAAAATAAAAAAATAAAGACTTTGACTAATACAATAGTAATATTACAAAAAAAACTTTAAAATAGGTTAACAACAATTTCTTAATAAATTTCGAAATATAAATTAAAACCAAATTTTAAAAATTAAAATGAGAATTTGTATAATAAAACTGACACAGTAAATAATAAAATACTGGGATTCGAATTTTTTGAAATAAAGGAAAATTAAATCAAAATATAATGTTCAGCCAATTTGAATAAATTTTACTCATATGAATATTGAAATCTAAATTAAACAAGTAAGAAAACTCTAGTCGGGGGTCCCGACTAGGAGATACCCCAAACCCCGCGCCATCTGCGTTTTTTAAAATACTGCATAATTAGCATTTCGTATAAACGCACAGAAAACTAAATTCAATTCATTTTCAAATGTTTAGCTAATAGCGCCATCTATGGTTCGATAGAATAGTGTTTCGATTTATTGAACAGCTGATAATTAGCAAATCATAGCGCCATCTATTGAGAATATGTACACTAAAACTTGCGGGTTTTAGAATTCGCTAGATGCACGCAGCTCAATGTGTATGTGTGTATGTGTGCACTTGTATAGAAAAACAATTTGTTTTGCGCTGCTGGTCACGTGTTTGGCCGATTGACCAAATGTTTTGTGGCTATATCAACTCGGCTTGTCACCCTGATCAAGAATATATATAGTTTATGGGGTCTGCCACGCCTCCTTCTGCCTGTTACATACATTTCAACAAAAACATTATACCCTGATTTCCCATTTTCAATGGGTTCAGGGCATAAAAAGTAAATAAAATGTTCAAAATATTTAAATATTTCTACAAATCTAAACCTACAAAATTTTTTTAATTTTTTAATATTTTTTTAAATTTTTAAATAAATTTAACAATATAAATAAAAATAAAATTGTAAATTTTAAAAATTTAGAATTTGTATAATGAAATTGACTTGGTAAATAATACAATACTGGGCTTTAAAATTTTTAAAATAAAGGAAAATTAAATCAAAATATAATGTTCAGTCAATTTGAATAAATTTTACTCACATAAATATTGAAATCTAAATTAAAAAAGTAAATAAAATGTTAAAAATATTTGAATGTTTTTACAAATCTAAACCTACAAAAATTCTTTAAGCCAGATACACATGAAACATGGACAATCAAATATCGTTTGAATTTGTATGAGTGTTAAATAAATATTTATGATTGTAAATTTATTTGCATAGTTTTGACACACTGTGCAAAATGTTTCAATTAGCTGCGCTTCGATGTGCATCGCCGACAACAGACAGCGGGCAACAGGCAACAGCAGCGGTAACAGTAGACGCAGGCAACGGCGACAACAACAACAACATCAACAAAAAAGTGAACAACAACAACTAGAGAAAGGCGAAGGCAGTGCCTGCAGCTGTGGCCTATAGTTAAACAATGTATAAATTCGCATACAAAAACAAACCCCCAACCCCTAGTTACAATCAGCCCCTGACACCATCAAGCCCAGATCACAGCTGAAGTAGTCGAGAATTCGTGCAGTGCGTTCTCCAATTTTGATGTTGGCGTTGGTGGCGTTGTGGTCGCCGGTGTGGTGCAATCAGTTGCTGTGGCTTTTTGGCCGACATTGCCAGCCATTCATTCCAGTCAGTCAGTCAGTCAGTCAGCCAGTGAGTGAGTAAGTTAGTCCGTCAGTTAGTCAGCCAGCTAGTCTGTCAGGTTGGCAAGCTGCCCAGGCATCAGTGTGTACGTCATCTACCTGCCTATGCGCTTTCCTCTCACCTCTCAGTGCTTTCGTCATTCACACGATTGAGTGAGCGCCGAGCCAAGCGGGTGAAAATTCCCCCAATTGGTGTGAAATGCAACATGCTAGTTGGCTGACTGACTAGCTGACTGACTGCCCGACTGACTGGTCGAGTGTCTGGTTGGTTGGTTCGCTGTCTGGCAGGCTGGCTGGCTGGCTTGTTGGCTGGTTTCCATTGCAAATATGGGTTAATTGTGCGCGGCTTCGACACTCAAATTATTTAATGTCCAGCTTCATGTCGCCCCCGCTGTTCAGGCCCACACTTTCGATTGCATTGTCTGTTGTGCAGTGAATCGCGTTTCTTTACATTTATTACACGAGTCTGGCAGCGTTGCCATTGTTACACGTTCGCCATTTACATGAAGTAGATTTTCATTGAACTTGCCAGCCACTCGTCGATAATCAAGTAATTAAATCATTTCTTTGTCATCGAGTTTGTAATTTTCATTATTAGTAATTGTCATTCTATATTTTTGCTAGTCGCTATTTCTGTTTGCTTTTCTTGTTGTTGTTTTGTTTTTGGGTGCTGACATTTTGGCTTTTAATTTGTGCGCAATTAAAGTTCCACAGCGTCATCGACATGAGCACTTCAATTAAAATTTTATTCAAGACTGCATAGTAGCCAGCTGCCCAGCTGTCCAACTACCCAGCTACTAGCTGTCTAGCTACACATTGCCCGTGTATTGTGTTTCTGTTTGATTGTCTAATTACTCGCTCAGCGCGCCCAAACAGCAGGTGATAAATGCATGCAAACGGAAGCATTTGAAATAGAATGGCGAATGGAGTACATATATTCAAAGAAGATATCTACACCCATTGTTTTGGATATGAAATGTATTACGAGAACCTGCTGGGCTGCAGTAATTAGATAATATAAAAGCTTAGCTCCGTATGTGGGCTGATCACTTTTCACAGATAAAACATTTTTGATTCCAGAACTCTAACCATATGTCAGCAATATTCAAAGGTAGACAACTTGTGACCTTCATTAGCATGTAACTCATAGAATATTTGCATGTCGTGTCTGAGCGGAATAATTCATTTTATGTACTAAATTTAACTATTTTTGTGGGTATTAGAAACGCGAATTAGCACCGTGGTATTGTAATTAGTGCTTATAGCCATTAATTTGAAAATACAAGTGAAATCATATGTTACGCATGAAGTAAAATGATTGATCGGCTTCAATTAAATATTTTTCAATTAAGGAAATGCCAAAAATGATATCTCTATAACGTGACTGTAGCTGAAACTAATGCTGACAATGACACTATCAATCAATACGTATTTCCCTTATTTTGTACAATTTACATGCTGTTCAAGGCTGGAACAGCTGAGAAATATATAGAAAATATTTATTTTTATTTTTTGCTTCGAAATTGTTAAATTAACAACTCTGACTTAAATAAATTAAAAAAAAAATATATATATATATATATATATATATATATATATATATATAAAATGTTACTATTTTCGTTTGGTTAAATCGATCCATAACAATACTATAAATGATTTCACCTTAATGGTAATTTCGAATTTATTTATTATTTATTTGATTATCTTTTATCTAAAGTCAGATAAGAATTTCTTATAATTACAATGTTAATGATAATGAATTATTTGTACCTTTTTGCCAATAAGGAAAGGGAGAGAGATGAAGTTTGAATATTGTTTTTTGGTATTTCCTTAGAAATGTTAGGTAAAACGTTTTTTTTTTTTTTACATATTTAGCTTTATTCCTGAATAATGTACACTGAAATCTTTAGCATGAAGCTCACGTGTTTTTGTCAATTTTCGTTTTTTACGATTTGCATCCCTGATATTTCCTAATGACTATAATTGTCTCTTGCCTATACTTATGTCATAATGAACATATTTTTTTTTACTGCAACAATGTTTTTCCAGTTAAAAGCGAAAAACTAACAGAAAGTACTTAAATACTGTAATATTTCTTTATGTTTTCGTTTGTGTGTAAGCTGCTCGCCGCTGTAACCGAATGATTTATTTATGAACCACGACGCTCAAAGCTGTTGATGTATTCTCTCGTTCAAAAGCGGATGTACCTTGAACACAATATATGTGCCAGCAAACTGAAAATCCTTTATTATATAAGAAAAGGGAGACATATGATGCTGCTATATATATAAAGAGTACTATAAAATGTATATATTTGTTTTTGTATTTTTGCATTAGACTTTTTGTTGTCAGTTCTATATGCCTTCCATTGAACTTGATTTTATCAAATAGTTCTACACTATGTGGGCTCTAATTTATTTGTATTCTCGTAATTTCGATTCGATGGCTTGAATAACATTAAAGAGTTCAATGGCTTTCTTTGCTTTGACCGACATAGTTTTTGTGCTTTATTTCGCTTCTGGGTCGGGCATTAATTAAAAGACCCCCCACACCAGTGCATTTAGTACTTGCTTTTGTACAGAGGATATCCACTTTCATTTTGAATTTCTCTTTGCCGCCTAATATGAATTTTATTAAAATTGTACCCGAGCTGAAATTCGGCTTTCGTTTTGGCTTTTTGGTTTGTGTTTTTTTTTTTTGTTTTGTTTTGGTTTTTGTCGCCCTCTGTCAACAGGTGCGTCTGGCACTTCATTACAAATTTTTAGTGTAGCGCTACTCCCGTGGCGTTTTTGTCGAACACAAATACGGAGTAAAGTTTTAATTAAATTTGTAATGAAATTCACTTATATTTGATTTTTAGTCGCCACGAAACAGTCGCATAGAGACCGCCGCCGGTCTTGTAATTGCCTCAACACATTTTGCCATTTCAATTGAAACATTTCCTAATTAGAGAGACAGCCGAACTCCCAAATTGCTTTAAAGGATACAAACATTTGAGTTCAAAATGGCACAGCATCAAGTTGTTCAAATGCAAAACTATATCAGGCCAGAGTTTATATCTCTAAAAAGATGTACGTAAAATCGGGTGATATAATACGAATATATATATATATATATATATATATATATATATATATATATATATATATATATATATATATATATATATATACATGAATCAACTAAATAACTTTTAATTAATTTTTATAATTTGTTCAATGTATTCAAAAAAGACCAAAGGGCTTAAACTGGTTAGGCTTAGTATACGCTTTTACCAGAAACAGCCTGCAGCAATCATTGTCAAATTTCTCTGTAAATATATATTAATTCTCTTCATATACATATTAGGCAAACTAATAAATATTCCAAAAATGGTATAATCACACTGTTTTACATTTAAACAGTATTCAAATTGATTACAAAAATTTGTAAATAATTCCGCTTTGAATTCAATTAAATAAATTACAGTCAAATGTTTTTATAATAATTCTAAATTTACATTTACAAAACGAATTGAATTGCATTTTTTGCAGCCCGGCTAAATCCAAATCTGGCTAACATGGACGAGGCCAAATTAATGAACCTGCGAAATGGATTTACGAAATCAGTGGACGATCATTGTCAGCTTATTACTGGCACAAAGGGTGAGTGACCTGTAGAGTCTAAAGGGCATTGCCATGGTCAGGGTCAGGGTCGCAGTCAGAGTCACAGTGAGAGTCAGAGCCAGACATGGCCGCAAAAAGTGAATATACGAAAATACTTTGTACATATATAATGTGTATACAAACACAATGCAAACAGGCAAGCAGTTCAGTGTTTCTTAAAAACAATAAGCATTCATGAAGAATTACGTTTGTCTTCCGGAGACTGCATGGCGTGTGCGGGGGTGGTAAACAAAATTGTTGAAATTGACAAATTATGTGACAGACTTTTTGTCTGCGAGAGACAACGAGCAACAGCAACAACAATAACAACAACAACAACAACAACAACAACAGTAACAGCAACAGCGACGTCGACAACGGTGGCGCGCAAATCCAAAGAGCCAACACAATTGTTGACAATTCACTCAAAGTGGCAATGTTGTTGTTGTTGGTGCTGGCGTTGTCGCTGAACAAATGCCCCAAAGCGCTCAAAAGCTTTAAATGCGCACGCCGCACGCCTCATGCCGCACGCCGCATGCCGCACTCCAAGTGAGGCCACGCGTTGGGGTCTGGAGCTCAATTCCGAAGCGCTCATAAACAATGGTGGCAGGTTGGCCAGCTGGGGGGGCATGGAGTGCAGGAGGATTGAGAGGGGGCAGAGGGTATTTCGGCGTTGGCGGCGGCGGCTCAGTTTCGGCTTGGCGCGATGAGAAGTGCGCTTGAGTTGCATTTAAGCCAATTAGCATAGGTAAACAAAACATTTGAGTGAGCGCGCCAAGTGCTTTTGGTTGAGTGCGACCCCTGGGGTGCCGCTGTTAGATGGAAGGCGCTCTGAGCTGAGGGGCGGCATATATCCATACGATGTATAGGTGTCAACTCCACCAAGTGTCCGTATTTGTATGAATATGAGTGTGTGTGTCTGTTTGTGTGAGTGAGCTTGTTATGCTTGACGCCGCAGCCAAGCAGCCAATGGGCCAGTTTAAGTCCTTAACAATGTTGCATTTATTATGCAATTATCGAGTGGGCAATGTGTTTAAGTGTGTGTGCATAGCCTGTATAACCCATGCAGTGACAGTGATTTACGTCGTCGATTGGCAATTAGGCTAGCCCAGCATGGCCACCTTGAAGACACAGGAATGTGCCTACATATACATATGTGTATGTATGTGTATGTGCATGTGTGTGTGTGTGTGTGTGTGTGTGTGCATACAAATGTGTGTGCTATTGTACGATAGATGAATAGCTCGACGAGCTGCTAACTTGCAAATATTTATGAGTGGCCCACAAGTGGCAGCCAGCCACAGCAGTAGCAGCAGCAGCAGCAGCAGCGGCAGCCAACAACAATGTCAGCATTGGCGTTAACTTTGACTGTTGTTGTTGTTGCCATTTTGACATATGGCCAAAATGCAGCCACATGCCAAACGCTCTTTACGTGCGACTGGGTGTTGCTCTCCATGCGAATGTGAACGTGCTGTGTGCGTGTCTCTGTCTACGTGTGTGTGTGTGTGTGTGTGTGTGTGTGTGTCACAGCGTGAATTATGCGCAATTGAAGTGGCTTTTGGGGCGCGCATTTAAATTCGTGACGCGCGTCAAGTGGGTGGCAAACAAGCATTGAGCAAGGCGAGTGGGGCTGGAGCTGGGGCAGCCACTGACTGCCATTGCCGCAGCTCGGAGTGAAGGCTCACGAGTGGCACAATGATGCGCATCAAATTGGCTAATTGTTTAATGGCTGTTTGCATTGATCTTTGCAGATGAGTCGCCCATGCAAATGTTCTACAAGGATAAGGGCGTCTTTCTCACTGGCGGCACCGGCTTCTTTGGCAAAAGTAAGTTGGCAAACTCAAACTCAAACGCAGACGCGAACGTGACTTGAATAATTGAATACTTACGAACTGATTTTGTACGCAGTTATTATTGAGAAACTGTTGCGCGTTACGGAGGTGGCCCAAATATATTTGCTGATACGCACCAAAAAGGGCAAGGACGCCCATGCACGCATTGAGGATTTGTTCAACGATCCGGTAAATAATTTGTCCAATATAGATAACTTACTCATTTGTCTAATATCCGACTTTGATTAAGTGCCAACATTCCCTCTGCTCTCACTTAGGTATTTGCCAAAATGAAACAGATCAATCCAAAGTATCGCTGCCAGATCACAATCATCAGCGGCGACTGCTCGCTGCCTGGCCTGGGCATCTCCCCGAACGAGCGCGAGACCATCAAGGAGAACGTCAACATTGTGCTGCATAGTGCGGCCACAGTGCGTTTCGATGAGAAGCTCAAAATGGCTATTGCCATCAATGTGCACGGCACAAAGGAGATAATCAAGCTGGCCAAAGAGATAGTTAACTTGAAGGTAAACTCACTGCAATATTACCTAGATAGAGTGAAGACTGATGTGAGATATATTCAATAAGAGCTCATTCAGTTCAGATCTTGATTAGTTAATAACGACAGCATCTGGAGTCTGAAATGTCTTAGATGTCTAAGCTGAATTGTAGAGCGATTTGAGTTTAATTAATGCATCTTCATTTCTTAGGCTCTCGTGCATGTCTCGACCGCATTTGCCCATTGCAATATGCGCTACATCCAGGAGAAGTTCTACAGCGGCACAATGACTGGCGACAACGCCTTCAAGCTGACTGAGTGCCTGGACGAGCACACGCTCAATACCCTAGCGCCGACGATTATTAAGGGATATCCGAACACATATACCTACACCAAAGTGCTTGCAGAGAACGTGGTGCAGCAGGATGCACAGAAATTGCCCGTAACCATTTTTCGACCAGGCATTGGTAAGATGCATTTGCTGAAGAATCATTCCAGTTGTATTTGGCTTCAATTGCGATGCTTCTTCTTCGACTTTCAGTCATCACCAGCTATCGGGAGCCAGTGACTGGCTGGATTGACAATATGTATGGACCCTGCGGCGTCATCGTGGGCATCGGCTCGGGCGTGCTTCGCGTTTTCACTGGAAACATGGACAACAAAGCTCACATAGTGCCTGTGGATTTGTGTGTGAATGCTTTGCTGGCCAGTGCCTGGGATGTGGCACGAAATACGTAAGTGAAGTGGCAGGAAAATCGTCAACATTGCGGTACTCAAAACTTTTTGAAATAGATATGAAACGCCGCCCATATATAACTATGTGCCAGATGCGGACAACATGGTCACCTGGCGGAACTACATGCAAACGGGGTTCAAGCACGTCAATGATATACCCATGCGCAAGTCCATCTGGTATCCGTGCTTCACCATCGTGCCGCACATGTGGCAATATCACATTCTCTGCTTTTTGTACCACACATTGCCTGCCATGTTCATGGACTTAATTATGGTTTTGATGGGCAAAAAGCCAAGGTATCAATGTCATGAGTTTTCCATTTTGCATTTACCATATAAAAGCTTTGTTTTTTCCATTAGGATGATGAAAATCTATCGCAAAATACACAAATTCAGCAACGTTCTAAAGTTCTTTAGCTCTAATGAGTTTCGCTTCGATAATGACAATGTCCGGCGGCTAGTTGATAAATTGGACGAACGAGACAAGCGAATATTTGCCTTCGACATGCGGGACTTGGACTGGACAAATCTGTTCCGGGTCAGCTTATATGGGCTGCGGCTGTACGTTGTGAAGGACGATCCCAATAACTTACCCGAATCCATAAAGCGCATCAAGCGGTAAGTTAACTACAAGTTCTTAAATATATATATCATATTATATATAAATATACTTTTTCGTATTTTGCAGCATGATGGTTCTGCACTACAGCACATTGGCCATCGTCTACTCGCTAACGGCTTGGGCGCTCTACGGTTTAGTGAAGCTGATTTTCTTTTGATTTCTGTAGAATTTCTTAAAGCAGTGTATAGCGTCTAAAATCGAGGTTGACTTTTGTCTTTTTGTATTGTCTTTGTAACATTTCAATTTCGCATTAGCTTAGTTCTAGTATTTAGTTCATCTCAACACATCGATTATGTTTAGTCCTACGGTTAAAGCGCTCTATCCGATACTCTGTTTAGTCTTAGCTTGTAAATGTACAACTACTGCTAAAGCTGATCGACCACGTAACACATACTGTGTATATATTTATGTACGAATCTAATCGAATTGCAATAAAAATCGCTTTATATTTTTTGGGACATGTTAATTCATGCGTTTAGAAAAGTCCTTTATTTTGTGGGAGCCAACTGTTGCTCGCTGATTGAAAAGGGAAGAAATCCTTCTGCTTAGAGTCCAGATCAGCACAGTTGTTGAGCCACATTAACAGGCCACTAAGGGTCAGCAACTATAGGAAGGGGGCGCACAATATCTAATACTCACAATCGATGGACACATTTATTAAATATTTATTGGTTAACATTAAGCTACCTTTTTGGCAGCTTAATTTGGAGCGAAATTACTTAATAACTAAATAAAAATTAAATATATATGTATTATAGGAAACATAAATTATTATACTATTTCACGTAGTGATATAGTATATTGGTTTTGTGCAATGTCCGTCATGATGTCCGTCCGTCTGTCCGTCTGTCCGTCCGTCTGTCTGTCCGTCTGTCCGTATGAACGCAAACCATTTCCACGCTATTGAAGCTAGAGACTTGAAATTTGAAATATATACTCGTGTATACCCTCGTCTGATAAAGTGTCAAGATTTTCCCGATACGCCCACTAGGGGCGTGGCAAATCGGAAAATGCATTTTCCTGTATCTCAGAAACACTACTTCTAGAAGAGCTAGAGAGTTGAGATTTTAACTGAACACTCATGTCGACATCCCAAAATCAAAAAGCTATGGCGGATATATCTACGCCCATTGGGGGCGTGGCAAATCGGGTCAAACTGTATCTTCTACAGTTTTAAAGCTAGAACGCCCAAATTTGGCACGTGGGTTACTGTTACGATTCTATAAGGATCGCCCAAAAAATTTTACGGCCACGCCTACTAGGGGCGGGGCAAATCGGATCTGAAGATATAGTGATTTTACTAGTTTCGTTATATTTTGAGCACTATTGATGCTAGAGACTTGAGACTTGGTATATATACTCGGGTTAACATCCCACAATCGAAAAGCTATGGCGGATATATCTACGCCTTCAGGAGGCGTGGCAACTAATATCAGCTTATATCTCCCACAGTTTTAGTGCTAGAAGCTTCAAAATTGAATGTTAAGTTACTGGGGGCCTCCTCTATCGATGCCTCAAAAATTATTGTTACGACCCAAAAGGGGCATGACATACAGAAAAATACCTTGTAATTTTCGCATTTTTCGAATGTAAGCATCCAAACTTTACAGTTATATTCCAGAACGCCCACTCTATGCACATGCCAAAAATTATTTGTCTACGGCCACTGGGGGCGTGGCAAATCAAAACTGAATCATCTGCAACTTCTGAGCCAATAACGCGCCAAATAATGACTTTGTGACCTTTGACCTTGTCTTTTGATTTGTTAAATTATATATATATGTTTGAAAAGAATATTTTATTAATACAAAATAACTAAATAAGGAAAATATAACAAAAATATCAACATGACCGCACCGGGGTTCGAGCCCACACCTCTACGCTCGCTACTTAAATCACATGTTCAGAGTTGCCACCTCTCTCATTTTGAGAGATGCCATCTCTCTCGATTTAGGTGCGTGTTTTTGCTAAGGTAAGGGTTCGATCCTAATTGAAACTATCTGGCCACCTCCAATGAAAAGTTTTAGTCTGCAGCTAATTTGAGCGGCGAAAGTGGGGGATTTAAGGTTAAATTTTAAAAAATATAATGTGATAGATGCCCCTGTGTGCTGCTGGGTCGTGAAATAGTATTTCGCTGTCGGTTGCGTCCGACAGCAACGTTCTTACTTGTTTTTAAATTTATTTTTAATATTATTATTTGGCTCAAGTCAAGACTCGATACAGCAAGTCTATTTAAAACTAAAGTTCACTTTCCATCTCAAATGCCATTAAAATGACTTCCACAACTTGTCTGCAAAAGCACATTTAAGTGAACATAGAGATAATAGGATTACAGTTGCACAAATCTTCATTTTTAATGGGTACAAAATGTGAATGGTAAGTAATGCAACAGGATATTCTGTTGTAAATAACTCTTGTCTTTGTTTCCACTAAGCACTTGCGAAGCGGTATTTCAAGCCGATTATGAAAAGTAATAAATGGACATTCGATGTTGCTATTGGAAGAGGTTGTTAGCATTGGCACAGCGAACAGCAGCGGAAGAGGAACATGGAAAATGCTAAAACAATAAGATTCACTGATTTACACATTGACTTAGCATTGATATTTTTATTGCATACTTTCAGGCGGGCGGCTTGTCACGAGGAAATGTCGTAAAAATAATGCCAGAGAGCTTATCAAATTGCAAACAGAAGCGGCATTGCCTTCAGCCATCATCCAAATCCTGTAAGTCGCTTTATCGTATCGCGCGCACACATGCATAGCCCACAAGAGAAAGAGAGAGAGAGAGAGAGAAAGAGTCAGAGAGACAGAGGCAGATATAAACGCATTTGTATCCGCGCACACACTCATATGAATGGGCACTTACGTATATAAATAAATAAATCCGTATGTATCACTTTGCAGTGGTGCACTTGTATGATTTCAAAATTAAAATCAGAGCATAACCCAATCACCCCGGCTCCTTCTACCCAGCCGTAACCTCCAGTGTACAAAGCCCCCCGCCTGCTTGGAGCTATTCGCATACTTCAGCCTGGACGGCTCATTCCCAATACAGCCATAAAACTCTCGCACACTCATCAAACATACACGGAGCGTCGAATGGGGTGAGTATGTATGTGTGTGTGAGTGTGTGTGGCAGATATGTTGTGGAAGGACGCGACGTTCCGATGTTGCCGTTGCACAGCCAGTGAAAAATGTTTGTCAAACCGCAGTGAGCGCTGCGCGCAATGATTGAAGCCATTGCGACGCGTCGCATCGTTATCGTTGAGCTGCGGATGCTGAGGCGAATGCGGATGCGGATGCGAATGCGAATACTGAGGCCAAGTATGTAGATTTTTCAAAAAATTACGACAGCGTAACGCCCGCGCGTCCAATTAAAGTAAGCGGCAAACGGGCTGACTGTGTGTGGGTATAAAGACTGGCAGACAGACAAGCGGAATGTGCGGTGGCTGAGTAATAACTCCCCAATATGTTGCATACATATGTGCGAGCGTGTGTGTGTGTGTGCCCATACATACCTATATGTATGTCAGACTGCTCGTGTGTCTGTCTGTATGTATGCGTACACACATAAATATAAGAATGGTTTCTGTTGCTGCGGCTGGGGCTAAAATTGCAAGCGTCGCAACACGAACGAGCGAGCAGAACATTGAAAGACCAAACAATCTCAATCTCTCAAATTAGATTTTCAGAAAAATGCACCTCTGGGAAATGCACAATGAAAAAGCACGGGCAAACACACACACAGAGATATGCCAATACCATCACACACACACACACACATGCAGACACGCGGAGCAGTGGTCGGCTCTAGAAAGCCGAACAAACAAAACGAAGCAACATAGTCGTTGTTTATGTCGTAAGTGTTCGGCAAATTAAAAGCTTTCCGAGCGGGCTTCGGCTCTCAGTGCATTCGTTGCTCTCGTCGCTGCTCTCTCGTTCACGTAGCAATGCCATAATAACGGGACATGAAGTGTATGGTTATTCAAGGGTTGTTCATTCGTGAAATTAATATTGCGCCAGCCACGACTCGGGCCGGCAGGAGAGGCGGCAGCAACGGAGGCAGCAGCAGCACGCGCGCCACAATGTTTATGTTTGACGTCGCATGTTGTTGTAGCGTTGGCGCTGCAGCTGCATATTGTAACGGTTGTTTATGTGCCCATCTCTCGCTGCCTGCATAGTGTAACACTTGGCGTTGTCCTTCGCCAAGTTGTTGTGTTCCGATTCCAACTTGTTCCTTGCTCTCTCTCTCTCTCTCTCTCTCTCACTCGCTTGGGTTTCTCTTAATTCCATATCAATTTCGTTTCATGCTCTTTCTAATGTCCTGCCTGTGTCTGTGTCTGTTCCCGTTTCTGTGTCTGTGCCGGCATTTTCGCTCTACTGCCGGCAGTAGACCATTATCAGATTTTGTAATAGCTTTACGTTTATTACTTTTTTCAATTTCAGCGTCTTCGGTATTTTTGGCATTTGGCGCACAGTCTGGCATGTCGAGCTCGTACACACATACATGCACGATGTCTGTTTATCTCTTTGTATGTGTGAATGCGTGTGTTGCTTTGAACTAATTTGGTGTTGATGTTTGTGCACTGCAGTCACTTGTTAATTTGTTGTTAGTTATTAGTGGGGCGGCGGCATTGCCCTAGTCGCGCTTTGCACGTCAATTAAAAAACTTGACTAGAGTACTTGGTTTTGTATTTAACTTCATAGGTTAGACAGCCACATACACACACGCACACGCACGCACACATTAAGACACACTCACATACGCACACATACACACATCTGCTTGTAATTCCATAGTCGGTTTTGCTTGTTGTTTTGCTTGTTTGACTGCCGCTTCGTGTGCAGCTCGCGTGGGATATAATTATTTAGCCCTGCCATGTCAGTGCTGTTACATTTTCACACACACCCCCTCTGCCTCTCTTCCACTCTACCTCTCTCTGTCATTCCATTGCTGTGTCTCCGCCAGCTCCTTTGCCTTAGTTTCCTAGCTTTAGTTTAGCGCTCGCGCGCGCATATAATAATATTTTAAATTAATTACAACAAACACGCGCTTGTGTGCGTCTGTCTCTGTGTGTGTGTGTGTGTTAGTGTCTGTGTGAGGCGCGTGCTTTTGTGCTTGTGGCTCGACTGCCTCGACTGTCGGCGCCGCTGCTGCTGCTGTTTTGTATGAAAAGTGAATTAAAGCGAATTTAGTGCGCATCGTCCACGTCCAAAGTGCATTTGTATGTCCTGCACTGCTGCTACTGCTGCTGCTGCTGCTGTCGCTAACTTTATCCTTGGCTGGCTGGTATTACACACACAGATACATACTCATACATATATATACAGTCACAGTCAGAGACACTTTCGCTATCGCAGTGTGTTAGTGTGTTTATGTGCTTTTCAATTGCAGCGTATACGTTGCTGGAAACACGCCCCATCCAGCTTGCCGCCCTTGCCAGGTCTACCCCTGTCCGTCGCCCGACTTATCCAGCCCTTGGCTTTGCCATTGTCTATTAGTATCTCGTTTGCGCTCCTGTTTTCTGTTCTAGTGCTTCTTTTGAAGTTTTCGCTTGCATTCGCATTTTAATTTGAAGTGCAGCATCTCAGTTTTACCCCGCTGCACTTGCTACATGCATCTGCGGCCACAAACAAACAAACAAACAGATAGACAGTCAGGCAGCCAGACGGACGGGGCCGAGAGAAGCGTACAAACAAAGAAGTGCTTATGCTCATTCATTCATTTCATTTCCCATTACATTTGCACAGCCCAGCGCTGGGGATATCCGGCATTCATTGCCACCATCTCGAGCTTTGGCTGTGTTTTCACCTGAGCACCGCGTATGCCCGTCCAAAGGGAGTACTCATAGACCAAACAAAATGGTTAAAAAGCAAACCAGCCCAACAACTACACCAAACTCAGGCAGCCGCCACTTGCTACTACTTTATGCCACTTCAACGCAACTCAATTGCTTTCTTTACTCCTGACAAAGTGTGTGACTGTATGCGTGTGCGTGCATGGGTGTGTTTGTGAGTATGCGCGTGTGTGTGTGTCTGTGTGTGGTTTTATTAAAATACTCCCACTCCTTCTTCTGGTCTGATACTGCGGCTGCTTTCCTCCCGGTTCACTTCGCGTTCGCAAATAAAAATAATGAAAAGCGTCGGCAAATAAAATTTGCACAAATTATTATATTTTTTGCGTTCATTTTATTTCTTTATTTGCGCAAAATGCATTGAGAAAATAAACAAAATTATAAATGAAAGCAACGCGTGCAGCGCCACAATATACCCTTTAAGTGGAGAGTCATAATACGGAGTATATCACGACTATATGAAGTCTATTAAATGTTAATAAAAGCCGTTTTAGTTTAACCCTGCTGATCTAGCAGTTATCCCTATTCATATTATCTAAACTTAAGCTGTAGAGGATATATAGATATCCGACTCTCAAAGCTTTGTCATTTCGTATATTTATCTATCAGTTAGGTATTAGTTAATATATGTATATAGAGGAGAAGACTCACAATTTATAGCTATGCCAATTACTGTCCTCAGATTTTTACAATTTTCCTGCTTGAATAACCTTAGATATATTCATTATTGTTTCAAGTTAGGGGAAAAAGGGTATAAATCAAGCACATATCTCTTGAATTCTTATTCTCTAGCTTCAATAGCAGCGAAATAAATTGCGCTCAGAAGAACGGACGGACGAGCGCACAGCAAGATGGACATTGCTTATACTCGCTTTGCTCTGCAAGCAAGCATGATTATATAGCAAATTTCAAATATTGTTTACTGTGGCAAGTTTATGAAATAACCATGCCAATATATATATATATATATATATATATTGCCAATATATATATATATATGTGCATATCCTTTATCGTTTTACAATGCTTTGTTATTGCATAAAAACACTTATTGCCTGCTGGGATCCCATTTTACGCCAACTATTTTAGCTTTTTCTGCTTTTATTATGCAGTTTTTTCTACACTGTGAAACATTTAGACTAATTGTATTTTAAACGTTGGCAAAATAGAGAAATTTTATGAATGCAAATTTGTTTTCGGACTGCCCATTTATTGGATTACTCTAACAGAAGTGTTAAGTGACTTAGATGATACATATATATATATATAAGCATATATGTAGGTTATATACATATGCATGTATCTGTACAAATCTAGAATGAAGGGAATACCATCGCCTATTCTGGCAAAAGCAAAGTTAGATTAGTCAAATTGATAAGTGAACATTTGGATGTTTATCACAGAGAGAGAGTCAACTGTAAATGAGACTAAAATAAATAAAAAACTTAATTAAATTTCAGACCGTAATTGGGAAAACAGCTTTGATTGGTAGTCGGAGCTGTCAATGAATGTGTATATAGTTCGTATGTAATTATGTAATTACAGCCAGTCTCTGTTAGCCATTCAGTTTCAGTATTCATTTAGTTAAATTATTTGATAAGAGCATTGCCAATAGAGTATTACATAGTCGAGTATTTTGTGCTCGAACACTTTTGTAATTTTGTAATTTTTTGCTTTGGCTTTCTTTTATTTGATTATTTTATATATTTTGGTGCAACTGTTTTCATTTTCGTCGTTACAAGCCAAAAAACAATAAAAAAGCTGACGCACAGCCAACAACAGCAACAACAACAATATGAATGGCAACACTTGTGCGTGTGTCTCCGAGACTACGAGTGCGACTTTAACTGCGAGTTGGGGTGTTACAAATAGTGAAATAGCCCAACGTACATCGTAAATATTTCAACTGCAACAACTAGGGAGCAACAGCAACAATAACAATGGAAGCAACATGGACAGCAGCAGCAGCAGCAATAACGAGCAGCAGCAGCAGCAGCGGCAAGCGAGCGAGCGAGCATTAGGGCTTGGATGTTGTTGAGGGGCAAAGGAGTGAATCGATAGATTGCACCTGGTACATACTGCGAAGAAAATGTCCCTAACCAGAACCAAAAGCAGAACCTCTACAACCTACGACACCAACGAAACCAGCAAACAACAAAAACAAAAGCAAAAAATAAAAGAAACAACATTCAACAAAAACAATAAAGGACCAAGTCGTATAGGAGGGTTTGGTGTAAGTTCCCTTCTCCCAGTCTTCCAGTGTCCCAGTGTCCCAGTCTCCCAGTTTTCCACTTCTTTTTGCCTGCTTCACTGCAGTTACGCTGGCTTTTTCTTCTACTTACGGTTCCACGCTTCTAGGCTACATTTTTGCCTCTCTCTCTCTCTCTCTCTGCCCTCTCTCCGTGCAGCTGCCACCGATTGGGACTCAGCTCAGTTGAGCGTTGTGCTCAGCAGTTTTGCTCCGCTCCCCTGACTCGCAACCCATGCGAAAATTTGAAGCGATTTATTTACTTTTTGCCATTGCCATTTGCCGTTTGTTGCTCCTCCCGTCGTATATTTTGGCAAATACTCTCTTCTCTCTCTCTAAATGCAGCAACAAACTCTGGCATATGGACATTAAAAGCAATTTTAATCTGGATTTCATGCTCTGTATATTTTCGAAAATCCTTAAGCGGCGTAGAAAGTATTTAGAGACTTATATGAATTTATTGCTGCTATTTTAGTCACACCTACGGGAATGAGCAACTATTATTGAATGATTTTATGATGATATGATCGTGTGATGTTGATCTAATTTAAGCAGCTTATTCCTTAAGAAACATATATATTTTGTGTTATTTTTGCATAATGGATGCTCTGAGCATTTCAGACTATTACAGAATATTTTTGCTAAGGTTATTAAGATTATAAAAGGATTCTATTTTACCAAATAATATTTATATATGTTTCATGTGTACTGAGAGTAGAAAATATCTCAAACAATAAGAACATTTTCAAAGTCGTAGCTAATCACCGAACAAACAGACATATTTTTATATGAATTTCCTAAATGCTTCATTATTTTCTGGCCAACAGTGGAAGTCCCTTTGGGTTATTTGCAGTTAGGGTATCCCGCTAGCTGGCTAACGCTGGCCACTTATTATTTTTTTTTTCTCACACACTCACTTTGGTTGTTGTTTTCTATTTTATTGCACAAAATGAAAATGGTCGTGTTTTTCATTTTTAACATGTTTTTTTCTCTCTTCGGATAACATCGTAGCTGTCGCCGTTGCCGTTAGCAGGGCCATCGCCATTGCCATTGGTATTGGTATTGCCACTCGCTTGGCATCGTCCTTTTCGGTTGTTCATTTTTATTTTTACTCGTATTTGGACGCATTTGCAGCGTTATGACAAACAAGTGTCCATTTATTTGGCAAATTTAATGTTTCACCATTTTCTCTCTTGTGACAAATTATCTCGCTTCGATTTCTCGGGGCCCATCAAATCACACACAAAACGGCGAGAAGAGCAAAATCAAGCGCCAACCGAACAACTGTGCTTGAATTTAATAAAAAATAAAATAAAACGGCTAATGGGTCACATTCCATGTAGCATCATCGTCCCATGGCCAACGGCTGCTTCATGGTCGAGGCTTTGGCTTAGCTGCTCCGGCTGAGCTCCTTACTTATCCTTCAAATATTTAATAGTATTTGGTGCTGACAGCTTGTGCCGGCTGTCTCCAAAAGCGTTTAGCGTCTCAGGCTAATACATAATTTATACAAACAAAATTTGTCATTGCCATTAAGAAAAGCGCGAAGCTCGTTTTTCACTAATTGGGCAGGTGTTGGCGCTAGAGCCGGTGTTGGCGCCGCTGCTGGTGCCTGGCGAAAAAAATTCGTTAATTAGCTAGCATGACGTGTTCTATTTGTTTCTTTGCCCTGCCCGCTGCCTTTCCTTCTCTTTTCGGCCGAGATCCTATCTAAATTCCATGTAGAACAAAGGTCTAAACATTTGTACACATCTCACTTTTTGTTTAAGGTTTTCATGACATGTCAGCTAGAGCGGGTGGGAGGGCGGCTGGGTGGCAGAGGAGTCAGATTCCGAGATGGGTCAAAAATTAATGAATAGATTATGATTAATGAGCGGCGACATCATTAAAATGTATTTATATATTCAAATTGCGGTTGCTGACCGAACAGCAAGACAACCATCATGAATGAAGCGACGCCCACAACAAAAAAAAAAAAAAGTAGAAAGCAGAAAAAAACGTCGTGCAGGAATCTCCTGCTGACAGTGGGAGAGTGGCCAAGACATGAATGGAAAACGGTCGCATGCTGAAATGTCATAGCACAAACACAAAGCGCAGAACTGAAAATGTTTAATCATTAGTTTGAATTGCCGCAAAAAGTTTTTTTGGGGAGGGCGATTTCGCTTTTTTCTTCTTCTTCTTCCTTTTTTTTTGAGCGCAGCTATTTACAACATATGAAAAAGTGCATACAGCAAAATGTAATAAAAACCACTGAAGGCAAAACCTAGTTGCGAAGATAAAAGCGCACGCATCCTTGAAATTTTATTTATTTATAGCAAGCCAGCTGCCCGCTTGTCCCGAGTCGTAGGTCCTTGTTTTTCCCACTGCTGCTGCTGCTTCTGCTTCTGCTTCTGCCGCTTCCTTGCCTTTACTGCTCCTTCATTTTGTAATGCTTGTTTGTTTGTTAGCTACGAGTCCAACCGCAAAATCTATCCGGCCCCAGTCGGGTAGCGCTGACGAGCCAGCAGACAGAGCGACAGAGAGCAAAAAGGGAGAGGGATAGAGTAGATAGATGGTAAGAGGACTTGGTCTGCTGGCATTTTGCATATTGCCCATACGCAGCGTTGCCGCTGGGTAAAAGTTTGCAGAGCGCGCCGTTTGCTTTATTAAAAACTAGGAAAAACGCAAAGTTTGCTACGAATTATTTCAATTCTAATTTATTTTGTTTGCAAAAGGGAAATATTCTGGTGTTTTTTGATCGTTGTCGCAGTTAGATAGTTGAATGATAATGACGATGACCAGGACAACGATGGGCCGCAGCCCCAGCTCCAACCCCTACTCCAACTGCAACTACAACTTGAAGTACAAGTTGGATTCGCGTCCAAGTAAGCTGCGCTGTGCTGCCGCCGTACTGTCGGTGGCAATGGCAAATGAGTTTTATGCGAGTGTAGTTACACAATGACATGCACATAATTCAAGTTTGCAACAGCAACAAATGCAGTCAGTTCTATGTGAATGACTGAAATTAACTATCAGCAGAGTGGTCTGCCCAATGGCTGAGCTGCCACTCGACTTATGCTCCCACTTGACTGTTGTAGTTGCTGTAGATTGACATTCAAACAGTAGCAGGAAGCAGGAGCAACATCATCAGCAACAGCATCACCAGCATCAACAGCAGCAGCAGCCGCAGCAGCAACAGAAGCGGAAGCATCACAAGGGTCTGTCTCATGACGAGCTTAGCAATATAATTCTTTATTCGTATAGTGCATTAGGGCTTTAGCAAGTTTAAAAGTTGTTTTTGATTATCTGACTCTCAAAGTGGATTTATCACTAAACTTCCAGTGGCAAAAGTCGGTGTCAGAAGCGATTTTTGCAATTTGCATTTGAATTGTACCACATTTTCCATTATCGCATTTGAACTTTAGTTGACTAGATAAGAGACAACAAATACTCGCTTGGCATTTACGTATACTCGTAGCAAAACGGTGTTCTGCTTGTGTGATGGACTATTTTTAAATAATATTAAATACGACAAATATCAAACTCTAATTGGTATTAAATTTCAAATTTAAGCAACCAACAACTTAAAAGCTTTTACCTCGAAAATAAAATGAAAAATATAAATTTTTAATTTGGGCGAAAATAATGAACAAAATCAATTTTAGCTTAAAGTTTTTGATGTTGTAATTATTCATATATATAAAATTGTTTTGGCTTTTTATAAATTTAGGTGCAAAATGTGTTTTTTTTCTTCTAAATTTTGTAGAAAATATAGTAATTGAAATTAAACATTTACCTTTATTTTCTGAAACGCTTTAAGAAATTATTTATTTCCATCATACTCCATCAACATATTTGAGTCTTCTTCAAGATGGTTTGTATTGGTAAAATAATCTTGCAGTTGTAAATTATGAATTGATGAGACATGGAAGCTCACATTCTGCTATTGTAGACCTCTTTAACCAAAAATGTTGTCTTTCAGGTAGTTCAGATACTCTTCTAGAATGCATTTCGTGCTGCGCAATTCAACTATTCACAACGTTGCAAAGCAGCCGCAGCTCGATGGCGCTAATTTGACCTGACAGTTGAGCAAGAGAATCTTAATCGAATAGAACAATGCCGCGAATAAGTGTGGGGCCAAGATGTCTCAGCTGTCAGTTTCGTCTGCGTTAGCCCGCCTCGGTCGTGAATCCGGTATTATACGTACATATTCGCCATGATAACATTTACAGTTGTTGCATTTTATAATCAAAGTTGTTATTCGTGCTACTTTCGGTTTAACGTCTGTGGGCGTCCTCTTGTTGCTCATCAAAGTTTACCCCAACAGACAGCGCGGCAGCCGCAGTGAAATGAATGAGCAGCTCCCCGACCCGGAAGCCGGCTGCCCTCCGTCGCCAACATCGCCACCATCGCTTCCGCCGCCCCTCTCACTCAGTTGGTGGCATAGCCGTTAAACCGACTTCAGAATTAATCAAATCCAAGTCAGATGTTGCGCGCTGCCAAAAAACTTGAGCACAACAACAGCGACAGCAATTTGTTGTTGTTATTCTTGGCAGTCGGTCCTTAACAAGCGCAGGGCCCCAGTCCCGTGGTTGCTTTGAGCTACTCGTCCACTTGGCATTCACCCGGCAACGTTTTAGCCAAAGAGTTAGCGTCCTTTTCATTGCCATAACGCACATTTACAAAATTATATTTGTAAACTTCTCGACACCCAGCCACGACTCCACATTCCGTCAGCCCAACCCCAGCCCAACCTGAACCCATCCCCAACCCAGCGCCTGCCATCATTGTCGTTTCGCAGCCCTCGACCCCTAGTTGGCTTTAATGTACAATAAAATTGGCCAAAGTTGGCGCGTACATCACAAATATTAGCGAATAAAGATGATGACTTGATGACGATAATGAGGCGCGATGCGGGGCGTGGCGTGGCATCGTGGCAAGGCATCGCCCACATGACTGGGTTGTGAGTTAATGACGCTGTACCGCCGATTTTCTGGCCGCAACCAATATGCCAAAATTGTTTCGACCCGCCCGCTAATGAACACTCAATTACAATGATGTACTGCCGGCGAAGTCAGACAGTCACTCGAACTGGCCCTAGCTACTGGCCATGTCCGTGTGCGTTCATTAACATTTTGCCACGGCCAGAGCACGAAAGTTCGACAACAGAACAACAAAACGTGGCTGTGATGGCACTCAGTTAATGAATCTCTATCCAAGCGGTTGATTTTGGTCTGCTCACTGCTTTAAGTTGCTCACGTTCGCATCGTGTGTTTGTGGCGTCTGCCACAACGTTAATGGCAAGATATTCAAAGATAATTCGCCTTAATTCACTGATACTTGATCCTGGCACGACCTCAACACCAAAGCCAGCCGCACAAGCAGCATCAGCACGGCTTTAACTTTCGAGTGCTGCGAAGCTCAGCAATCGAATTTCAATTTATAAAAATGTGTGTTAAGTGTTTTGCGCAATTGCTGAAGGTGTTTAAAGAGTTACACAAATCCAACAGCGACTCTTAATTAAAAGAGCTTATGCAGATTTTAAATGCCAAGGACTTCATACATTTCATGGGTCTGTTCAGTATGCTTGGTGTCTGCCAATTGAAAAATAAAAAATAAATGCTTTTATCAGAAGTTAATTTTAACATTAAACTTTAATAGCAGCAAAAATAACTTGTGCTCAAATCTCAATAGACGAACCCAGAGCCGAATTATCTACACTCCCTTTAAAAAGGAAAACAATATAATCTTGGCTTTGTAAACGAGTATAAGCCAATAAAGTTTATTGGATAGCCAGCACAATTTTTCCATACAAAATCTTCTCTATTCTCTGCATTTAGTATATATATATATATATATATATATATATATATATATATATATATAAATACTTTACTAATTTGCAGTTTGACTAAATTTGTATAGCCCGCAAAATATTACAAAAAATAATAAATCGCATATTATCATATGTCAAGACTTACTACATGAATCGAAGCAGCTCCCTCCCAGCGGCGGAATAAAAATATAAATATCTCTGATTAATATTCATTAAAGTAATCACTGGTATTTTTAGTTGGATAAAATATAATTATATCATTTGAAACTAAGTAAGAGATAACATATATAGTAATAACAGTAATCAAAATATTGTTGTCATGCATTCTTAATAATAATATATACTCTATACATACATTTATATAAAATGTTCAAATCTCGGACATGAATAATTTGTTAACATAAAGATTAATTCAGTAATAATAGGAATAAAGAGTATTTGCCAGCCGACATACAAATTTTTTGGTTAAATTTCAGGTTCGACTTGTTTTCTGACTGGTTTGCTGAACGAATTGTTTTTGCAAATTGACGTTTAATTCGCGTAATTAGTGCGCCGACATTTTTGGGTATGCTTTCCATGCTTTTTTTTTACGCTCTCATTTTTCTCTTCTATTTTTTGTGTTTTAATTAAATTCATTGCCATATTTATGAAACTTTTTTCATTAAATTTAGCGTTTTTCTTGTGAGGCGCTTCGAACCCTTGGAAATATTTGCGCCAGCCAACCGAATGGCCAACGCCCACCCCGTTTTCTTTAACCCACTGCCATTTATTGAGGGTGAATATATATATATATATATATATATATATATATATATATATATATATATATATATATATATATATATATATATTATATTATATATATATATATTATATTTTTTTCTTGTGGGTTTTACGCATTTTGTTTGGCCTTTCGTCGTGGCCCCTTTTGGGAGCGATGGGCTGCGTCTTGGCCAGAAAACGTTATAAAAATAAAAAATAAAAATTCTGACACCTAAATTGCTGTGACATATTTGATTTATGAGGCCACCTATTTGCCCCAAAAGTACGCAGCAACAAAAATAAAACCGTTGGACGACAACAGCAGCCAAGAATGGAAAAAGGACCGCACCGAAAGATGCGGCAAGCGGGCGACACATAAAAAACACGAAAGGAAGTGCCACTAAAACAATTACAAAATAAAAACGATTACACGCCACTTCCGGCGACATAAAAATGGCGCTTGGCGTTGACCAGCGCCGAGTCCAAGGCACATCCTGGCGGCGAGGGCGCAAAGGGTTGCTCCACTCACACACATACACACTCACACTCATCCGTTTAATAAAAGAGGCCACTAAAAGGCGCAAGCAATACAGCCCCATAATCTTGGGTTAAAGACCATTAAGAATTTTTATTTTCAATTAAACCCGATTTGCCTTAATGCCCCACAAGGCCGAAAACGACGCTGGCGATGGCAATGGCTCTGCCGATGTCGCCAGCATCAACAACAAGAGCAGCAGCAGCAACAGCAGCAACGGCAGCAGCAGCGACAGCAACAACAATCACTGCGACAACAATAACAGCAATAGCAACATCGTGTGGGCTGCCCGCCAGCAAAAATTTATATGCGCTGCAGATTCTAAAAGGGTCGACCGGCCGCGTCGTTGACTTAACGCGCTGCCCAAAGTGGCGCGTTCAACCAGAACCTCCCCCCAAGGAACTTCTGGACGGCACACGCAACAGAAACAACAACAACAACAACAGGAGCAGCAGCATCAGCATCAAGGGGCCGAGAAGGCGTCTACATTCAAATGCGATTTTTATGCCATTTTCAATACGCCTCCCTTTGGCGAGGCACAGGGACAACTCCCATTCCCATAGCCCGCGCTATAAACAGTGGGAGCAGGGAAGTTGAGTCGATGGGGCTGAGAGCCACATTGGTTCTAGGTAGCTGCACAGAAATCTCTAGATCAACCAAAGGCAAACACGGGGACAAGCGAGATATTTATATACATATATAAAGATATATGTATATGAACACCAGAATCAGAGTGAGAGAGAGAGAGAGAGCGGCAGAGTTGCTGAAAGAGACAGAAAAACAAACTGAAAACTGCAAAAGAAAAACACAAACAACTCGGCGAGCAACAAAAGTTTACCGATATAAAAAGTGTGGACTGCTCGAGTGGCCGCCTCACAGACATGGAATAAAATAGAACAGAGCAGAATAGAATAGAACGGAAAAGCTTAGCCAGGCGGTTTGGCTGCCTGCCTGCCTGCCTGCCTGCTTGAACCCGCCTGGCGGCCGCTGGCTGTTTTCGGGGTGTGGGCACAAAGTATATTTAAGTGCTTAAAGTAAAATGATGTCGTACGAACTCGAAACTAAAAACAAGTTAGTATGGTAACTTTTGGCCTAAGGCTGCACACAGCCAGCCACTTGGTTGTGTGTGTGCGGGTGTGTGTGTGTGTGTGTCTTGCTTATACACACACATACACGCACAAACACGCTATGTGGATGGTACTGAGGGTGTGCTCGCAATCCGCACAAAAAATCGCTGTAGCGTATCTTTGAGCTCGCATCTTTGAGATAGTTTAGCGTGAAAATAAAGTAAAGTACGGTAAAATTGTTGGCAGTTGATTATTGAATCGCTTTAGGTCAAAGCTCACGAACAGTCAGACAACCAGCCAGCCAGCCAGCCAGTCAGCTAACAACAACAAAAACACGAAACAAGTCAGCAACAGCCACAGCAGCAGCAGCAGCAACAGCAGCAGGAGCAACAGCAACATGGCAGGCAAGTAGAGATTAAAGCGTTTATTGATGCGCAGATTGCGCGCATTTTAGCCAGGAGGAATACTAGAGGGGTAGGGCATGGCAGGACAGACAGGATGCTAGTGAATGCCTCCTTGCCGCATCCTGCCTTGCCTGTCTCTATAGTATGTGCCTTTGGTCTCTCTGTGTGTGTGTGTGTGGGTGTGTGCCGCATCTGGAACTGAAATTGTCGGTGGCTGTCGTTGCCGTTGCCGTTGCTGATGCTGTTGGTGTTGCTGTTGCTGCTTACGCTCAAATTGAAATAATTAAATTGATAAAATGTGGCAAAGATTAAGCGCCGCACTTTATTTGGCTTAAAGGCATACCAAAAAACCTGACTAAGCCAACTGTGGAGTGTTGATTAAATAAATAAGCCGACATCGCCCAAGGCTCTTCCAAAATATTTGTCTGCGTGCGCGTGTGAGTGTGCGTGAGCTGTGAGCTGTGAATGTGAACGTGTGTAACAGGTAATGTTATTTGTCTTTGGCATTATTTTCAAATCGCTTTTGAACTGCCATTTGTTTGCCTGCACCCGCCAGTGCCCTTTGGCCCCGGCCTGGCCAACTTTGAACTGTTTATTTGGCATTGTTTGGCGAGCCAATCCAATCCCACCCATTGCCATTCGGCTGCTAATACTTACCAGAAGCTATCTCAACAATGTGCTTAAGAATTTGACTCGAAATGGCTGCGGCCGTCATCCTCGCCTCAAATACTCAAATATTTCATTCCATAATTTGAAGCACGTTTAATTTGGTTAATATGTGAGCAGCGCTCGCATAAGACACTTGATTTAATTGCATTGACTTGTTATGTTCATTTGAATAAGTAAGTGGCATTGAGACGGCTTGTCAGCCTCTCTCTCTCTCTCTCTCTCTCTCTCTCTCTCTCTCTCTCTCTCTCTCTTCCTGTGCGTTATGAATCGAGTTTGAATGCATTTTGTGGCAGCAAATATAGCTATTATATGTTGCTTTAGAGACTCTAGGAACTGATGTTGTGCAAATATTACGCATACGCCCCCTGCCTGAGCAGCTCGTTGTATCTGACAGATTCCTGTCAACGTAGACATAGCTTATGCACTGGAGCTTAAGTTATATCAAGCTTAAACAATTGAGTCTTACAATTTCGCCCTCTTCACACATAACGTATACGCCACGTGGGGGGTGCAGCGGAGAGGTAAAGCCTAAACAATGCAAATTAACTTCAAGTCATAACGACTCGAATCCATCACGTAATCAAGTTTCCAAAAACATTGCCTAGACTTTGGTGGAGGGTGGGGCAACGGTAAAACGGTAAAATAGTTAATCAATGCCAGCCGACAGTGTTGGCCCGAAGCGTTAAATTTGTTCCGCTGGCTTATCAAAATGCCAGAATCGTCATGTTCTAGGCGAGGACGATGCCAATGGCAATGGCATCCATTCCACATAAGCCATTCGATGGGAGCACTCTAGCTGGAGACAGGGGCCTTAACGTAACCAGAGACCGAGCCTAATGGCTTCAGCCATTTCCGGCGCCCAAAAACGTTACCCGCAAATTAGTTTTGGGCCGCGCTGCCGTGCGAACAATTGAAAAGCCAAAATCGAATCTTTTCAAAGCCGGACGAACATCCTTCAACGACGCCGTCGCCGCCGCCATCTACAGCGCAGCTATCGTTGGCTGCGTTGTCGTTGGCAGCACTTTAGAATTCATTAAACGGCCGCCTCTTAATGGAAATGGCCGATAACGTTTGTGCCATGCTTCGATAAGCGGCGGCGCCAACGTGAATGTTGTAGTTGTTGTGGAAATCCAAATGCATGGTGCGTAATGGCTGGCGGCGCATTGTTTGGCCGGCCCTGAGTCTCAGGGCAATATCAAAAACGCTCCATAATTCAAAAACAAGAACAAAGCCGGCAAGACTGTAGCGGCTGTGCGAGCAACAAGAAGTCGACTCGGCCGTCGCCGACAATAACTTCAAAGACCGCAAGTAAATTAATGTTAATTTTATGCTAAAATCGACAACAACGGGGAAAATGTAACCAAGAAAATGGGAGCGCAGCCCGACCGCAGCGGCCATGGCGCTGCCCAATACCAATCAACATCAACGGGATCATCATCAGCGTCATCATTATCAGCATCGGGGCTCGACGCTCGATTGGCATTTTGACACGATGCCCTGGACAGTGGCTGACGGTCGGGCGGTGGCTTGAGCCGCTCTGGATTAACAGCATCAGCAGCCGAAAATTTAAATTTATGCCGACTGCGGCACATAATTTAAAAATATCAATCAACTCGATAACGCAGATTGTGTGCAGGGCTGGGCAGGCAGGGGGTGGGCCGGGTGGCGCCCAGGCAGCCAAACGCCGAATCGCCCGGGTACCAGGCAAACAAACAAACAAACAAACAAGTCCCGAATCCAAACCAGGCGAACTGAGGGAATGCGCCTCGTCTCTAGTCCAGAGAGCAGCAAAGCGGCAAAGGCAAAGAAGGAACTTGGTAAACAACAGCAGCAGGCGAAAGAAGAGGCAACAAAAGTTGCCGTGGCACCAGCAGCAGCAGCAGCAGCAGCAGCAGCAGCAGAAGTCGATGCAGCTCACTTCAATCCGTATTTATCCTTTGCCTCCAAAAGCCGCTCACTTGCGTCCATTGGCGCGCGCTGTGGCTATGGCTGTGGCTCAAGCTTTGCCTGCTGCATGAGGATGCGGCTGAGAGCGCTTGGCCCAACTAAGCCCAACTGCTAAGCTTGCCAGTTCGAAACTTTGTGGCTGCCTGCCCTCGAGCAGAGTGAGCCCTAAGAAGTTTAAATGTATTACAGTCGCACTGTGAGCTCTCTGTGTATGTATTAGGTATTTGTGTATGGTATATCAGCGTGTCTGTATGTGTATGTGTGTGTATATATATGTATATGGGTGCGTATTATATCCATAATGCTGCAAATAGTCTCGGATATGCAGCAACAAACAATAACACCAACTATGCCAGAAAGCAAAGCCAGCGGCGGCCAGCAATAGAACCTGGTAAACAAGTTTTCATCTTTGCTTTTTACAGCACGGCACGGCACGGCATGGCACAGCGCAAATGAGCGTGACCAGCTATGCTAACAACAGCAAGAGCTACAGGAACAATAAAGCGTTGTTAGTGGCAGTCAAAGCGGGCGCTCAAAGGCTGCCGACAGCGCCAGCAATGACGAGTGCAACTAGCGTAAACAACAAGCGCAGGACAACAGAGCATCGACAACAGCGCCGGCGACGGCAGCAGCAGCAACTGCAACTGGAAACAACATTTCTCTTCCATTTGCCACGCACAGCTCGCGTTTTTATTAGAGTCGCGGCAGCACCCAACTTTCAGCTCTTACTTCAGCCTCAGTCGCAACCTCAGCTTACTTTGAGACCAACCAAACGCTTATGCCAAAGGCTGCGCAACAACATGCCAGAGTCTAAAGGACGCAATGCCAACGTCATTTACCATTATGGCAACTGTCAATGCAATGCTCCAGCAACAGCTTTGCTCGCTGCATTCAACTTTTAACTGGAAGTTGTCAATTCGCTGGCACAGCTCAGGCCAGCTTAACTACTAGGCAACATTTGCAGGTAAAGAAGTTGACGGTTATTATTCACCTTTCAATGTTTTAAACAGTCGTTTGCTAATGAAGCTGGAACTGGCGGGCTACTAAACATTTTTAATGAGCCCGAGCTGAGCTGTTAAGAGAATGACAGGCTAGCCTTTAAATGTAATCACTCATTATCCTCGAGATCGAGCTTTGGTATATAAAATCTTCTTATTCATAGCTTTTAACAGTTAAAGTGTTCTCATTACGGTAAGCGTCTTCTAGAGTATTAGCTGTAGTCAAGTGGCCGAAATTGAATTCAGTTATTAAGAAGTCAGAGTAATATTTCTTTAAAATACCATAAATATATACATTAAATAAGAGCCAAGAAAAAACCACAATAAAAATACATAAAAATCAAATAATAATCATGAATACACTTAACTGCGGTGGTGTTTTCTTTAAACTGATCTTTCTGATTCTAAGGCAGGTCTTTTATACACTGAAATTATAACTTAAATATAACAGATTTATTTGTCAGTTGATCGTTGAGTTTGTAATGCTTAGCGTGCGTCATTCAAGTTTTATCTATTTCTGTTGCACTATCTGCTAGTGGCTGAGTGCGCCGGAGGCATATTTCCATTATTTGAACGGTCATGTTGAAAAAAAAAGATAAAGATAATGGTATTTAGATAAACGAAAGATTTGCCAACAGATTTATACAGGATAAAAATGGAAATGAGGAAAGGAAATTGATGAGACATACAAAGAAAAATATTAACTCATTCGGAGTATATAATGTATATGTATAAAATATGCAGAAATTAATACAGCTCACTACTGGTTGACTAGTTTGGGTTTCGTCAGTAGAAGTGTTTCAAATGATTTTAATTTAATAACAATATATCATTAGTCATGTATCAATACTTTGATGGATTCATATAAAACAATAAAAAAAAGTAAAAGTAAGAAAACTCTAGTCGAGACCGCTCGACTAGGGTATACCCTGAACCCTGCGAGGAGCCGCTATTCTATGTATTCTCCGTTTCTTTTATATTAATATAAACATACACATACACACACACGCACGCACACACCAGCGCAAGTCTGTGCGTCAGCTGTTGTTTGGCTGCTTTGCATGGCAATGCTATGGAAAATTAAATGTTAAATAACTTTTTTTCTAGACCGATTTTTCTAGAACGATTTTGATCAAACTTTTTGGGCGTGATCATGTCATCCATATGTATGTATGTGCCAAAGCACAAGTCTCTAGTATTTGATATACGGGAGTTACAAATTTGAGGAGAAGGGGGCGTGGCACCCAAAATTTAACAAAAGGGCCTAACTAACACTAAATGCAAAATTTGAAGACTCTAGCTATAAAGATGTATTAAATAGAATTTTTTTTGAAACAAACTTGATCTGCGCACTCTATACAGGGATCTGCATAAAAAATTTCAAGTCTCTAGCTCTTATAGGTTCTGAGATCGACGCGTACACACATACGGACGGACGGACGGACGGACGGACGGACGGGCGGACAGACGGACAGGGCTAAATCGACTCGGCTTGTCTCCCAGATCAAGAATATATATACTTTGTGGGGTCTGCCACGCCTCCTTCTGCCTGTTACATACATTTCAACAAAAACATTATACCCTGATATTCCATTTTCAATGGGTTCAGGGTATAAAAATGATTTTTTTATTGCTGCTTTAAATTATAACTTTTAAATTAAATATGCATGTACGTATGCATGTATCAATTGTTAATGTATAAATTGATTTATATTCAAATCATTTCGTGTTTTTTGCTTGTAATATAGCCAGTGCAATCAACTTTTGGATCCAGCTGCATAATTAGATTACACATTCGTAATAAGTTTACTTGTCCCAGCCACTGCAGTGGCCAGCTACCGAATGCAGTCTGATGTTGTTGATTATGCAGATTAATCGAATTACTCGCGTGTTTTAATTGGGGTTTATGTGTAGTATTTTTATTGTTCTCGGTCTGCTTTACTTTCAAATTCAATTAGAATATTTGTGTCACAGAAGCTGTGCAGATTAAATCAGCTCAACATCAATGGAGAAGACAAAGAATACAGTTCAACTTCCGTTTCAAATTTGGTTATTAAGTAATTTAATTTAATAATCACAGAGCTTGAAAAGTATTTAATTTAAAAATGCATCAATTTAGAGAGATTCCAGCTCATACTTCCCAATTACTTAAATTGGGACAGCAAATATTGGCAGCAAGCTCAAATTTATAGATAGATTTCTGCACAGTGTGACAGTGTAGGTTTGTCAGCCATACAACTTAATTACTTTATTGCATAGTCTATAACATATAACTGAGACTGAGGGCCAAGAGTTGAACGGAGGAATCCTTAAATATTTTGTCAATGGAAATATCATGTGCAGTGAGCAGTGCAGCCTCGAAATAAATGTGTAAAAAGCAACACCTCAAGTTGAGAAAAAGCAATCGCCCCAGCATCTAGCCACTCGGCCAGCCAACTAGACCAGTCGACCCGTTGCCAGCTGGCTCTGGCCAGACCATTGAAACGGACAATTTTAAATCGAAAAATCAAAACCCAAAACAAATTCAATGTCCTGTTTGTCTGAGTTTGTGTTTGTGTATGTGGCTGTGGCTGGGGCTGTGGTTGTGGCCATGTTCGTGCTAGTGCTTGTTTTGGGCCACTCCGCTCGGAGCAGCACAGCAGTGCACCATGGGCAAGAACTGCAATATGCGGCTGAAAAACCGGAAGTCTTCTCGATTGAAGAACTATAATATTTGTGAATAAGAAAGCGGTCTGACAGGACCAGAGACCGGAAGACGTTAAGTCTAAGAAAGCCTTTGAAATTGTCGGCCAAGTCGGAAGCTGATTATGAGCTGTCTGTGAAGCGAGGAAATGAAGTAGGGCCATGATTTTTATTGGAAAACCATCAGCATCGCTCAGCTGCACAAAGCCACCTGGTAATTAATATTGTCAGATGCAAAAATTAAAAGAAACTTAATTAAAAATCATGCAAAGCATATAGAAAGATAATCTCGGCAAAGTCAATTGCATTAGCTTAATGGGCAGCTCCATCGATGGTGGGATCATTTGGAGCTGTCACTAAAAGGAAACGACAACGACAACAGCAAAAGCAACAACCAGCAGCCAATTAATGACAGCGAACAACTACAATATCTGTCCACACGGCCAAAGGGCAGTCAATGAAAATCAACTAAGCAATTGCCAATCCCCCATTCCATGCCAGTTAAACCTTCTCACTGATAGCTCACACAGACACACGGAATGAGCTGCAGAAAAACACTGGCTATCGCAACTGCAGCGTATGGCAAGTGTTTCTAATTAGTTGCTGTTGTCTGTATGTGTGTGAGTCTCTCTCTCTCTCTCTCTCTGTGTGTGTGTGTGTGTGTGTGTGTGTGTGTGGGCAAGGGACAACTGCAATTGCTGAAACTAACAAAAACAGACAAAACGAAAACAACAAGAAGCAGCAATGGGCATGGGAGAAGTGAAAACGGCAAACTAAAAACTGAAATATCGTGCGACGCTGCAGCCAAAGGACTAACGAGGCAAGCGTCCTAGCCCAAGCAGGGTAAACAGGCAGGAGGCGGTTGTCGTCTGTTTGGCCAACATAAATGTAATGCCATTATTAGTTATCGATATATACAAGCAGACAGTCACACACCTGCATGTGGGCTCAGGTGTGTGCCGTGTTTGGCTGCGTCGAAGACACCGTTAGTATCCGGCGCAAAAAAGATTTGCTAAGCATCCGTTAGAAAATTTGTTCTATGTGTCCTTGTTGTTGTTGCTATTGTAAAGATTGTTGGCAATGCGATTGCAGCAAATCAGAAAATACTCGCACAAGTGCGAATGTGAATATTGATGCCGCACGCCGCTCCCGCTCGCTCCCCAACTCTGACTCCCTCTGTCTCCCTCTCGCTGCCCACATAAGAGAATGATTCTTCGCTCGCGTCGCAGGCGATGGCCACTCGACTTGAGGCAGCTACTTCGCGTTACTTCGCCTACTTTCTGATTGCACACCAGCTTCAGCTTCAGCGTCAGCTTCAGCTTCATCTACAGCATCAGCGTCGGCAGCATCCCACTGACTATATACTCCCCCCATCCTTTGGCGCTCGTTCGTTCGCTCGCTCGCTTACTTGCTACTTCCGCTTCCGAATCCGTTTTGTGTGCTGTCGCCGCAGAAATTTAACGAAGTCGCACGTTAGTCGCTGCCGTCGCCAACTTTGTCGCTGCTTGGAGAGCAGCAGCATCCCAACAGCTGCTTTCTGGCTCTCTCCCTCTCTCTCTCCCTCTCTCTTTTGTCGCTTTGTCACTCTCTTACGGCCAGCAGCGGCAGCATCATCCTCGGCATCATCAGTTTCGGCAACAGCATCGGCTTTGTTGTCGTCGTCGGCATCCGTGCGCTGTGTTCAGCATCCTTTCAGGCTTTTGGGTTTCGACTTGCGTTTCAGTTTCGAAGCGTTCGTCGTTGCAGTCGGTCGCATTAGCGGAACAACCAAGCCAGCCTATAGACAGCATCCAGTTGAACGCAACGACAACGTGTCTCGAGCTTAGTATCGCGATTTCGCGCCTCTGTTTAACCGAGTTTTTGTGCCGTTTGCGTAAATTTCAAAGCGTTCGCTTTCAATATATGTTTCGACTTGACTCTAATTCAGTAAATGTGAATTGCAGTGTCTACGTGCCAGTTTGAGTGTGTGTGTCTGTGTGTGTGTGTATGTGTGCATATTTGCCGGCACCATTGTTGTTGCTGGGGCCCATTGTAGTGACAGTCGCTCTCGTCCTAGACTAGACTTGACTAGAGGCGGTCGTGACATTCAGAATACTTGACATTTTCGCCGCCAAATTGTGCGATTTCTTCAGGCTGTGGCTGTGACATTGGCATGAACGTGGCGCACTTTGCCGCTGCTGTCTGTGGCACTCCCAGTCCCCCCTTCAAGTACACAAACTCTATCTGCCTCACCGTCTGCTCCACCGATTGACTGGCAAACAAATTTTGCAATTCAATTTCTATTGTGCATGGGCCAAGTGAGTGCGAGTGTCTCTGTGTGTGTGTGTGTGTGTGTGTGTGTGTGTTGGCGCGCGTCGTTTGCTGTCAATTCAAAGTATTCCGCATAAAAATTGAAAATTGCATGCAAATTAAATAAATAGACAGACGCAACAACAGCAACAGCAACAGAAATCGCTCCACAGTTGCAAGGACAACAACAGAAAGAGACGAAATAACTCTCAGCCAGTGAAAATGACAGTTTAAAGTTCTGGTCGCAATCAAAGCAAATGTCATTAGCACACGACACAGCGTCAACGTCGCTGTTTTCGATTGATAGCACCACCAGCGACATCAGCAGCAGCAACTGCAACAACAACTGCTAGTGCAGCAACAACAACAACAACAACAACAAGAAGAAGCATAAGTGAATTGGTGGCAACTAAGGGCATTTGCATAACTTGCAGCAAGTTCAACTCACGCAGGCTGACACAGTCAGGTAAGGGCCAAAGTCGATTTCCGTTTGAGGGCGATCGCATGCGTCGTCCGCCCGCATAGCCGTCGTATCTTCGGTTTGGCTTCCTAGCTCAGCTCCTGCTGGATATCTCAGCTATCATTTCTATTTTGCGATTTTTCCCCTCCCTCCCTCTTAGCGCCGGTATCAACTTTACTGCTGCTCCATCATGCCACGTTAGCCCAACTTTTAGTTATGGCTTTCGCTTTTCGCATAATGTCAGTTTTATTTGGTTTTGGTTTTCACTGGCGGCACTCGGTCGCAATCCTATTCCAGCTTGGCTTCGACGTCGTCCCATGCCCGGCCATTCGGCACCCTTGTAAGATTTATTGTGCCACACATAGCCACGTTGCTACATACTCACACTCACTTTCACACACATACACGTACAGACTTTCAGTAAACACCTACTGAAGCCCTAGCGCTGCCCAAGTAGTGCTTCTATTCGCTCATCCAACACCAGCGCTGCGGCTGCCTTGTTCTTATTCATCTGCAGCAGCAGCAGCGGCAGCCCCATAATCTCTACTATTTGCATCGCAGACTTTGCCTTGGATTTGGGCATGGCAATGGATTTAGTTATGGTATTTCTTCTTCCGTTTCTGTTTTCTACATTGTCTGTCGTCTCGCACGCTAGCTGCGCTTTTTACCACTCGAAGATGCACGTTTGTTTCATCTTGTCGCCGACACTGAGCAAAAACAGTGCGATATTTACATTTGCACACGATTATGGCAGAGCTGAGCGACCACAGCGTTTCCAAGGTTTCCATTTGGTGTTGATTGCATAACAACAGAAGTAGTCTCAGGAGCCTCTCAGAAGCTGAAGACACACCTACGATATTAATCTACAGAAAGTAGAGCTTTTGGAGTAAGTAACTTTTGCGAGTAGAGTCTGTTGCCCAAATTCCTTTCCTCACCAAATGATTTGTGAAAGGTGCTTATATACTATATATATAGCTATAACAATACAGCAAATATAATACTATTTAAATTATTTATTCACTATCAAACGAACGCGAAGCTCAAGTGTAGCCTTGCGCATTTGCTTATTTACAATGAATGTTAATTTATTTGATAAATCACTAAATGTAATGCTTTTGTAAATATGAATTGAACATCTGCCAAATGGTAACAAATTCTTTACAATTTGAATAATTGAATTGAATGATCATTTATTGAGATTATGTTATAAACTGTGTTGAAAAATATTTAATTTTTACTAATTTTGATATTTAATCTTAAGGATCTTGCGTAAATTTAATTTACAAATGATAAATTTATCAATATTTTTCTCATGGCAACAAATGCTAAACAACCATAAATTTTCATTATATAGTTGTTTTCACAATTTCACATACACATATATGGTATGGCAAGATATAGTGTGTCAGATGTAATGTGCTCTCTTTATCAACATCATCATCGACTTTTTCTATTTTAAAACTTTTCTAAACTGCCGCATGCAAGCTCGGCTCTTCAATGGTGTCTAATATGTCTAACCCGAACGGGCAGGCCAATCCATAAAAGCTGGCCTCATCCATTAAGCTATCCGCATTCCGAGAGTGCCATAAGGTAAAAAGTTTTTCGACCGTACTCCTATTTCGGCACTGTGTAGCCAACCCGTTGGCGAAGGCCGAGCAAAGCACACCTTCGAGCTGAAGCCACACACATGTGAGCGAGCTGGGGGCACGAGGGGCGACAGATATGTGAATATGCGGACACGGACTACTGAGAGGATTTCACATAAAACGGAAATGGCATTATCCTCGCACATATTGTTGTGCGGATTTTAGTTTTTATTACGGCCGGAACGCGGCTGATGCCCATCAGAAGCGAGTCTTGCAGCCCCCAAAAGCTGAGCAGCAGCATAAATACATTTGTGTCTGTTTGTGTGATACATCAAGGTGTGCCACGGCAGCGGGGCGGGCGCACACCTACACATTGTGGCACCATTGCTTACCTGGCGGCTGCAATTTATGTGCGTGCTCCTTAAAAATTCGCACACATCTTGCAAGCTGCTGGCGGATATGGGTTCGGGACGCGAGCTCGGAGTCGAAGGCTCTTCGCTAATAGTTTCGGGTGCTGCAGACGAGTCCGGCATTGTCTTTAGCGCCATTTATTGGGTAGCTGGGGGCGGGCGGAGCATTGCTCAGAGGTGGCATATCGCTAACTCTGGTGCGAGCCTTTGTTTGGCAAGACAAGATTTATGTTGCCACTGGCCAAAAACAACAAGACAGCAAATGGTCATGGAAAATGCTCCACTGCACTCCCTTCGTCCTTCGCCCTTCTCCCACTGTGCGGTCCGACTTTTGGCAGCCTAAACAAACACTTGAGGTGTGTAAAGTTGGCCTTGTCCAGCCATCGACTTGGCTGCGTTTTTCAGTTTGTTTTGGTTTCACATTTTGTGCGCTTCAAATTGTGGTTAGATTTCGGTTTAGGTTTAGGTTTCAGATTGGGTTTGGGCTTTGGGTTTAGGTTAAGCAAAGACCCGTCCGTCCCTCAGTCCGCCTGTCTGGCAGCCTGTGTGTCTGTCTGTCTATGTTTTCTGGGCAAGGTTTGATCAGGTCCATTGTGCTTAATCACAGCACGCACATTTACATATTGGTTACCGAAAACTTGAGCAATCCTTTAAGACGCAACCAGGCAGACGCTCCCGAACAGTAAACCCTTTTTTGTCCATTCGCTGTTTTATCTGGCTGCCATTGTTGTGTGGTTTAAGCTTAGTGCAAGGTGGTGCCAGGGGCGGTGCGAGGCTTACGCTTAAGTAAACACACACCAAGACACACAGATCAACACACACACACACACACAGACACAGACAGTTTCGGCCTCTTTGACGGTCACATCCCTCGGCAACCATTCACAGCCATTTGCGACTTGGCTGTTTCGGCATTGTTTTCACTTTTTTCCCCAATCCGACTAGCTGATTGACTGACTGACTGACTGACTGACTGACTCATTGACTCACTGACTGAGTGACGAATTGGCGAAGCGGCGGCGGCTTGAGAATGGCGTGTCCTCTTCTTCAGCTACTACATAAAACATACAGCAAAATCTGAAATTGATGATGGGCAGTGATTGTGAAAGTTGGCAGTCAGTTAAATTGAGTTCTGCTTAGGCATCGCCCTTGGCCCCCGCTGTTGGCCGTAGACCCTTGCCGTTGGCGTTGCTTCCTTGGGGCGCGTTAATTGCTTTGTGAATGGTGTCCGGCTCGGCCGGAAAGTTAACATTTAACTTTACTCTATTTTGGACTTTAATCTATTTATAATTGAGGAATGCATAAAGCATGTTAAATAGGAACTTACACAAATTCTGCTTTGTTATGCGCCCTAATCGGGCTGAGGATTGAGTTTTGAGTTTAGGGCCGCATTTAGCTGGATGTGGATGTGGCTCTAGACGGGAAGATGGACTGAGTCTTCATTGTTTTAAATACGGATTTCTAACAGGCAGCGTCAAAGTTGCTGCTCCTGTCGCTAGTCCTGCTGCTGCTGCTGCTGCTATTGTTGTTGTTGTCGTTGCTGTCATTGTTGTTGCTGTAACTGGCGGTTGACTGCTGCCGCTGAGGTAGAGGCGACTCACATAATTTGCATAACTAATTTGTGGAAACTTTGAGCATAGGAAGTTGTTGAAAGTTCTGTTAAGGGCGACCTGCAGACCAGGAGCTGCAGCTGAAACTGGTTTTCGGAGCTGCGGTATTTTCTTAACAGCTGCGCTCCACAAAAGTGCTTAATTCTTTCAAAATGAACGAGGACAGCCCCATTTGAAATCTGTCCTAATTGAATACATGAGAGCATAAGTTAGCAGTTTGGTACTTTGATATCAACTTTGATTACTTTATGGCTTTATGGCACTTGAGCGTACAATTTGGCTTAGTTAGCAGTTGGGCACTTCAACAGCGGTCATTCCTATTCCCCTACCCATACCTAGTCACCGGGCATACAGTCAGTCGACAGCAGATGCTATTTGCTCCACTGGGCATCCACAGGTCCCCTTCTTGGTCAGCTGTAATTGAGCTGACGCAGTGCTGCTTGCGTGCCCATAAATGATAATGATACTGATTAATGGAATATTTGCTGCTACTCCAGCATGTTCAGTTGCACAATATTATTTCAAGCTGAAACACACAGTAACGTAATATTCAGGTAGAGCCCATGCAATTAACCCTATTACTCGAATAGATAACACAATGTTTGCTATAATTGATATTTGAGCAGCTTCAATGAAGAACTTATGACGCCCCATTAAAGTAATTATTGTTAAGTGTGATTGCATTTAGTTAACCATTGTTTGTTTCTTAAAACTCCGAAAGTTTGCAACACAAAGTTGCAAATTTAGTTTAGTTTATGAATACATGAATAAGCTGATTTTCGATAATTGCCACAAAGTTAGCTTAAGCTGTTTACGAAAGTGTTACATTGTTTGTAGTCTAGAGTAGCTCTTGTGCAAGCTAGTTGCCATGAAGCTGTTGAAGTAGTTTAGATCAAGTTAATCGAAGATGCATATATTGAGTGCCCCAAAATTCACGCAACATTTTAATTTTGCGCCATTTGTGCGGTACATACAACATGCAACATACAACATGCAAACCAACAACGTATACTATTGTATATAAATGAATAAAAAATTACAACTCTGAATTATAAACCCGTGCTTTCTATCAAAATTACTTCCTGTGTGAGTTTTGGGACACCCTATAAATGCAGATCTATTGCAGCCTTAGCTGATAAATTAGAATCAATTTGGGATGGCAGTAATATTTAATAATATATAGCATAATATGAGACTAGATATTTACAAACTGAATCATTTTTGACTTTCAAAAAGTTAAATACTTTTTCAAGATATTCAATTTAAATTATTAATTTATTTTATTATGATTGATTCTTTTTTTTAATTTTACATAAATGTTTAAGGAAGTTAGTATACACTATATATTTCACATGTAGAAAATATCGCTAGCAATCATAGTTTGTGTAAGTTACAAAACATCTATCAGATTATTATTCTTGAAAATGGAACTATCAATTCTCATACGTCTTCCTTCCTTCGAATGTCGAATCGAGCCAGGTTGATACAGTGCACACTGAAATCCAATTAGGACTGAAGTAATAAAAAGCTAAAAGGGAGTAAATACGTTATTTGTGATATGTTCTCCACAAATCACGTTTCATAATTTGTGAGCGATTGAAGGGCATTACGAGCAGCAGCTAGCCAACATTTTGCTGGCCAATAAATGTCTTGCTAGCCCAATAGCTAGCTGGCCAATTAAGACTTGTTAAAGCCGGCTTTACAATTTGCAGCTCTTGTATGCATTGGGTTTAGCCAATTAACATGGAAATTTCGGTTCTAAATGCCATGCCCTATGGATGGGTGGTAAATGAAATTTACCCATAGAGAAGGAACCCAATTTTGCTAGAGTCTCAGTGTGGCCCAGTAGGTAGCAATTTCAATTCCAATTCCAATTCCAAGTTCAAGTCGATGCGATGCCATACCGAATGGCCAGCTAGTTTGACCCAAGGCTGGACTTGCCCATTTAGCGGGGAATGGGCACATTTTATGGGCGGAAGGGCCGCACCGCATGGCATTTGGGGCAGCATTTTAACAAAGTGTTAAACTGAGAATTTTATCTGCAATTCGGTAATTCAGGGCCAGCTCCAAGGAATACACTGACCAGGCGGAAAAAAAAAATAAATAAAATAAGAGAGGAAAAAACACACAAAAACCGAGTAGCTGGCAGAAAAAAGTGTTAATTTCAGCGTTGCGCTGTGCGCTTAGTTAGCATTATGTAGGAGTACGTTGCAAAGTACTCGACGTCTGCCGCTGCTCACTGACCTCAGCAATTACTCCACGCCTTTATTTTAATTACACGGCAACAAGAGCAATGAAAAGTAAAAACGGCAGCGAGAAGACAGACAGCCAGACAGGCAAACAGGCAAACAGACAGGCAGGCAGCCAGGAGGGATTGTGGCGTGGCAGGAGCGTGCCATAAATGAAGAGCCAAAACGCACAACGCCAGAAATTAGGCTATAATCCCGGGGGCATAGTTTTAATTCCCAATACAAATATCACTACACGAATGTACAACGCGCATAAATTTCAATGACGCTGCCGCTGGGCTTTCTCTTAGGCGATTGCCGTTTCCGGCTGCTGCCTCAGCGCTCAGCGCTCCGTGTTCCGTTACAATTACACGCACAGTCACACACACACACACATACGAATTCGAGCTGAGCGACAGTTGCATGGGGAGCAGCAGAGACTGATAACACGCTCATTTAGCTGCACGCTGCTCAGTCAGAGAGTCAGTTAGTCCGTCACAGCCAGCGAGTCAGTCAATTGAAGATGTTGGCTGGCTGACTGGCTGGTTGGTTGGTTGGCTGGCTGGCTGGCTGGCTGCCCAACCACAGGAGCAGCCGGCATGGCCACAACCACAGACACAAATATGAAGTCAAATACAGACATTCGCGGGGCAGACACTGTGGCATCTCAGTGGCTGCTCATTTAAATAAATAAAGAAATCTCTAGTAACTTCTTGAAATTCCAACACATTCCATATCATTACTGAAGCAACCAACACATTCCATATCATTACTGAAGCAACCCACAAAAATTTACTCAATCCTTGAATACGACATGCCCATGCATCTACATCCTCCACACACACACACACATACACCACACACATACTCTCATACATACTCACGCATACTTAGGGCGGCCATAGAGCAACCACAAAGCATCTCAGTGGCTGCTGCTGCCGCCGCCGCCGCCGCCAAAAGCATCAACATCAACGTCAGCACCAGCGCCAGACGGAGTCGTAGTCGTAAAAAATTGTAACGGATGTTGCGGCCATGTATGTGTGCTGTACTCAAACACATACACACACACACACACACACAAGCACACCCACACGCACGCACGGCGACTGAAACAAGTGGAAACGAAGAACTGAGCGCCGAGCGTCAAGCAAAACCAAAAGAGAAACAGAAGCGGCAGTAAAAAAGAAGCTTTTTCTCTGCTGTGCTCTCTTGTAACTAGAAACTGCATTTAAGTCTGTTGCGTGTGTAGTGACTGTGCGAGCGGGGGGCAGTGTGGGTGGCTAACTAGTTGTACGACATGGGAATGAGTGAGGCCGGCCCGAGTTAGAGTTTGGGTTTTGTGCTGTGTTGCAGGTTGGGTTTAATGCGGCATCATTGTCTGTTGCGCTCGAAGGAGTGTAGCCATAGTTGATGCCATTGCTGCCGCTGCTGCTGCCGCTGCTGCTGCCGCTGCTGCTGCCGCTGTTGCGGTTTTAGTCGTTTCTTCTGCCGCCAGCAACGACATTAGCTGCAGAGAGGCTGAGTGGTAGCTGAATCGTCATCGTGGCCCTGGCCACATTGGACCGTTCGGCGTCTGGTAGCCTTATAGCGGTCTACGGCTATTTTATTAGAAAGTTTCAAAGTTAGTTTGAGAGTGTTGCACAACCAGAGTTGCGGGCAAAATTCTGAAATGCTGCAAGCCTAATGATGCCGCTCTGCCTCACGACAGACAAGCGACAAGAGAAATAGCGCAAGTTATATTGCCAGCGGAATGATTGATTGTTATAGATGGCTGTAAATTACAGTGTATATTACTCGACTCTGCTCGCAGCTTGCGATTTTCATTGACTTTATAGTTTGATTGAATTCACAGAGACCCTTCGACTGTGTTTCCTTTTTTTTTTTACATCCCGTAAAAGGGAATTAAACGATAGAAAATGGTGTTCAGTTTTTATCTCTCAGATTTTCTTTCGTTTTTTCTGTGCTTAAATCCAGCTCATTTTTTCTCCGTCATTTTAAATGTCACTAATGTCATGCTATCTTTATGTTATCTCCGCCTTCTTTCTCACTTTTAGACTCATCTCTCTCTCTCTTTCTCTCTCACTCTTTCTCTCTCTCTCTCTTGCCCTCTCACGCACTTCACCACTCTGTGATCTCTCTCGCTTTTTCATTTTAATTCTCTTTAAGCTTGATCTCTCTCTCTCTCTCTCTTTATTTATTTCTTTCCTTTTCTCTATTGATCTTCTTCTCTCTTAAATTTAAAATGCCTTTGATCTCCCGCCCCATTTATTTTTCATCCTTCTGTTTCTTTCATTCTTTCTCTCCCTCTTACTCTCGCTTCTCTCTCTCAGCAACACATGCTTTACCCGATTGGGATCTCTCTGCATCTTCTGCATTTTAAATCTCTTTAATCTCTCTTTCTCTCTGTATCTGTCACTTCTCTCTGAGCTCTTACTCCTTTCCTTTCTTACTGAGTCCATCTCTCTCACCCTCGACTCTTTCTCATTTTTGTTCTCTCCCTCTTTTCCTTTTGTACTTTCCCTCTCGAATTATATTAATTTCTTCCTTCTAGCTATCTTTTACTTGTTCAGCTTTAATTATTCATCTTGTTCCGCAAGCTATGAGAGTTTTAAAGAATTTCCCTGATTTCTTACATTATTTTTCTTGTTTACACAATTACAAATATTTTTTCTATGAAGTGTATATGGTTTACCTATTAAATTTTGCATTTAAAACAATTTCAAATAAACGCTTCCGGCCCTTCAATTAATTATTTTCTATATCACTTGCAACTAGAGCTGAAATGCTAAGCATACTTGAGGCGTCGACAAGCTTAAAATATCAAAACGTCACAACGTCTAGCCTGACTAACTATATATATATATATAGAGTTGCTTAATGCAAAATCAAAATTTACATATTTCAATATGATAAGAAGATTAAAGGTCTTTCGAAAGATTAAGTCGGGTCAATCCTAATCCTCCACCTGCCCGTTCGGAATTACTTCCAAGTTGCTGACTTTGGAAATATTGGTCCATTTGGATTATGCGCACTTTTAATAAAAATAAAAATAATAACAGTAATACTAATAATAATAATAATAATAATAATAAGAACGCAGCCGGAGGCAATTTTCCATCTAGTCATAAAAATATAAATCCAAAAAATCCAGCTTATGCCTCTGGCAAATGCCTCGATTAGCCAAACTAGCCAATTTCGTGGGGTGCGGGGCTGCGGGGGAGCCAGAGAGCAAACACATTCCTGTATGGAAATAAGCAGCTCCACATATTCACATTTACCCATATCCACATTCACATTCTCATTCACATCTACATCCACATACACATCCACAGGCAGAGCCAGAGCCGCAGCCATAGCCACAGCCACAGTCAAATCCACATGCTCGGGCGCCAGCCTTGGATTGGCCGTAAAGTGAGCAGGAGCCGCAAAAAACGCAAGAAAAATGAAATCAAAAACAATAACTTGTCTCCTGACAGCATTCCACAAGCGCTGGGACACACCACGCACGTTTTTGCCACGACTTCGTTGCTCGGCACGGCTCGGCTTCGGCTACAGCTACAGCTCTGGATTCGCTTGACGTCTGCGTCTTCATCTGTGTCGCCATCCTGGCAGGCGAGTGTAACGGTCTTCTTTTCTTTATTTTTTTTTCTTTTTCTTTTTTTGCTTTCTTTAGAAAAATGTTATTACGTGCCGCTTTCGCTGGCGCTGAGACTGCCGCTGTCGCTGGCGCTGGCACAGCCAAGTTATGCAGTGCCGCCTATGCCCGGACACGCTTCCCGCTCCTGCACGTCCTGGCTAAGGCGCGCGCCTCGCTTGATTGTGTTGTTATTCTGCTTTTGTGTCCTTGTCGCCGTCGCCGTCGTTGCCATTGCCGTTGCCGTTGCCGTTGCCTCAGCTTCTTGTATGCCACTACACATTTTTTCGATACTTCGTCTTAATGTTATCGTCGTGCCCGATGCAGCTTCTTTGGCTGCTCCTTCAACTGCCGCGCCTGCTGTCGTTCTCGATGTTGTTGTTGCTTGAGCCTTTGTCGCAACAATTTTATTTGAAGCTGCCACTTTTTTTGCTGCTTCATTTTTATACACAATTCCAGTTTTTTATGGGCACGGACTTGGGCATGGGCATGGGCATGGGCATGGGCAAGAGCATGGGCATGTGTGTGCAGTAGCTCCCGTCTTTGGCTACGTCTTGGTCCTGGTCTCAATGGCATTAGGGGCTAATATTTGTAGACTTTTTCAGAGTTGATTGAGTGGCACGCACTGCCACACATCACACACATACACACATACGTATATGATTGGGATAGGAGAGAGGGCGGGGCAGCTTGTTGGACGGGGGCGTGAGGCGTGACGCGGAGTGGTAAAGTGTCGAGGGCTACGTGCGCATTGCTGACATGCCTGTGGCCATACGCTGCCATGTTTGTGGCCATGTGCTCAGCATCCTGCCAGCGAGAAGGACGTCGTCGACGACGTTGTTTTCACAGCATTTGCTGTTTTTAGTTTTGCTGGATTTTTGAATTGATTACGATATCAATTATGTTTGCTCTGGCCATCGATGATGTTGGCAGTGGACGCCCGACGCAGGACACTGGCCGCAGGACGCACTTGGCCCACTTGTTTGCTTTTGTGCGTATATTTTGGAATGCTGACTGCCGCCATAATTTGTGTGTGTTAATGTATGCGTGTGTGTGTGTGTGTGTGTTTGTGTGTAAGTCCTAATAGAATAGCCGCAGTTCCGAGCTCGATATCCGGCGGGGCTAGCTCAGTTGTTAGCTTTCTCGCTTGTTTCGTTGTTCCGCCTGTTATTTGCGCTCGAAAGTATGCTTTGTCTTACACGTACCGTGAGTATGCGCAACGCATGTGTGTGTGTGTGTGTATTAAAGCTTCCATTGTATGTCGGCGTAACTCCGTTGATTTGAATTTAGATGCCATACCGCTGCAGTTCGTGCGCCGTATTGTTGGAACTACTGCCGGAAAGCAATGCGCAGCGTACATGAGCCAAGCGGAAGGATTACGCCACTGTTAGCTCGTTCGTGCGTTGCTAAGGTTGCGCAGCGGGCGTGGCGTGACGGGGGCAATTACGCAGCACAATCTGGCGATATTAAAGTTGTTGTTATTACTCTTGTTGTTGTTGCTGCTGCCGCCGTGGTGGCTGCAACCACAGCCGCTGCACTGAAATTTCAACTTTATTTTGAGCTATCTGCTGTCTGCAGTTATGCAAATATGAGAAATTGCATTTGACGCAACCGAAATGCTGAAATGCAGGACAATGGCGGCAAAGCAACAAAAGCATAGTATATTGAAAGCTCCCGGTTGGCTGCCTCCAAGTGCAACTGGAACACCCGATTCCACCCCTAATACAACACAGCCGAAAACTTTTCGTATTATTTGAAAATACAGCGCGCAAATTTCGCAGCGCATTTCGCAAAACACTTTCATCGTGTTTGTGCACTGGCTTTGGCTCATTGCTGCTGGCGTTTGTCTCGACGCTTGAATTCGTGCTGCTATTCACACTGCTATTCGGGCAACTTGCGTTCGCATTCGGGTTCGGATCCGTATTCGCTTAGCTCTGTTCACTGGCTCGGCATCATCTTGTAATGGCTGCTGCTGGCCGAACATTCGCACATATTTCTCACAATTTAAAATAAACGAGAAGTAATTTAACTGCTGGTCACTATTGCCACCATTACAAGGACACTTTACAAATTCGAAAGTTCCATTTGCCACGGGTTGGCACTGCTGCTCCTCTTCGAACCAGCCACAATGTGTGGAGTCAGCAATTGGTCATTCTCTCGACTATCGAGCTAATTGCTCGACAATACTAACACAGTAAGGCTAAGGAGAAAGAAATGTTTCATAAACATGTTGACATGGGGTTTCTGCTTCGATTAAGCGTTGACTAACCAGAGCTGTCATATTCCTCTACAATTATATAGATTTGCATTTTCATAATCATTCAATTGGTATCCAAGTTGTAAGTTACCTGAGTGGAAGTCAAAGCAAACTTACATGAACGGCTTTAAAAATTTAAATTAACATTATCAACTTTACATATTAAAAATTAATATTATAGATATATATATTACAGATATATTTCATGTATTCAAATAACGATTAATCTACATTCTTTTTCTGAAACAACTGAACTCTTTTGTATATTTTCGATACACGTTGACTAAAAAAGTCTAGGGTTTTTTATTTTTGACAAAAAAAAAACTGTTTCGCACAATGTGGGATGGATTCCTTTCACATTTGATATTTAATTAATTGAAAAAATTTTTTTTTTTATTATCGTGACAAATACAGAAAAATACTCGCTTTAGTCAATAAACTTATAGATAGCTGAAATGTTATATAAAACATGTTTTTTTCCACATTTGAAAAACATTTTTTTAAAAACTTATTGCGATAGATAATTGAATTCAATGAAATTTTTTCCATTTGATTGGCAAAAAGTTAATTTCATTGGTCAAATTGACAGATTATTATTGAATGCTCCTCTTTTTGACAAAAGCAAGAAACATTCGCTGATGAAATTAACCAATTTGTCTGGTTTCACTCTGTCAGAATAAATGAGCAAAATCTGCAATTATGTAGGTATTTTTTCCGCTCAACTCTATCGCATCACAGAAAATTAACATAAAAGTATCGAAAATCTTTTTACAAAAATAAATGCAACATGTCAATATTATCGAATTATGCTTCAATAACAGCTTTCGCATAACACTCCATATACATATATCCAAAAAATTCAATTGGTGGCAAATAAGAATAAAAATTACTTTTACTCGAAGCCCATCAGAAAATATTGCATTTCAATTTACTTCCGATGAGTCGCGACCTCTGTAATTCATTTATATAAAAAGCGAATTTCTGTGGCAATCCGAGGAAAAAAAATCTTTTATAATCAAATCTCGGTACTGAAATGGCGTAAAAAATTTCATTTTGGTCCGGCAGTGTAATAACTGTAAATACATAATTAATTATACACTGAAATATTTTTGATATTTTCTGCGAGAGCAAATAAAAATATTTCATAAAAATAATCAAACAGGTAAATATTTAAGTATAAGCTGAAGAATAAAATGCGTCAATTTGGTGAAGTAAAAGCTGACTAACAAAATTGTAGAGTCATGCATGTATTTTTTGCCTACTAAAAAGGATTTGCCTATATCAAGATTCACAAGGATGTGCGACTTTAAAGCAGTTATTTCGTAGTACATCAAATTGCCAAAATTATTTATAAATTATGTGTTTGGGTACGCAATTGTTCACTTGCATTGCATTCCAACTATAATTAAGGCTCATTAGAGCGCATAATTGTGAATGCTTTGCAAGCCGGAAATGTACGCTCGCAGCTTGCAAATAATTTCGTGTTCTATTAAAATTGTGTGCCAGATCGACTGTTAGGTATATCGATGCTGTAAGTAGCATATTCCAGACTTAATTACCTAAGATTGAAGCTGTTTAAATAATAAATTAGATTGAATTAAATCGAAAAGCCAAAGTATTCCTCAGGTTAGCAACTGAAAGTTGAGCATTTGGCCAAATAGTAAATAATTAAATTTCTGTATATATGTATATGTAGGTATAAATATGTACTAATCATTATTGATTAGCAGTGAAGGCACTCGGATGCTAAGCTATTAGAGTTTCTTCAGTCTGTGCTTGCCACATTTCGATTATCATTCCTCTTAATCATCAAAAACACGGTTACAGCAGCGGCAACTTAATTTCTAATTACGCGTGCTATTTGTCAGCATTTTTGCTCTTCTCTTGCCCCTGGGCTCTTGCCTCTGTGCTCTGCTGTAATTTTGCTGGTTTCTTGCTGCTAGAGAAATGAGAAGCCGTTTTGGTCTCTTGTTGAGTGGCGGAAATATTTTGTGCATCAAATAGTCCGAGCATGCCTCATTTCCAATTAACAATAAATCCGTTGCAGTCTCGAGTGCAGGCGTTGCCGCTGCTGCTGTTGCTGCCGCTGCTGACCAACTGAGCGAATGAGTAATTTAATTTTGTTGCAGCTTGGCCTTTGGCGTCGCAGACACAGCACAGACGGCGAAAATCGTAGAATGACAGTGGCAGAGAGAAAGAGAGAGAGAGAGAGAGATAGAGGGAGAGAGAGAGGGAGAGAGAGAGGGAGAGAGAGTGAGAATAGGGGCGTTGCGAAGTGTGCGAGGGGAATGCACACTTTACGCAATTAAAATTGTTGCCAGCGATTTTTTCGCTGTTGCTGCAGCTAAAAGGCATTTAAGTGTGTCTGTTACAGCGTTTTCGTGTCTTGGCTGATTCCACTTCCTTCGCCAGGACGCGGATGTGGATGCGGATGGGGATGCGGATGAGGATGAGGATGCGGACGGGTATGCGGCCTTGCCGTTGTCGACGTCGTCTTCATTGCTGTCGTCTTGGCAGCCCTTTTACTTTTCATTCGCAGGTAACTTGCGTTATAATTAAAAAACAAAAAAGAACAAGAACAAAAAAAAATAGCAAAGCGCATTAGGCAGCAAAAGCTGCCTGTGGCAGCCGTTCAAGTTTCCACTGTCTGGCCAACTGGCACTGCACTGCACTGCCGCCGAGCCAATGGGCGTGCCCAAGTAAAAGGAGCCACATAAAATGCTTTGGCTAATAGCCATTTTTACTTACTTGAGCGAGAGCAAGTCTCACCTGAAACGGCGGGGCCAAAAAGCCAAGTAAGTGCCTTGGGCAAAAAGTTACGCTTGTCCACTTTTCGAGGAGGGAAGCATTGTGAGCAGTCTGTGCTGCTGCTGCTGCTGTTCCTGCTGAGGGGCAGGGGCTCATTGTGGGCAGTCTGGCGCGCTGGAATCGTGCCGTGCGTGCAATTAAATGCGCCGTTACATTAACTTTTACAGAGTGTCTACCTTAACGTCTATATGTGTTGCGTGTCTCTGTGTGTGTTTGAGTGTGTGTGTTCTGCTGATTGTTGACTTGATTTGTTTTGCTGCCTTTGACGCCGCACCGGGCTCCGAATTGTGCCGCTGCCCATCTGGACACCCACACAGCCCACTCAAAACAAATTGCCGCACTGGACGCACCAAACGCAAGGCAACAAAAGTGTGCAAAGTAGAAGTCAAGGTGGAAAGCAGAGGCGAAAAAAAATCGTAGAAAAAAAGGCAAACAGCAAATTGTTTTGCTTACTTTTTGTTGCTGTTGTGCGCCAAGTTGCTCATTTGCTGCCGGAGCCCGTTCCTTTATGCGCCGTGTTTGTTGGCCAAGTTTGGCCAATAAATGACTGGAGCTGGACAGCCGTGGAGCTAGCCGTGCCAAGTTTTGGCCAGATCCACCCGCCTCGCCCGGCTCGCACCGTCGGCTAATCTTAGTCTCAGGCGCGGCCGTCCAAGAACCACGTAAACAAATGTTAACTTTCTCGTTTGCTCCGTTTCATTTTGTGCTGTGTTTTTGGGAATTTTTTGATTTAGTGACTTTAATTTACGCTCTCCTCAGGTGCACCGACTGTTGCCCCCGACCCCCGATCTATCGAAGCAGCCCAAGCAGCTGTGACCGCCTGGCAGCCGGCTCAATCCACGACTCATCCCTGGCTGAATTTCACCTACCTCCGCCCGCCCACACGCCTGCACACACACACACTTCAGTCGATAGGAAGCGTCAGCTTCAGCTTCAATTCGTTTTTCGTTTTCATTTTTAGTGGTGCGGAAAATTGATTTATTACTTGGAAAATAAAATGTGCTACGTGTCGCACACACAAACGCAAACACACATACACACACACACACACACATCGAATCATAGGCACATACCAAGGCACTGGCCCTAACGCACACTGACACAATGCGTAGGCAGAGGCTGAGCAGGTGCGGGCGGTACATAGGGGCGTCGTGGGGGTGTGGCTGGGTAGGGAATTGCGCGAATACATAAACGGCGACAGTCAGTCACAGGTCGCTACTTGTCTGTGCCTGTTTGTCTGGCACTGCCCGCGGAATTGCCCTTAGCCCGCGTCTTGCTGTCAGTTTGTCTGTCAAAACACAAAGGCGAGGTGCGCGCCGCGCCGCGCCGTGCCATGCCGTGCCGTGCCGTGCCGCTAGAGGCACAGATACTCGCTGTGGAATGCCGCAGGACTTCCCCTTCACGCACCTTCTGTGTCACACTCCCACGCACAAAGCCAAATAAATATATGTATATCTATATAGGTGTGTATATATGTATACTTATGATAGATCAATCAATCAATTCGACTTTTTTCTACCCCCGTTGTATTTTTATTATTTTTTTTATAATCTTAATTTGTCTTTCACTCGCGCGACTGGCGCCGACTGAACCGCGATTGCCATTCATTTTGTTTTGTCGTTTTCATTTTCATTCTCGTTGTTTTTGTACTTGTCGCTGTCGGTGTTGTTGTTGTTGTTGTTGCTGCTTCTTCTCTGCTGTGATTTTTCTTGTGCTCTACCATGCGCGGCAATTGGAATTTCTCAGTCAGCTGAGACATCTTCAGGTTATAGCTCTTCTCTATCTGTCCGTCTGTCCAATAACCGACTGAACACCTGATAAATTGTTGCCCACTTTTGTGTGTTGTCAAACTGTAATTGATCCCTTTCGCTTCTTGCTGCTGTGCGCATCTCAATTCTCTGCTTTTCTATTTTTTTAAAGCCACGTTAACCCATCTCCATCGTATTATGAAGATTGAAACACAATCCTTGGTCATTGCAGGTTCATACTACGGGTCCGTGGCAACGCCCACTTTAATATGCAGCTAAGCCTTATAGTACAAAATGAAAGCTCTTTTAGAATTCAATGGAAATATTACATTAGGTAGAGGAATTTGTTCGTTAAACAGAGAACAGCGCGCTCGTTTTCATATCTTTCATATATTTTTAATCAGTTTGACAGACAGTAAAAGAGTTATATTTTTTTGCTGCCGATGTCCATTTGCATAGAGCTGTAAGCGAGAGCCATCACATTTCAATCAACTTCATTAAAATTGCAATTTTTTATTCACTCTGCGAATCATTTTTGATGAATTGCTTATGATTTCTCGTCAGCATTGCCGACTGCATGCGATCGCTCGCATTAGTTTTGAATAAAACTAGAGTCTTTTTTTCTCCCTTTTTGGAACAATCCCCACAAAATCCTCTTGTAAAGTGTAAACAAAGCCGCCGCAACTGAATTGTGGCACCAGTGCTGGCATTCAAAAAGCAACCACCGCCCCGCCGCCCACATCAAACGCCGCAACGCATAGGCTGGGTTATTGTTATTGGAAGTGGCGTTGACTTTGGTTTGTTTTTCTGCTATAATATATTTGATTTGTTGTTGGAATTTGTCGTTTTGTTTATTTTCTTTTATTTTTTCCCTAGATATATGTTTGTATGTATGTGTGTGTGTGTATATATATATATATATATATATATATATATATATATATATATATATATATATATATATATATATATATACATATTTTTTTTTTTGTCAGCCTATTTATTTGGGTTGACTTTTTGTGGGCTACGTCGATCAGTGCCACGCATCGCATCTATACTTTATTGTAATTGGCAACGCGACTGACGACTGGCGACTGTTTTTGTTATTGCCTGTTTTTTTTTGTTTTTGTTTTTGTTTTTGTTGGATTTGGATTTTGTTATATGTATTTGGGCTGTTTTTGCCAATAGCATGCTTGTTGTTTGGCTTTGGCCTTATGTTTTGGCATTTTTGCAATTATTTCTCGCACAAAATGTGGTTTTAGCAGTTTAATTGCTTTTGGCAAGTGTATGTCTGTAGTTATTTTGGCAAATTTTCACAGCATCAGCATCGATTTATATGCAGCACACAAGCCGACGCCGACGCCGACGTCGACCACCTCTCACCTCTCACCTCTCCCCTCTACCCTCCTCCCGAGCCGCATGACACCCATCACACTCGCGTCGCGTCCACGCTCCCGCAACATATAACAAGCGGGAGTAGCAGCTGCTGCTGGTTGCCAACACGCACTAATTGTTGCGAGTGTTGTTGCCGTTGTTGTTGTTGCTGCTGTTGTTTGTGGCTCAGCAATAAAACCTGAGCTATGTTGCCCGCTTTTCCGCAATTCCTGTGCCATTCCAACTGCGGGAGAGGGAGCGAGAAGGAGCATGCGTGCTATACGCGGCGTATGCGTGACATTAATTTAATTGCAATTTCACATCTCGTGTGCCTTAGAGCTCTTCGAGTGTATGTGTATGTGTGGCGCAAGGAAAAGTTATAAAAACCCGATTTACAAAATGTTTACTTTGATTTCATTTCTTATTTACGAGTATGTGTGGCTTACGCTTGGTTAGCTCCCACCTTTTGCGACTATTAGCAGCTGTTGCTCAGTCGCAGTCTCAGTCGTCGTTGTCGTTGTTGTCGTCGATATCGGCGTCATCTGAGGAGTAGGATTACATGTGCGCTTTGATGGCTTGCCTTCTGTCAGCATTGCCACATCCTGCGGCTGACGTTTCACTTTAATGAGTTAATTATAACCGAAAGGCGTCGATTATGCTCAGTTATGCGAACACGAACTGTTGCCGCCATATCGCGTGCTTCACTTACCCTGAATCGCTGAAGGTGTTTCTGTGCACGTCTTTCTGTAGATATATATCTGAGTCTGTGTGTGTGTGTGTGTGTGTGTGTGTGTGCTTGGCTGGATGTCTGCATCGTCATCGATGTCGACTTTGGCTGTCACACTCCTTCGGCATCTTTGCGTCGCATTATGATAATGGCTTGTTTCGTTTGTATATAGTCACAATCGCTGGCAATTGCCTCTCCTGGCGACAGGTGCGCCGGGCTTTAAGTCCTCGGTGAGCAGTGCTCAGTTCACAGTTCCTTGACAGCCAGCACAAATGATGCCGTTTATTGAGTGCTTTAACTGTGCGGTTTCTCCTTGACTTGCTCCGTGTGGGTGTGTTATGTGTGTGTGTGTGTGCGTGAGTGGTTCGCGGCAGTTTGGGGCGGGGCAGGACAGGGCAGAATTGTGCAGTTAGCAGCGGGTGTTTGCTTTCGATTATGTTGTAATTGCCAAGAGTTGGCTCGGCTTGCTCAGTTTTTAATTGGCACTTCGATTTCCCTTCTGCTTGGCGTGTACGTGTCGTATACGTAATGTGCGGGCTTAGTGGGCGTTGATTAGGATTAGGACAATTGGGTGTGCGCATTGGTCTGTGCGCGTTGTCATTTGCGTTTGCGGCATGATTAATTGATGCTCATCAATGCGATTAAACTCCATTAAGCGCCAACACTCGCGCCTCGCCAGCTGCTCAAAACTTTTCCCACAGATCCCAACGACAAGCAACAGCATCGGCGGTACTCGCGTTATCTTTGCCGATGCGACAGACGTTGATGTAGCCGATGCCGATGTTACTGCCGCTGCCGATGCCACTGCCGATGGCGCTGCCGATGCCGATGCCGATGCCGATGCCAATGCCATAGTCGTTGCCTTCGAACGTAAATTGTGCAAATTTTAATTAATTTTGTATAATCCTTTTGTAATATTCACAAATGAATACAAATTGATATTAATTCTCAAGTGCCTGGCATTGACGGAAATCCGCTTGTGTCGCGCTCAGCGGTGTGGGTAAGTGAAAAGGATTTGTATTCCACTCCTAGCTAAATGTCCCGATACTTTATCACTACTACAAACACACTAATGGCACCCATGAATTATGCAAATAACACATTTGTGTGTGTGTGTGCGTGGATAATTATTTGCTATACGCCAAAATGCGACACAGCCGGCAAGCAGTTGCGCTCACCTGTGCCACTCACACAGCTATTTTTTTTTTCAAATTATTATCATTATTATAATATGCATAAATCGATGAATCATAAATTTTGATAAACTGCACAAAACTAATAAATTATTGCTTTCTGCTTCCTTTGAATTGTTTTAGCTTCTGGCTCATTTGCATCGCAATGCACTCAGATTATTGCGCTCGCTCTTGATGCTCGAACAAGAGTTGGACACAAATAGTACTGCCTTTGTTATGATAAGCAGAGTCATTTTGTGTATTTAATTTGATATAATTGGACATAGAAGTGCACGTTTCTTATTTTGTCAATTTGTATACCCAAAATTCGAGTAGCTTTGAATGCCGAGTCTAAGTGCAGTCAGCCAATTATGTTATGGAAATGATCAACTTGAATTTGGTTAGGGGAAACTTACAAGAATCAAGTCGTCAAGCGGACTAGACGTGTAAGAAATTGCTCAATGCAATAGCTATTTATGTCCTATACTTCTCTGTTAGAAGGAGTTGATGTATTCAGACTACTAACAACAACAGCTAAACGGAATATCTTCTTCAAGTAGACAAGCTTGACACCGTGCAACATAAACAATGTCAGCTCAATGCATTGATTAAAACTGTGGCTTCCGCTTAATCTTAACTTAACAATAGTGTCAATTATATTATCATCGACTGCGTCCATCTAGTGTAGTACCATGCAATTCAGCTGTCAATGCGTGTCCAAACTGAAAATTTGTATTGTTGGATCACTCATATCGCCCGATTACCCAGCATCATCCATCACACAGTGCAGCTTCAAACAGCTGAATAGCTACGCATATTAGAAACTAATAGTTCAGTTGCGGCTCTCAGAGTGTTTATTGTTATGCTCTGTAATTATCCACTCAATCGTCTCAGACAATAGCTCGGTATTTAGTTCGCCAAACAATACAAAAGCCAGAAGCCATATCCAATTTACAGACACGATTAGCTAGAAACAGATTCTGAACAATGCCGACATTATGCATTGATGGAAAATAGGGGCTATAGCATAATCTCAACTTAGCAATGAAGTCTATTTGTATTAGTTATCGTTATTTGAAATCAATTCCATCTATTATAGTCCCATGCACCATACAAGAAGCCGAAGCCAGTGCGCCTTTAAAGATAAAATTATTTGCACTCACTCCCCGACAACGCGTCTCACCTCGACCTTAGAATATGAAACAATGCATGCATTGTGAAGCGCCGAACAAGTACTTCATCGAGTTGGTCTATCGTTTTGCCCAATTCAGTGCCATTTCATAGATTTCAGTGAAGTTTTCAGCATTTAAACATTTTGAATATTGTCATTTTGATAAAATCACAAACTCTTTCAGAAAGTGCACAAACAACTGGTCATTAAAATACTAAATACTAAGATTTACTTAATAAATTCATGATTATTCAGTTAACGCATAGAAGCTCACGCAGTTATCTAGTTTTTATTAAGCTGATGTCTTAGTAAATAAATTGACTTTGTGAGAATAATTAGTTGTTTGAAGAGATGTAATTGGACTAAATGGCTTAATAGACTCGTAATTATAGCTAAACCAGATACAAAGGTAAGAGTAAACAAGCAAATAAAATAAATTATGATAAAATTAGTTCGAATTTAATATTTGTTATTTGGATAACGTTTGTAAATATTATTTGTGCTTCGAGCTGAAAATTTGAGTAATGAATGCTGCAATAACAAATGCGAATTCGTAATGCGCATTAACCGAAATTAAATCAGCTAATAAAAGTCAACTGAAAAGATAGCTCTATATAAATTTAATTAACAGTCGCCTGTGCGTCCGTTGCCCCTAATTCAATCTGCAGTCGTGGCTGGCTGGCTGGTGCAAAATATTTTCATATTAAATCCCAATTTGTATGTGCGAATGTGTGTGTGTGCGTGTGGACATTGATAATTGTCAGTAATATTGTTAACATGCATTGCTATCTGCATTTGGTGTCTCTGCTAGTGCTGGTCTGTTGCTGTTGCGGCTTGTTGTAGATGTCGTTGCATTGCAGGTTCATTGTGCAAATTTGATAGCTACCAAGGTTTGGGAATGGCGCTCGGGTTGATAAGGAATGCATCGCATATGCAAATTTCTGAAACATTGCCAAATTAAAGTCGCATAGCTTAACATATTTGATATCAATTGCCTCAATGAATTACTCAAATGGCTTTTAGCTCGTTTCGACTGAGTGCACACAACCTAGCACACACATACACACACACACCACTCAGAGATGGGCAATATTTGAACATTATCAATGACAAATTTGATGAAATAATAATGATTTATTTGGCAAATTGCTCAAGTGTGCTTATGTCAAAGAATGAATGCCACATTTGTTAGCTGCATGTGGCTGCTGTTGCTGTTGCCGTTACATGTTGTAATTGCTGTTTGACATGACATTAATATTTGAGCTGCGCTCCGACACTGGAGAGTTGTTGGCTCATTACCAAAACACAAAATGATTTATTAAAATTGCTAAATGTATGCAAGCATTTAGTGCTCTCGCTGGCTGACTTCAAATTGTTGTCACACATGTGCAGCTGCCATGAGGGCGAATTAAAAATGTATGGAAAACATTTTGCAGCCTGCCAACTAAACAACGTCGACTCAATGCCAAAGTTTTCCGTTTTTCGTTTTTGATTCTTGTTAATGCAGTCATTAGAGCGTGCAAAAGTTCATTAAACAATTGCATTGGATAATGCACAAGTTGCCAACTCGGTTTGTGTTCTCCCCTGGATGGAGGTGAGGCATAAATAGTGTTGAGTGCGGAGAGAGAGAGAGAGAGAGAGAAAGAGAGAGTGTAACAAGATTCGTCCATGGGCGCCGAGGGGCTTAAGAACTTTAATTGGCTGCGGCACCCGCTGCGTATGCGCGATGTACGATAACTACCATATGCAAAAAGGGCCCTCACTTGCCGCACCCACTCAGACGCCCTGGGTGGCTGACTGGCTCTCTCGTGACAAAGCCAACCAAAAGTGCCGCTAATGCGCTTAACTACTTGAAATATATGCCGTATGGGCTGTCTGCTCCGCTGGCTGGGTGGCTAACTGGCTGACTGGCTGACTGGGCGCCATGGCACACAGTTGCCATTCAAATTAAATATTTTAGCCTGGCAGCAGCTGCTGTTGGGCGCATCATACGGTGCGTATGAGTGACATTTATCTCTTTATTTGACTGCTAATAAATGCGATGCTTATTAATTTGGCCCTGGGCTTCTCTCCCTGTATGTGTGCGCGTGTGTGTGTGCCTGTGTATGTGTCCGGTGTCAAACTTTTGTCACACAGTTGAACTCACTGCTTTCGCTGGGACACATCGCGTATACGCAGCGAAGCCTGAAATAATAAACTCTTGTTGCCTCTGTTTATTATCGCTAAAATGCACAATTAGTTGATGTTTTTGCGGTGCTAATGCCTTAATGCTAATGCCTACGCCCATTCGCACACACAAACACACACACACACACACACACACACAGACATAAATTGTCGGTGCACACGTAGCGATAAGTGCCGGACTACAGATATAATATGCACATAATGTATGTGTATCTATCTATCTATATGTGCCCCATCCTCTGCCGCACTCTTTCGCTATCACTGTAGCTGTCTGTGTTGCTCCTGCCGCCGCTTTCTCTGGCGAGTTCATTTTTATCGCTGCCGTGCTGTGCGGTCAGCCAATGGGCGATAATTATGTAGTGTATTTATTATTTTAACCGCTAATTACATAAAATGCATATTAGCATGGAAATTATTTATAAATATGTTTTCCAGGCGCCTCTCTCGCCCATTCTATGCCACTTGCGCTATTGCGACATTGTGTTTTTTGTGCCTTACAATAATTCTGTAATTTATTGCCAGCTTTTCACTATCGATTTTCGCTTCAACTAAAATACTATTCAGATTTCTTCTAATGAATTTTGTCCATCTGATTTAGATGTTTTAATATGTCCTGGTACCCTGTAAACAGTGCAGCAGTCATTTATGGGCATTGTTAATTGATGATGTAAACGTTGTTCGTAAAAGTGATTAATCTATTTAGTATGCTTGATATATGTACATATATGCTTTATCAAAAACTGAGATATCTAATAATAAAAATATTAGAAAAATATATATACATAAAAATAAATTTATAAAAATAAATTCAATGATTATCCACTTTTAAAATTTATTTATATGCTATATATTTTATGTATATTATGTTTACAGTATATATTAAATATATAATAAATTATTTCAACATAATATATTTATTAAATATATTTTTATTATACCTTCAAATAATCCATTAGATTAAGATTTATAAAACCAATCGCAGATAAATATTATCATTATCATTAAAATCAGCATGTTTGATAAATAATTATTTAAATAAGTTCTCAATTTTACTCGAAGTATAAATCATTTCTGATCGCGTCATCAGCACTTCGTCAATTAATGATAATACTAAAATATTTCATTTATTTTATTTGCAATGTGATAAGTTTTATGAACTCTAAAATAAAATTATTGTTGTCTATTGAATTCTTCGTGTATATACTTCGAATTCAAATATAATAAATTAGTTACCCTTAACCCATTCAAAGAGGATAGAGATAATTTTTAAGTTATCTACTAATGTATCATATATGAAATATTGATGATTTAATGACTTTGCTTTATGATTAATGTTAAGCAAATCAAGCAAATATATATATATATATCTATTTATTTATTAATATCGCAAAGTAAGCCCCGCATATATTAAACTCATGTTAAAGAGTGTGAGAATAAGAAGAGCAGAAGCAACATAAAGTGTGTAGCTAATGGCATATGTTGTCAAGTGAACTCATGTATGTAGTTTATAGTGCATGGATACATATAAAATAACGGTTTCAGGGGTATCTCCTGTGCGGGCAACAGCCAAGCGACTGGAGCACTCTTAATTGTTCTATTATTCAATTTATATGTAAATCGAAAATATAATTGTTTAGCGTCATTTGTGAATAATATGCGCATTTTGATTGCCCATTTGAAAAGTTCGACTGCAGGCGAGCACATGCGAATTCAAATGCAGTTTAAAGTTGAGCATGTTTGCATGTGGACTATGTATAAATGGACAACTGAATCCAAAAAAGAGCAAAATCCTTTACGATTTAATTATTGGTTTAGGGCTATGCCAGCAAATTCTTGTTAGCATCTAAACTTCTCTGTAATACTAACACATTTTTTGTTGTGTTTTTTGGGTGGGGGTCAGATGGCCGGCAAATATTTCGGCTTAGCTCAAACAAAAGCGAAACGAAGAACCCATGAAACCTTGTAAAAACTCAAGAAGAATAAAATGGCGAGCACAAATATAAGCAGCTCCTTTTTCGTTACAGTTTATTATAAGCTTAACTTTCCATTTGAAAATATAAATCCCCATGAAGCGAGATGCACGCAAAAGAAATGCCAAATGTTGTACCCAGCCATTCGGTTGTAGTTTTTTAACTGCCAAGTGCAAAAAATGGCAAAAGAAGTAACAGAAGCAGCAGCCGCAGCAGCAGCAGCAACAGTAACAAAAACAATACGAAATGTGGGAAATGGGCAAACGGAAAAACGGGAAAATTTGCAAAAGAAAAATAGCGAATGGCAAATGTGTATAAATTTCAACAAAATATCTTAAACTTAATAAAAGTTTTTGGCTTTTTTTTCTTCCATTTTATGTTTTGTTTTGGTTTTAGTTTAGCTTCAGCATTTCGAATACCTTTCAACTTTTGGCTAAATAATCTGAAAACACACTCACACTTGCACACACATGAAAGCACAGCTACAGTAACGCACCCACATAGATGCTAGAGTGTATATGGTTATGCAAATATCAGCATCGTATCAGCACCTCCCCTCATATGAACATGTGTACATTATCAATTCATGGCAAGAGAAAAACTTCATTTTTGCCAACCCTTGGCAGCAACCACAACAACAGCAACAGCAAGAGCAACAACAATGGCCAGGCGGGGGCAAGATGATGACGCCTCTGTTTCGGCAGCAAGTGGCAAATGGGCCACAGGACACTGGCGTGGCGCTGCAGGACGACACAGGGCAAGCCAGGGCCAAGAATAGCATAGTACGGAACGGAAGCGGAGCGACACTGACAACTCCCTAGATGGATGCTGATGCTGTTGCTGATGGTGCTGCTGACGCTGCTTGCCGCCCACCGCCCACCGCCCGCCGCCTGCTGTCTGATGCTTGACATTCGAACCGAACTTGCGCTGATGCCTTCAAGTTAAAAGTTTATTTAAACTTTCTTGGTTTTGTTTGTGCCTTGCCACACACTCACACACACACACACACACACACACATACACACACGAGCGCATAAGGATAATAAAAATTTGCTGCATTAAATATGCAGCATAACAGCAAATGAGCCTGGCAGGTAATGCGCTGATGCGGCGCTGCTCAAATAATCAACTGAGCTCCACTCAACTGAGCTGATCAACACAAAGTTTGTTTAATCAAATTGAATTACAACACACAGGCCCACGGCATGTGCACACATGCAAACATCCACACCAAGCGCACAAAAGCATGAATAACAATGCCGACAATAACTAGAAACAACAAAATGGATGTCTGAAATGCCGCAGCTTGGATACCCTTGAACAGCTGACGGGTATGTGATGTAGTCATACGATATCACTGAATGATGTCTATATTACTGTTGGCCAGAAACGTCAGCATTAGGTTATGGTTCTGGCATTTAGTTTACCTATTGAAAATGCTAAAAATCTGAAATTATGCGTTTGGAATGAATAGCTTAGCATACCGTATATATACATGAAAGTATCCAAATTAACAAATAAATTTAAAAGTGAATAACTACATAGTTAGGCGAAAGTTTGAAAGAGATATTATATAAATAGATATCGTAAGCTGTGGCTTGGGAAGAATTATACTCAATATATTCCTCATACATAGTATCCTGCATAAGAAAGAGTAGCAACACAGCAGGCAAACGCTTTGAGTGAGTTTTGTTGCTGGTTTTGTGGAATTTTCAGTGTTGCCAATGGCTGGCAAATCGGCCATGACTTTAAATGGGGGCACAAATGCGTATTTGATAATTAAAATTGCATTGCATTAATAACTTAAAATGTCTCGCGGCTTGGCCGCGTTCAATTAAAGTGGATTTAGGTTAAACAGAGCAAACATCAATGTTTGCTATCTGTCCACACGTGCCCGAGCGCTTGTGACTCTGGCAGGACGAACTTGTTAATTTAAGCAACAAAAGTTGCAAACAACTGAAAAAAGTCGACGAAAATAAAAATGAGAACGAAAATGAAAAAAGAAAAAAAAAAGAGAAAAAAATCACACGAAATGTGATGACGTCCCCGACTACACGCTCCGACCGTCGCGTCGTCTGGGCGGGCCATAAAAATATGAGCATTATTAAAAGCCATGCATGAGCCACGGACATCTGAGAGGCCCCGCCCAGGCCCCACTGCCCAAGGAAACGGCACGTAAATCGTAAAAAAAGGTTTCCACCAGAACAATACCCAGGCGAACGGCAGCAACGATAGGTGTAGGACGAAGCGCGATGCCGGACGGCAGCTACGTGCCTCAGCTACTTCAATGTGGATCGTCGGAAAACAGCTTTTGAAAAAAGACCTCGCTAGTCATTAACATCTTTGCACTAGAGCTCTCTAAATCAAATGTCGACATAGAACTTTGCCTTTGACTATTGCCAATTAACCAATAAGGGCACATGAGAGACAAATATCGGCTGGCTTTAGCAATACTAGCAACTGCCTTGGCTCATCGAATGTGTAGGTCCAATCCGTTTTGTTCGTTTGATTTTGTATTTGTAAATTGAAACTTACGTGGCAAATGAAGGAATTCACACAAATTAAGAAATAAATCAAGTTTGTTGACTCCGGCCAATCGTCTAAAAGTATTTACAATCTTTGATCATGTCAAAATGGTTCAGACTATTAATTAAACCCAAATTTCAAAAAATGAAAATGATGCCATTCATGATTTCCCAATAGAATTTCATAAGCATCGAGTTTTATTTGCATTTGATTAGGGATAAATATTTTATTTGCTTTAGTCGGCAATTAAAGACAAAAAATCAAAGCAAATCTCAACCGCTCGTTGATGCTTAAGAGTGAAAAAGCATTTTCTCTCAGAGAATAAGTCCTAAAGGCAATAAGAAACTTTTTTAACTTTTTTTGGTTTACAAAAAATGTAAAGTTACATTTGAAAGTGTGGCACAGGCGACATGTTGCCTGGCAATTCTTAAATAAATAGTTAAGTCTTTAAGGCAGCTTGAATCGAACGAAGTTTTCCATACTTAACGAATGAAACGAATGCTCCACATTTGTTATCGTAGCTCCGCTTGCTCACCTTTATGACTTTCGTTGATTGATAGCAATCGGCTTTCAACGAATTTAAGTCGTCATATTTACATTGCAGTAGCTGCAGCTTAATGCATAAAAACAAAAAAATGGAAACTCTATCATCAAAGCCACATCAAGTGGGGCATCGCACTGACTGACTGACTGACTAACTGACTATCCGGCTGGCAATCCTGTCTGATACGGCATCTTGTTGGCGCTTATGGACCGGGAGTCCACTAACTTTTTAGGTTGATAGTTCAAGCTTTTTGGGCGACGGCTTATGCACATAAGTCGATTATCGTCACCCTTTGCCTAACCACCACTTCTTATCTGAATGTGTGGATGTGGGTGTTTGTCTGTGTGTGTGTGTGTGTGTGTGTGTACTTAGTTGTTAGCATCTTTTTTTTTGTTCATGTGACCATAAATTTGTTATGCTGCTCTATTGCCGAGTTCATGTCTGTGCACAGAGAACTTTCGCAAACAAAATGAAGAAAAAGTCGCAATAACTGTGACAGTCATCAAAGAGTCGAGCTGCCATGCGGGAGGTTGGTAAGGAAATCGGACTTGGCCAAGCCAAGTAGCACACAAAAGTATCAAGTGTTGCTTTTGACGGCTGCATATTGACTTAACTGTAAAAATAACAACAGCGACAGCAGCAGCAGCATACAAAAACAACATACGACAGTTAGCAACAACATCTACAACAAGAGCCATGGCTATGACAGGCAGAGGCTGGCGGACGGAAAGATATCGCAGATACATGCTGCAGCTGACTAAGTGAGTGAGCGAGGGAAAAAAGATGAGGCAATGCCCAGCAGCGGGAGCATGCGAGCTGTCCTGCGAGTAAGTTTAGTCGAGTGAGGGAGGCTGCGATGTGAGACGAAGGCGGAAGGAGGAAGGACGAAGGACGGAGGAGCGAAAAGCGAGATGCGAGGTGTTCGGACCATGTCCATGAAGCGTGCTGCAAGTGTTTGGATTGAGTTGTTAGGAAACTGATTTGATTTACTGAATAATAAAAAACGAAAACATGTAGACAGGCACACGCAAACACACACACACACACACATGCAGACATACAGACAGAGAGACAGACAGCCAGCGTGACAGACTGACGTACTGACTGACGGGCCATAATCAGTCATAGACACTTGGACATGGCCTTTTGCTGCAGATTGGGGCACGAAGTGGGAAGTTTATCAGCTACAATAAGAAAATTGTGAAAAGCGCAAACAACAACAACAAAAAATAAAACTTTTTGCAAGACAAATTTGTTGCCATTGCTGTTTTTGTTGTTGTTGTTGCTGTATTTATTATTGTCATTTTAGCTGTTGCTGGTGCTGCTGTTGTTGCTGCTGCACGAGTATAAGCTAAATAAAAAATTCAAATAAATATATATATGTATACATTTATATATACATACACATATAAGGACTGGCCAAAAACAAACTAAAAAATCAAGCTCCGAATATACGAAAACGAAATATAAGACCCATTCAACTAACAAAAATAAAGAATGGCAAACTGAAAAGAAAAATTACATTGATTTTGTTATTTTATTTCACTTTTGTTGTTGTTGCTGTGGGTGTTGTTGTTGTTGTTGTTGAGTTGTTGCTGTTCGTTATACTGAGGCGAAAGTGCAAAATTGTATGCATGTGTAACGAGTTTTACGAAGCGAAGCGAAGCGAATATACCCTATAGAATTAAGCTGCGACTGTACGGATTGACAGATGCGATAGATACGTACAGCTGTCAGTGTTTTCTGACAAATATCTGGCAGTCGAACTAAGTAAATGCGCATATGTATATGCATATGTGTGTGTGTGTGTGTGTGTGTGTGGGTCGATATTGAATTTATTGTGGAAGTATTGAATTGAAAATTTTTGAAAAAATAAATAAACCAATTAAATTCTTCATTCATCTTTGCCACAGGCATTTGTTGGCTCGCTTTTTGTCGAGGGTTTATTTGACTAATTTATTGGTTATTAAGAGATAACTATAAATAATTGTGAAAGGAGTTTAAACAACATTTTTTAATGTTGACAACAATTTGCGAGTGTGATATTTGAGTTACATACACAGCTTATAATCCATTTGCCATATTTGCCAGCATGGCGAGGGCTGAAATGCATTTCCAATGCACGGCCCGAACGATATGGAATTCCTTGCAAAAGGCTGACACATTTAATTTATAAAGGAAAACTGAAAACACGCATAAATATAACGAAAAATATTTTACATTTGTGGTCCACCACTCTGATTGTAAGACCCAGATATACACACACACGCACACAGATGCAGAGGCGAGCTGAAGCGAGGCGTGCTACTATAATGCATGTGTATATATATATGAAAATATAAAATATGGGCAAACATGACGTATGCGTAACATAAACCAAAGACAAATGAACAATTGGATATAAATAAGCGACACTGTGCGCCAGAGCGAACGAGACAGAGAGGGACAGAGAGGCAGAGAAGCAGAGGGGGGCCAGGGCCAGAGGCGGATGTAAAGTGAGACCGAAATGAAATGCGCTAGGCAACAAAATGGCAAAAATGCAACAGAAGCGTCCCAAAAATTAACAGCAATAGCAGCGGCGTCGGCAACACCAACAAACAACAACAGCAACTACAAGCAGAACAACAAAAACAATAACAGAAATAGCGACATACACTGGGCACAAAAAATGGGCCCGCCAGCTGAGTGAGGGAGAGTGTCATGTAAAAAGGCTTTCAATGCATGCTGCATACTTTTAGGCGATGCGTACTGTAAGTGAGTGAGTCTGTGTGTGTGTGTGTGTGTGTGTGTGTGTGGGTAAGTGAACGTGAATGTATGCGAGACGCATGGAAAGCGCGATAAAAGCAATGCATAAAAGAGAAAAGAAACGCAAAAAGCCAACACATCCAAGCACAAAAAGCTACGGCGCACACATGCAAATTTATTTGTATATATGCATGCGAGTGTCCATGTATGTGTGTGTGTGAATGTGTGCATGCATATAGTGTTTGGCTGGGCCGACGTCCATATGCTTGAATGCGCGTGTTCGCACTTGCACACAAAAAGCAACAACATCAACAACGGCAACGAATGCGACTACACAAAATGCACAGCAGCCCATTCAAAAACCCCAAACACACACACACACACACACACACACACACTACACACACACAATGTGTGGGTGTTTGTGAGTGGTAAAACGAGCGCAAGTGGGTAAAAATAAAACATTTTTGCAATTAATTGCGCTCAATTTAAAATGTTGCAAAATTAATTCAAGAGTCATGCCAAATATACAGGCGCAGTCATTTATGCAAAAAGGATGCAGGAGGCGGACGAGAGGCGAGCCAAGCCGAGCCGAGCCGAGGGGTGCGGTTGAGGTGAGCTATGGCAATATGAGCAGCGGGGTGGCACCAACAGCGCTTGCTGGCTGTGACCAATGCACAGTTGAATTGCTGCTCAAGCGAGCAGGCAAATGTGCAGCTGAAATGCCTGCGGACAGAGCGACACGGTAATGGATAAGGACCAAGCACCAAGGACCAAGCACCAAGGACCAACGACCAAGGACTGTGGCCTGAAGAGGGTGAGCGGGTGGGAGACAAGTAAATGTGCCGTTGATGAGCGTTGAATGTGCCTGCAACGAGCAAGGTGCAAGGTGCAAGATGCAGCTGGACGATGAGGCCCGCAGTTTTAAGACAACTAACGGACAGCGAGACACACACGCCAGCCTGAGCTACACAAGCGGCTAAAGGCAGTGCACACAGAACACTCAATGAGACCGACCGACAGGGCGCCCATGCGGAGTCGAGCAGAAGCCAACAATAAAAATAACAAAAGCAAATGCAGTTGAAAGCAAGTTCATTTGCAGCCAAGCAGCCAGAGTACGGCTGCTGTCCAAGAAAGCCAACCAAATGAGCAACTCACACACACACACACACACACACACACACACACACACGCACACACACACATGTAACATTCACAAGATTGTAAGTCAAATGGGTTTTCTTGTTGTCGTCGTCGTTGTCGCCGTCGTTGGCTTGTCTGAAGCCGCCCACAGCTACAGTGGCAGCAGTGGAAGCCGTGGAAGAAGCAGTTGAAGTTGCCGGAGCGGAAGTCGGCTGTTGAAATTAAGCCAACAGCAATTATGGTAACGAATGCAGCAAGCAGCGGCAATTACAATCCAGCAGTTGTTAAGAATTTTTCAACCATTAAAGCCACAAACAATCTGGCTCCTACACAAAGGAGCTTCCCTTTGAGCCCGAAACAGCAGCCAGCTGGGCCTCAGTCGAAAGCCCACTGGAACTTGAGTTCATTGACAACTCGCCATAATTCTTCTGGCGTGTCAACCGCTCGAGCATCCAATGGAAACACTCCGATTTCAATCATCCTTTACGAGTGGCATTCACTTATAATGATATTTGCGAATTGATTGAGCAATCACGACTATTAGATAACTCATGTCAAACAAATGGAGCCTTTTATACAGCCATATGGGTTATCTTATCGCCACGACCTACTCCAGCTCTGGCCTAGCTACAGAGCAGATACATATATAAAAAAAAAGTAAGCAAGGAGCCAGCGAAAGCACGCGTGCCCAGCTCCCAGTTCAATGGGGCTATTGCTAAAAGCGTTCAGCACAATGCGTTTTACAAACTCCCTAAAGCTATTTCGAAACCAACTTTTTCCTCAAAAAAAAAAAAAGAAACGGCAAACGAAGTTTTTTGCTACTTCTGGTGGGCGACGGGTATGGGGACGGCATCCTCATGTCTCGGTGTGGGCAAATAAATGCCAAGTGCTACGCAAAACCAAATAAAGTCGAGCACATGCACACAAACACACACACACAGCACTCTCACATTCGCGCAGATACTTACACGCACGCACATTTAACAGTAACAGACGTTGGCAATGAACACAAATGCACAGGCCACGCACAGTGTGTCAACACATGTGAAACTGCAATGAATTTCATTATCTATTTTACGTAATATATTTTAAAAATTTATTTTCGAGCCAAAGACACAAGTTTTCTAATTAATAGTTATATTAATTATATGTGATACTATATTAAACAAAATTAATATATATATATATTTTTTAAACTTTACTTTAAATTTAATTTTGATTGGACAATAATTTAATTATTTTTTATTAAGATTTGGCTTCTGACAAAAATATTTCATTTTTGTATCACATACAAAAATGTATAATAAAATATAAAAATAAATATTTTATTACTTATCTCAGTTGTTCGAAGTCTTAGGCTGAAATAAAGATTACAATATATAATTTTATAAAAAATATTAAATTAATATATACTTAATTTATTTATATTTTTTTATTCATTAAATTTTATTATAAATTGAAAACATAAACGAATATTTTGTATATATAATATAAAGCGAAATGAAATATCTCTGTGGTTAACATATTTTTAAAATATTTTTGCTTATTATTTTGCATAGCGGGCATTAATTTGTGTTTTTAATTAATTAATATGTTTTTCACTATAATTTAAGCGTAATTGAAACCAGGGTTTAGCTTTAGCAAGTAGGCAGGCTGCAGAGTCTTTTGGTCCTTTAGTTGCTCAATTTCAGTTTCACACTTCCGTCGCCACAGACATATACACGTGCACACTTACAGTGATACACACGCACGCACACACACACACACACACACACACACTTTCACACATATGCAGATGGGTGTCCTTTGGCTGCAGGCGTAAAAACGTGAGGCGTACAATTTACGCCAGAAAAACAACAACATGGGCAACAACAAAAGTAACAGCTATGAGAACACCGATGATGATGGGGGAACGTGAGAGAGTGAGAGAGTGAGAGGGCAGGGGCGACGACGACGATGGCGTCGAGGAGTGCGCTAAAGGACATGCAACAACAATTAAAGTTTGAAAGAAGCAACGCCGGCGTCGCCGCCCGACACGGAAAAAGTAAACCGAGCAAAAGTTGTTAACGGCGCATAAAAAATGAAAGAAAAACTGCACGAGACCAGGCAGGCGGCCGTGCAGAGGCTGGGGCAACAGCAGGCACGGAGTGTGGAGGGGGTTCAAGGGGCGTCAGCCGGCTGCCAAGTGGCAGTCGTGCAGTAAAAGGCACGCGCATGAAGCCGGAGGACAGCAAATGGTCGGACGTCAGGCAGGGACAGACAGACAGATGTGCAGGACGAGCCGAGCGGACGGACGGGCCAAAGTTTTGGGCGAACAGACAGCGGCAAATTCGCATGCAAATTGTGCGCGAAAAAAGTTGAGAAAGCGCCAAAACGAAAGAAAATTCGACTAGAGAGAAAATGCGTCAAGTAGCAAGGAGCCCGAGAAACTTGCGCCGCATGCATAGACGCGGCACACACATGATGCCAAGGCTTATGCACGCTTCTGTGTGCATGTGTGTATGTGTCTTCCATGTGTGCTGTGTGTGTGTGTTGAAGCTAAAACATAAATGTAAACAATGAAATTATAAAATAAATAGCGGGGTGCAGCGGGGCACACGTCTATTTGCTATGCCTACGAGTGGCAGACAAACAGGCAGCGGAAGAGCTTTTGCCTGTCATCATTTCACGACCCGCTGCCGCTGGCGAAAGGTGTGAGACAACGGCAATTATCACAATTGTGCCTGCGCACTCTGTGACGCTCCCATTGTTATTTTTGCTGCGGCCCGAAGCAGGGGGAGGGGGGATTCAGGCAGTCGGCAGCCGTGAAAACCAAACCTACAATCATAGCCATTGCTATTCATTCATTCAGTCGTGCAGCAACGAGCAGCGAGCCGCCGCCAGCGAATAGCCTGCAGGCATACTAGCATCTTCCATGGCCCACACCCACACTCAGACCCAGTCACACTGGCATTCATTTGGCTCTACGCATTGTTCGTGCTCGACTCCTTGCCGGCCCTTTGTTCCAGAGCTGTGTTTACATTTACACTTTGAAAGCATCATTTCTATGCCACGTCTAAAGCTCAAGGCTTTTGTGGCAGCAGCAGGAGCATCAGCAGCAGCAACAGCATCAGCCGCGTTGCCTACTTTGCGGCGCATTTAGTTAAATTGTTTATTTACATCTTTACCCCGCCCACCTCCCCGCCGCCAGTCACTCATCCCCTTCAACGGCTTGCTCTGCCTCTGCTTTTCAGTTTGCTCACAATCAATTAAGGCTAAGGCGCCAATGTTTAATTAAGCTAAAATGCAACGTCGCACTCTCCAGCACGCGCTTTGCAACTGAATTAAACGACATTCTGCACAGCGGTTTTAATTAGCAGCTGGCGGAGCTGGTCGCATCGCTGATTGAGTTATTAGTAGCTAATTATTGAACTTTTTAATGCAGACAGTCAAATAGTTTGCAGCCGCTGACAGCGAATATAAATTGGCATCCCAGCTGCCAGCCAGCCTGCCTGCCTGCCTGCCTGCCTGCCTGTAAGTCCAGTCTGCCAGCCAGAACTCTAAGCTTCGAGCGTTCGGGCGTAAAAAGTCGCCAATAATTGGCTACTAATGGCGCCACATAAAAACTTTCGCCGACTGCAATAAAAAATCTCATTGAGCAATGCTGCGAAACTTTTGTGCATAAAAAAAAGCTGAAATCAAACAAACAAAACTGGTGTAAAGTGTGCGACGACTGGATACCCTATGATAGCCACGCAGGCTCACTGTCCATAAGAAACTATCATTAAATTGAAATTAAAGTTAAGATTCAAGTTTTCAGCTGTCAAAGCAAATTTTACCCAAACATATGACAACATAATTCTAGAAAATATTTTAAAAAATACATAAATAAATGCATATTTTATTTAATTTTAAAATTAATCAAATTTTTAATGTTTATTTTTGTATTAAAATATAACATTAAAAATTTATTTATTATCTCTTCGTATACAATTAATTGAATGATATTAAAGCAGGTATAACATAATACATATGTATATATATATATATATATATATATATATATATATATATATATATATATATATATATATATATATATATATATATATATATTTAATTTAATATAATATATAGTATATATACGTAAAGAGTAAGAAAGTATTGAGTTTAAGCTCAAGAATCATAGACTTCATGCCAATACACTTTTACACTTTTATTACAATTCCAAGAATATGTCAAGAGGCAATATGAAATATCAAAAGCGCCCGCTCTCAGTTGTGCATGACCTTTAATGCCAATTTCCAGGGTATAAGGCGTAAACAAAGCAATAAAAAAACTGAGCCAAACAATTAACATTTTCATTTTGTGATTTTCAGCTTAAACTTTGCATCGTTATTTATTGCACTTGTCAGTGCTGTTGTTGTAGTTGTTATTGTTGTTAGTGTCGTTAGTGTTGTTAGTGTTTTGGCGGTTGTTGTTGGGTGGCATGCAATTGCCAGCGAAATTCATTAGCGCCAATGACCAACGGGCCTGGCAGGCGGAGTACCTGCAGCGCGTTGTCATCTCAATGTTGGTGTGTGTGCTTGTGGGCGTGACTGGAGGCGAAACGGGGGCGTTGGCCAAGGAGGTGGAGCGAACATCCACCCACTTGGCACGCGCATTATTGCAAACAATTTGCCCCGTTTGTGCAGTGGACAAATGACAGGCAGCCAGGCAGGCAGACGGCTGGGCTGACAGCGAAAGGAAAAAGGACAATGCCAGAATTGCAACCAAAGCCAGCGTTAGCAATCGGAAATGTTGCCAAAGTTCTATGCCAGTCGCACACACACAGAGAGAGAGAGAGAGAGAGAGAGAGAAAGAGAGGGAAGCCTGCCTGCACACACGCAGGCTCGCTGGTGTGACACAGAACTCATACGCAGTAGTTGCATGCACTGAGTCGAGCCTGTGTGGGATTGTATGAGATCCAGCCCAGCAGCCCCTTGCGGAACTTGACTTTGGCTTTGCTGGCCCTGCAGTGTTTGTTTTAATTTAAATAAATGAGCTTAAGCCTGATCCTTTAAGGCCTGGTCCGCTGCCTTTTTGCTAGATCTGCCGTTGTCGCTGCCGTTGTCAGTTGAGTTGATGTTCCCACGCTCGCGCCCTTCGAGCTGAGCAAGTGCTCAGCACTTTTAAGTCAAATTGCTTTGCCGCTTAGAAACGTCGCTCATTTACCGTTTACCGTTTGCCATTTGCCATTTGCCGTTTACCGTTAGCTGGCAACGGCGCTGACCCGCCATTTTGTGCGAGCTACTGGCAGGCGCTCGGCGTAGGCATTTGAGACATTTTCCATCGGCTGGGTGGACGATCTGGCTCAGCTGTCAGCGAACAAGTCCTGCTGACGCTTGTCGCTCAAGTGTTTGTCCTCGCCCTTGTTACCGTTGCCCCTGCTCGGGTCGTGTCGAGTCGGGTCGGTATTCTTTTTGCCAGCTGTGCGACTTCAAAAGGATTTGGCGCTGTGTTAGTTCGCCTTTGCTCTTTTTGTTACCGTCGGCTCAGCTGCCACTTTGCCCCAACGCTTGCTCACTCAGCTGCCGTCTCACCTTCACTCTCTCTCTCTCTCTCTCTCTCTCTCTCTCTCGCTCGCTCTCTCGTTCTACGCCTCCTTCGCCTTTCCCTTGGGCAGCTGTTGGCTTACCTTGCAGCTGCAACTGCGCTGATTTGCAGTTTCTACTTTCCACTTCTCATTTGTTTGCCACGCTTTTTCTTTGCCGTATTTTCTGTTTACACGGCAAATTTATTTATGTTCGCGCCGTGGCACATTTTTCGGGGCCCATTCTTAAATATTTCCTTTCTTGAGTGCGGATGCAAATTCGTTTTCCCCGACAGCTGCAAAAAGCTATAGAAACAAACTCAATTGTTAGAGCTGATGAGTTGAAGTTTTTCGTTTCCAGTTTTAGCTCCACTCGCATTTCCCCATCAACTTAACTCGCTCATAAATCGCATTGCCTCGGACTATGTGCCAAAAATTATATAATTAATGTTCCCCCACACACACATACGTAACATCATATAGCAGCACTATAAACACTATAAAACTTTGTGGATAAGCTGCAGGGAACATTTAATTTTGCTTTATTGTTAAATAAAAAGTTGTGTGCTTATGCGCTTAAGAACTCTATAGACAGCTTTCCGAGAATTAAGTATAAGTAACTATATAAATGCACAGAGAAATAAATATATATTTATAAGCATAACACAAATGTAATCCAATTACATTTCCCAGTTGTGAGCGCTCTTGAGTATGTTATCGATATATAGAGAAGAGGGAGAAAGAGAATTATAAGTCTCAATTTAGAGTTGGATCTAAAATAAAGCGAAATACATCTAAAGCCAGAAGTCATGTGCGCATCTTATGGTAGAGACTTTTCTATGTTTCTTAGCTCTGTTTAAAAATCGATAAATATCGATATGCAAGCAAGGGCTATTAGTTTTGTCTAAGAGCCTTTTTGTCCACTGCTTGTGGTCAGTTGATTCTAGCGTGCATAACAGCGTTACTGGTTCTATTGATCGTACTGCTCTCTCGTGCTTTAGAGCTCTTTGTTCAGCACAGCAATTCAATTACGTGAGAGTAGGCGAACACTATTATTTAATCAATCGTGGTGTGCCCGAGCTATGCCCTGGTGCTGTGCTCTGGCCCTGCCGTGACAGAGCTGGCTGCCTTGTCGCTACGCTGTGCAGCCAAAAGGTAATTCAATAAGCAAATCGCATTTCCGCCGCTAGAAAGTTGCCTTCCTTGGCTTGGCAGCGCATCCGCCGACGGCATTTCGCGCATTTTAGCCCCGTGGCATCGCATTGACACCTCGTCAAAAGTTTGCCAGGCAGCCGCCCTTGGCCCGCCCCCCGTCTCCTCAGCCGACTTGAATGCACTTCGGCCTGGCTTGCTAACTGGTTTAGTGCAAATTCAGTATTAGCCCAGCGCTCAATTTCACACAGAAATTAAATTACAGATGCACCAAAGTGCAGCCACACGCTGGCATGCCGGAGACTGGTGGGGGCTGTTGGTGGGGCGGCTGGGGCAAATGAGCGTACATCTCGTTAGTTTTTGCGTCTTGAAACTTTTTTAATATTTACATTCATATTTTGCACCTTTGGCTTTTGCCGACGCTCGCAACTCGTGCTCCTATTTTGTTCGTGTTTTATTTTATTTTGCAGCTTTTTATTGCTGGGTGGCGGCTGGGTGGCTGGTCGCATGGGCGTGGCACTTTGGCCATGCCATAAATTCGTGTTTATGCTGAAAATTGCATTTCCGTTCACTTTGAGCGCCGGCCAGAAGAAGATAGCAGGACACGAGCAGGACCATGGGTCATATTGGCCGCGCCTAAAAGCAGGCAACGTAACATTGTTAAACTGTGCGCTGCACATAATCAAGTTAACAGCCCCAAACACGCCCCAGCGAGCTCCGCAAACAACCAGCCAGCCCAGCCTTCCCAGCCTGTCCAGCCTGTCCAGCACTTGATTGCGATTGTTGCAGCTTTATTGTTGCCGCTCCCGCTGCCGCTGCCGCTGCCGCTGCCGCTGATACTGCTGCTGCAGCACTTAAACTAAACTCAATTGCAGTTGTTGTTTTGCGAAATAAATTTTGGATTGAAAATTTGTGATGTTTTGTTTTGGGTGTTTTATGCTGATGCCATTTTTTGCTGGTCCTATTTGCTTGCAGATGTCAACAGCTCTTGGGAATGATGCAGATGCAGTGAAATCAAAGCCCCTTGCGCAATTTGCACAAACAACGCATGCGGCAAATAGCAATAGAAATAGAAATTCCAATGCAAATAGAAATTGTGGCGTTCGCTACAAAAAATATCCATAAAATAACAAAAGCAGCAACAACTGGAACAGCGAATCGAGCAACAGCTGCTCCAAATAACAAACGTCAGCTGCAGAGCGCAAAAACAAGCCGCAACAACAACCAGAAGAGCAACAACAGCAGCAACAACAACAACAACAATAGCGAAATGAAGAGCCATTTAGGCCTGCTCTTTGTCATTTTGATAATGGCCGCCAAATGCGCCAATGGCAAGCCACAGAATCAGCACCACGGTAAGTAGAGACTCGACATAGTCGAGAGAAAGTGAGAGAGAGAGGGGCAGGGGAGATGCAAACATTTCAATTGCCCCATTGGCCCAAACATCAAATTCTAATTCAATTTAATGCCACGTGCTGTGCACAGAGTTAAACTCGCAGCTGGATCCCGAACCGGAGTTTATTGGCTTCATCAACAATGTCACGTATCCGGCTGGCCGTGAGGCCGTCCTGGCCTGCTCCGTGCGCAATCTGGGCAAGAACAAAGTAGGTCAACTCTGATTCAGCTCAGCCAGGTGCTCAGCTTCTAATTGCCTTTGATCGTTACCGTTCCCTCAGGTCGGCTGGCTGCGCGCATCCGATCAAACGGTCCTCGCCCTGCAAGGACGTGTCGTAACCCACAATGCACGGATCAGCGTTGTTCATCAGGATATGCACACGTAAGTCAAGTGAAGTTATTAATCGAAAGTGAAGATCAAGTCTTCGATTTCTATAAGCTTTTATTCTAAACTTTCCTTTTTTTGTACTTGGAAATGTAGGTACAAAGTGCAATGGGCCAGAAAGTGATGGCCCGAACCTGACCAACTGTGGCCGGCAGTCGAAAAGTTATTCCTTGTCTATGAAACTAGCTTGTTGAGGCGCTTAAAAATTTGTTGAGCTTCTACATATATACAAGTTAACTGCATAAAGAGTTTACTATTATTATATTAGTTCTTGCAAGGCTCAACTTGAGCTGAAACTGTGAACGTTACATTGAAGTGGTTTTCCAGCATATTTAAGAGAGTTTTCTCTAGGCGAGCTGTAATGTTTAAATAATTAAATATGATTTCGAGTTCAGATATATATTCTCTTAACATTATATTCGATATATTACACTTAGGCTTCTTTTGTCAGCTCAGTTAGACCTGTGACAGCTTCAACGCAGTCCACTTTTGTGGAAGGTGGGAAGATAAGGAAGTATACAAAAAGGTGCACGATCTGGCTCATGGTGAAAATAATCCATGTCTGTCTATCTATAGTCTGAATAGTTAATGGTATCTAATGCTGAAGCCGCCCATGACTTGTGCTTTGACAGTTTTGAGTTGTATTTGCTGGCAAGCAGAAAGAAGTTTTAGAGACATTTATGAAGTCTATGCAGATATTTGACTTAGCTTGGATTTTCATTTTGAATATCAAGTCTAATCTATGCAAAGACTTGCAACAAGGCCAGTGGAGATAAATCTAACGACTTACCTTTTGATATTCAGAGATAAATTCAATTTAAATATTTTGAAGTACCTCTCACATTTCTTTATAATACCATATAATCTGATGCATTTAGCTGGAAACTGAAGATCAGCAAGCTAAGGGAGACCGACCGCGGCTGCTATATGTGCCAGATAAACACGAGTCCCATGAAGAAGCAAGTGGGCTGCATCGATGTCCAAGGTGCCTAGCACAATATTTCGATAAATAAATTTTAAATAAATATTGCAATTCTAATGTTGATTGCCTGCAGTGCCGCCGGACATTAGCAACGAGGACTCCTCGGCGGATATGGCCGTGCAGGAGGGCGAGGATGCGACTTTGACGTGCAAGGCCACGGGCAATCCGCTGCCGCGTGTCACCTGGAGGCGCGAGGATGGGGAAGTAATACTCATGCGTAAGCCGGGCAGCCGCGAGCTTATGAAAGGTGAGTGCCACATGAGCACGTTGCTCGAAAGCTTAACCTTCATCACATGTCTCCACTCTCAGTGGAATCCTACAACGGCTCCTCGCTGCGGCTGCTGCGCCTGGAACGGCGTCAGATGGGCGCCTACCTCTGCATCGCCTCGAACGATGTGCCGCCGGCGGTTAGCAAGCGCGTCTCCCTAAGCGTTCAGTGTAAGTTTCTATCTCGCTGTCTGTCGGATCAGCCATTCAAGTGTTGCTGTCATGCTGTCATTCGCAGTTGCGCCCATGGTGCGGGCGCCCAGCCAGCTGCTGGGCACTCCGCTCGGCTCCGATGTGCAGCTGGAGTGCCAGGTGGAGGCATCGCCATCACCCGTCTCTTACTGGTTGAAGGGGGCGCGCACCTCGAACGGCTTCACCAGCATCTCCACGTCCAGCCTGGAGTCCGGCTCGCCTGGGCCCGAAATGCTGTTGGATGGGTGAGTGGTTAAGCCCAATGATATTTGGCCCTGCACTGCACAAGTGAAACAATTTCCCGTCCCGAATTGCTATCCAGGCCCAAATACGCCATCACCGAAAAGCGCGATGGCTATCGCGGCGTCATGCTGCTGGTGGTGCGTTCCTTCGCTGCCTCCGATGTGGGCACCTATCACTGCGTCAGCACAAACTCGCTGGGCCGCGCCGAGGGCACTCTGCGGCTGTACGGTGCGTATGCGTTATCTGCCTGCAAGGCCCCATGTGATTTGTCTAACCTATGACCTTGCGACTCTTGCAGAAATCAAGCTACATCCGGGCGCGGCGGCCAACAACGACGAAAGCCTCAATTTCGTAGGCGGTAAGCTGAACTCAAATTTTCGTACGCTCCTCAATTCTCCAGCCAATTACTGACGCTGATTTCCGATTTTCCACTCTCCATTTCCACCGGCAGGTCTGGACGACGGGGCAAGCAACCTGGCCGCTGCCCTCCGGCAGGTGGCGTGGCTGATGCTGCCGCTGCCCTTGCCGCTGCTGCTGCTGCTCTGTGCATGGAGCGCGTGATATCAAAACTGAGCGAGAGCCGGCAATCGAGTATTCCTACAGGTGTTACCCAGGCCATGAGCCGATCTCCCCACCCCCCACAAAGTGTGTCGCTTACGCTCCCGCTCCAGCTCCCGCTCAAGCAACCAACCCGAACCCCAACCCCAACCTCAACCCCAATTCCAAGTGCTCCACACGCCAGCGTCTGTGCTGTTTGTTTTGATTAAAGCTTTCAATTTTTGCCTTTTGTTTTCATTTTTATTTCTCCATTCAACGTACTGCTAAACATATGCCCAAAGCGCTGTGGGCACCTGTGGTTACCCCCTCACCCCCAGCCCGCATATATCACTTAAATACGTATCACGTGAATTGCTGTTTAACGTCCTTTCCCCTCAAAGATATCGAAACGAAAAAGAAAATGGCAAATGGAAAAAGAAGCCAAAAAAAAAAATAAAATAAATAAATAAATAAATTAAAAATTAATAAGTAAATATGTCGCATAATGCCACATTGCATATGAAGACACGAATACTATAAAATAGTGCATAAATGTAATTAACGGAAAAATATTGAATAAATTATCGTGAAAACTTAATCCCTTTTTTCGTCTTTAACTTGCGGGGCAGCGCTTGGTACGCCATTGCCCGTGGTAGTCGACCCACTGGGTGGCCACTGCAGAAAGAACAGAAGAAACAGATGCTGAATGGGCGAGAAAAAGATATTCGGGCAACGATGTACAAAGGGGTTTTTCCAACGGGAATCGACCAGCACAGAGAGACACAGAAGTGAATGCAATGCCTTCATGCCAAAGCTTTCATCCCGAAGATTATCAAAGCTGACTAGATGCGTTGCGGACGAGCTGAGTATGAGGAATATGGAATATGTAGAACTTCAACAAAATGATTGAGGATACTCGGCTAAATACATCTTCTAAAGTTTGACAAGGAATTCAGAGTTGAAGAACTAGTTATTCCCGATTCACGCTATCTGCTCTTTATTATAATATGCTTCAAAAAGATATAGTTTAGTAGATAGTTGGTGTATATAGATAGTTGGTGTATATAAAATAAGATATCAGACAGGCCAACTCTCAAGATTCCAGGACACTAAACTTCAATAGCTGCGATACAAACGGACTGACGGATATCCGAACGGAAGAACAGCAAGACAGATAGAAGACAAAACGGGGTCAATATACTCTTTTCGCTTAGTGAACGAGCATTAAAATTGGCATCGATTCGCCTTGGCGTTTTCACCATTTGGAGTTCCCTCGAAATATATTTTCCTTTAACCCAAACTAAAGGAAATGGTTTGGCGGAGAAAACTGTTCAACAATGAGGTGGAAGAATCTCTTTCGAGCTGCTGGACAGTTCTCATTATAAACAGGAAATTGTGTCTACTACAGGACAATGTAAGTGTGCTCAGTGCTGGGTCGATTAGGTTTAGAACTGCCCTCGCATCGGTAGGTGCGCGTTTCAATTAATTAACTTACCCCAGCGATTGCCCAGCAGGACGGGACAGGCGGCGTGCAGTGTTCGTTTGTCGCATTCAGCCTCGTCGTCCATATTATGCCAGATCAGGGCCGAGCCCTTGACTGGCTGCACGCCCAGACCCAGAGAGGGAAAGGCTGTAATGCCGCCAAGCTGCACGTCAGTCAGCTGCGAAAGTAAAGTAAGAGCCACCGCGCAATATGCAATTTAAGCCGTCTACTTACGTACAGCAAAATGGTGGCAATGCGATTATTCCTCATGTAAGCCTCATAGGCGGCCTGCCAAAGAGAAGTATTTACATACATGAGCACAAGGCATTCATTCGCGGCTGCAGCTCTGAATAGTCGGGCTCTGCTAACGAATTTCCTCGTCCTTACTTACATTAGAAAATTTAAAAGTTCTGATTAAACAGAAGTGAAAGAGAAAGTTGATCTCTTTTCAAAGGAGAGGGCAACACAAATTCAGCCAGTAATTTAGTTTCAGTATATATAGACCACATAAAGTCAGTCGTGCAGGCACAAGCCAGTTAGTCACTCAATCAATAATCTGACAATCAGTCAGCCAATCAATTATTTCGTCAATCAACCAGTGGATAAACCAATCCATGGCAGTCAATCAGTCAGTCAATCAATACTACTCAGTAAATCAATCAATCAGGCGGTCTACCAGTAATATGTCAATCAATCAATCAATCTGTAAGTCGATCTGTCACTTATAGCCGGTCAGTCAGTCAATCAACCGTCAAGTCAATAAGTCAGTTAATCAGTCCGCCTATCAGTAAATAAATTACTCAACAATACAACTACTCAGCAAATCAGTCAATCAGTTAGCTAATTCGTAAATCAATTAATTTAGTTATTCAATCAGTGAGCAATCAGTCAATCAATATTGATCAGCCTGTCAGGCTTTTTACTAGTGTGTAAAGCCATCAATCAGTTGGTCTACCAGTAGTCTGTCAATCAATCAATATGTGAGTCAGTCAGTCAGTCAACCAATCATTAAGTCAGTCAATCAGTTCATCAATCAGCTAATATATTACTTACCCAATCACACTACTCAGTCAGTCAGTTAGCCAATCAGTAAATTTATTAATTCAGTTGTTCAATCAATAGTCAGTCAGTCAATCATTCCGACAATCAGTCAGTCAGCCAATATGTGGCTTATACACACTCAATTCATCAGCCAGTCAATTAGCCAATTAGTTAGTCAATAAGTAACTCAATCAGTCAATCAATCAGTAGACAGTCAGTCAAGGTATCCATCAGTCTGTCAATAATTCACTCCATCAGTCAATCATTCTGATAATCAGTCAGTCAGTCATGCATCCAATAAGTATATCAATAAATTCGTCAATCAATAGTCAAGGCATCTATCAGTCTGTCAATCATTCAGCGACGCTGTCAGTCAATTCGTCTTTCAATCATTCACATAATCAGTCACTCAGTCAGTCAATTTATCAATGTACTTTCATATCACCTATGTAGACCCTCAGAGACGCCCTCACAATACTCACATAGTCTTTGGTACAGATGGAGTCCAAGTGCATGCTGTAGTGACCCCCAAGGCCATAGTTGATCACAGAGAGCTTATCGCTGCTCCTTAGATCAAAGCCGGACATGTCCTCGAGGCGGTGGCGCAGAGTCCTTCCTTGACGTGTACTATTCAAGTCGAATCCTGCATTCATGGCGAATCTGTTCTCGTTCACCTGGGCTTGGTCGACAAGGGCACGCTTCAGATAGGGTCTGCTCAACTCGATGATTTGTTTCCGCTCGGTGGCATGGATGGCATTGTGGCAGAGCATCACGTAGGGATCGATGCTCAGCTGCTCGAACTGGAGTGGAGCCAGTCGAAGGAACGGCGCCCCCGGTGTGCTGTAGCGACAGCGCAGCGAGTCGCTCACCAAGGACTCGCTGTGTCCTCGACAAATCTGAAAGTGCGTGAGATGAAGGTCCACCTTCTTGAGCGCATCTGAGACATCCTGCATGTCCTGAGCGAGCTCAACGACTGCCCGAGCGCCCAGCCAATCCCCTGCAAGGAAATCATCGAGTCGAGTGGGATTATCTCTCTCTCTCTCTTTCTCTCTCTCTTTATTCAGTGCACTAACCCCTGGAAGCATGAGTGTTTGCTATTTCATTTAAAATGCCAAGGCGATCGATCTGCAGGAGCTCGCGGACGCGCTCTGGGGTGTCCTCGTACTGTTCCAGTGCCAGCATCAGCCACTTCACGGCCTGCTCATCCTCGCCCTTCTTGAACAGGTGCTGCGCCAGGGTCACACAGTCGGGAGTGCTCAGCTTGGCGCTGCAAGGAAGGTAAGAGAGGTATTCACTGAACTGAGCTCAGTTTGGGATCAGGGAACTAGAGACCCACTTGTAGTGCTTCGGGCCCAGCTGACCCCGTGCCACATCTCGCTCGGTCAGGCCATGGCGCTGTTGTATGTGTAGCAAGCCCTGCGCAGCCTCCTCCAGATCAGATTCAGTGATGACTTCCAGATTGTACTCCGATATCAGCTGCATATCTGTTGGATATCAACTCTCAGAGCTCTGGCGACTAAGCTTTTGCCTAACTACTCAACCTGTGCCCGCATCTCGCTGCAGGTATGCCAGGATCTTGCCCGCATCCGCGTGCATGCGTCGCACCAGAGACAAACTGACCAAAGGATTCGCGACATAAGTTATCGGGTCGGACTGCGACTGCTGCTGCTGCCTAGCCATGGCGTCATCTAAGATTCTACAGGAATATATATGCATATAGAGCTCACTTGGGTGATGCTTCACTTACACTCGAGTTGTCCTCAGCTTGCGCTCTAGCGCTTTCACATACAATCTCAAGTCCGTGAGCAGATCGTCCTCGCCCTCCAGCACCCTGATCATATCATGGGCTGACGTGGCCACGTACTTCTTTCCAGCTGCCAGCTGCAGCAGCGGCAGCAACAACAGGTAGAACGACAGCATGTTGAGAGGAAACTAGAAACTGAAATAAAACTGCGAGAATGCCTCACCATGGAATACCCCTAACGAATCGATTAGCGGCCTCTACCTGGAACCATCCGAAGTTGATTGAAAGCTTTATGTTTTAAGTGCAGTAAATGGCTGTCGTTAAGTGGATGTTAAATCTATTTAACTGCAAGTTACTTCAGAGCAGAGAACATCACTCGATCTGAAAGAGAGAACTAACTAAATATTTAAATTATATATATTCAATTAACACAAAGTAAATACTAGTACTTGTATATATTTTGGTACGTACTTTGGTAGTTGTTTTTGAAAATATATTTTTTTATTTTTAAGAAAATATATTTACAAATATTTATATTTCTTCCGATTATAATTTTCTTCTGCTTAAAATTAATAATAAATATACAGAACGTTTAAAAAAATAATATTGAAATGAACTGAGAGCAGCTAAAATGTTGGAGCTAAAATGTGGAGAATTTTTATACCTTTAAACCATTTATAAAAATGTTTGCTATGCTTTAAAGTTTAAACAGATTCTAAAATTCTTTACAATATATTTCAAATAAAGGGGAGAACATTTTTTTGGTAAGCTTTTATTTACAATAATATTTATTTTAATTTAAAACTTAATTGTCAATTAAAAAATAAAAAATTAAAACTATTTATTTCATATTTGTTTTTTCTTGCATATAAAAATCTTATTAAAGTTATTTAAATGCACTTTTTAATCTTCTAAATTAAATTATTTGAAATGTTATATTACAAATAAATAATAATAATAGTTAAAAAGGTTTGAACTCACATAATAAATTACATATATATTTGATTTAAAATTATAATGAATATAATTATATAAATAAATAATATTATATAAATATAAGTATTTATATCAATTTTATTTTTTTTAAATATATTACATATTAAATTTTATTTAAATTAAATTTAAATGGTTTTTCAAATTAAATTAAGTAAAATATTTTTTTTTTTTTTGTATTATATTATTTATATTATAAAATGTATTTTGTTATTTAAAATAACAATATTTAAGATAATTGTTTAAAATTTAATTACGTAATATTTTTTATTTATATTTTATTATATTATATTAATTATTTTATTTATATTATACTGTTCTTTAATATTAAATTAAGTAATATCTTCTATTTATATTTTATTTCATTACATTACACATATTTTTCTAATTTAATTACGTAATATATTTTATTTATATATTATATAATATTTATAGGTTTATTTATATTTTATTTGTATTTAAAATTACCACACGTAAGATATTTTATTATACTAATTATTTGTATTTATATTATATTTTAATTTAAAATTATAATGGTATACAATATGTTTGATTTAAATTAAATTTTATCTTTATTCCATTTTCATCTTGTCACTGTCACTCTGTCAAAGTCAAAATTTGTAGTCATTTACCAAACTTCAGAATGAAATGAAAATTTGTTCCGTCAAAGTTGGCTTTGGCTTTGACGTCGCTCGGGCCAATGCCAATTCCGAGCTGAATTTATTTGATCCTTCATTCGATTTCGAGCCGTCTTTGGATGAAGACCCTCTGGAGCTAAAAAAAAAAACAATTAAAAATTTAATTTTTTTTGTGAAAAAAATATTTGGATTTTTTTCTAATAATTCTTGAGAAAAAATGAGTTCTGAGGGGGATGAGGAACATCAGCCGGCGGCGGCAACGCCACCGCGTGTTGAGCCGATTATTCAGCCGGTGAACGGAGTTGTGCAGCCGCCGGTGATGCCGCTGCCGGGCAGGCGTGGCCGGCGCACCAATTTGCTGGAGAACCTGAAGTCCGTGATGAATATGGTCTGGCGGAACCGCTGCTCGTTCTACTTCCGGTACCCGGTTAACTCAGTCGCTCTGGGCATTCCGGACTACCACGATGTCGTTAAGAGGCCTATAGACCTGTCCACCATACGCCGTCGGCTGGACAACAACTACTACTGGAAGGCCCAGGAGGCGATGGACGACATCCAGCTGCTCTTCGACAACTGCATGCTGTACAATCTGGAGGGCACCGAGGTGAACGCGGCGGGCGTGCAGCTGCACGACTTCTATCACGCGCGCCTCTCCTTCTTTGACATGAGCACCGAGGTGGAGTTGCAGCCACAGGTCTCGGTGAAGAAGCGCAAGGTGACCGAGAGAGTGTCCTCCATGCACGCGGAGCCGCCCCGAGCCAAGTCGGCCAAGTGGGCGATGGCTATATGCTCGGCGCAGCCAGCCGGTGATGTGAGGCCCGATCCTAACCCTCTGCTGGAGCCGCAGCCCGAACCTTCGCCCGAACCTGAACCAGAGCCGGAACCGGAGCCGGAGCCGGAGTCGGAGGAGCCGGAGCCTGAGCCGAAAACGGAATCTGAAGCGGAAGCGGAATCTGAAACGGATTCGGAATCTGAAACGGAAGCGGAATCCGGTTCGGATTCGGATTCCGAGTCTGATTCGGATTCAGATGCGGAGCTCGACCCAGCGCTTGCCTCGGCGTCGGCGCAGTTCAGGGCGATTCCGAAGCTGATGGGCAACTGGCAGGGCTACCTCGTGGAGAGGCGTCACGCGATGCACTTGCTCCGCAGCATGACCAAGCGCAAGCGCAGCAACATCAACTGGCCCTTCCGCTGCTGTAATCTGTGGCGCGAGTACGGCCAGAACCTGTACTACGACCACGATGCCGTGGAGAAGCTGGACTGGGACACCTTGCGCAACAAGCTGCAGAGCCATCAGATCGAGAGCTTCGACGACTTCGTCAGGAAGGTGAGGGCAATGTTCCAGAACGCGTTGTCCTGTTTTCCGGTTGACGAATGCCTCGTTACCGCCGTGAACTCTATTAACGAGTATTTCGAGTCGCGTTTGGATCCTCTGCGTAGCTCGATCAAAGAAACAAAGCGGCGACTGAGGCATGCTTTGAACAAGAAGCTGCGAAACTACCTCGCTATGCTTACGCAGCATCAGAGTCTTATCGACTCCGAACAGGCAGAAGACAAGCCGAACCTACGTTAAACCATTTAATACACAAACTCAAATTTACCCGCTCTTTATACTTCCTTCTAATTTCACCAGATGGCGCTTACACTTACATTACCACCATTTCTATGTAACATTACCATATGAGTTTAACGTATATCACGTTTGTTGTTCCAAATAGCTCTGCTTTGTTTTAATGCTTTGTTTTTAATGTCTTATTTGGGATTGCTTTAAAAAAATGTAAAATATTATCATTTAATAATTTCGGTAATAGTCTGTTCCGATTCGAGAACAGATTATATCGATAGTATGTTAGCTGCGCAGGGTGGAAATTTTAATATCGATACGCGATGATATCTGGCAACTGCGAGCGTTCAGAGGGTGCTCGAGAAATTTTGTTAAAAAACGGTCGAAATGTCGCAATAAATTGATAAATAATAGTGAAAAGTGTTTACAAGTGCTCTATAAAGTGAATTGTAATCAAAATTGCATTGGAAAATGCCAAAAAGTGTGAAATAAAAAGGCTGCAAACCTGATTTGTGAAGAGGCAGGCTTTTTTCATCGTCGTAAAATACATACAGACATTCTCACGCACACACAGGCAGCTGTATATATGTATAAATAACGCGCGGGCGCGAGAGAGTAAGAGCGTGAGTAGGGTCGAATGTGTAAGTGTATGTGTGAGTGTTGTTGCGCTGTTTTGTGTGCTCGTGTCGGTGAGAGAGCAGCGCGCCAAGCAGGCGAATGCGAGAGCAAAGCAAAACCAACAAATAAGTGAACGAAAATAAAAACGAAAAATACCGAATATCGAACAAGTCGTGTGCGTCAAATCAAATGTTGTATGCTGAATGTTAAATATTGCAAGGTGAATTATGTTTTGACACAGACCCAAAATAGTTGGATACACCGTAATATCATTTTGGGCGAACTAACGATCTAGAGAAAGGTAAATATCAAAATATTTCTACGTCCAGGCATTTGTCGGCGCATTTGTTTTGCTCGATGAGTCAGACGCTCGACTTTTGTGTTCTTATTCATTTTTTTTGTAGTCATCAATCGTATCGTTTCTAACAAATGCATTTTGACACACTAACAACTCATTTACATTTACCTATACATATACATACTTAGCTAGATAATTGTCATGTGTAGTTGTGTAGTTAGTTTACATTGACGACGACGCCCAATAGCAAAAGTCTACAAATTATACAGTTACTTGCAGATACAAGTAAACACAATATCTTTTGTATCTACCTCGTTTAGTTATTTACAAATATGCCCCCTTTATTAAATACTATAGAAAGCAAGTTGGAAAACACACACATACACTCTCATTAATAGAGAGCATGCGAGAGAGAGAGAGAGAGAGAGAGAGAGAGAGAGAGCGTGCGAGAGAGCGCACAAACAAAGCAATAAAACAGCATCAATAAATAACAGTTTAATGTGTCTAAAGAGTACCCACCGTTAATTGTTTTTGTTTTAAGCGCTCATTTGAAATCAAATGTTCGCGCTATCTCCCTCTCCTGCTCTCGCTCTCTACCACATTTTGCTTGTATTTATAACTAAAATTGCGCTGCTGTTAAAACTTTTTAATAAATTATGTACACACTCGCATATGCATATGTAAACACGGTGTGTGTATGGGTGTACAATAAAATGAATAACTGGCAAATCGATTGGCCCGACTTGCTGTGCTTACGACGTGTTTGTTGTTATTGCTCTCTCAGTTTTGTTTTGTTATTGTTATTGTATCGTCGGTGTTGCTGTGGTTGTCTGTGTCGTGGCCGGCCGCGTTGTTAGCTGCGGCTGCTGTGGCCGCCGATGATAATTTTTTGATGAATAATTACGAAATATTTTTTATGTATTTTTATTTTATTTATTTGCATAGGCCATTTGTGCCTGTGTGCGTGTGTGTCCCTCCCTCTCACTCTCTCACGCTCGCTCTCTTTTGACACCATATTTGCTTAGGCATTTTTTGTCGATCGAAAAATAAATTCGGAATCTGAAGTGTGAGCGTGTCCGAAACTACGCGCAAAATGAGTAATTGCTCATATTGTGTATTTGCATTTGAATGTGTGTGAATGTGTGTGTGTGTGTGTGTGCATGCTTATATGTATGCAGCTTTTTGCCTTTCAAAAGTTAACAGCAGCTAGCCACTGTAGTGTGATAGAGCCAGTGGGCTATAGGCTTACGCCTGAATTATTGAAACGTCGCAAATTGGTTTTTCACGCTCTGCTAAGCAGAGGCAACGTCGCGGGCAGCGGCAACTGCAACTAGGGACAACTTTGGGAACACATCTCGCAAATTTACATTGTTTGGCGAAATATTTGAATTCGTTTCTATTGGATTTTGTGCGTGCAGCAGCTGCTGCCACTTGAAAAGAACCCACCACCGACACAACCAATAATTACCAACGTCAACAATAACAAATGCCAAATCCAGAGATGTGCGAGGGTCGTGACACGAGCTGCTTAGACTCGTGCGTGACTCCACTTGATATTTAAATCCGATTTAATTTGAATATACGTACAAATATAATCCGGTTTGAGTTGTGTTTTCATCTCGTGCCAATAAAATGTTCCAACTCCTCCCATCTTTAATTCAAATAACAAACAGTTGCAGAGCAACAGCTAAAATTGGCTGCTGCCTGCTGCTGCTCTGCAGCTGTTGATGTTGCGTTTGTATTCGTGGCAATTGAGAGCATCAAACATCATCGCGCGCACACACACACACACACACACTCGTACACATACATACATACATTCATAAGTACTTCTGTGCTGCGCTCCCACATATTGGCGCGCACATTTTCTTTCACCTTTGCTGCGTGTTTTGATTTCAACGTCTTTTTGGGCGCCTCTCTCTCTCTCTGGCTCTCTCACACCCACGCTCATTAATTGGCCCCCACCTTCGGTTCGTGTTGGCCTCGGCACTCTGCCTCTCTCTCCCTCTCTCTGCCTCTCTCTCTCTGTCTGTTAGACGCTCTCCCATTTGTTGCTTGTTGTCTTTGCTGCTTAATTCAACATCTTCAGCTGCGCTCCGTTTGGTCCGTTTGGCTTTCTCTTGTTCGGCTCCATTGCGCTCTTTATTTACACTCGTCTTTGGTCTCATTTTTCATGTTTGCTGCCTACTGCCTGCACATGCCTTCCTACGTACACATAATTTGGGCATTTTTGCATAATTTCATGCAAATTAACATACGTGTGGCTATGTGTGTGTGCGTGTGTGTGTATATGTATGTGTGAATGCCTATGTATGTATGTATCTATTTAGTAGTTCGCTGTGATTGTCGTGCTCACGTTTTTAATCGCTCGTCAGTCGATTCGGCTTTCAATCGACATCTCGCTGGCATCGTCGTCGTCGTTGTCGTTGTTGTTGTTGTTGTTGCCTACCTGCCAGCTTGCCTGACTGTCTGGTCTGCTCCCTCCTCTGGCGCTGTCGCTGTCGCTGCTTGACTTTAATCTGCTCAATTACTCGCAATTTGCAAGTTGCGACTGTTTGAGTATCTCGCTGTCTCTGTCTCTATCGTTGCCTACCTGTCTGAACGTGTGTGCGTGTGCTTCACCGTGTGCGTGTGCGTGTCCGTGTCTGTGTGACAGTCTGTCTTCATGTTTCGTTTCGTTTTGCTTCGCATTCGCCTTATTCATGTTGCTGTACGTTTTGCGCTTGTTTTGATTTCTTAATCTTTTTACCATAATTGATGGCAATTAAATTAAAGGTGTGTGTGCGGCCTCGCGCCTTGACGTCGTTGTTGTCGCCATCGGTTCAGCTCGGCTCCTGCTTCGTACCGATTCGGGTTCGCTCGTCAAGATTCGCTTGCACGAATTGGCCCGAACTGGAGATGCATACATATGCATATGTATGTATGTACTTACATATGTATGTATGTATGTGGTTTGTTGTCAACCACCTTCGGGCGGGCAGAGCACCAGTTTCGTCTCCACCTTAAGCCACGCACCTCGCGTGACTCTTATTTATTTGTAGTATTCAAATTATTGCCGTCAATTGCTTATTTTATACACTTCTGAACAAGGCTAAGAAGAAGATGACCAAGTCGACAGACAGCGTCATTTTAGTATCTCTCTTATGAGCCATAATTTATGGCTGTCAGTGAAGCGATCATTTTCAATTTTATTATGAAATTAAATTTAAAAAATATAATATAAATTTAAAAAATGTACAAAAATATGATATTTATTCTTTATAAATTTATATTTTATATATTTATATTATATTTATATATGTAGAACTGCAGAGTGTCATATAGTAAAGTTCAATCACCTTTCAAAAATGAAAAAAAAAGAAGGAACAGAATCAAGTCTATCTTGAGGGTTAATTATATCAGGATCATCCCTGTTACTCTACCTACTATAAAAAGAAACAGGATATCTCTTAGTCCTTTCTCCCTATCGCCCTCTGTTGTCGTCAGCTGTTTTGTGGTCTTTTCTGAATGCCATTCAATCGTATTTTGTCATCTATTTAGACTTTATTGATTAGTTCATTATTTGCAGCGCTAGACTGCGACTCCCAGTGTCATATGGCACACATATGTACATACACAATCACATGCATACATATGTGTGTGTGTAATTATAGCGATTTACTTAATTGATGTCGTCGCCGCGTTGCTATTAATTCTGGTTTGCAACGTTTTATGTGACGCTTTGTATTCAATTTAGAATTTAAAGCGCAGTTTGCAGTTTGCTGCGGTACGCGTCTAGTAAATTGTAAATTGTAAATTGTAAATTGTTGACAATTGTTTTGAGCTTGAGCAAATTAACCTTTAGTTTGTTATGCTGTCTGTCATGCCATGTGAGTGTGTGCATCAATACTCGCATAGCCTGGAGTACCCCTAGTACTTAATTGCCATCGATTGCATCTCGCAATTCAAGTCATTTGCATGCACTCATCGTGACATCATTCGGAATGCAGCCCTAAGGTAGCGTTTCAGCCGAGGTCAGTGCAAAATGAGGTGCTAATCTAATACATTGATTATAGATCAATTACAAAACTAACTGGCAATATAGAGCAATAAATAATCACACGTGAAAATGAATTAATCATATTCAGAGCATGTAAAAACCAGATAAACTTCTATATATAACACTCTATGAAGAGATCTAATTCATATCAATTTCTGTTGGCAATTTCATTTACATATATTAAATATAGTGAATGTATTAACATATATACACATCTAAGCGATAGTCGATCGTATTGAACTTAAAGCTTACATCATGCCGCAGATAAAACAAAAATCGACAACGAGCAATTCAAGCTTCAAATGAAATTGCAATCTCAGATGCAGTTATATATATATATATGTATGTACATGTATATATGGATATGGGAAACTAAATAATTGACTGACCAGAAATATAAAAACTAGAGTGTGTTTCTCAAGACTGATCGACTGCAAAGATACCCTGCTATAAGGAAAACGAATTTCTTTTGTATAATGAGAAATTTCCAGGGAGAGTATTATGAATGTACATATAAACATATAGATACATATATGAATACATGAATAAATATTTATATTTATTCTTATTTTGTACGTACTCTACCAAGTTCAGAGACTCCATTTGGAATGCTCATCGAATACATTAGATGCGTGTTATTTTTTAATATATTCATATACCCTGCCTGAGCAATTTGATAAATGCAGGGTATTCAGAGAGAGAGACAAACTGCAGTTGGAGTACAGTTGACATGATCGACTGGCTGCATAATTAACTAGCTAACAGCTAACCAGCTTTGGCCGGGCCGACAAGTCAGTGGTGCCACAAACAGCAGTAACTGTTGTGGTAATTGGTGCCGCTACCGGGTCGCCAAGTGTCGTGCCATGTCGTGTCGTGTGTCTCTCTATAGGCAAATACAAACACCTTTTGCACAAAAACAATCAGCCTAGCACAAACTGGCGGACTGACGAACTGGCCAACTGACGGACTGACTCATGCATGCAGCCAATGCTCGGGCAAACTCAATTGCAGCAGCAGCGACAGCGACAGCTTGTTAAAAACAACAGAAACAGCAAATAAAATATATATGTACATATATACAAAAACAAAAAAAGAGGAAAACTGCAATAACAAGCCATCGAAAGAGTGGGATTGTGCATAGCGGTGGGGGTGGAGTAGAGTGGAGTGGAGTGGAGTGGAGTAGAGTGGCGCACACGCAGTTGAACGTTTTTCACCTCATTCTTATTCCATCAGCCATTAAGTAGTTCAGCAGCAAGCAAACTTGGTTAACCGTCACATGCAGCTCCTGCAAACAGCAGCAGCAACAACACATCAAATACATTCACCCGTGCACTCACATACATTCATTCATTCACTCTCTCACTCACTCACTCACACACACTCATACAGTCACACCCACACACAGTAAAAATCTGAACTTGTTTGCCAACTGCGACGAAGCGAACTAATAAATTTCTACTTTGTTTTCCCCCTTTTCAATCATTTTTCCAGATTCAAGAAATCGCGCTAAGACAAAAATTCGCACACACACACATGCATGCTCATGTGTGCTAGTATAAGTGTGAGTGTGGTCTTGTTAGTATGTAATGATGTAGATGATTGCAATGATAATGACAACGATCATAATGATAATAACGATGAAGATGTTGTTGCTTTCGATGTAACATAGTAACATAGAGGAAAAACATTTCGCGAAAGTACAGCTATGTGGAAAATTGTAAATTCAGCGAGCAAAAACTCAAAACGCAGAAAAACTAAACGCGCAAAAAGAAGAATTTTCATGCTCGCGTCACCATAAGACATCATATAAAGAAAAGAAAAACTGTCGTAAAAGGCAGTCATAAAGGAAAACCCACCACTTAACAGGGACAACAACAACAGTAAGAATTTCAATTTCTAGCAAAAAAAAAAAAGAAAAAGAAAAAATGAAAAGAAAACAAAAGCAGCAACAACAACATCAGAGAATAATAACAAGAAAATCCTGCGAAGTAGAAAAAAGTTCAAGTCCGAAGTAGAAAAACCACTTAAAACGTCGATGAAACGTCGACGGGGTCGGAAGGGAAGAGCGGTGCGATTAGCGCCTCATAAGAGCGAGCGCAGGCTAGAGCGAGAGCGTAAAAAAAGGTGTTAGGAGAGGGAGGCAGGGCGCGACAGGAGTCTGCGAGCGACAAAGACGAACGCGTGCTAAGGAGCTAAGAAGCAGCAGTTGTTGTCATTGCGACGATTTTTGTTGTTGTATTTTTTGTAAACTATATATTTAGTGGTGGCAGAGTGAAAAGGTGGTGTGTGTGCCGGTGGTCACGCAAGACGTGGCAATCGTCTGCAGGAGCCGAACCAATAACAACAGCGAGACAAAGGCAGCTGCAATTGCACCTTTAGCAGCGGCTGAGGCAGGAGCGCCGAAGAGCGACAGCCAAAGAGAGAGAGAGAGAGAGCGGCTTCGTGTTCGTATTCGTGCTCGTATGTGCCGAGAGGCAGAGAGCGCGAGCCGAGTGCCGAGGCAAACGAAGCGACTGCCTTGCGTCGCAGCGACGTCACCTTCGGCCGTTCGGCTTTAGTAGTTGTAATTCGCAAAGCAAGGAGCGAGGAACGCGCGCGAAAACGAGCTAAGCAAAACGAGTAAAGGCACGAACTGAAGAGGGGAGGCAGTGGAGGTAGTGAGTGGAGTGGCATCGGTAACCACAGCAACAACAGCCCACGTCAGTGTGTGTGTGTGTATGCGTGTATGTGTGTGAGCGCTCAAGGGGGAAATTGACGCATTCCAAACGCGGCTCGGTTACAGGCATTGCATTGGCTGACGTTTCTCTTGTTGCTGTTGCCGCTGCTTTTGTTGATATTGTAGTCCCGCGCTGCTAATACCGGTCTTTTCGGCTCACGTGAACGTTGTTGTTTTATTTACTTTTTTTTTTTGTACTTTTCGTATTTTTGCATTGCGCCCAGCAGTCGCTGCAAGGAAAGCTTGTGCAGCCGGGTCAACATTAGCGGTTTGCCAATGCGAATACAAATACAAATGCGAAAAATCAAAGATCAGCAAGTGCGTATATTATGGGCCGCTCCAAGTTCCCCGGGAAACCATCCAAGTCGATCAATCGCAAACGGATAAGTGTCCTGCAATTGGAGGATGATGCAGCAGCGGCGGCGGCGGCGACGGCCACAACGGCAACAGAGCAGCACCAGCAGGGCGAGCAAAGCGCCGGCTCAGCGTCGCGGGAGAAGGGCAACAATTGTGATAACGATGACGATGATAATGCGCCAAGTGGCGCGGCGACCAGCGGCAACAGCGCTGCGTCGGGCGGAGTTGCTGGTGCCGCAGCCACCGAAGGCGGCAGCAGCAGCGCCGGCAACGGATCCGCTGGAGGCAGCACTACAAATGGCGGCAATGTAAATGGAGGCAGTCACCACAAGAGCGCCGCAGCCACAGGCGTAGGGGTCAAGGAATGCAAACATCAAGGCAGCAATATCGAGCCTAACAACTCCCTTGCCGCTGGGCCCGATGTGGCCGGGGACACAAACAACGATGACGAGGATGACAGCGGCAATGACAAGAAGGCAGCAGCCGGCGTTGGCTCTGCGCCCCTCTTTGGGATGGGGCTCGGTATTTTGCAGCGTGCACGCAAAGGAGCCAATAAAAAATTCAAAAACTTGAATCTGGCCAGAGCGGAGGTGATGTTGCCTTCGACGTCGAAACTCAAGCACCAACAACAACACCAGCAACAGCAACAACAGCAGCAGCAATTGCAACTTAATTGCCCTTCATCGTCTTCATCGTCATCTGCTCCTACGACAACAAAGGCGACGGCTTTAGCGATTGCTGCGCTGACGGCGACAGCAGCGACGTCGGCAGCAGCAATTGGGGGCGGGGGAGGCACAGCTGCTGCTGCTGCTGCTGCAAGCCTGCTATCGAACCCCTTTGCCAGCGTCGAAATAAAAGTTGCAGAGGCATCAGCCGCAGCCGCAGCCGCTGCCGCTGCAGAAGATGTTGCAATGGTAAGTGGATTTCTTTAGATCATGTTGTACTGTACACACACGATACGCGCCCGCTTTATAAATGCAACACACAAACACTTACACTCTCACACACACACATACACACCGACACCTACATGCAACACATACATACATACATACATGTATATAAATAAGTTAAAGCCGATTTAACTCAGTGATTTTTGTTGTACTTTTTTGTTGCCGTTGTTTGGTGTCTCGTCTTTTGTGTGTTGCGTGTTATTTGCTTATTCTGCCCCATTTCAGGCAATGTAAATAAGAACCCCGTCAAGTCGGGCGCTAAATTATGCGCCCCGGACTCGGATTGTACTTACTCTTGCTAACTAACTAACTAGTGGTTACCCTATCGCCTGGCTGTCTGCCTATTGCCTGTGAGCTGCTCACTTACCTGCTTAATTGGCTCTTATGACGTTTTCGCGCTTTGCCCCGCCTCCCCGCCGCTCGCCTTCCCACGTACCTATCTACCTACCTACCTACCTGTCTGTACCTGCATATAACTTGTTTTTCCCCCAAAACTTGCACTTGCTTACTGCTTACTTCCCCCACCTTGCACCCTGCACCCTGCACTTTGCTCCCTGGTCTCTCCATCCCATACTCCTATTCGCATATCCCTTGCCCTGCTCTGTTCTGCTTTGCTTTGCTTTGCATGCCTGTCCGCCTGCTTTAGTTTTTACGAGCATGCATGTAGTCGTTGTTATTTGCTCAGCTTAGTTGTTTTTACTTGCATGCATTATTGATTGGCTAAAAGACATCGAGTGGAACCTTTATGACTAACCTGTCGTTTACGTTTTTCCAGCTAAAGGCTTCAAGCGCAATGGCCAATGAGGCCGGCCCAGAAGTCACTGTCGCTGCACTCAAGTCGAGTGGGCACAGCCCTAATGCCAATGTGGCGGTGGCCAGCACGAGTGCTGCCCCAGGTGGCCCCACGGCGACAAAGCAGAAGAAAACGGTCACCTTCAAGAACATACTCGAAACCAGTGATGACAAGTCGGTGGTGAAACGTTTCTATAATCCGGACAATCGGATTCCGCTCGTTTCTATCATGAAGAAGGACAGCATGAATCGGCCGCTCAACTATTGCCGTGGCAACGAGTTCATTGTGCGTCCCTCCATACTGTCCAAGATACTCAACAAGAACTCCAACATCGACAAGCTCAACTCACTGAAATTTCGATCAGTGCATTCGTCGGCGTCCCCCATACAGGAATCAATCTCAACAAGTCTCTTTGGCTCTGGTCTCTCTCGAGCTTTTGGCGCGCCAATCGAAGATGAGGACGCCGTCTCGGGCGGTGTCACGTTTCGCAAGCAGGAGCCTCAGTCCAAGAAAACTGAGCACAACGACGGCGATGGGTAAGTGTATTAATCAATTAATAATTAAGTGTATTACCGCGTTAATTACTATACTAATGAGCAGAACACTTAACTGACTATTTATAAATTAAGTTGACACTTGCCAACTTGTTGAATCGAGTTATATTATGAAATGCTTAAGACTAAAACTCTAATTCTAATTTGTAGCTCGGCGAGTAGTGATGGAATTGAGGACTATGAAGACCTTGCTGATAAGGACATGGACAAGAACAAGGAAGAGGCGAAGTCGGAGAAGAGTGCCGAAGCAACGGCTATTCTTGATGATAAGGATGGCGACGATAGACAACTGGTCATGGATAAACATTTCGTGTTGCCCAAACGGAGCACGCGGTCATCTCGTATCATAAAGCCCAATAAGCGTCTGCTCGACGTGGGCGGGATAAGCAGCAAGAAGAGCCCCAGCGAGGTCGTTAGCAAGCCAAAACCGAAGAATTACTTTGGACTGGGTGACCTTGGCAGTGAAGCGCTCGCATCGACGTCGTCGACTTCATCATCATCAGTTGCTTTAAGCCAGAAGCTTTCGAAGGAAACATTTCCTAGCTTTGGTACCGCGAAGCTCAACAGCAGCTTTGTGATGCGCCAGCCGCGCCTGCAATTCCAAACGGACAAGAGTGGCATGTTTGTGGGCGCTAAGCTACCCACAACGTTGCCAATGCCTGCTCCGTCAAGTGCCATTTCGTCAGCAAATGTTGTATCCTTTGGCTCTCTCAATACTACGAGTTCAGGTATGTTAATCCCTGAGCTCAAGCTCCTCTTGAATATAATTTTTAATGTGGTCTTTTTGTAATGTAGCTACGGGTACGGCATGCGTCATTTGTTCAGCGCCAGTAAGCAACAAGGAGGCGTCGCTGGCGCGCAAATATGGCGCAGTCGCCTGTGAGGTCTGTCGGAAGTTCAACTCCAGAATGACAAAGATATCCAAATTATCAACGCCAACTCAGCAGCTGCAGTGCAAAGGTGCAAACGGTAGGAATATCATGAAATCGTTCTAATAGACAAATTAATAACATTTCTCAACCTTACAGTCGGCAACTGCAGCATACAATCGGCTAAGAGCCAGTTGAAGAACTTCAAGAAGCTCTACAAGGAGCGCTGCCCGGCGTGCTGGCTTAAGAAATGCATATCAGCATTCCAGCTGCCCACGGGGCATAGAAGTCGCTTGAGTGCCATTTTGCCCGCCAATATGCGGGAAGAGATTGCGCCCAAGGATGACAAGTGCTCAGAGCTGCTGTCGGCAACGGCTAGCCTGCGCTTTACAGCGCCGACTAGTACAGCAACGTCTGCAACGTCAGGCACGACCATCAAGTGGAAATCCAGCGTGGAGTCTGCAGTGAACAGCATCAAATCGAATCCTCTTGCCGAGAATAATGTTACCTTTGGCAGTACTCCATTGCTGCGTCCCGCAATACTCGAAAAGCCGCTGTTCCTAAAAATTGGCAGCGATAATAAAAACCCAAAAGAATCAAAAGCTGCATCCACGGAGGCGGTCGGTCTAAGCCCTGTGTCCAGCACCAGTGAACCACCAGTAATTGCGCCAAACAAACTCACGCGCAAGGCCAAGCAGGACAAGGAGAAGACAAAGGAACAGGAAAGCGAGAAGCAGCTCAGTCCTGGCGCAAAAAAAACGACAGATGTTAACACATCGGAGTCTCAAAAAAATGAAGAACAACCATCAACAGCACTTGGAGTGGCTATCAACAGCTCTACATCTCAAACAAACTCCGCCCCGACCACGAACAGTGCAATGGAGACAGCTGAGGCAGCATCCACATCGACGGTGCCGGACAACTTGAAGCGGCAGCGCATTGACTTAAAGGGGCCGCGTGTAAAGCACGTGTGCCGCAGTGCATCCATAGTCCTTGGGCAGCCACTAGCCACCTTTGGCGACGAGGAAGATGAGTTAGCAGTAGCAGCGGCAGCGGCAGCGGCAGCGGTAGAGACAGCTCCAGTAACCACTGCATCAGAGGCCAATGTCAAAAAGCCCAAGTCACCGCAACCCGTGCAAATGATCATCGATGAGAACGATAATTGTGCCACCTGCAAACCAGCGACTAATGAAGTCCCAGTGGAACCCCAACCAGTTGCTAAGAGTGCGCTTGAAGCGAGAGGCGGGAAATCAAGTACTCAATCAGAGGCTAAGAAGGCAGCAGCTACATCGGGCTCGTCAAAGGGCAAGGTGACCACGCGAAATGCGACGGCGACGGTGACATCAGCTGCCAGCGGTCTCGTGGCCAACAAGAAGCAGCGGAACTACGAAGTAAACAGCACTGCGGGCAGTCAAGCGGCTGCTTCTCAAAGTCGTCGTGCGCTGGCCAAGGATGTCAATCGGCTGAAGGCGTTGATATCAATCGATTTCTGGGAGAACTATGATCCGGCTGAAGTGTGTCAAACTGGATTTGGGCTGATTGTCACGGAGACAGTGGCGCAGCGTGCGTTATGCTTTCTGTGCGGCTCGACGGGGCTGGATCCTCTTATCTTTTGCGCCTGCTGCTGTGAGCCCTATCATCAGTATTGTGTGTTGGACGAGTATAATCTGAAGCACAGCTCCTTTGAGGATACGCTGATGAACAGCTTGCTGGAGACGTCCACCAATGCCTGTGCCATGTCGGCTGCTACGAATACAGCGCTTAATCAGCTGACGCAACGGCTCAACTGGCTGTGTCCGCGTTGCACCGTCTGCTATACGTGCAACATGTCGTCCGGCTCGAAGGTCAAGTGTCAGAAGTGCCAGAAGAACTATCACAGCACCTGCCTGGGCACCAGCAAACGGCTGCTGGGTGCTGATCGGCCCCTTATCTGCGTCAACTGTCTGAAGTGTAAATCCTGCGCCACCACCAAGGTATCAAAGTTCGTGGGCAATCTGCCCATGTGCACCGCTTGCTTCAAGCTCCGGAAGAAGGGAAACTTTTGTCCGATTTGCCAAAAGTGCTATGACGACAACGACTTCGACCTGAAGATGATGGAGTGCGGCGACTGCAACCAGTGGGTGCACTCCAAGTGCGAGGGACTCAGCGATGAGCAGTATAATCTTCTGAGCACGCTGCCCGAGTCCATTGAGTTCATATGCAAAAAGTGCGCTAGACGCTGCGACGTCTCCCGCAACAAAGCGGACGAGTGGCGTCAAGCTGTGATGGAGGAATTCAAGTCGAGCCTGTTCAGTGTACTGAAGCTTCTCAGCAAGTCGAGGCAAGCATGCGCCTTGCTCAAGCTTAGTCCGCGCAAGAAATTGCGCTGCACCTGTGGAGCAGGAGTAGGCGGAGCGGGCAGCAAGGCTCATAGTCAAGGCAAGCTTCAACCCAAGGCATTGCAGTTCACCTACAACGGGCTGGGCAGTGATGGCGAGAGCCAGAACAGCGACGATGTCTACGAGTTCAAGGAGCAGCACAGTGCCAATCCAAAGCCCTCGACTCCGGTGCCATGTACCTGCCTGCAGCCATCAAGTCAGTCGCAATCGTTCAGTCTGGTCGACATCAAGCAGAAGATCGCCAGCAATGCATACGTTTCGCTGGCGGAGTTTAACTACGACATGAGCCAGGTGATACAGCAGAGCAACTGTGATGAACTGGACATATCCTACAAGGAGCTGCTGAGCGAGCAGTTTCCGTGGTTCCAGAATGAGACCAAGGCCTGCACAGATGCGCTCGAAGAGGACATGTTTGAGTCCTGTGGCTACGAGGAATTGGAGCAGTCTCCGTCCACATACGCCGAGCATCAAGCAGCCACGCAGCCGCCGAGCGCTGGCCTCTTGGACATACCGCTGGATGACGTAGATGATCTGGGTGGTTGTGCAGTGAAAACACGCCTCGACACGCGCGTTTGTCTCTTCTGCCGCAAGAGCGGCGAGGGCCTATCCGGAGAGGAAGCGCGTCTGCTCTACTGTGGCCACGACTGCTGGGTCCACACGAACTGCGCGATGTGGTCAGCCGAGGTGTTTGAGGAAATCGATGGCTCGCTGCAAAATGTACACAGTGCAGTGGCCCGAGGCCGCATGATCAAGTGCACCGTCTGCGGAAACCGAGGCGCCACAGTTGGCTGCAATGTCAAGTCGTGCGGCGAGCACTACCATTATCCTTGTGCGCGCAGCATCGACTGCGCCTTCCTCACGGACAAGTCCATGTATTGTCCGACACATGCCCGCAACGCGATTAAAGCCAATGGGTCTCCCGGCGTTACCTACGAGACGAACTTTGAGGTGTCGCGTCCCGTTTACGTGGAGCTCGACCGCAAGCGCAAGAAGCTCATCGAGCCCGCGAAGGTGCAATTTCACATTGGATCGCTAGAAGTACGGCAACTGGGCTCGATCGTGCCGCGCTTCTCAGACTCCTTTGAAGCCGTCGTCCCAATCAATTTCCTGTGCAGCCGTCTCTATTGGTCCTCCAAGGAACCCTGGAAGATCGTGGAGTACACCGTGCGTACCACCATCCAGAACAGTTATTCGTCTACGCTGACCCTGGACGCTGGACGGAACTTTACCGTGGATCACACCAATCCAAACTACTCACTGGTGCAACTCGGCCTGGCGCAGATAGCGCGCTGGCACAGCAGTCTAGCACGCAGTGACCTGCTGGAGACGGATTGGGCCGAGTTTCCCAATTCGTATGTGCCACCCGACGAGAACACTGAGGAGGAGCCGCAGCAGAACGCGGACCTGCTGCCGCCCGAGATAAAGGATGCCATATTCGAGGATCTGCCGCACGAGCTGCTCGACGGCATCTCCATGCTGGACATATTCATGTACGAGGATCTGGGCGACAAGACCGAACTGTTCGCCATGAGCGAGCAGTCCAAGGACGGCACAACGGCCACGTCTCAAGCAACAGGCGGCTCAGTGAGCATCTGCGACGATGATACGCGCAACTCAAACAGCCTGAGCTCCAAGCAACTGGAGCTCAGCAACTGCTGGCCAGCCAGCAATCCTGTTGAGGATGCCATGTTGTCCGCTGCGCGCGGCTCCAGCCAAGCAAAGCAACGCAGCAGCGAATTGCTCAAGAAAACGGCCACGGCTCAAACGCGCTCCTGGCCCAAGATGGATGGGAGCAGCGTTGCGGTCTTCAAACGGCGCAAGCTCTCCAAAAACCTTGCCGAGGGTGTGTTCCTCAGTCTGAATCAGCGCAACAAAAAGGAAATGGCCACCGTGGCCGGCATCACGAGGCGACAATCCATTTGCGGCAGTAGCGAGTTGCCCGCCGAGGGAAGTGCAGCCATGCGCACCAAGAGCTTCACGTGGAGTGCAGCCAAGCGATATTTCGAGAAGAGCGAATCTCGCGACGAGGCTGCCAAACTGAAGATCATGCAAATGGATGGCGTGGACGACTCCATCACCGAGTACCGTATCATTGGCGGCGACGGCAACTTGTCCACTGCGCAGTTCACGGGGCAGGTTAAGTGTGAGCGCTGCCAGTGCACATATCGCAATTACGACTCCTTTCAGCGGCATCTGGGCAGCTGTGAGCCAATGTCCACCAGCGAATCGGAGTCGGAAACCGCAACGGGCTCCACACAGCTCAGCGCCGAGAGCCTCAACGAACTGCAGAAACAGGCACTGGCCGCAGCCTCGCTTGGGAATGCGGGCGGAGTCAACTATTTGCAGACATCGTTTCCGCAGGTGCAGAACTTGGCCACCTTGGGCCAGTTCGGAGTTCAGGGTCTACAGGGCTTGCAGGCACTGCAGCTGCAGACGCAGTCTCTGGGCAATGGCTTCTTTCTCTCCCAGCCGAATGCCACGCAAGCCACGTCCAACGGCAACGACGAGCTGCAGCTCTACGCGAACTCGCTGCAAAATTTGGCGGCCAACCTGGGCGGCGGCTTTGCCCTGACACAGCCCACAGTTAGCGCGCAGGCGCAGCCCCAGCTGATAGCCCTGTCCACAAATCCGGATGGGACGCAGCAGTTCATACAGATCCCGCAGAGCAACGGAGCTGCGCCACAGCTGCTGCAGACGACTGGGCCGACGGCAATGCCGACGACCACGTACCAAACGTTGCAGGCGACCAACAGCGATAAGAAAATCGTTCTGCCGCTGCGCGGCACAGGCAAGCCGCTCAAGACGGTGGCCACCAAAGCGGCGCAGCAGGCCACGGCAGCGGCCAAGCAGAAGCAGATGAAATCGGCCCAAGGCGTGAAGCCCATTCAGGCCAAGCTGCAGCCACAGCAACAGCAGCCGCAGCACCAGCAGCCGATCACTGTGACCGGCACCACCCAGCTGCTGGGCCAGAACCTGCTGCAGCCACAGTTGCTGTTCCAGAGCAACGCACAGCCGCAAACGTCGCAGTTGCTCTTGCCGCAGACGCAGGCACAGAACATAATATCCTTTGTGACTGGAGACGGCAGTCAGAACCAGCCGCTGCAGTACATCTCGATTCCGACGGCCAATGAGTACAAGCCTCAGCAGACGACGGCCACGCCCACGTTCCTGACAGCTCCAGGCGGTGGTGCAACATTCCTGCAAACAGACGCAAGCGGAAATCTCATGCTGACCACGGCTCCAGCCAACTCGGGCCTGCAGATGCTCACCGGGCAGCTGCAGGGACAACCGCAGGTAATCGGCACACTGATACAGCCGCAGACGCTGCAGCTAACCACTGGAGCAGATGGCACGCAGAGTGCAACAACACAGCAGCCGCTCATATTAGGTGGTGCTTCTGGTGGTGCTGGCACCGGTCTGGAGTTCGCCACAGCCACGCCGCAGGTCATACTGGCTACGCAGCCCATGTACTACGGCCTCGAGACGATAGTCCAAAACACGGTGATGTCCTCGCAGCAGTTTGTGTCCACGGCCATGCCGGGCGTGCTCAGCCAGAATGCCAGTTTCTCGGCCACGACGACCCAGGTGTTCCAGGCCAGCAAGATCGAACCGATTGTCGATCTGCCCGCCGGCTATGTGGTGCTCAACAATGCAGTGGATGCGGGCAACAGCACAGGCTGGAACGCTGCCAGCGTGCTGCAGCAAAGCCAGTCGCAAACGACGGATGACACCACCACTCAGCTGCTGCAGAATGCTGGCTTTCAGTTCCAGACCACACCCACAACTTCCACACAGCAAACCATGTCGGACTTTGTGGCTCCCATGGTGGTTACAGCGAAAGTACCGCCGGTGGCGCAGGTGAAGCGCAACACAAACGCCACAAAGGCACCCATCTCGGTGCTGACCAAGGTGCAGCCGCAGCAGCAGCAGTCTCAAGTGGTTAACAAAGTGCTGCCCACCAACGTGGTTACACAACAACAGCAGCAGCAGCAATTGCATCAGCAACAGCAGCAACCACAGCAGCAGCAGCAGCACCTACAGCAACAGCAGGCGCAGCCAAAGCAACCACTAGCGGGCCATGGTAATGTGAAGCTGACGGCGGCACAATTTCAGCGCCAACAGCTGTCGAATGAGCTAAAGACCAAACAGGCAGCGGTGCAACAGACGGGCACTACGTGTGGCGCACCACCCAGCATTGCATCGAAGCCGCTGCAGAAGAAAACCAACTTGATCCGGCCCATCCACAAGGTGGAAGTGAAGCCAAAGCTAATGAAGCAGGCTAACCAGGCCAAGCTGCCCACTGCAGCGAGTGCAATCCAACATCAGCAGCAGCAACAGGCGTCAGCGGTGGTTGGCCAGGTGCCCAAGGTGGCGCTGCTGCAACAGCGCTTGCCCGCACCACTCCAGCAGCAACAGCAGTTGCAGCAGCAGCAACAACAACTGCAGTCGCAACAACAACAACAGCAGCAGCAGCTGTCCGTGCCGCAGCTGCTGTCCACGCAGCAGCCGAGTATCATCAGCATAGTGAACGCAGGCGAGCCACAGGCAGCCACCCAATTCGTAATGACACCAGCGGTGCAGGCACAGTCCATACAGCTGATTGAGCAGCAGCCACAGCAGCAGCAACAGCCGCAGTCGCAGCCACAGCAGCTGCAGCAGCAACAGCCGCAGCAGCAAGCGGATCTCCTCATAAATGGCAATCCGACAAGGCTGCAGCACTATGTCAGCAACTCGTTGCCCACTAATGTGGTCAATCCGCTCCAGCAGCAGCAGCAGTCGATGGCCGTCAACGCCAACAGCAGCGCCACTGTGACGCCACAGAACAGCATTACGATAAATAGCCGGCCCACGAACCGGGTGCTGCCCATGCAGCAGCGTCAGGAGCCAGTGCCACTGAACAGCGACGTTGTGGTGCAGTCGCCAACGCCACCCAAGCCCGTAGAGGAGCCAGTGGTTCCGGCCGCGTCCACCCAGAAGTCAGTGGTCAAATGCTACGCCCAACAGGAACAGAAGTCTCCTGGCTACGAGACGGAACTGAAGACGAACGCCACATTGGACAGCCTGGTGCAGGCGAATTCCATAACGACGCTGCACTTGCAGCAGCAGCAGCAGCAGGAGCCCATCTACGGCGAGCACATCTTCGAAAAGCAGTCGGATGCACAGCAGCAGCTGGAGAAACCCAAAGGCAACGATCTCATGCTCATTGAGGCCACGCCGTGCCAGCAGCAACAACAGCAGCAGCAGCACATGGAGATGGTAAGCAATGGCTTTCAACTGACATCTAGCGAGAGCTGCCTGCTTGAGAAGCATGGCTTCCATGTGGAGGCAGTGTCCATGGAGACGGACGATCCTTATGGCAGTTTGAAGAACGACGACGGCACTGAGGCGCTCAGTCCAGTGGATGATCCCGAAGAGGATGAGGAGGACGATGACGATTTTAGTTTGAAGATGGCCACATCTGCATGCAACGACCACGACATGTCCGATAGCGAGGAGCCGGCGGTGAAGGAGAAGATCAGCAAAATTCTAGACAACCTGACCAACGATGACTGCGCCGATTCAATAGCAACGGCGACTACAGTCGAAGCGAGCGCTGGGTATCAGCAAATGGTTGAGGATGTGCTGGCCACGACTGGGGCTGGGTCAGTGGCTACGGACGATGAGGCCTTCACAGCCACCGCTGAGGAGACGGCTGCAGTGGAAGCAGCAGCGAGCTACATTAACGAAATGGCCGAGGCACATGAGTTGCAGCTCAAGCTGCAGGCGGGCGTTGAGTTGGACTTGAAGAAGCCCAAACTGGATCTGCCACAGCAGCCAGATACCGCGCAGCCCAATGTTATGCCCACAGCGTCTGCCCCGCAGCTGCCGCCGCCAATGCGCGACCCCAAGAAGATAAGCGGGCCACATTTGCTGTACGAGATCCAAAGCGAGGACGGCTTCACCTACAAGTCGAGCTCGATATCCGAGATTTGGGAGAAGGTGTTCGAAGCTGTGCAGGTGGCACGGTGCGCTCACGGTCTTACGCCGCTGCCAGAAGGTCCACTAGCTGATATGAGCGGTGTACAAATGATTGGGCTGAAGACGAACGCTCTTAAGTATCTAATCGAGCAGCTGCCGGGCGTCGAGAAGTGCGTCAAATACACGCCCAAGTATCACAAACGCAATGGCAACTTATCCACATCTGCCGGAGTTGGACATGCGGCCAGCGGGGCTGGGAATAATTCAGCGATTCTTGGGACTGGAACAGATAGCCAAACGCTCATAGACTACGCTTCAGATCAGGAGGAGCTGCAGGAGAACGCATACGAAAGTGCTCGCTGCGAGCCGTACAGCAGTCGCTCTGATTACGATATGTTCAGCTGGTTGGCTTCCAGGCATCGCAAGCAGCCCATACAGGTGTTTGTGCAGCCTTCCGACAACGAACTGGTGCCCAGGTAGGTCAAGACTTTAGCTGTCAAGCGAGCTTTACTAATCCACGATTCATTTTGTAGACGCGGTACAGGCAGCAATCTACCAATGGCCATGAAGTACCGTACGCTGAAGGAGACCTACAAGGATTACGTTGGCGTCTTCCGCTCTCACATCCATGGGCGCGGTCTCTATTGTACTAAAGATATCGAAGCGGGTACGTGATGACCTTGGGACTACCTTCGATTTAAGCTAATTGTTAATTTTTACACAGGTGAAATGGTTATCGAGTACGCTGGAGAACTGATACGCTCTACGCTGACGGACAAGCGGGAGCGGTATTATGACAGCCGCGGCATTGGCTGCTATATGTTCAAGATTGACGATAATCTCGTAGTGGATGCCACAATGCGTGGCAATGCGGCACGCTTTATCAATCACTCTTGTGAGGTAAGTAGGACAGCATTGGATTGATCCAATTAATTGATATCTAATTGTATCGATTTAATCTTTCATAGCCGAATTGCTACTCTAAAGTCGTCGATATACTTGGACATAAGCACATCATCATCTTTGCCCTGCGTCGCATCGTCCAGGGCGAGGAGCTGACCTATGACTACAAATTCCCATTTGAAGACGAGAAAATACCTTGTTCGTGCGGCTCAAAGCGTTGCCGCAAGTACTTAAACTAGGCCAGATCTAATATGAATATATATTTAAAATACAACAAATGGACGGCGCAGCGCGCTCGTCCAGGACATACTCATTGAACAATACGGCAAACAAGCAACATGTGTAGTTAACGGTTATTTCGATCTAATTTTTGGTCAATCGTGATACATTTCATTTGATAGCATATATTTTAAGTAGACGTAGATAAAGCAGTTGTATATGTAAGAGTTAAAACGTTGATATTATATAAAATATATATCCCATACATATTCGTATATAAACAATTAATATTCTAATAATAATACGCGACTTGTGCTCATATAGGATTCCCGTATATGGCATGCCCATTGATATAATCTGTACGAAGTATATATATATTAACATGTATCTAAGAAGTGTATATTTACACAGTCACACACACGCATACAGACACAGGCACACTTACAAACACATACAACAACATGGCAAAACTCGATGATTTCAGTATTCGGCGAAGATGGTTTAAGTGTATATGAACTATGTTTAAAATATATGCATTATATATACATATGTATTAGCTACCCCATATATGAAATTCAGTATATTAAGGCTTGACAGATTCTATATATTAACATAATTAACCTAGGCATAACTACGTTGCAAATCACACGATCAAGATGTATTGTAATTAATAACGTTAGCTGTTTGGTCAGATTATCAATCCATTAATGGCCAAATCGGTGGACAACCATTTAATGATTATTTACAGGGGCTTGTGTTAGATTGTACATACAGAAAAAGAAAAACAAAAGAAAACATATAAAGTGTTAGGTAATTCAATATTTATGCATAAGAAGCAACAAATCTCTAACTATAAAAGATATATATAACAACAAAAAACAAAAAACAAAAAAAAACGAAGCAGGTTAAACTATTTTATGTAGATATATGCACACTTGCAAATTGAGTATTTATGTTTGTTGCAATTGAACTTACTAATACAAATTATAATAATCCACTGGCCTATTCTAATATATATATAGATATATGACATGCATACACACCACAAACACATACACATATGTATGTTAGTATTGGCTAAACAAGAAGTAACTAAGCATCACCTTTGAAATTATTTTGTGAACAGAAAACACCAATGTAACTGTAAAGAAGCGACAAGCAAACGCATATTTATACTATGATTTTGAAACACGCACGTATTCGTGCGCCTTATTTATGTATTTCCTATCGATTTGCAATGTTCTGCATCGTGTCCATGTAAATTCGTATTCGTATCCGTTTGTCATCGCTTAAAAACAAACGATTGTGTTCTAAATTTATGACTAGCTTAATAGATATTGTAAAATTGTTTATTTTTTTTATGCGTGACATCAGCCCTTTGTTGCCGGCTTTTACAAGTAATCCTTATTTAATAAGCAGCTCCCCTGTATTCTATTAGTTGTAATGTGTATTGATTCGGTTAAGTCTACTCTTAGCTCGTTTTATATTTGTATTTTTGTCAAAAGTCGGCTCGAGATATTCAGCCACAACATTATCTACACAACTTACGTAGTTCGGTTCGGAATCATACGAAAGCTAGCAGCAAGCATACGAATGTACAGGCAAAGTTCCACAGCATTTTTGGCAGCCATTCAGACGCGGGCACTTTTTGTCCGACGTCAAGGAATTTTATATTTTTATTCCCTAAAGAAAAAAGTTTAATAAACTACAGAATAAATTATTTTAAACAATCCTCTTTTCTTTTCCTTGGCCAGCCAGTTGCCTGGCCAACCGGCATAAGCTTATATCTACAGGAACGCCAGCACAGCTAAGGATTTGCAACAGAACCAAAAAATATCTCAAATCCCTGGATTACACTGTGTCTTATTCTATGGATCGATCAGTAAGAAATATATATATGTAAAGAAATCAAAGTTATCAAGTGACAATTTTGCTCAGCATGAGAAGCGGTCGACTCGCTGCCTTGCCTCATTGGCCGCACGAATGGCTTTCTGGGCGGACTTCTTGGTCTTGGCGTAGTCGCTGCGGGCTTCACCCAGTTGGCGCAGAAGAATGGAGACGCGCTTCTGCGCCGCGTCCAGTAGGCTGGTCTTGTCCAACATGGACTGGTGGCAGGCGGAGGAGACCTGCTCTGAGCTATCGCCGTTCTCTCTGGCCAGCTTGAGGGCAGCGCTGAGCAGCTTCAGCTCCTCCTGGCACTGTCGGTGGGCTTTGATTGCCAACTGGCTGTTGGCCTCGGCTAAGTTAAGCTCCGCTGACTCCTCTTGGGCAATTATCTCGGCCTCACGCACCTCCATCTCCAGCTGCTCGAGCAACTGCTGCTTGCGCAACAGCACAGCTTCCGCCGCCCTGGCAGCCGATGTCGCCCTTTTCGCAAACTCGAGCTTAATCCGGTCGGATGCCTTCTTCACCGCATCTCCATCTCCATCTCCATCTCATCGTTAGCCTGTTTTGCCTCCATCGCTGCTTTCAGCGCTATGCCCGAGCCCTGGCATTTCGGGGAGAGTTTTCTGCTTCTAGATTGATCCGACGCTTCGCCGCCATTGTCACACTTTGACTGATCCTTCTCCCCACCTTCCAGGTAGACCCCTCTGCCATCGCCGAGTTTCCTGTTGCAGCTTTTCAGTCGCTTGACTCGAGCCTGATACAGTTCCCGGCGGGATGACTCGCCGGAAGCGAGTTTTATTTGTATAACAGACGACAATATAACGAGCCACATGATTTGAAAGCTTACTCGCATTTTCCGTAGTAACAAATATTTGTAGCTTTGACAGTTTCAAAACATAGTACCACTTGACAGCTGCGGCCATTGACAATAAATGTGGCAAGAACATCAAAATGCCGCTTACATTTGTGGTCCTCAACATCGGTTGTATATCCCGGAGCCGTGCGAGCTCAGTTGAGCGATATTACCAAGAAAACGCAGTGGAAGCGAATATTGAATATCGTAAAATGTCATAAAATATCGTAAAGTGCGCCTTAAGCATTGAATATCGTAAATTGTAAAACTTTCAACACGAATATTGAATATCGTAAAATTCGCCATTGGTTATATAAAATATGATATCTAATATCGAGAGACATTTGTCGATTGAGAACCTGAATGAAAAATGAATGTTAATACCGATTCGACTTTGATGCCGAACAGGAATACAGGAATAGTATCTATAGATATGTGGAATATTCTAGGGTTATAGAAACGTAGTCGATGTGGCGCCATGTGTCGAAATGAATTTGACTGGGGGCAGAGCTGAATTGCTGCTGCTGCTGCTGTTGCTGCAGGCTGTCTCGAGGCTGAGTAGCTACAGCTATGAAGAGTCTGGGAAGAGGGTGGAGGTTGGCCGTTCGGATGACGACTGCACGAAGAAGGTCGGCAATGCGCTGGGCAATGCGCTGGGCGACCCCAGGACGAAGGCATCGAATATCGCACAGAAGGCGGCGCAGGAGGCGAGGGCTGCCAGCGATGCTCAAATGGGCGCCGCCGCGGCAGCTGCCAGCCAGGTCAAGCAGGAGCTGGCCGCCAGAGCGGCGCAAGCGGCGCGTGCCGCCGAGGCAGCGCTTGCCGGGAAGCAGCAGATCGTGGAGCAGCTGCAGCGAGAAATGCGCGAAGCAGACGCTGTGGCCACGGATATCACCACATCACTGAAAACCACACAGGCCAATGCCAACACCGTGGCACAAGTTGTCGTGGAGTCGCAGGCCCAGCTCAATCAGCTGAAACGCTTGGTCGCCGCTTATGCGGCGAATCTGTCCAATATTGAGAACGTGGCCAACGGGGTGCAGCAGGAGCTGGATGAGAAAACGCAGCTCCTAGAGGCGGCCAAGAGTCGCGTGGAGATCCTCAATCACGAACTCACAGACGCCAAGCAGGACTTTGAGAGGACGAAGAAGGCTGCATACATAGCCGCCTGTGCGGCAGTCGAGGCCAAGCAGAAGGCCTCCAGAACTCGTCGGAAGAGTGCTCGTTGGCATAATCTATAGAAGGCTGGCTCTGTAATTTATAAGTCTCAAATTATTGAACTTTGTTACATGTCATATAATTATTGCATATTTTGTAGGTTAGTATTGCCCCAAATATTTGAATACATTTCAGCCGTTATATAATTAACATTTCCCGTTGAGGATATTTGTTCAAACATAAATTTCCCCAATTGGGGAAATATTAACAGCCCTGTTAAAAGTCTCAAGTGTTTATTAACAGCCCATGTATCAGAATATTTTCAAAGTGAAATTTGCTGCGAAATTATATATAAATACATTACAATATTAAAAGCAATTAAAAATATAAAATATTTGTAATTCAGCTTAACTTATTTATATTTGAATCTAACAGTGCTGCCCATAAATCTTTGGTATCAGCTGTTGAATCGATGGGCAGCACTGCCAAAACAGCTGAGCACAGCAAAAGCAGCCGGCAAATATTTACTTTAATTAATTTATAAAGTGCATCAATTTATACGCCATATGCTTGCTTTAAAATGTTATTTAGTAAAATAAGACATATAAAATTACTTGGAGTGCGTTGCAGAAGCTCCCACTACGTTACAACACCCATATTCTACGTTAATGCAGGTACGCATAAGACGCATGGATATTGAATAACAGTTTTAGAGTAATCAAACCAAATTGCTTTGGATAGCTCCGCACATTGGACACCTGTACTCTTCGGTCATTGCTGATGCACATTGCCGGTATCAGCGGCTGCGCCATCCGGACACTGAAGTGCGCCTCTGCACGGGCACGGATGAGCACGGCACAAAGATTCAACAGGCGGCTGCGGCGCACAAGGTGCCTGTGGGACAGTACTGCAATGAGATTTCCTCACGCTATCGCGAAGTGTTCAAGGCAGCGCGCATAGAGTACGATGACTTCATACGCACTACTGAACAGCGACACAAACAGGCCGTATCTCATTTCTGGGTAAGCTAAGCCCGTTGTCCCTTGGTTGCTCACCGCTTAGCTTGTGTCCTGTCCTCCACAGCACAGACTGCAGTCGCGTGGTCACATTTATTCGGCGGCTTACAGCGGCTGGTACTGCGTGTCTGATGAGACCTTCCTGACTGACTCCCAGCTGCGGTTGGACGAAGCGAGTGAAACTCGCTATTCCTTAGAGTCTGGTCATCCCGTCGAGTGGACTGAGGAGACGAACTACATGTTTCGCCTGTCCCAATTTCAGGACGATGTGCGCCATTGGGTGAAGCAGGAGGCGCGCATTCGCCCCGCCAAATTCGAGAAGATTTTGCTCGACACTCTAAGCGAGCCGCTGCCCGACGTCTCCGTCTCCCGCCCGGCGAATCGTGTGCATTGGGCTATACCCGTGCCCAACGACGAAACGCAAACGGTCTACGTTTGGCTAGATGCTCTGATTAACTACCTCAGCTCCCTGGGCTACCCCAATGAACAGGTGAGCCTGAAGACACAGATAATCTTGGACTTATTCTGACTTTAGTGCTTCTCTTTGCTGTGTAGTATCTAGCTCACTGGCCGCCAGCGCAGCAAGTCATTGGCAAGGACATACTGAAGTTCCATGGCATTTATTGGCCAGCCTTCTTGCTGGCCGCTGGCCTGGAGCCGCCGCGCCAGCTGCACGTGCATTCGCACTGGACCGTGGACGGCCAGAAGATGTCCAAGAGCAAGCACAATGTCGTAGATCCCGTGGAGGCAGCCAAGCAGTATACGATGGAGGGTTTGCGCTACTTTCTGCTGCGCGAAGGCGTGGCGCACAGTGATGGCAGTAAGTATACGCACGCAACCTGTTTCGCTGCCAGCTGAATGACTTGAAGAGTCTGATAGAATAAAATCAGCAAAGCAGAGCAGCTCCGAGGGCTGGCTCCCTGGCACATCTGTGGCTGTGAGAGTGGAACTGCTTCTTCCTTCTGCTGACTTCGTTAGTTTTGCTTGTACCTTAGTTGAATTTGCATTTCAATTTCAGACCAAAGCAGGAAAAAACTTTTGGTCTGCTGCAGGAGCTGTCGCTTCTGTTGCTGTTGCTGTTGTTGGTGGCAAACCGACTTTTGTTTATTTGCTTGCAAAGTTTTTGTATCTTGAACTCGGCTTAAGATTTGCGCATTTGCATAAGCGCCCCGCTGGCTAATTCCTAAGGCTGGCCGCCCCTCGAGCTTGTGGCTGGCCGTCGAAAGTTGAGCGCAAGTTTCTGTTGGATATGATTAGTTTGTCGTTTGCCACCGTCTGCCTCTCACTCAGCCGTGAAATTCACTCAGAAGCTCGGCACAATGGATTTGTGAGATGATTTAAAGCCAATACCAACTTGTGCGCAGCCCGTCGCCCAACGGGCAACACCATTTTCCCATTTGGATAAACTAATTTCAATTGTTTTGTTGCCGAACAGGCCGTCGGACACCTTTCAGCCGTCAGAGACACGCACAGCATTTTGCTAAAGCAATTAACACGGCTCGACGCACGGCCAGAAGTCATCAAAATCACTTTGAAAGCGGCTTGTTGTTGGTATTCCTCCTCTAGTGGGCTGTTGCTGTATGGCACGCCCACTTCTGATGCGATTTGATTGATTCCATAACCTTTTTGGTGTTCAATTTGCATAAATGGCCGCTGTTGGGGCGGCGTCTGAAGCCTAATGGCTTTTCGACTGCTTTGTTTGTCAGGAATTTAAATTTAATTTCAATTTTCAATTATTACCGACTTTGCCTTTCCGGTACGCTCGGCCACGCCCTCACCTTTATTCAATTTGCCTCTACAGTTTATGCTTGATGAATTTCTCTGTTGGCGCTGGGTTATTTTGTGTGTTGTTTTTGTTTTTGCTGTTGCCTTTGGCCTGTTGCCTTGCGGCTAATTTAATTGCATTTTTATTGCATTTTGCGCGCTGAGCGCTGCGCGTTAATATTGCGCACATTCAAAAGAAAAGCTGCGAATTTGCTGGCGCAGTGCATGCAGGATTCAATTAGGCCCCGTTTGAGGTGTTTTTTTCTTCTGAATAAATACTATATTTTTATATTTCTTTCGATATTTGAAATTGAATTTGCCATAGTCGCGAGGCAGTGCATAATGCGCGGCATTGAGGATACGCACTGTAGTACGGCAGGCCGTGGTGCTCGGGGGGCGGGCAAACATTTCCGCCTCATTTCAATAAGTTTTGGATTGCGCTCGTTCGGTTATTCCCAGCGGCGCTGATTGGCGACATCCGCTGCCATCAGCTCACAGCATTTGAGCGCCGTTCTTGTGGCGAGGACAAGCGTCAACAGCGGCGCAATCGTCGGTCGCATTAGAGGCGACATCATTAAGTGCGCAACTTTTCATTACCAACAATTTAATTTTGAAATTCTGCCACAGCCACAGCCCTGCCGCCGGCTCACTTCCGCCCCGGCGTGCAGAAAGCTGTCCGGCTCCTGGCGCGACACTGGAACTGCATTTGGCCAAAGTGTCCGGGCGCCTGTTGACGGAATGCTTCAAAGCGCTGCCCGCCCTACTGCCACCCGTCAAGTTTTATGGAAATGAAGGAACACGCGCGCATAAAGAAAGAAAGCTCAACAGACGCAGCAGCACCCCAAAGGCGTCGTTCAGTTTAAATATCAAGCACTTGCGCAACTATCAACGGACTGCGGCACTCGTCCGCATTCAATTTAATCCAACTCCATGGGAATTGTCCGGCAACGGCTTATAAATAAATATGATGTGTGCTCGATGTCGCTCGCCATGTGAAGTTGTCTCTTAGCCTGATGAAAACTTTATAAAGTCGTCAATAGAGCCAGATCAAATGTGATCGAATGTGAGTAAAAGGTTTCTAGGCGAGGCTTTCATATAGAAATATATATACAGGGTGTCTCTAAACTCACGCAAGAGGTATTTTTGATAGAAAATATTGGTTTATAATTGAAAATTGTAAGTTTTGTATTGATTAATGTAGTATACAGTATAGAGTTACTATGTATGGAATGACATATCTGGTAAATGGCCTCCATGACTTCAACCCGAAGTCCGCACCAAATAGTGGCACATTGTGGATGCATTTGATTCTCAACATTCACTTGTGGATTTTCTGAACCCCAAATGCGACACTTTTGTCGATTAACAGATCCATCATGATGAAAATGAGCCTCATCGCTGCAGATGATTTTATTCCAAAAATTAGCATCCGCTTTTTGTTGTTTCATAAGCCATTCAACCAACTTTTTGTGCTGTGCGTGCATACCACTTTAATAATCATGAACTGTCAGCTCTCACGCTGTATTTTTGTTGTTGACAAATCTTGAGAGAATTTTGGGACACCCTACACAAAATATATTTGCTAACCTTTGCGACCGTTGAAGGCAAGGGAATGAGGCAAGATTCCAATTTTTAATTAAGGTAAATTTAATTGCCCGGGATATGTGGGAATATTTGTTGCCTGGCTGATATATTTACTACTTCAAAAGTCAGCTAGTCTTTATGTTCATGTTCTTAATCATATCTTTCCCTAGAGATATATGTACAGTTGCTTTTTGCAGCAAGGAAACAGTTGAAGAGGCGCGTAGTCCTTCAGCCTTTCGTAAATATATGAATATTCCAGATCCACTTGCACGCTGAGCTGAGCTGAGCAGTAGCGCGCGTCTCTCTCGCTGCAGGCGACTTTGCATTCTCGGATGGGCGTTACAGAAGTGCTCAAATAGTTGACGTCGACACTCATCAGGTTGGCACTGTTGCGCCCCAGGGCCACCCGAAATTCCAGCGGGTGTGGCTGCAACTTTGACTGCGATGTAATGCGCAAAAAAAGGCTCACATTTGCACAGCCAGCGGCAGTGAAGCGAGGAGAGTCAGCTGCCCGCAGCAACAGCAGCAGCAATAGCAGCAGGAAAAATAGGGCCAGAAGTTTTTCAGGTGACAGGAAAAAACATGCGACAAGTCATTTAAGCAATTTGCAGTGCCTGAAGTTGGCCAGAAACGCGAACGGGAAAAGTATTTTGTGTGTTATGGCCAACAAATGGAACAACATTTGTCTAAGGGCCACCAGCCCCCCTCCGTTCCTTCATCTAGTACGGCAGTCACGTGCCCCTTTGTGCAACATGTGCAAAACTTTGTCGAAATTACGGCTGTTGTGGCTGCGACTGCTGCTGCCGTTGCACCTGGCACTGCATGTGCCCCGAGGACTGTTGTTGCTAGTGGCGGCTTTCCAATTTGTAGCTGCACACGTAAGCAGTTAAAAGCAACATGGCCCGGTCGGCAGACAGAGTTGGTTGGATTGCGATTACGATTGTGATTGCGATTGCGAGTGCGATTGTCAGAGCTGTTGGAACACGTGTTGCGAGTCTCCTGGTCTGCCCCGTTGCTCCGTTGCATTAAAAACTAACCCGCGATGGCATAATTGCTAGCCAAATGGCTGCACAGTGCCAGACCAGGCCAGTGCATTGCGCAATTCCCATTCCCCAACTGCGATTGCAATTGATTTGAGCCGAACGTAGCTTGCAGCCAGCGTTGCCTTGGCCCTCACAATGCAATGCATAGAAAATCAAATGCAGCTCAACTGAAAACTCAATTCAATTCAATTCAGCACTCGTTTAAGCAAATTGCATAAATTTTCAATACTCATCATTACTAAGGGTATTCCAGACTACCACATATTCCACTTGTACTTGCACCTACTGAAATACTTGCGAATGCAACATAAATCAGACGGAACAATTCTCGGTAGAGAACTGAAGTGAAGTACAGAAAATATTCAAAGAATTTAACAGGGGTTTATCTTAGGGAAAAGAGGAGAGAGCAAGATAGAGATAGAGAGAGAGATAGAGATTGAGATTGAGATAGAGATAGAAATAGAGATAGATATAGAGATATAGATAGAGATAGAGATAGAGATAGAGATACAGATACAGATACAGATACAGATACAGATACAGATACAGATACAGATACAGATACAGATACAGATACAGATACAGATACAGATACAGATACAGATACAGATACAGATACAGATACAGATACAGATACAGATACAGATACAGATACAGATACAGATACAGATACAGATACAGATACAGATACAGATACAGATACAGATACAGATACAGATACAGATACAGATACAGATACAGATACAGATACAGATACAGATACAGATACAGATAGTGATAGTGATACAGATAGTGATAGTGATAGTGATACAGATGGAAATGGAGATAGATATAGATATAGAGATAAAGATAGAGACAGAGATAGAGACTTACAGGGTATAGCAAGAGTCAAGTATTGCAAGCCAACATATTCATTTGTTTCGCAATAAGAGCCGTGCTGCATGTACATATACATGCATATATATTTATACAGATATACATACATATATATTTATATATAGTATTTATACATGTGACGCACGGTCGTGAGCTTTGGCATTCAAATTCAGTAGGTTGCCAACTTGACTTTGGAGCAGAGTTCGGCAGCAAAAGTTGAGCTGGCAGCGACAATACAATTGCATTAATGATGTGGAGCGCCCAGAAGCAGGCAACACTTTTGGTAGCTGCAGCTGCATGGCCAAAAAACTAGAGAAAGAACCTCAGGTTACAGATGGGAAAACACCCACACACACACACACACACTCCCGTTAGTGTAGGTGTAATGCGCATGCATATGCATTTGTTGTTTTTGTTGTTGGAACAAACGACAGCTGCTCACCTTCCGGAGCTGGGCTCAGGTTGTCGACATGGAAATGCAATTCCCAGCAGTGGAAAACCACATCAAGTTTTATGCATACTTGAATAACAAGTGCCATTGTTTATGTAGTTGTGGCGGGAGCTTAGAATTTGAGTGCGCTGCACGCAGTCCCCCGCTCGAAATGACTCAAAGATTTTCTACGGCTACAACTAATTAGCACAGAAATGTATTTTGATTAGAAAAGCCAACGTCAGTCAATTGTTGCAATAACTGTTTGACTGCCAAAGGCAATTTATGCAACGACTGCGGCTGCGGCTAATGCGACAAAGTTTTAATTACCTGTAACAACAGTGGCCAAATCAGCGCTGCAGCAACTGGCAACAACTTTGTCGCCCCCGCAATACCCAAAATTATGCAGTGGCCAGCTTTGATTGGCGGCCATTGTTCGGACAGTGCTGCGACCTGTGGACGCGCCTGTCGCATGCAAATCAAATTTCATGTATTTTAATTAACGCTGAAATTATCAGACGGCAGCCCATCCATATAGCCAGTCCGCCACCAGCTCTCGGTGACTGTGCGAATCCGATGCTTTTGCGCAGATAATGATGTCGGCTATTCCGGGCAGCGCTAATTGGGAATGAAACGTAACTAATATTGTTGTTTACAGCAAACAGGTTAGGATTGCAGCCCCACTGCTAATTGCTATCCATTTACTTATTTAGTGTTTGGTATTTGCCCACTTTCAGCATTCGACTAAGCGCGTTGAGTGCACTGCAAAGGCTTTGCCATCGTAATATCCCCATCAATCCGTATCAGAATTGTGCATCATTTTTTAAATTAGTATACGAAATTTAAAATTTAAAAGCTTAAACTTTCAGGGATTTCATTTAAGAACTAACTAAACTGGCTTTCATTCATTATGCATTAACTATTTGCTGGCAATGCTTTAAACGCAGGCTTCAATATTGGTTGCCTCTCTGCAATATATTTATTTTATTTTTATTTCGTATCGAATGTTGGCGCCGAATCAACTTTTTGAGGTTCTCATTAATACAGGTTGCTACGGCAGCTATGCTTTTAACAGTTTTTTTTTCCATTTTAGCTTCAACTGCAGCTGCAAGATTGGTTAGATTGATATACTATTACTTTAGATATAAAGATCAAATGATGTCTACCAAAAATTAGTCAACTTTTATGTTGATCCATATTTGGTAAATGGCTGAGTCTGAATGCATATTCAAATATAAACATCAAGTAGATCTCAGTCTAAATGAACTTGTATACAAATCGCTTTAGGGTCCTCATCTGCCCCAGCTTCCCTTGCCCCATCGAGCGACTTACAAAATATTTGCAGCAGATTTGAAAAATGCAATTTTGTTGGTTTTTGTGGGAAGAATTTCATTTTAGTATTCGCCAAGTTGCTGCAGCTACGTACCTACAGAACTACATGCGAGTATGTATGTGTGTGTGGGCGGGCAGCCCTTAGTTTATTTATTTCCCTTGTCGTATTTGCCCTGACATGGGTTTATCTCTCGAACAACCTTTGGAGCGTGGCAGGCAACATTATTCCGTTGCTGCTATAATCGCCTTAATGGACAACGAGAGGACAACAGGGCAGGCCATGTTGCAGGCAGTTAGTGGCTAAATGGTTGGCCCTTGGAGCTTAGCTAGCAGTCGATAAGGGAACATCAATCATACGCCCAGTTTGACTTTCAAGCATTTTGTGCTCGAACTGTGGACCTTTTGCTGACGCTGACGCTGCTGAATTGTTTAAACCGTTGCAGATTTCGGTCACGTGAAGGCGCTGCGCATCCTCAACTCGGAGCTGGCAGACACTTTGGGCAATTTGCTGTCGCGTGCCTGCGCCAAGTCGCTAAACCCGCATCAAATGTATCCGGAGCCGCATGTGGAGCACTTGTCGCAGCTGCTGCAGCACTTGGATGCTGGAAAACGGCTGCAGGAGTCGCTCTTCCATCTGGCTGGTAAGTCAGCTTGTTTGTCATTTTAATATTTTAGCAGCCGCTCCCACTCCGCAGTGGCTGGGTGGCTGAGTGAAGTTTGTTGCCTGGATGTCGCTAGCTAGCACACTTCCGGCCAATAACTGTGCGAGAAGTGCACTTGAGAGTGCGGCCAGCCAGAAAGCAGCAAAGTAATGCCCTCTATTTCCATTTGCATTTACAGGGCGCTGCGAGCAGCACTACGAAGGCAATCACTTCCACTTGGTGGCGGACACGGCCATCGCAGCACTGCACGCGGCTAACAATTTCTTTGAGTGTGCCAAGCCCTGGGAGCTGAAGGCGGGCGGCAGCTCGCCCAACCCACTGCGCCTCCAGACCATAATCGCCATGACAATGGACGCGTTGCGGCTCTGCGGCATTGTGCTACAGCCCATGATGCCGCAGCTGACCAGCCGCCTGCTCGATAAGCTAAACGTGCCCATCGCTCAGCGCAGCTGGCGCCATTTGAGCGAGAGCTTCGCCTCGACCCACGCTGGCAGCGGGCCCAAGGATCGCCAGCTGGATGAGCAGAGCAGTGCACTTTTATTTCAACGAATTGTGGAGCAGCAGGATAAGCCAGCGGAGCAGCGAGCACAGCCTCAGACGCAATCCAAGCGGAGCAAACGAAAGACATCGGCGAGCCAGCCCGGCACGTAGCTGTAATAAACTGTAGCCGAGCTCGAGTAGTTCAACTCAACTCTTAACTCTCCACTGAATGTATTCATTTGGTTTCGCAGCGACATTTATGAATTGGGGCTCGTGGCGCGCTGCGTATGCTTGATCTAAATAGCCGGCCCAAGTGGCCACAAATCAAAGCCCAAGCAGCACGCAACTGAGCCCATTCTATTTAGTGGCCGCGACTGTGAAGGCTCCCTCCAAGTTGGCCCGACGCTCATTAAAATCCACTTAATTATGCGCCGAGAGCGGAACAGCGGCGTCCGATACTAGAATCTATCTTGTAGTCGCATTCCGGTCGCATATCGCCGGCATATTTTGTTATTTATGGCACCTAACTGAGATTCGTTCAGGTGCTCGAGCCTTATTTATGGGCAGTTGGGAACAGTGATAAAACAGCTGCGTCCGTTTTTAAAGTACTTAATGATATTAGCTGGAGGGCAAAATGCCTTGATGCCAAGGTGTGGCTAGTCACTGCGGCTTGTTAACTTCTTTTAATTTGCCAGGCTGAGAGAGGAACTTAAGACAAGTAATAAAAACTTTGAGCCACTCGAAGCAAACACCTTATCAGACAAAGCCGTGTGCCGACCTTGAGCAGGGGCAGCAGCAGCTGCAATAACGAGGAAATAAGCCTAGGTCATTAGCTTAAGCGAGGCACTTACCGCAATAATCAAACGTTACGCATACGCCTCGTATTGCAAGCCTGAACCCGCACGGCAGCTTATAAGCGCCTCATGCGCCCGTTGCAACAAAGTTCGTGCAGGCAATAATGCGAGCTGCTGTTGGCTGCCAATATTCCGCGCCGCCAAGCTGGCCACGAGCGCACTCTGCCAATTAATAAGGCCAACGCGTCGCACAATTTGCGGCAGGCTGTCGGATCCTGTGTCAGCTAGCCTCCTTGCCTGTGTGGAGAACGCCAACAGCTGAAGGGCTCTTGCAACTTTCAGACATGTTTGCAGCCAGGTGCTGGCAACAACTTGCCGCACATTTGTGTCAACGCACTTGAAGTGAGTCTAATTAGCGAAATAGATACAGACTGTGTAGCTGCGCGCATTCAGCGTCACCCGCAAACTTGCTGATGAACCCTTGCATATGTTTTGCATGCTTTAAGGTCTCGCATTATTATTAGAGTTTTTTTTAAACAGACTTCGTGCAACTGCATTTGAACAGCGTGGGAATTGGCGCTCATTTACAGTGCTAGGAACTTGCTGACTTTAGTGAGCAGGAAAATAATAATGAGCTAGGAGCTGTTGCTAGTAGGTCTCACTAAGGATTTACTTTTCATACTGTTTGCAAAATATCTGCCCCATTGCCACAATCTGCGTATGTGGGGAGGGCAAGAATGAAGCTCAGCACCTATGAAGTTCATGCAGAATGTCCTGCGATTCGAGTCGCCATGAGCTATGCGAAACTGCTCTGCATGGCATGTGTAATGCTTGGCATCTTGAATATTTCGCATTAGTCGCGCCACTCGGCACGCAGATGTTCCCTGAGAATAAATTTCTAATATTCCAGTTATTTTTGCAGCAAACCTCGTTGACGAAAGGCGTCAGAGCGGTCAGAGAAAGCCAGCGGCGAGTGACGGGATACGGATGCGCGACTAGTTTAAAGTGATGGCGAGAGCAATAACAAGATGCTTGACTTGTTGGCTTTGCATAATAAATTTAATTATGACAACAGCCGGCAGCCTGGAAGCTGCGGCAGTGGCTGTGGCTGAAGTGCCACCTGAAGGACAGACCGAGCCGCAGGGCACCACCGCGCGCTGCTGGTCGCCGCAGCAGGTAATACGTTTAACGACTGCTCAGACTTAATGCTGCTTAAGCTTGAGCAGAAACGTTAAAGGTTCATTAGTGCCGCTGCACTTTGATTAATTGGATATGTACACGTGGATATTGCTATCGCTTGCATTGCCACTGAGCGCGATGCATAATTTAATTGGGTGCCTGTCTTACGTGGCGTATGAGCGATTTGGCCAGGCAAACGGCGATGCTCGGGGCTTGAGTATTGCAACAATCGCAGATTGTGTTTGAGTTGAGAGCTGGAGTGGGACATCAAAGCGCAAATTGATTTCGCTTCCTTCGACTCTTTAAGGATGCTGCCAAATGGCAACGGAATCCTTGAGCCTTTGTGCGCTGCATCCGTTAGCAAATGCCGAAAGAAATTCACGTGCAGCACTTGAGTGAAGTGCACACAGAAATCTGATAGAGTAGCTGCAGAACGAGCTGCTGATGCAAAATCAGAAGCGGCAGCGGCAGCTGATGGGAGACGGCTCTTGACTTATAGAACGTTGATTGCTTTGAGTTAAGTTGTCCGTTCGTTGCCTCCTTTAATATGCAAAAGTACATTTTTGCACTCTGATTAAAAATCGTACAGCTTCTCGAGCACTTTAATTTCAGCTCCGCACTCAGCGAGAGAGAGTGAGAGAGATTCAAGCAACATTGTTGTTTTTGTTTTTGTTTTGTTATGCTTCATCAGTTGTTTTTGCGTCTGCTGTGTCGTGGTATTCGTGGTGGTGCTGCTGCTGCTCTGGTTAGTCAGCAGCATTCTGGGGCAAGCTCTGACTGCAGTTTCGAGTGAGTGATGCGGCAAGTTGAGCAGCTGCATGTGCTGCATGTGGCAAGTCATGACTAAAGCCTGCCTCAAGCACATCCGTTCAGAACTGAGCTTAATTCCATGAACGATTTCTTATGGCAGCAAGCAAAATATCTGTAGCTTTATGAAATATAATGCCAAAAAAAGTAGTAAGAGCAGAGCATGCATTTTTAATTATATTAAAAGTCAGGTATCTTTGGAATGAACATTAAAATTATGGAATGTGAACTGATGTAAATGTGCATCGTATTTGAACTTTTCTATTTTTCCATAATAATATTTCTGTTATGTATATATGTTTATACATATATACATATACGAGCTGTAAACATAATTTGATTAAGCTAATACTCGTGCTATATATTATTGAACATAATATACGGCCATGAAAAATCCAAAGGCTTTAATGAAAGTCTTTAAGACAAAGTTAATGAAACATAATATTAGACAACGCCATTTAAATTTCAAAACTCGAGTGTGAATCAACAAAACTGATTCCTTGCTTTTCTTTCCCATAAATCTGACAGAAATTTGCAATTAAAAAACCGCTTAGATATCAGTTTCACGCATAATTTTTGTTTAAATACAGCGAAATTAAAGTGCGTGGATTGTGATGAAGGGCAGTCGAGTCAATGTCATGTAATTTGATAGAGAAGCCAATTAAATATGCAAATGAAATAAAGCATATTTGACTTTTAATTAGAAAAACTCGTTAATTAGCGCATCATTTTTTGTGGACGCTGATGGCTGAGTGGGACATGAACAATTTGCAGTGTGCAGGAATGTCGGCATAAGCCTCCTTTTGTGAACTGTGTTAGCCAGTTAGACAGACATCCAGCTGAATGGCCTACTTAAAGCCGAGTTGTCCGCTGTCTAACTGTTTTGCCGCTTCACATAATTTGTAATTAAATTTCGCTCAAAAATGCTACCAAAATCCTTAATCCCTTAGCATAGATATATATACACACGCACACACACACACCGGCCCACACACATACAACGAGCGTTGCAAACTATGTGAGTCATTATCCCTTTTAATGAATTTTTTCTGCTTGCCCAGCTTTTGGTTTTCATTTTATAGTGGGCAACAGTGGCAGCCGCACTTTGCCTTTGCCATTGGCTTGCCTTTGCCTGTTCCTAGGCCCTGATCCCTGCCCGGCTGTGGCCCACTTGTCGTTGCAGCCGTTGCCAAAGTAAATATTTTACTATGCCACTATTTGAAGCATACTTTCAGGCTGTCGGCGCAGCTGGAGAGTCGACAGCAGCAGCAACAACAAGGCCAACACTGCGGAAGCAACAGACTGGTAGCCATTTTTTTTTATAATATTTTTTTTAGGTCACAATGTCGTAGAACTTTTATTAACCTCACGCAGAAAGGGTGTCTGTTTGCGTGTGTTGCCCAAGCATTGGTTTGCTTGGTCTCTTTGCTTGCTCCAAACACTAAACAAGGCTAAGTGTTGGCTCTCGTTGGTATCGGGCAAGTAATAGGTGTTATTGCTAGCTTATGCAATTAATTTACACTCTTTCCGACTTTAATGGTGTCAATGTGTGGATTACCATCATTTCAGGCTTTAATTTGTATGTATATATCTCAAGCTCTCTTTAAGCTTTATGATGAACTGCGGTCAATCAATTTTCAGCTGGAGTTTTTTTCTGTCAGATTGTTTGCCGCCTGGCGCGGATGACAATGCAATAAATATGAGCAGGGAAACCAGCAAGCAGACAGCAAAGGGCGCAGCTAGAATGCTTTGCGAAACTGTAATATAAAGCGCGGGCAAACAACAGCTTGAGCTCAAGACGAGCAGGAAGACAAAGAAAACGGCGACAGCCGACAAATGAGCGCAAGCTAAATTAATTTCAAATGCAATATTCGCCCTCTCGCTGTGCCTTTGAGACTGTGTGTGTGTAGGTGTGCAGTTGTAGAAGTGTTTGCTGTGTGTTCGCAAAATTTCAAGGTTTGCCTACAACAATTGTTTTCATTTGCATCAAAGCAAACTATTGATATCAATGTGTAACACAGGTATTAACAGAGCCAAAGCCGGAGTTGAGGCAGACCTGAGCCAAAAACAGAACTACATATTTATATATAGATATTTATACATATATAATATATTTTGTATTCATGAGTATTAATTAGCTCATTCGATTCAACTATATATAGTTCTACTTCTGTTCATTTTATTTAATATTGATTGCCAATTGATATTGCACATCTCTACCCTGGCATGAAGAAGAGCTGAAAAAGAGCAGCTAAGACACTCCTCTATGCGGTCAGCATTATAACCTTGGTATTTGCATTCCAAACAACAGAAGCTAGAATGCGTCAAAGGGCATCTGCTGCTCATACCTGATCGAGCCTCCTGATCGAGCCTACAAAATAAATCAGCAACAGGTCGACGGGCAGAGTTCGAGTTCGAGCTCGAGTGGTTGGCTAGGCCTACTTAAGGGCGAGCCTGCAGCAGTGTTTCTTCAGTCGGATGCCTGACCTGCTGGTGGACAGTCGAGCAGTGGCCCTCCTCTTCAGTGTGTGGTAAATGTTTAAATAGTTATTAATGTTAAGAAAATTTGTTAATAGTATTAAGCAAACTATTATAATAGTTATATGCATTGTCTTAAGCAATTGTTTTAGTAATAATTGTCAATAGTCTTTATGTTATACATATATAAATATTGATTTTTACATATGTATAGATACATATATTTATTTTATTTTTAATTTATTTTAAGTTATTGTGAAGAGAAAATGTTCATCTCTTGAGCATACTGCTTTGTTCTTTCAGCGCATTCGCCTGGCACATAAACTTAGTTTAACAGAATATTCAAATAAGCTAAGCATCAAACGTTGCTTTTTGAAGAAGGGAGCAGAGAGCACAGAGTACAGGGTAATAGCGTAATATCGCAATTACGTAAAGTCATAATTACGTAAGAGTATTATTACGTAATAGTGATATTACTTAAGAGCGCAATTGGGTAAGAGTTCAATTACATAAAATCTCCATTAAGTGAGAACATAATAGCGAAAAGATAATAGCGTAATAGCGTAATAGCGCAATAGCGTTATTGCGAAATTACGTAATAGCGTATTATGGTAATTGCGTAATATTGCAATAGCGTCTATATGACAATATCAGTTAGAATAAATTTGACTAACCACAGTTTTCAAGAGGAGAACTTCAAGTTTTAAGCAACCTTTACAAATCTATCATTAAATTTGTTATCAACAGAATTTACAATTTTGATGGGATGATGAGAACGAGATGTAAATTATATCAATTTTATTCAAAGCTCCTAAGGATGAATGCCGTGTGCGTTCCGTCAAAGGCTGCATGCATTCATTGGCCTGTCCAACAAAGATATCCAGCTAAAGTACAAATAGGCAGCTGGGAGAGCACTGAAACTAAGACGTTCACCTTTCATGCGCACAGTTAGTAATCTATAGGAGAATGAGGGACAAAGACGATTCGGTGTATTAAGAGCTATTTTCGAATATGAGTGGAGTTAACGTACAGAGAGAGAGAGAGAGAGAGAGAGAGAATTCGTTGTCATGGCATTCGGGCTGAGCGAGGTATGTGAGCAATGTCACATGCCGATGGCTTGGACTGGGAGGTGCGTTGCTGCAGTTACTAATTAATGCCACTCCACCTGGTACCGGATTGCTTTCATATCAAAGAGCACAATGAAGCCAATTAAAAATGACAATGACATAAGGACAAAGCCTTAATACGTCTTTTGACAATAAATCCACTTGATTTCCCCTCGTATGGCGCAACAGACAGCCTTGACTTGATGCGTAAGGCAACCGGCATAAAGGACTTGCCCTTCAACAGTTGGCGCTGAGCCGCTTTAAATGTTTTTATTTGCTTCGCTTTGTTTTGGGCTCGGGGAAATAAAAGTTGCAAAACAACACGGCAAGCAACAGCCTTCAATTTGTAGCGACATTTCGAGGCAGCACTACATCAAAATAAGAATAAGAATAAAAAATAAATTGCAAATCTGAGTGGGCGTTGTGAGCATAAATCTCATCAATCAAATGGAATTGTGCGCATAAAGTTATCGGCTCAGCTTAAAGCAGATAACTCAACTAAACTCTGAGCTGCAAGTGCTTCGAGCTCAGCTCTCAGGTTTCGACCCTTTTTGTTTTGGGACTATTTCAGTTTATTGTTACAATCAGTTAAAGGGGCCCCCGGCAGGCCTGTAACCGGATTCGTATTGTACGGCCAGCTTTGGGCTTATGTCTAAATTTTACATTTAACTTGTATATTTTTATGCTACGCCAGCAGCATTGGGGCAGCTTTGGGGCTGTTTTGTTTTATTTTGTTGTTATTCGCTTTTCCATTAAAATTTCAGACTCCATTGAGTGCAAATTATATTCGTAAAAACAAATGGTTTTTCCTTTCTATATGCATTTTGGAGTCCATTGTGGCCCTGAAACTAGTTGTAACAATGTGTAGTCAATAATTAAATATCGATTCAAATATTCATGCAATTTGAAAAAAGAATAAAAAAAACACTTCATTTTACCTTCTATTGTGTGTCGCAAATACATTTATAAAATATATATATTTAAAAAATAGAAATTGCTTTGAATATACCTCTATTTATTTAAATTGTTTAATATTTGCTTAGTAATAAAATAAATCACATTAATATTCATTTCATTTCTGCAAAAAGTTGAGGATTGAGGATAAATGTTGATATGAATATACATATATTGAATACATATTTATATTAAAAAATTTATATGTAATCCCTTTTGACATGAAGTTGACATGGGATAATCATTTAAATGATTAAATGGAATCATAACTATTATTCGAATTAAAATTTTACTGGGATCAACCTTCCATGAAGAAATAAAGTTAAGTCTTTAACAAAGTAAAATGCATTAACCCTTGACAAACATAATTTGCACTCGGGTCCTTTGCGTTCAATTACGCAAGTGAATTATTTATGAACAGCTCAGTTGACTTTAAGAATATTTAGCAAGGCGTGCACCGAGCAGTTGGTTTACTTAGCCGAGCTGCGAGTCGATTTGTGTCAATATTATGTTGAGTGGGGCACAGCTGAGCTGACGTTAATAGATTTTGATTATGGCCCAACAGGCTGCTGCTTGGCGTTTGTGTGTTGGAGAATTTCAAAAATGTTTAGGGCCAACGTCAATTGCAGTTTAAGGCACGCCGAGTCGCTAATAACGGCTAGATTGTCGCTTGCCATCCGGCCATAGATTCTTGGTAATAAAGCGCTCAATGCTGTTGGGCAACCTTCCATGGGGAAACTTTTGGTGCTGTCGATATTTTGAAAAGTTGTTGCTAATTTAGCCAAAGCACTTGAACAACTGAAATTTCGAGTAATTAACGGCAGCGTTTGTTGACGGCCTGCTCAATGGCTCAGTACTTTAATGGACTTGAACATTGAAATGTGCAGAAAGTTCAAAATTCGTTTGAATTATGCAGAAAGTTTATGCAAAAGTTCTTACTAATCGATAAACGAGGTAAGCACGAGGGGCACGAGCAATATGCTATATTAAGTATACGAAATTCTGGCTAAAAGTCCCAAAGGATGTGAGTGTGTGTATGTGTGCGAATGTGTGTGTGCCTGTCTGTGAAACAAAGCATGATTAATGATAACTGTGGCCAGCAATGTATATATCATTTCGGTTAGCAAATAACAAACATCAGAGCGAGCCGCAGCCCGAGAAGGACCCAAAGCAACAGCCATAGCCAGAGCCTGTAGAGTTGTAGCCAGAGCTAGAGAAATCAAGATAAATAACGTTTGAAATGCTGCTGTTGCTTTTCACTGAAACAAAATTTGCTACACACTCGAGTGAAGCGGAGAACGCAGACATGTTCGGATACGCTCTTATTCGCTTCCCCATACCCCTGGCCCCTATATATAAATAAAATGGTACAGCACGCTCGCCAGCCAGCAATAGCACCAACAACAACAACCACAGCTGGAGCAATAAGCAACCACAGCGAGAACGAGCGCATTTGCAACATTTATTGAGTCGTTGAACGAGTTGAATGAGTTTGGATTTTATTTTTAAACGCTCGTTGGCTGAAGCGACGGCAGCAAGGACTAAACGAGCATACGCTGTTTAAATATTGATTTCCGAGCAGCGACAAACACGCACTCACACACATTCACACACACGCACACACACGCAATCACAAATTGACACACGTACACATGAATATTCAAATGCAGAAGCATCGAGGGCGACCACACAAATTGACAACAAGCACTGCAAAGAAAAGGCGAAAACAAAAATATACACAAACTGGCAATTGAAATTTGTTTTTTTGAATACTCTGTATACAAACAATGTGAAGGGTGTATTAGGTAGTGTGAAGACTTTCCAAAAGTTAAGTGATTTTAGTCTTGTAATTGTGATAGTCATGGAATTCATTTAGCTTGGAAGTGGCATAGAGGCCACGATGGCCCATCGGACGATAGCAAAAGCTACCGGAAAGATCTAGAAATCGCGCTGAAATTAACCTCTTTGCGTTGCAGAGTATCAACCAGTTGGGTATGTTCTCTTGCTAAATAATCGAAAAGCGTGAATATTTGTTTGAATGCACAGTTCTATGGGAATAAACGAAAAAGCGAATAACATATGCATGCATGCAATCAATCGAGCTAAGTGCATTTTAAACTGAAATAAAGAAATAATCTAATTTCTGTTCTGAATCATAATTTTAATCGTTTATAATTCGTTTAGTAAAAACGGCAGCAGATCCCCACAAACGCGCTGTGCTGCGGGCCATTCGGCTCTCGCGATATGGCTGGACTCGACAAGACCACAAATTGCTTGTTCGCTCTGTGGGGTCCTTAGGCTGGTTGGCGGTTGCAGGCTTGGACTTGGCCAAAGCTGAGCACAAACACAGCATAATGAAGCTCATTGGGCAAAGATGCCAGAGGCAATTACTGGTCGCCAGTTGATGTGCACTTAACGTGAGCATGTGGCCAATGCAGCTGACCTTAAAGCCGATTGACTTAAAAGCGAAAAGCAATTGCAATGAAACTTTTAAATACAAGTGGCAAAGCTGATAGCTTCCTCGCGCTGCCACCGTCAATACTTGTGGTCATTATCTGTGCAACGAGAAAAGCAATTTACCAGCTGATGAAATATTTGTAGCTTTAAATGCGAGTGGGAGCAGCTTTTCCGAGAACTGACTGTCAGGTGCAAGACGCAAAATCGATCAACTCTAAACCGCAGGGGGATCAAACTTTGAATTTGCCCAAAGGGACGAAACACTCTTCTAGTTAGTCAGTCAGATAAAATTGTGTTCACATGGCAAACTGGGCGTTAAAATACAGCTGCCTGGCGAGTAGTAAGCGAGCTGCTTATTGCACTTTCTCCAAGTTAAATACCCACTCCGGAACTGCTCCTTTCACAGATCACAGTCCATTATTTGGCAGGGCTTAAAACCTCAAATTGACAGCTAGTTTGCCTTATTTGTGAAATTCAGCTAAAGGTTGCCTTGAACTTGAGCAGAGCAGAGAAGAGTTTATCTATACAGCTCTTGACTACTGTCTGACTGCCTTACAATTTCAATAAGACCTTTCACATGTGCTCGAGCTGAATGTGTTTAATGCTGCAAAAGCTGAGCTATTTTTATGCACCAGCGAGCAAACATCAAATATTTACCTGGGAATATTGCAAGAGTTTTGAAGCCATTTAACCATGCAAAATGATTGGGAATATGAAAGGAGTTTCGTTTTCCCATTTAGTGTTGGCGATTATCAGGATAATAAATTCAAATGGCAGCAATAGAACAACATACAAATAATATCAAAATTTATTTTATTTGCCTAAAACATATCGAAAAGCAAATATTTTAATAATTTTATCATCTGGCAAACACCTCGTTTCTGGGAATTCCTTAAACGCGTGTAAGCACCAAATGACATTTATTTATTGAGTTCTTGTTTGTTTTGTTTTATACTTCGCTTCTGAGTATGAAGTCATATTTATTGTGTTCTAGACAATAATCAGCTTAAATAAATGTTGTGGACGTTTTTTGCACGTCTTTGAAATAATAATGCCGATTGAATGACAACATTATTATGTTTTCTTGTACGACCAGGTGAAGCATTGTGTAGCTTAAAATGCGGTAAATATTTGATTGAATGATTTCAGATTCATTAAATCTGAAGATGGAACTGGCCAATTATAAACAAATAAATTTACCAATGCTGATGCTACTGCTTTGGAGTGTCTGATTTTTGCTAAGTTGATAACGCTTAAGAGAGTAAGGGAAAAAGGCAGGCTAAGCAATATAATATATCAAATTAATTAACATAAATTTATATAAAGTTGTGTTATGAACTGTGTCATTCTAATTATAAAAAATTCTATAGAGTATTGCTTTTGAGACACATAGAAAATTGACAGACAAATGATTTTTTTCCTCAGCTTAAATATTATTGTTGAAACCCGCAATATTTGAATGACTGTATGTGCAGCTGCAACGACAATTTACTCGACTAACGCATTGATTCTGATTTATCTACTCGCCACAGAGCATTACACTTAAGTTGCACGATGATTGATGGCGGGCGTCTGGCACATCAATCATCAAGTCTTACGCTTCAGTGATAATTGATTGATTCGCCAAGGCCAACACTTTTGGGCAGCTTTAAGTTTGTCCATGCATTGCTAATAGCCTTGCGAATCTCACTTGCAGAACATGGCCTTTGATTTGATATGCAATGCCATTTGGCTGGCAAAGGGACAGTTCAAAGTGCATAAGGCTGCGGCTGACTGCAACCAACATGTTGCTTGTAGCAAATGTGGTGCTGGCTGCCCGTGTCAGCGTTGCGGTGGTTTTTGCACTCTTGCAGAAAAATGCATACGTTTTTTCCTCGAGACACTTTCAGCCAGCCAGCCAGCCTTGCTACACAACTTTCCACAGCGGCCCCAGATTGGACGTGTACTTGTTATTTTCCGCTCTGGCAAGAACCTTTTGATGTTTTTTTCCGCCTGGTCGTAGACTCTGCTTAAAGCTATTTTAAAATGATTGGCTTTTATGTCAATATGGATCTTACTTGTCTTTCTCTCTTGCTGTGGTGGTTTTGGCGTTTGCTTTCCCTGTTTTTTTTCCGCTTGAGTCTCTCTTACGGTGTTTTTTTCTTTACTGCTGTGTATTCTCTTACAGCTTGAATTTTGAGTGCTCCAATAAAACACAATAAATATACAAATAATTCTTATTCGTTTTAGCTGCCATTTCGCCTGCGGGCGAATGTCGCGGAATTCTTGTCGCATTTTAATACAAACAACTTGGCATGGGGATGTTTTCCAGCTTAAATGGGCAAACTTTGCCGCAACATGTAGTTCAGTCAGTCCGAATGGGAGGTCAAGGGCAAGCTGGTGCTCAGCTATTTCATTGAAAGTCGGCGTAAATATTAAAAATACATTTGGAGAGCCACCCATGCTATTTCGCCTCTGTCCCTCGCCTCTTTCCCTCTGCAACGTTCGATAGCAGCCGGGGTTGGTAAAACGGTCTGCCATAAATCTTCCCGTGCACATGTAGAAGGCAATAAGAATCCAAACAGAATTAAATTAAAACGGCAGCTTCTGCTTCAGAGCACAAATCAAATTTTCGCACCGTGACGCCAAAAAAAGGGAGAATAAAAGCAAAAACGAATGAATAACAGAATTTGGAAGCGAAATCACATTTGCCTCAAGTTGTCGAAAACCGAAGCGTAAAATAAGCATTCGTCACTAAATTTTATTCTTTACATTTGCCAGCCGCAACGAACTTGAAATAATTGTGTGCATATAAATTTGGTACCTGCGAATCGGACTAAAGTAACCGACTGGAGCATGCCCTAATGCATACTTAATGTTTCAAACATAATCGGAATATATGCATTCTCATTCTCCTTATCTTATCTTCTTTTCTGTATTCTTCCTTTCTCTTCACATCTCATTTTCAGTCTATTTTTCAGATCTCCCGATATTGGCGCAGTCCAGGGTATTAAAAAAGGTACGCCAACAAACACTGCACAAGAGGTTTAGGATTTGATGTTGATTTCATTTTGGCTGGTGGGCATCAGGTGGGCGGACACTGGGCGTGTCAGTTAGGCAGTGGGGCGCGTTAAAAGTAGCACGCGCAATTGATTTATGAAAATTTATTGCGCACATGTGGCGTATACGTAATTTCTGCGGTAAGGCAGAGAGGATATGCACACCTCACCACAAACTGCCCAAAAACACTATAATTAACAGCAACAGAGAGGCGGCTCAGTACTGAGGGCTAGGGTATCTGCCGGCTTATTTGTGGTAATATTGAAGCCTTTGAAGTTTACATCTTGATTTGTGTTTTTTATCAGTTTAGAAGATGCATTATATATAGATAAATAGACTATATATGTTTGATTCCTTGTTTGCATTTGCTTGCTTTTCTGTTTAACTGCGATTTTATTGATGGCCATTGTCAAGGGTAGAAATTGGTATTCTCGTGTCTGTCATCTGTCTGCTATCTGTTGTTTTTGTAATGTACATTGCATGTTGGATACGTCGCATCAAATGGCATTCCTCAATGTCGCTGTGCGTGCGCGGCAATAAAATCCCAGGTATTAAAGCTAATGAGCCCGAAAAAAAAAAACAAACACATATCCGTGGGTGTTGTGGGAGCAAACCACGGCCATCGCAGCTTTCATCACATAATGAAAATCGTGGGCATATTGCAGCGCATACATTGCTTCATAAAATCAGGACAGCTCAGGCACAGACGAGCCCATAAAATGACGACGATCGGCGACTACCTACGACAGAAATCGCATAAAATTTACGCAAATTGTTGTTGTTGTTGTTGATGCTGTTATTGCTATGGGCGTACATAAATTTGAGACAAATATAAACAAACGTCCAGAGAATGCGAGTCAGCAGCTGATTTATGAGCTGATAATAAAATGAAATTGTTGCTCATACGCCTCGTTGAGCGGGAGCACAACAAGTGTGCGTGTTGCGCTGACTATCAAATAGTACACTAGAGCAAGGCACTCTGGCATTGCCTGTCAGATAGACACTACTTACGACTACATTCTTCACAGTACTAAATAACAATCAAACAAATTCCAAGTTTTTTCTTAACGCTTCAACATGGACCCAGGCGCAGACAGCAAGAGCACAGAGGACGAGAAGTCTTTGGATAGCGCGTTTTTCGAAACGCTTTGGCCACTCATATTGGACGATAATAAGTGTCATGTGGAAAGCGAATCTGCTCAGTTCTTCATACCGCGCATAACATTTGACTACTTGCATTGGCATACCATGCTGGCCAAGGTGGGGTTTCCGGAGTATAAGCAACCGTATGATATGCGATGCTGCCAGGCTGCCAAGGATGAGGAAGAAGCTGAGAAGTTGGCCGAGACCGAAGCTATCAAAGCCACTGGAGAGCTCAATGATAAGGCGCTTGGGGACTTTAAACCAACTGGCTCGCGTGGCATCGTACGTATTGACAAAGAAATTAAAAACCAATGCGCGGAGAGGGAACACCGTCAGCGCTTGGCCTACTCCTTTGCCAACCGTGCCTATCCGTGGACCATGCAAACACCGATCCATGAGCTCAGCTTTGTTCTCACAAACGAGCTGCGCACTCAATTCCCGTGCCCCATGGAGCGTGGCATCCTGGAAGGCATCTATCTTTATGACTGCAAGTTTATGATAATTGATGCAAGCACCGAAGTCTGCGCCGATGACTTCATACGCTGGACCAAGTTCAGGCCGTATGTCCAGATGGTGTGTCTTGTTCGCTGTCCACGTGTCCAGCGGCACCTGCAGCTGCTCAATGTCTTCCACACGTTGCTAATCGAGGAAAATATGAATAATACTTGGCACGAGAAGCTGCATTGCTCCCTTCACGCTGGACTCAAGGAGGCCAAACGACTGGAGCTCGTAAAGAGCTGCACCGAACCATTTGTTTTTATTTTCTCCCGTTATCACGGCTTGTGCACGTGCGACACCTACAAAGTTTTACGCCGCACCTAATTGGCAAACTAATGCAAAAATGTATTTATTAGCTTTTCAATTTATTCTAAGAGCGATGTCCGAAATAAAAATCCGTGTCCATGTGTGATAAAGTAAGTCTGGCGGCACAGAAGTCATCAAGTCTTGCCTTAAAGCAGCTTCACTCTAATTAATATAAGCCTATTATCTAAATATTATTTATTTGTAAAAATTGATAAAGACAATTAAAATGTGATTAATTGATAGTGAACCCATATCTCATCTCTCTTATTTGAGTGTGTGGTTGCTGGGTTAAGCTACTGTTTTGGCTAAAGTCTATTGGCATTTAAGAGAGGATTAATTTGCTCACAATGGTCAAGTATGTTTTTTATGAACTGGTTCTAGTCTAAGCCTTCTCGTATTATTGGCAAATATTTCACAGAAATTAACATGCAACTTCAATTGATATTAAAGTGTTGAAGCCCAGTGGAGGCCCCTTGGGGGAATTTTTTTCTAAGGAGCTTTGAAGTGGCAGCATAAAGTTCCAATTAACGTGTGGCTCAGCCCCGCAATGGCAATCAATGTCTTTCGAGTGCTCACAATTTACATGGCGCATGCACTTCCTGCAGCTGGTAATAGGCAACTGGCATCGAGTGTTTGGCTGTTCGCTGCGGAAGCAGTTCGCCTTGAGGAGCAGTCAAATTGGTCGGATATAGATGTCTCAATGTGCTTGTAGAAGCATTCGGGCTACGCTTGCGGCTGTCACGAATGCCAGCAGCGGCAACTTTGTCGGCCATTAGCCCCGAAACTTGGCAGCAACTTGCCAGCCAAGAAGAGCCATATTTCATTTTCACTTATTATATTTGGCAAAACGAATGAAATTCACGAGAAATCCGAACAAATCACCACAAAAGCTTAGCAAACTTGAGCTGATTATAAAAGTTGGTGTGAAAAAAGAAGCTCCCTCCTCCCTAGCCAGGAGCCACAACAATGTCATCCATCGCCAAAGGTGCGGGAGCTTCGTTCCTCCAGCTAAACCTCGGAATTGGGTGCGTTTATTGTTGTTCAAAGTTTTGCTACTTTAACAAGTACATACTGACACTTGCGTGTGTACCAGAACTCTCAGTACAATATTTACATACCCACATTTTGCGCTACAGCATTAAAAGTTGCCTTCTGTCTGATATAATCTATAACTTTTCATATAATAAGTGAAAACGGTGGCGCCAATGCAAAGAGAGAAATGCTCTTTAATGAGGAAAATACTGCGAGAATGAGAGTCTTTCCAGCTCGACTGTATTTAAATGTGCAGGCAGCACCTGCGCCTCCGCAGTCAAACTCGTTTCGCTCAAATGCACTTATGCGAGCAGTCGAGAGCGAATCAGAGATGTACAGAGAGCGCGACTGTTGGAGAGAATCATTCAAACCGGTTGATATTAAAGTCGAGATAGAGAGAGTTTATATTTTATAATGCGTATCAAAACATAAACAAAGTGCTGCGTTCATTCAAGCATCTGTCTAATCGGAGTGTCTATATAACGTGTGCCTTAGGTTATAGAATAATATATACATTTTTCATACTGATCGATGAGCCGACTATTCTAACTCAGACTGCCGAGGGGCTTACCGGGCAAAGCCCGAAAACCTGTCCTGATAGCTGCTTCGTCACTCGCTCTTACGTTCGGGTATTTCACAGTGCGCAGAGAGCTAAATGGTGGCGATCGCTGAGCGGGAAATTTGATAATTCCAGCATCATGGGGAATCGAGACGCTCAGTTCTCGCCCAACTGCTATCAGCTACAGTTCTGAAACGACATTCAATGGGAATCGTAAGCCAAACACTGAGCCTCGCTGTGCTAGGTCTTTGTCTACGCATTGCTTTGACCCAGCGCTTGCCACCCAATGGCTGCGGCAACGTGTTCCAGTATCGGCGACAGGGCGATCAATGGATCGGGCATGTTACTACACCTCAAGATGGCCTCAAGAGTGTCAGCTGGACGCTGCGATTTGTGTCGCACGGCGTTAACCAGGTGCGTATGTAGGTAGCCTCAGCGATATCTACCCAATTCTAACTTTATTTACTTGCACCTGCAGCCCGGCAAGATAAGTTCCATGGCACCGTATCCGAACAGGGAAACCGCTCTGCAAAATATGCACGAGGGTGGCCGTGCTGAGTGCTTTGTCCGCTTTACAGGCTACGGCGACGAGCTGCCCAAGATAGTGCGCATCGACTTGAACGGCCAAACGTTATGCACAGCCAGCGAATGTGAGTAATCGAAGAAAATTGATTAAGGTTTCAACTACGTAGCTAAGTCGTATCATTAAACGCAATTATTGGACACATGATATGTTATTTAAAACGAGTAATTGGCACTATACAGTCGAAGCGGGGTTGTGGCTTGCACACACTGTTCTATGCACCCTACAGTGGTCAAATTCTAGTAATAGAAATAGTCAGCTTTCAGCTTCTCGCTCTATTTATAAAATTCCATAATAACTTGTGTAATAATCATTGTTATGATCTCATTTCTCTCAGATGGAGGGTCATCCACAACATCAACGCGAGAGCTGAACATGGCTGTTTCGTCAACGAGCACATATACAACGAATGAGGCGCCAGTGCTGCCCACAAGAGGAGTGCCACAATTTGATCTGGACGATCCAGAATCATTCTTCAATCAGCTAGTGACTAAAGTGACGACGCAGACTAGACAAAGACCTCCAGCAACAGCTAAGCCGGCTGCTACGAATGATAATCCATTCCTGAAGCCGCTGGCAAGTAGAAAGCCCGTTGTCACTGTGGATACGCGGCATGACTCAACGGAGTATGAGTGCGGCGTGGAGGGACTCGTTGGGCTGCAGATTGGAGGTGAGACCTTGCCGAGGGGCCGCTTCCCCTGGCTGGCCGCGCTCTATCACGACATCAACGTGGATCCCAATAAAATTGAGTTGTCCTACAAATGCGTGACGACACTGATCTCGGCACGCACAGTGATAACAGCGGCGCATTGCATTTACGGCTTAACGCCGGCACAACTGAGAGTTTATGTGGGTCGACATGACATCAGCATGCACCCCGAAAGGGATGCCACTCTGATGGCCGTGCAGACCGTGCATACGCATCCGGACTTTGTCGGCAACCTGGTGCCTGATCTAGATGTGGGCCTATTGGTGCTCTCCGAGCGGGTGCAATACTCAACCTACGTCCGACCCATTTGCCTGTGGACCAGCAGCACATCGCTTGGCATCGATGACAGCGAGCAGACTGCTGTCGCCGGCTGGGGAATTGATGCGAACTTCAAGCCAACGCGCTTTCCGGCCACAGTCAACGTGAGACCAGTGTCCCAGGAGCAATGTCTACGTGAGATGGTTACCGCCAAGGACTTTTTAACGCCCCGCACGCTCTGCGCGGGCAACAGCCAGGGGCACGGCCCCTGCCTGGGTGACTCCGGAGGTGGATTAATGGTGCTTCGCAACAACCGCTGGTTCGTACGCGGCATCGTCTCGCTAGCTCAACGCTCCGGCAATGGTTGCGATTTGTCGCGATACGTCATCTACTGTGACGTCGCCCGACATCTCGGCTGGGTAACGCGGACTATGGTGAAGTGAGCGCTAGAGAATAAGTTAACAAAATAAACAAAAAGCTGCCTGCTTATCTCGTAATAGCCACGCTTATGTCTAGTTTGCTTGCTCGAGGGGTGCGCGTTTTCTGCTTCCCGTTCTCTGTTTTCAGTTTTCACTCAACACTCTGCACTCTGCACTCTCTCAAGATTCCCAGTCGGAGATCTCGGCTTTATCAGCTACAGCACGATGCAGTATTTCCAGTTTGCTTAGCGTACTGGCTCAACTCTCAGTGCAATTGAGCTGCCAATATCGTATTCAGTAGTATTCGCCCACTGACGCTTGTCGCGTGTGCATTCAATAATTAGACGAGACTTTAACTGGAATTGGTATTTTATTAGTTCTTTTCTATACATTCCAATGGACACGCAGCTACTGCTGCTGTTGCTGCTAGTGGCCACGGTATTGATGGCTTCCGCTGCTCAGCGCTTCCCGGAAAACCCATGCGCCCCGTATTTCCAGTATGTTCAGAGTGGCATTGGCAGTGTCCAAGGCGAGCTGACACTTGGCCTGCAAACCGGCCGCAATAGAATCGATGTGCGATTCTCGCAGCTCGGCGCTCACGATGTATGTAGTTACTCAATAAGCTGATTAGATTGTTGCGATTGCAATACTGAACTGACTCCAATACGATTTGACAGCAATCTGTTGTAGGCGCCCTGCTGCCGTATCCCAACGAGACGACAGTGCGAGCTGGCTTGGGGCCCGCCAAGTTTCGAGTTAGCCTCTGGGCAGATGCGTCGAATGTGCTGCCCAAACTCACGAGATTGCAATACAACAATAATGTGCTGTGTAGAGCGAGCGAATGTGAGTAAGCCTCATTGGGTTCTAGTTGGCCAACGGCGCTGCAATTGCAATTATATTTGTAGATAATCCCCAGAGTTTCTTCAATCGTTTCTACGAGATTCACATAAACGGACCACAGTCACCTCGCCCTCAGGCAGCCACGCCCGTTGTTCACAAATTTTCAGAGGGACAGACCGATTTGCAGATAAAGACTCTGGTCTTTGATGGTTCCGATGGATCAATTTCTCGCATTCTATCTGACGTAGTAAATGAACAGTCCGCCGCCTCTGCTGCTGACTGGTCGCCCAGGTCACCGGCAATAACTAGCGTAACTTCATCTGCTGTACCTCGTCTTAACTGGCCCACGCCATCGGCACCAACTATTTTTCGCACGGCTCCCATACCTTGGCCTCCAGCAACGCCCGCAACGTCTTTCGTTCCAAATGTCATCCGCAGAAATCCTCCGGCAAGTGTACCCTGGCCTTCGTTTGTGTGTGGCCAAGAAGGTACGGGCGTGCCGTATATTCAGCGGGGCATGGAGTATCCGCGTGGCCGATATCCCTGGCTGACTGCTGTGTACCACAAAGAGTCCTTTTCACTGGCCTTCAAGTGCGGTGGCTCGCTCATCTCGACCAGCTTAGTCATTACGGCTGCCCACTGTGTGTACAAAGTAAGAGAGGATCGCGTATTGGTTGCCCTGGGTCGCTACGACTTGGACAACTACAGCGAGGATGGTGCTGAGGTGAGAGACGCCAGGCGCATCGTGATGCATCCAGAGTATTCCTCGCGCCTGCAGCTACAGCCCGATGCGGACATTGCGCTGATCACATTAGATAGTCCAGTCATGTGGGTTAAACCGACTTTTTGCTATAATACATAATCCATTGTCTGGCACATGATCTGCTTGTTTGCTTTACAGCTTCAATGACATCATCAGTCCCATTTGCCTGTGGGAGACCGCTGAGAGGGAAACTGAGACCGAAGTCGGCTCCATTGCCGGCTGGGGCACGGATGAGAACGGCAACTCAATGACGCGCTATCCACGTGTCGTCGATGCGAAGATTGCCACGGTGGGGGAATGCGCACGCCGTTGGAAGGTGCAGAAGATTCTTGATCGCACGCTCTGCGCTGGCAACCTGGACGGTTCAGGGCCGTGTCTCGGCGATTCCGGTGGAGGTTTGATGATTAAACGCAACAACCGCTGGCTGCTCCGGGGAATTGTCTCCCTCGGCGAACGGAGCACAGTTGACCACTGCAATAACAATAACCAGTATGTCCTTTACTGCGATCTTGCCAAGCACATGACCTGGATTAGCCAAAACATAAGCTAGTCTCTATCAAACTCAGCTAAGTCCACTCAATACGTAAATTTATGTTGCGGCCGGTTAAAAACATTCAACATAAAAATTCAATTAAATATTCTTTAATATGCATATTAAATATTTATTTTGTTTATAATTTTTGTAAAAAATATGTTGAAAATCATACAACGACGTTTTGATGCTCTTAACTTACATATTAATTTGATAATTATAATTATTTATAATAATAAAAGAAAATCAAATAACAAAGCTAAATAAATCTGATTAATAATAATTGTTTTATATCAAACTATATGTGTTTCAAGCAAGCTGCAGAAGCAGAGCTAGCAACCTCAACTCATTCATACTAATTTAAACCTTTATATATTGTTCCGATATTTTTAGTGGGGCTGGGAAACTTTAGAAACAATATTTGATAAACAATAATACTACGTTTATGACATCCTTGTGTAATAATATATGATGATAGTTATAATAAAATATTTTAAAGTTTTCAAACTAAAATTTAACATTCAATTAAATAATTTCTGATAAAAATTGAAGTTTATAAATTAAGCTAAATTTAGTTGCTGGCAATTTAAACAGAACAAGTTGATATATAAGTTAAGTATTAATAAACGGATTATCAATGCTTACAACCGTAAATGCATAAGGGGGAATATCATGTGCAAGCTGGGAGACTCCATATAAAAGGGTAATGTTTTTACCAGACGATGCGCGCATGTGAAGCTATCCGGTTTCGCCCGAGAAATCTGAGTGAAACAGATCGATTCTCTTAGAGGCGTAGCTGGACAGCGAGCGTTGTTGTGATTAGTATTTAATGCTCAGAAGTAAACACAAATCATTCGTTTGCCGATGTTCAAAGCGCGAGGTGCGACTGTGCTCGAGTAGACATTCGCTCTTGTGTGAATCGCGTGTGTAGTTTCCGAGCAGTTTCTTTGTTTTCAATTTGCTGACTCAATAAACAAGTATCAGTTTATATGGAGAGTGCGTTGCTATTGTCCGGCATCTTGCTGTCACTGCTTGGACTTATATCGCCAATATTGGCTCAGCGCCTGCCGGACATCGCTTGTCCGCAGTTCTTTGAGTATCTATCCTACAATCAGCAGTTCATAGGGCACATTGCAGTGCGACATGACCCCCAATATGAAAGCAACGAGCTTGTTGTGGAATTCTCACAGTACGGAGCTTATCAATGGGTAAGTATATACGGACGGAGTAGTTGTTGCACATCAGTCGCAAGTGTATGCATCACTGGAATTCCACTTGCAGTTGCTTTTTTTTTGCTCGAGCTGCAATGCTGTTCTGTGCAAATTTTTCTGGTCTTATCATACATTGACCTCAGCAAATGTCTTTGTGAGCTGGAAACATACATATGTGAATCTTGCACTTAATAATTCACAACTATGTTAGTTAATAGACGTGGTAAAAACCCATTTAAAAGCAAGTTTTTCACCTCATTCAATAAGAGAGTTGAAAAAAGTGTGAATATTTGCCTTTGCTTGCATGCAGTGAGTGTCAATCAATGAAATGCCTAATTGACTATGTCAATAAGAGAGCAAAAGCCTTAGAGAACTGTTATTAATAGCCGCAAAGAGCAAGTTTCGTAAAATGAAGCTGTTCCCTTGCTTGCTTACCTCCTCCTCCTCCTCTCTCTCTCTCTCTCTCTCTCTCTCTCTGTGCGTGTGCTTAGTCGAAATGGCATTAGTTATGCATGTATTGGTTGTTTTGGCCAATCGTCCACACAATCAACTTTGATCAGTTAATATAAATATTTTATTTTGGTTTTTACCAGCCGAATCGTGGATCCCCGGCATCTATGAAGCTACACAAAAACACCTTTTAAAATCGAATAAAAGAAATTGTTTATTGACTTTATATAGCGTGTCAAGATGCTGATATCGGTGATGCATGATTCATTTAATGCATGTTTTTTGTAATTCCATTCTATTAGAGTTACGTTGGCAGCCTAACACTGATGGACAATCAGGATGTCACCAAAACTCATTTGGCTAATGGTGAGCCCATTAACTACCGCGTCGACTTTCCCATTCCCAGCGATCCGCCAAAGCTGACAAAGATCACTCTCAATAATGAGGTGCTCTGCAGTGCATCACAGTGTGAGTAACTTAATTAGTGTCTAGTTCCTGAGCTAACTTTCGACTCCATATGCAGATCAACCACCAAAAACCGCGATAGCACTCAGGCACTCGCTGCTGTCCACAACGGTGCCGCTTGCCTTCCTGAACTCAAGGCGTGTTCAGAATAGCGTCGGTCCGCAGTGGGAGTTCAGGCCTTCCATTCCGGCTGTAAAGCAACCGGATTACACGATTCCGGAGATTCAAGTTCCTGAGCCGAGAACAACTCCCAAGCCACGTCCCGTCATAGGGCAGCAAACTGATTTGAACAGTAGAGCGAATCCGAATCCGAAGCCTGAGCCGATAGATCAAACCCTGACTGCTGTGTGTGGACGAGAGAGAGCAGTTACAACGCCTCTCATTTTCCAAGGCGAACAGCTGCAGCGGGGCCAATTGCCCTGGCTGGTTGGTCTTTTCGAGCGTGGGACAGACAATGGACTGATCTTCTTCTGCGGTGGTTCGCTTATTTCGGCACAGACTGTTCTCTCGGCGGCCCACTGCTTCCGTTTACCAGGCCGCGATCTGCCTGCCGATCGTGCTGTTGTCTCTCTGGGCCGCAACACCATCGATATCATTTCCCAGGGTGAACTGCGTGAGGTATCGCAGCTGCTCTTCCATGACGCATACGAAGCTTTCAGCGCGAATGCAGACATGGTGCTCATTAGGCTGGCCAAGACAATCACGTAAGTATATAATATACGATACACGACCGTTGACTTACCCGAGCTTATTTCTCTGCCAGCTTCAACGATTATATTGTTCCCATTTGTTTGTGGAACGAAAACTACCCGCTCCAGCTGCCTTCAGGCTATAAGACTTATGTGGCTGGCTGGGGAGCCGATGAGAATGGGAATGTCAACACAAAATTCTCAAAAATCACGGACACAAACATTGTGACGGAGTCAGACTGCCTGCGCGAGAGTGTGCGCTCCCTGGTCCAGCCGAACACGATCTGTGCGAAGCGAGTGGGCGCCGGTCCATGTGCCAGTGATGGAGGCGGTGGACTGATGCTTCGCGAAAACAATATTTGGCTTCTGCGAGGAGTTATCTCTCTTGGTCTGCAAAAGAACAATACCTGTGATCTCACCCGGCCTTCCCTCTACACCGACGTGGCCAAACACATTGCCTGGCTGCGTCAGAACATGTGGGAATAGCCAACCTCTAAACAGTGCCAGCAATGCATTTTGCTCTACCTACTTACTCAGCTCTAAGTCAATTTCTTCGTGTAAATAACTTATAAATAAATCAATATTCGTTTGATGCCTTAGCGGAAGATTCACGGTGTGAAATAAAGGTGCTATGATGAGCGTCATCAGCGAGTAATATGTATGCAAATTATTCGTCAAGACGCGCTTTTAATAATATGCTGAGTCTGAGCTTATTTACGATCCAAAACATTGCTAATCTTTAATAAATATCCGCTCAAGAGAGACTAAAAAAAACTTACAAAAAAAGAGAAATTAATACAACGAAATCAATCTAAATGCAGCGCGAGAGACTGTCCGGCAGAAAGAGATCAAGAGAGAGAGAGAGAGAAAGAGAGAGGCTGGGCGAAAACGAAACGGGTTTCACCCAGTACATCGATGCTCATCGATTGCTGACCGCTGATTGTCGGATCGGAGCTCCGCACACAATAGTCACCGCTTAGCACTCTTCCAATGTGGTCTGAATCGTGACGGCGCTTGTTCAATTGGTTCCGCGTCGTAGCTCATTTGGAATATGGAACGATTCTTAATACTGCTCGGCATCTCTGTACAACTGCTGCTTCTGCCTTGGCCCAGTTCAGCACAGCGAGTGCCGCCAGTGGCCTGTCCAGAATACTTTGAGTATCTCGCATACAACCAGCAATTCGTGGGTCGCGTTTCGATACGACATGACGCACAGTATCAGGAAAATACGCTCAGAGTCGAGTTCTCGCAGCAAGGACAACTAAGTTCGGTGAGACAAATTCGTGAATATATTTTTTGTTTTTCGTTGTTTGAAATTCCCTCCGATTAAGTCTCTCTCTTTCTCTCTCTCTCTCTATGCTCTTATCACACACTGACCCCAAGTGAAGATTACATTTCTGAGTTTTCCCGCAGTAGCGACCTAGTAAATGCATTTTTTACATTGCCACCATAATTTGAGTCTGGTGCGCATGCATATTATAGCAGAGTTTTAGATGATTGTACAGTCCACGCGCTGCAAAAAGCATAGTATAAATAGCATTCACTACAAAATATGAAATGACACAAAGGCTTCTAGATGATACTACGCAGCTCTCTTGCTTTGAGACTTAGTTTTCAGAAGTTGTGTGACCGGTTTCATTCCATCTGTTTGTATTATCTAATTTACTCTGCTGTCATAAATCTTATTGCTTGTTGCTTCAATAATAAAACCGCAAAGGTGTTGGTTTTACCAAATCAATTTATTTATATATACATGAATATATTTATATAAAAGACCAAGCCTCACATTTTTTATTGTGTGTGAGATGATGATAAATATTATAAAATATCATTAACGATATACATTTCACGGAACGCAAGAGGAACTCACAGCGGGATGAAGCACTGCTAAAAAAGAGGTTTCCGGTTTTTTGCCTATATCCATTAATGAGAACATTATTTATTCAGAATTACGTTGGCAGCCTTACTCTGTGGGATGACGAAGAGACAACCAAGTCTAATCTGCGCTATGGACGTCCCATACAATACCGTGTGGATTTCCCCACACCCGGAGTGCTGCCCAAGCTGACACTGCTGATGATCAACGACATTGTCCTATGCAGAGCATCGCCCTGTAAGTGACTTGAAGCTTATCGAAGAAGATCCTCGCTTATTCCATTTGCTTTACAGATCCTCCCACCAGCGTTACGCTTACTTTGTCACATTCACTTCGCTCTACGACAGTGCCGCTGTTCACTCAAAATCCCCAATTCGTTCAGCAAACATTTCGACAGCCACAGCGACCAATTGGGCAGCAGAGTGTTGGGCAAGAAGATATATTCAGTAGTCCCCGAGTGCCCATTCCGGCGCCAGCGCCACCTCGATCCCCACCACAAAAAGCACCCACGCAAGACCAAACTCAACGCCCTCGAGCTCAGCCTAGGCCGCCATCAGCACCTAGCACTGGGGGCCAGGGACTAGGCCAGCTCTCTACAATCTGTGGCCGAGAAGGGCCCGTTACATCGCCACTTCTCCACTTTGGCAGCCAGGTTCGTCGCGGCCAGCTACCTTGGATGGCGGCCCTGTATGAACGTGGTCCCGACGGTCTCCGCTTTTTCTGTGGTGGCACGCTCATCTCGGCCTCAACGGTGCTGTCCGCGGCTCACTGTTTCGTTTACGCTGAGCGAAACTTACCGCCTAGCCGCGTGGGTGTCTCGCTGGGTCGCAACACACTGGATTTGGTGTCGGACGGCTTATTGGGAGAGGTGTCTGTGCTGATGGTACACGAAGAGTACTCGCCCAAAAACTATTCGAATGCGGACATAGCTCTGCTGAAACTTTCGTCTCCAGTGAGGTAGGTAGCTATGGCAACAGCTTCAGGGAAATTAAATTTCATTTGAATTTTCCAATGCAGCTTCGGCGAATTCATCAAGCCCATTTGCCTGTGGAATGAGAACTTTTTGCTGCAGCTGCCATCGGGCTACAAGTCCTACGTGGCAGGCTGGGGATCCGATGAGCATGGAAACCCGAATACGCGAGTGGCGAAGATGACAGATACTGATATTATCACCGAGGCCGAGTGCCTGCGCAATCTGAGATCAACCGAGGGCGTCAGACTCGTCACGCCGAACACAATTTGCGCGAGCAACAAGCAGGCAGCGGGGCCCTGCAGCGGCGACTCGGGTGGTGGCCTGATGCTCCAGGAGAACAATATCTGGCTGCTGCGCGGCGTCGTCTCGGCTGGCCAGGTGTTTACCAATCGCTGCGATCTGACACAGCCCGTCATCTATACAGATCTGGCGAGGCACATCAGTTGGCTGCGCCAGCACATCTGGTTGTGAGTCGACTCGTTTCATTTAAGCCTTTAGTTAACTTGTGATAAGTAGAAGACCTACAGAGAGAGAGAGAGAGAGAGAGAGAGAGAGAGAGAGAGAGATATCGTTTGAACTTGATGTCAAAATAAATGCTAGCCTAGGTTAGAAGAAATTGAAAAATTGCTGGGCGAGTGCAATTTGTCAGCGGTCGCAATTTAGTTTCATTACACTTGCACTTCACACTGTCACAATGAGCCGAGCAGTCGGTAACGAAGCTAAATTGCGGGCGGAGACGTACGTATATGGGAGTCGCGTGTGAAACGCGCAGAAAACGCGCCAAATGCGAAGTGGTACAACAGGTGCTTAGCCGATAAGAGCGAGTGCTTTCGGAGCACCCCCTTCGGTCTCCAGCTCTCGCGCCCTACGCGCCGCTCTCTCGTTTGCTCGCTTCTCTTTTGCTCGGCAAAGCTCGCTCTGCTGTGCGCCGCGCACGTATTTCGCCTACGCTACAAACCATTTGGCACATCCTGTTGAATCGTTGGAGCCTTCGCAGCTGGTGTCGTTAGAAGTCGCCTCAAATTTGTTGCATACCGAGCGGCACTGGCAAATGAACGCACGGCATTCGCCTGCGTTCCGCCCGCCGTTTAACGGCCTGCCTGCCTTTGTGTCCGCCATAGAGGAACGTGTCGCTCGTGCGTGCCTGTTAACGGGCAGTCAACGTTCAGCCTTCAAATCGCGCAGTTCGGCGCGGCAGCACCTTCCAGCAGCCGAAGCAGTAGCCGACGCAGAACTCCAAACAGTCCGTGTGTGCGTGTGAGTAAGTGCGTATGCGTGAGTGACTCTTGATCAGTTGCCCCAGCAAATACCAATTGCTAAAGTGCCGAGTGCGAAATACGAGTGTGATTCCAAGCTGAAGACATCTAGTGCGTTGCATGGTCCTATTGGCCCAGTTCAAACTCAAACTCAAACTCGAACTCAAACTTGAACGCGAACGGTCTGCAGCAATTGGCAGCAATTTGATAATTTGCTTGACTACAACAAGGCGTGGCAAAGGCAATGGCCTAGCACCAGGCTGCATGCAGTGAGCCACTGAGCTGTTATTTACTGGCATTCAACACACACGAAGTGAAGCACAGTTGCCACTGAATGGTCACGTCTTGGCCATGTTATAGTCGTGGCTAATAATAAATGACTCTGCAGTCGGAGGCACACGGCAAAAAACTGTTGAAAATATGCAATTTCCGTTTGGGAAATGTGGCATGACGATGACTGGGCACAGCTCAACAAACGCCTAGGACAAGTTGGTTTACATAGAGCTTAGGCTGTACTCACATTGTTAAAGTGCACGTGTGTGATTGTGCTGCCTGTGTGCGCCGTCGGCCCGTAAATGCGAAATGGAAAATGCATATGAGCATAAGGCCAATGAATAGAACACTCGCGCACAGCAGCAGATTATGCACTGAGCCAATAAACAAACATCGAGCCACTCAGCGAACAGGCGGATTAATTAGACATAACAATCGAGGCCGAAATGCCGTGCCACAATCGTCTGGCGAATTATTGTCCGTACTGAGATTGCACTTCGAGCACACATTACCACACGCAGCGGCTGTAAAAGCACCAGTCAGTTTATTGTTTCCCAATCCCCTCGTCCAACTCACCTAACTGCCCCGACCTTCCTCGAAAGCAATATGACAAATGCCGTAAGCGCCGCAACGGTCATCGCCGCTCTGGCCGCCGCTGTTGCGGGTGCGGCTGCCTCAAATCATGGCAGCGACAACAACAGAACCATCGCCCCGGGCACTACACTATTGAGCAGCAATCACAGTGGCACTAGCAGCCGTCGCAACCACAGTGGGCTGGTGCGGGACGTCGATCACCTGCCGATGCAACTGACAACCGCCAAAGTGGATCTGGATTTGGAAATCGACATTCAACTGCTGACAAATGGCTATGACGGCACAACGGTAAGTTAATGGGCATTTATGTCGTTGTATTGCACATCGATTCTGAATGGGTTTATTGGGTTGCCTTAGGGTCCTTATGTCCTTGCCATGCTCGTAAAATTATCCTTTGGCGGACAAAAGATTCAGGTATTCGCTGCTGTTATTGCTGTTGACTCAGATGCTCCTGTAATTTACTGTTTGATCGGCTACATGACTATGGCAGCCATCAGCCATCAGCCATTGGCCAACCCCCATCCGCCGTCCGCCATCAGCCATCAGGTTTTATGAACTCACTTTTATTACGCGCGCGCATATCCTTAAACATTGTAGCTTGATTGCATGCGGTTTATGGAGCGTACACGTAATAAATATCTGCACTAGCCTTTAAACTCGAATGACGTACGAGTTGTCAAATAAAACAAAGAATAGAAATGTTCCAAAAAAAGAACGGAAGTCGGCTTGGCAATGTGATCTTGATTATATAAGTAGGCGACATCTGACTAAGCGCCACAGTGCATAAGAAAAGTATGAATAAATTAAAATAAATATGAAGATTGATTAAAATTGTTTCATTTTGTATTTGAGTTCGCTGAGACCAAGATGTAAATAAAACTGAAAAGTTTTAGAGCATTTAAAAGTTCGACATATAAACCTGTTTGGTTTTTCTTGAACTATTGAGAGCTGTATTAGTAGGAAGTAAACTTGGTCAGTGATATAGAGCTTTTGTTGTCAATGCCAGTGACATTTTGTTGCTGTTCGGATGCAAAGTGTAGCCATCCCTGATAAGGCAATAAATATTTCTGTAAAGTTGACTTTTGGGAAATTGGCTGAAGATGCTGATATTATCATTATTAAATAGCTCCAGCTTGGTATATACGAAATTGAAAGAGCTACTGCTTATAAAATGTATTACAAATTCATTTAATATTATAGTTTGTGGTGTACATTATTTTAAGCTAGATTAAGGCAAAACACACACATTAAAGTTAATTTACCAGAGTGACTCGTACAATAGTTTATTGAAATAATTATGATATATGAGGCGAGTGGAGGGGGAATGCTTATATATTTATATATAGTATGTGTCTTTGGTATTTCATTGCTCAGTTACCAGGTGCTAAATGGATATGAATGCGGGACTCATTAGCAGAGCACGCACAAGCGAAACTTTTCTCGACTCAAAGATGTATATATACATATATATATGAATATGTATGTGTATATCGATGCATAATCCACTTTTGAAAAGGGTGCACAGATGGTGGGAGAAATGCTCGGTTGCGCCAAACTTTATCCTTTATTTGGCAAACGAAAAATTTACGTGCCACGGAAAGGATATGAAAAGCGCTCAGAATATGTATGTAGAAAGAAGCTGGCACACAGATACGAATGCAGAGAGTGCTATATAGTATTTATTCGTAACCAGTATCCCGGGCACACAACGATAAAGTTTGCTCTGTGCTGAACTGTTTGCACGCTTAACTTCCAATCGAATGTAAATAATGACTAGAACGAAGTTGACGTGCATTGCTTAGAGAATGCCGTAGCTGCTGCTGCTCGCCAACGCACCTGCCCGAACAGGCCACAATTAGCAATATTGTCGTTAAACAGTTTACGCCTAATAGACTACTAGCTAGTTACGTGGGTAATTGCGCAAAGTGGAAAAGCACTTAAAACATTATGAACTCTGCCAACATTGTTCATAACTACATTTGCGTCCATTTACCAGCAATGTTGTCAACCTAATTGTCAATCAAACATTTGCACAACTTTCAAAAGGCACATCTAATCGATAAATTGCAAAGTTTGCATACATTTTTGACGGCCAATTTGTTGTCGACTGGCATTGTTATTGGAACATTGCAACAGGGCAACATTGTTCATAATCAGTTGAGAAAACAAAATTTGCTCATATTAAATTTGCATGCATATGAATGTTGTACCCATTGAACGTGCAGAGAAACGGGTATATTGGTTTCTGAGAACATAGAAAAGAGCATAATAGGGATTAGAGAAGCAAACATAATCTGGATCAGTATGACGATCTCAGTTGCGTATATCTTTATAGAATTATAAAAAATAAAAGAAAATAGAATTAAAAAAAACCATATCTTTCGGCTTAGTCTTTTACGCACAGCTGACACTTTGTTAGGGTATCTGCAAGTGGGTACTTCCGACTTATGCTTATTTTGCCTAAGCTCTCGCGCTGGCAGGCACTTTGCATTTAAAGTGCAAAACGCATGCGACGCATTGTGCAATCCAATTGAATTATTAATCCACACGTCCGACTTTTTCAGTTGCCTTGGGATGTGCACATTCACCCACACAGGCAGATCGCATAGCGGCGCTATTGTTGCCATTATTATTTGTCTGTGACTGTGTGTTGAAATTAATTCCATATTCTTCATACCCCGGTAGCAGGAGCGCAGCTTTTCCCATTGTTCGGCATCTTTGCATAGCCCAGATATAATAATCAAAATAATAATAAAATATTAATAGCATTAGGCATTGTTGATATTGCATAACATCGCACTTATTGTCCCATATTTGCCCCGGCTATGCCAACAGGCCACTGGCTGTTGTTGGTCCAACACAATGCAAACACATCGCACACATCGTGGGCATTCGTACCAATTGAAATGTGCAAACATTTCCGCCAATAATTTGTTGAATTCGATTAGGATTGTATCACTGCCAGTGGGCGTGACAAATGGCATCGATTACCGGTCAATCAGAGTGTGAATGGAATCGCATATACCACTGATAATTGTTGAACAGCAATTTGCTGGCCTCTTAGCCGCCTGACTACATATCTATGATTTTGGCTAGATATATCACTCGTTGTATATCGGAAAGCTAATCAGATGAATAGTGAATACCAAGAGAGATTTTCTTGTCATATTTTAAATTTGAACATTTGCTAAATATAGACACGTAAACGTAATAAATAAATAACCAAGCGATTAAATTAAAGTGAAAAATCGCTGCAATTGAATTTAATTAGCTGGCCTTAAATACGACCAACCATTGGGGTGTGTGTGTGTCTGCGTGCTGTTGGCAGATGCCTGGCATTATTATGAGAACAAATGAGCACGATGTTTGGGTGCAACGCGCTCATTCTAGCCTGACCATAAATTGGGTCACAAATATAAACCGCAAAAGGGAATGCAAACAGAGACACACACATACACACACACACACACATATATACACATAAATCGTTGGCCAGTTGCAATTCTGTTTCTCTATGTGTAGGTGTGAATGTGTCCGACTGACATTTAGCCGCTTAGGGGAAGCGAGTCTGGTCTTTTCACACCTCCACTTACCCATTAAGCTTAACCACAGTAGCCGCAACGTTTGTATACATGTTGCCATATAATTGCACAGAACATTATGTCCTTTGCCACTCTATATATATGTATATACATATATGTCTTTAAGCTTCTTTCTCTCACTTTCTCTCTCTCTGTCTCTCTCTTTCTCTCTCTCGTGCCATGTGGAGCAGGTACTTTCTGATTTTTATGTTGTCTGCATTTCAGTTTTCACTGATAGGTCGTCTCCTCTTGACGAGGGTCAGATGGCAGAAAAAGATTTTTCAATGCCACAGTCCAAGGGTTTCAATAAACCGAAAAGGCTCCCTTTTTATTGACCATAAAACGTGAGCCGTTTTTTGCTACTTTCATTACGTTTTTTTATTGTGGATTTGCAGCCAGTGCTCTATTCATGCCGGGATCGATAAGTGCAGCTCAAGCCCTGCAAGTTGAGCATGTAATTGCGATACAACAATGAGCAGACGTTCGCCACGCTGCACAAATCTCTTGGACTAGAAAAGAGCCATAAAATCAAGTCCGTCTGATGATTTTTAAAAAGTTTATGACGGAAATAAGTCGAGAACTATTTATAATTTGCCACTGAGTAGCCTCATTGTGTGTGGATGTGAAAGTGTTTAGATGTGCGTGTTTTTTTTTTTTTTTTTTTTGGGCGAGAGCGCAACAATAAATAGAGCTGAGCAAAGGAGGAACACAAAGAGTGGCAAGAGTGGAAATATTTGGCTTTAAACTCGCAGAGAAAGAGATGCAGCTGCGAGGATGTGGGTCTCGTAGATGTAGCAGCAGAGCGCAGTGTTGGCAGTGTGAGGAGTTTGCCAAGCCTTTAGCGCGCTGAGGCACACTGAGCCAGCGCCACTCGCTTTACAAGTCTTCCACTCAAATTGACTTGCATGGCAAGTGCAAAAAACGGCACATGGCATAAAATCGATTGGCTTTCACTTCTAGTTAAAGTGTGATGAAGCAGCAACACCAAGCACCCAGCAGGAGCGCCAGTAGGAAATGCAGATTGAAATCGGCAATCGACTCGTCGGTTGACAGTCTGCAAATCGCAATCAGCTTAAGTCAACTTGCTTTGGCAATCCGAGTGGCGTGCAACAAGCCCAACTGCTCTAGCAGCTAATTATTGTGGCGCTGATAGCCTGAACGTCTGCTTGCCAATCGATGGCTTCAGCTAAGAGCAGGTGACGTCCTCAGAACCCAACAATTGCACAGCTAATTGACAGTTTGCCTCAGCAACTCTGTTAGAAAGAGAACCGCAGCAAAGAGCTTGGTAAATTAGTATCGCTTCTGTTCGTTGCGCTGCAATTGTCTAACACACACTCACAAATACATATATAACCGTGTGTAAATGTAGCTGAGCACGTTTCTCAATTATTAACACTCAAACAATTATCATGCTTAACTTATGGTAGCAGTTGATTTAAAACATTTTCAATGTGCGACTGCATAAAATTACAAATCCTCTAGATAAGCTGCCAACTGGGTCAGTTGACAGCTGCACAGTTCACAGAAGCAGAGGGTGATAGGTCGAGAGGGAGCTGAGGAGATTCAAAGGGATATGTTTAGTCAGCAGGAGCATTGGCCATGAAGAATCTTAATAACTTTTATGCATTCACAAGCATTGGAGCACCCGCCCAAAAAGGGGACTGACAACCATTTTAATTATTTATCAACTGCAAAAATTTGATATGTGCAAACGAAATTACGTTGGGTGTGATAGCTGTCACCTCGAAAGTTTCTTGAGTCCAAGATCAAATCAGGACAGAGTGTCCTGGGAGCAGATAATGTTCAGTTTGCGTGCGCAACTTATCTAATTAATGCTTTAATAATTGAAATTGCGTCGAGCATTCGCCACATACATTTTTTTGGCCCTAAGTCTGTGGCTATAAAACGTCTTATCGTGTTTTTGCCAGAGCATTTCTTGCCATTAAACGCTCATTTGCATTTATGCAGGGGCTCGTTAGGTGCTTTGAAATTTTCATAGATGCTTTGCTTCAATTATGATGAGCTGCTAAATTTGACAGGCTACATATGTGGAGCGGCTGTTGCATACTTTCAGGCGCGCCCGAGAGCACGACAGCCCAAGTGCCGCAGTGTCTATTTGCGTAATTACAATAGCTACAACATTGTGTCTGCTGTGTGAGTGTGTTTCATCCATGTTGACATGACTTTCAGCTGCGTTTAATTATGCCAAATGCCAACAATGAACACAAACAAGTCGTAGACAGTGTCAGCCAAACATATGTACACACACAGCTTGTTCCTTCACAATCATAGGCAAATGCAAACAGCGACGACTCAAAGCAGACTGAGGCGGTCTACGGCACGAGAACGAGAGAAACGAGGAGCTGGTCTGCCAGCTGTATGCAATTGTCAACTAACACATGGCCATTGACAGCTCCAACAATGGCACAACGAACACTCTGACAATTGTTATTGCAGCATATATACTTTCTTTAAACGAGCGAACGAAGGAGAATAAAGCGTTCTTTCAAAAAAGCGAATATAAGAATAGGCATTCGAACAGTAGGAGAAGCCAAAGCAGAAATCATTGAAATGTTATTCACTGTCCAAATGAAAAACGTTTTATTTTCTCTTTGATTTGAGATATAATATAAATGTATTTATTTAAAGAAAATTTGACAGGCTATCATCAAAATGGTTTCTTTTCTTGTTTTACTTTAACACAGGGTATCTCATCGTAGATAAACTTTAAGCTTTCTAGTTATTGAATGTCTTTTGATGTCAACATACGCATACATATACGTTGAATGTGTGCCAGCAATCAACCCGAGGGGTGACTTCAAGTTTAAGAAACTTTTTAAAGTCGGCTTCAGACTTTGGGTTGGCTTAACAAACATTTGCGCAGCGCATAAATCAGCATGTTAGCACGGTTATTATCATATCTATAAGCAAGTCGAGCAGGACCATGCTGTGCATACACTTATATATGGGCACTTCCTTCTGCCCAATTTCCCGACTTGGCAAACTAAATACGTGGTGCACGTACGACTCTACGTCTGAGTGTGTGTGTGTGTGTGTGTCCTGGTATGTATAGTAAATAGAGCTGAGCAGGAAACGCCTACGAATTTTCATGTTTATTATGTGAATTTAAATTTATGCTAATCATTGTTGTGGCTTGTCTGATCGTAAAGTGCAAGCTAACCATGCCACAATTTACAAAAGCCAGCAAAATAACCAACTGCCAGTGGGCTTAATAGCGAATATATATTGAATACATATTACATTCTATATGTCTATCTATGTGCTGGGGCTCTGTCATGAAACCTGACTTTGTCAGGCTGTGCAGTGTAAAAGACTTCTTTAAATCAGCGCTGACAGAAGTTGCAAACTTTTATTAGCTGATTTCTATTAAGCTCGGTGCAGTCAGCCAACTGAAAAAAATTGCTTATGCACAGGAAATCTAGCACTCCGTTCGGAATGTGCCAATGTAATCTTGGAGAAGTCGATTCGAATAAAACTGTCGACTGAAAGCAGCCAGTTAAATAACGAGCTTAGTTGCAGCTGTGTCAAGCGGAAGGACAAGAGAAATAAAATAGAAACAGTAACAATGCACTGGGCGGGAGTGCGTGACTGGAAAATACCCTTAACATAGTATTGAGCTACTTTTCTTTAGTACTCTAGCTATATAGAAATACATTCACACATACATATGTAAGTAGGAATGTACTCATACTGACGCAACTCTCGCTCGCTAAGGTGAATACTTTGTTGAATAGCTTCGATGTTTATTGTGTGAATTCTAAGAAGGTTTCAAGGCATGAATATGGAAAAAGTTAAAATAAATTTGTAATATATTTATTTATATTCCTTTTTATGTTATGTACAAGATCAAAATCTGTGCATATGTGCTATATTAGAACATTCCTTCTTGTATTAAATACTTCATATCTAACACATTTGATGTTTGATAAACACAAACCAAATTAAAGATAATACTGCCCCAGGAACATTTAGCATATGTCATGCGTAGAGAGTTGTTGATTCTATAAATAAGCCACAATTTTTGTGTTTGCAATAGTTGCAAAGGCCAACAACACACGGCCATGCTATCGCAGACAGATACATCACAGTTGACTCACGAGCTCGGATATTTGTTTTTGTGAGATATGTGCCGAATAGAAGATATGCCGGATATTGGCTAGTCTCTTGTAGATTTATAAGGCATTCGTTCCGGATATTGGCTAGTATTTTATTGACTTATAATTTGTAAGATACCCGCCAATATTCTGACTGAACCCTTGGCCTTCAGATATTCCCATAAGGTAATGTATATATTTTCATTATTAAATTCTGTAAATAGATTTGAAATAAATTACTTTAATATATGTCTGGAAAATTGCTCAATGAGCTGACTTCAAAGCGATTTCCCATTAAAATATTTGCATTCCAGTGAAATACTTGAAAGCAGTTTTTTGAAACCCAAGCAACTATTTTTGTATTCCTGCTGCTGTTTGTTCTGGCAATAATAAAAAAAAAAACAGCAGTTCAAGTGGCGGAACTGCTTAGATGACACTGTAAAACGACTAAAGTAAACAGGCTCCATTGGGCCGTTAAGCTGGCGAATGAAACGAAAATGGGAACTCAGGCGCAGAGCTTGATGTCGCCGCTGGTTTTGCTTATTATGCGCGTTCGTGAGTTGTTGTCGCTGTTGTTTTCGTGCCTGTAAATCACACTACTTCCGGCGCGTCGGGCGCTCATATTTGCACTTATACACTCGCCTACAAGTAAACGCACAAAGCCGACAGCGAGACAGGCAATTGGGCAGACAGGCAGCCGAGGCGTGCTGCCGTGGGCAACAGTTTCAACAGCTGTTGTTGTTGTTTTTGTTGTTGTTTTGTTTTTGTCATTGTTGTCGGGTGCACAGGTTTTTCGACTTGCCTTTTGCGCAATATTATTGTAGTCGACTTTGTTGCGTTGCTCGCTTGGCTGCCGCCATTGGGCAATTTGTGTGGGTGTTAGTGTAAGTGTCCGTTCTCATTCTGCGTGTGTGTGTGTGTGTGTGTGGGTGTTGGTGTGAGTGTGCGTTTAATCAACGCATTGTACCATTTAACTTTACAAACAAAACCTAAGCGCCTACACACACAAGCCCACTTTAATTCAAAGCAACATCCTGCGGCGTGTTGTTTTGTGCGCCTGTTTTCTTTCTCCTGCTTATCTCGCATACGTACTTGCCTGCCTTATCGGGCGCAGTTTAATAACAATCCGGCCACATAAAAATACTTGAAAGTGCTCTTTAAAAATGTATGACATTTCTCATTGGTCACCGAAGGCCAACTGAGCTGGAGCTGGAGCTGGCAACGCTGCACTAAAAATATAAAACTTTCTTATTTCCTTCGAAATTGTTGTTTAAAAATTTATCCGAAAAGTGACAAAGAACACTTCTAGCGCCTTGCTGCTAAGCACTCAGGAGCTTGAGCTCGACAAAATGAACAATTCATTCAGCACAAAAATTTAAAAATTAAATTTAAAAGGAGAATAAATTTTGTCGTACATTAATGGATTTCTATTAAAATAAGAGAAATGAAAAAAAATATTTGATTCTTTCGTTCATGATTTAAAGTCAAAAAGTATAGGTCTTTGCCTGGTATATAAATTTCAACATAGAATTCTATGAAACAACGACAAAGACACATTTTCATTCAACATATATACAATTATATATTTTTAAATACAATTAAAGTGTATACTAACTGAGGTTAACCATTTTTATTGCCAAGCATTAGCTCGTTAGCTTGATCCCCGTTGGGAGTCGACTTCTCACTAAAATCATTCAAAAACATTTTTAATTTCTGCTAGCTTGCCAAAATGTATTCCAATAAAACAAGCACTTTAAAAGCGACCCTCGCTGGCTGTTCCATGACATTTGTTGTTCACTTTTTATTGCCAATTAAACGCTGCAGCTGCTGTTTGAGCTCTCGTATCTGGAGTCCAACTTTGCTAATTCTATTACACATTCACTCACAACATGCTCCCTCGTCTATGGCACAGATTTAGCTTGAACTTCTGCCATTGCTAATTGTTGTAATTGTAAAATAGTTAAAAATAGAAATTTAATTAACAACATGCGATGCCATCAGATATAGCTTCGCAAACATTTCGGGGGGTATTTAATGTGGCTATTTCAGTTCATTTTAATGTGTCATTGATTGCAATTGGGATTTTCATGCTGTAAAGAGATAAGGAAAAAAAACAGCTAATTGAAAATAAATCAATGCAATAATTAAGTTCTTGACAATGAGTTGCCCTGTTTTAGAGTTTTATATAAATCTTCAAATTAAATATATTTAAGTAATGAAACTTTAACTATATTGGAAACAGTCAACAGACCGCGCGTCAGCAAAATATTTGATCCAAATATGAAGTCTCCGACTTAATCGGTGCAAAGAAAAAAAAAACAGTTTATCATCATCATAAATGTCATACTGATGAGCATCAAGATAGCCACCAAAATATTAATTTATGCATCATGAACAGGTACAAATGAGGCGATCAGCTATAAGAATTTAAATATATAAACATATTTTATGATATGTGAAAGGATATAAAAGCCTTATCTGCTATTGACTTTTCTTGCGAAAGTATACATAACAGCCGTCTCGAACACGCTCAGTGCGCAGGGTATAATAATGGTGTTATATCTGACACCATTTAAAATCTGTTCATTTAATGAATATGTTTCTGTCAGCCCATGAAAGAGAAAAGTATTTTATGTATTTCGTTTTTAATCTTAAGTGCCTATGGGGGTGGAATCTCTGAAGCTGTGTGCGCCAATTAACTTTGTTGATGGCAAATGCATGCGTAATCCTTAAATATCTCAGCCATTAGCATTTATTAGTATATGTAAAAGCTTTTATATTGCCAGCCGACTTAGTTGGGTATATATTGTCTGGCAATCAATTCCGGCCTTCCCCAGAAATAGCAATTCATATTGTTTGCGTACGATACGAAGTCTTCGTTGATGATGCCTTTGAGCTCACTCTGAGCTGCTCAATTACTCCCTTAAACGTAATTATTTAATTATGCACTTGACTCAAACATTGCGATGGCGAGCAGTGGCTATTGTTGACTCAAGATGTCTATGTTAATATTGAAATTGAAATTAGGCTTATGAAATATTCAAATCGAATTAAATTCAGCATGTTGATGGGTAGACTCAACAGATTATTAATTCAATATTCATTACTGTTTGATTTGAATGGACCTTCTCCTCGACTTTAATCTGGCCAATCTGTGACTTTTGACGCTTAAATGGAGTATCTGAAACACGTTCGTATCCATTGAACTTAATTAAGAAACCTCGCAGACAGAGCTTGTGGTCGGTCGGTCACTTTAACTACATGAAGTGCCTTTCGTCGTTTCTATATGTATATATGGACTAAGCGGATTAAATCGTGTAATAAAAGCTGTGATTTTCAGCTAATTAGCAACTTTTAAGCTGCTTAAAATATGTATTAACGAAAAACTGAAATTAATTTAATAAAAACGTAAGCCACTGTCTACAGGTGCACAAGCTCATCACACTCAGCACCCAGCGCCTACCTGCCCGCCTCCCAGCTGGCAGCAAGTTAAATATACTTTTGCAGCAGCAGCGCTTTTATGTTTAAATTAATTAATTGCATATGTCAGCGGTTTCGAGGCTGGTTTTCAGCATTCTCATTTGCATTTTCGTTGCTTATATTGTCTGTGCGAGCATTTCTGTGGTAAATAAATGTTTCACACACGCCGCGTGGGTTCAACAATGAGCTCAATGAACTGTTGCCACGAGCACAGCTTTGAATACTCTTCAAGATTAGGATTTTCACTTAAGGAATTGACTTTAATTCATCTTAAGATGAACTTCTCTTATAAACAAATATTATATTATCATATTCTTTATTATATTAGAAATGTGTTTTTATGATTTCGTGCCAAACAGACTTCTATACTCTATGTGTAGATTGCTGCAATGTGCCTGTGTTGTAAGCCTCCAATAAAAGTTATTATACCCACGTCTGCTGTTAAAAGAGCAAGAGTCATTATTCTCTATGCTCGCCTGGTATGCATATTAATGGCATCGAGTGGCCATGGCTGGTTAGCCATTTGATATCTTTGGGCGTTCAAATGTTTTTGGCGTTTTAATTGCATTTTTTTTTAGATTGGTATTTCATATTGTGCTGTCGAGAAAGGACACGCATCATCGAATCGTACGTAGTCGAAATTCACAGATTTGGTTTACAATCGAATTAAATTCATGCATGCATAACATAGGCCAGACATCCAACCACGGGAATGCCAACATGCAAATACATTGCTCGAATGCCAAATACAAAGAGAAGACAGTCTGCCCACTTGCCACAGAACCCCAAAGCATATTCGCTCTAACAGATGCACATATTTCAACCAGAATAGTTACAAATTAATTATAGAATTGCCTAGAAATTCATCATTTAAAACGTGATGGGGCACAAGTCTGTCGATTTTAATTATGAATAATGCGGCTTAGAGCGGCTTGTGTCTTATGTGTTATGTCTTGGTTCCGGCAAAAGTGATTCGCTCCTGGGCAACCGCATGTAGCAAATGATTGATAGTTGCTGTGTGGGCCGAGTCAACAGCAGGAGCACGACATGTGAACCACAGACCACAAACCACAGGGCTCGGGCTGTCAAAGAATCTGCCCTGCAAGCTGGGGCCAGAGTCAGGGCAGACACGACGTAATTGAACATTGGACGCATGCGAAAACTAATGTCTGGAGTTTAATTAGTGTAAAATGTTTCATTCTGCAGCAGTTTGTGTCATATTCAGAATTTATATATTTAATTAGCTTAGCGTAACGAAAAGTCAAAGCCTTTGATGTTAATTAAAAGTTGTCGCAGCCCCGCGCTTTCGTTATGCTTCAAAACTCGCGCTGCCTTATATTTTGTGTGGCAACTTAAATGCCACGTAATTAGAAGAGAGAAAGAGAGTTTCCTAGAGACAGGGGATAATATGCTGGCAGCTGCTGCCAATATTGAGATCCAGAGGGTGTAGGACTCTTGAAGGTTTTATTTTGACTACACTGAATGTCACTTAAATTTCATTTTGTTATTGCAGCTGACATCGTACTACAATGAAACGAGCTGGACTAACGCCTCTGAAATGGATACAATAGTTGGTGAGGAACCGGAAGAGCTCTCGCTTGTGTCAATTGTAGTTGTTGGTAAAGTAAATGTCGTTGAACGTGTAACAAGCGAAACAGACACCAGCATCGCAACCACCCGCACTACTCGCACCACTCGCACCACCACATGTTCGCACACTTGTCCACTTTTCACAGTATACAGCAAAATATTTGCTGTTCAATTAGCGCTCAGAAACGCATGTGGCTTACCGTACAAACACACACTCGTACACACGTATACACGTATAGCTGTATAGGCAAACGCACATGCACACGCACACGCACACGCACACGACTAAGACCACGCCCACGCCCTCGCAAATACGCTTGTCATTGGCTCGACCCCCCATAAGTATGCTATGTTTATGAATGTTCACGTTTCTTACATCCAATACATATATGTTTAATCTGGCCCTCTCTATCCCGCCGTAGGCGTCTTTTTATCGGTGCTCATATTCCTCTCGGTCGCTGGCAACATACTCGTTTGCCTGGCCATCTACACGGAGCGCAGTCTGCGTCGCATTGGCAATCTGTTCCTGGCCTCATTAGCGATTGCGGATCTGTTTGTGGCCTCTCTGGTGATGACATTCGCGGGCGTCAACGATTTGCTCGGTAAGTGAGAATATCATACGCTGACAGGGAAACGCAAAATTCGCAATTGAAATTGTCGAGCAATAAATTTATGTAAAATGCTGCAGGCTGTCGCACAAACAAACGACACGGTAACATGCAAAAACGGGACTTCGATGGGGCTAATGGAAGCATAGTTAGTAGGGGGGCAGAGGCGTTCGTATGAGCCCACTTGACATGCCTGGCAGCGCTTAAAGCGGGCTCCTTGTGTGGCTTGCTGCGATGCCTTTTAAAGTGTCAGCTGCTCTGTGGCGTCGGCTGAGTGGTCGCAAAGCACATTGAGTATTAGCCTGTCCCCCACTGAGTGCACAATGCACTTTCGCTCTGCAAAAAGGTGAGACTACTCAGCCGAGAGGAATTTTTATTTGATGTGTTTCATGTCTAAGCCGAGTCTCAGTACTCTCAGCCAGCATGCACCTGCTGCCATAAATATATCCAGCACGAATTATTATTAGTCACAACTGAAGAATAGTAGAGAAGCGCAGCAGTTGCCTTGCTTGAAATTGTTGATGTTGACATAACTATCAGCTGAGCCATCCGAGTTAGGTAGAGCCAGTACAGCAGCAGCAGTTGGCCATTCGCACGAACAGTGCCTGCTAAATACAAATACTAAGTAAATAAGTAGCAGGCAAATCAACGGCACTCGTGTCAGAATCTCTTTGAAGACTTGTCACTTGCTGGTAGCTACGATTGCCTATATAGAAGAAAGTTGCGCATGCAGCTGACATCAATGCTTGTTCAGTATTTATTTAATGGGGAGTGCAAAACAGCGACGAAAGAAAAACATAAATGAAAAATGGGAAGCAGCTGGCCAGGCATTTCTTCGAGGAAATGTGCTGAAGTCTAGTGATGCGTTACCTCGGTAGCAGAAAAGGCAGGAAGAGAGAGAGAGAGAGAGAGACAGACGGAGCCATATATGGGGCTCGATGTATGGTTGTCATTCCGTTTGTCTGCCTGTGCGTGAAAATAATAAACGACTTTCCTACTTCGAGATGGATCCAGAGCTTGATTCCGCATCCAGGCGGCGCTCCTGACGCTCCTGCTGCGTAAGCAGAAAGTGTGAAAAAATAAATAAAAACGCTCTGGTTGCAGAGTGTTGAAGACAAACAGCATCTGGAGTGCCAGCAGAGGCGCCTAAGGGCCAGCATATATGCCGAAGCACACATGTGAATTGAGAGCTGTTGAGTCAAATTATTTTCGACAAAGTGCCGGCAAACATGAACCTGTGTGGGTGCCAGTAAAACAACATTCGGCATGCTCCAAGGCTGGCAAATCAGCAAATAAACGCACAAGCTCCAGCATATTTATACAAATTTGAGCAACAACGCAGGCCACAGGCGGCACCATCTGCGCACCAGCTCAAAAAATACACACGCAAAGTCATTGAAGATATATGTATATATACTCCTGTAGCAGATTGGGCATAACCAATAAGTATTTATAAATATATATATGTAGCTCTGCATGAAAGCAGTTTGAATAACTTGACTGCCGGGAGCAATGCAAAAAATCTAACAATGCCATTGTCAAGTATATAGAACTTACTTATGTTAGCCAGCATTACTGTCTCACTTTTATGTGCATATGTGAGTGCAGAAATAAATCAAATTTGCAAATCGTCGTCTATTCAATATATTTTACAACTTGGCAGACTGAGTGAGGGGAATATCTATTAAATGGACATAATACTAATTGAATTTCTGAGCCTTTAACGAGTTAAACTTTCATGGTAATCATCATTGAATTGAATCCGAATTGATAAAAGCAGTAAACTATGGATTTTGTCAAAGTTTTGTGTTTTATTTCTGACAGCTGCTTTTACTGTTGCACCAAATGAGTTTTACTTATCTGCAGTAAAATATTTATAGATGAATTAAAAAGTTCATCAGATCTAACAATGTAACGATGGGTTTATGGCTGTAGTCAGAGTTATGGACGCAGATGACACAATCAGATAGAGAAGGCATTACGTAATCGATATCTTGCATTCGCATTCAGTGCACTGGGTGCGGGCAGATAATCGCTTGAGACGGGCAAAGCCCTTTCAGCTGATACGCCACATCCTGTGCGCTAAAGAGCTATATCCTGTGATATATCACGAAATCAACGCACACCCACGCAGAGTGAATAATTACGTTTGGCTTTGAGATCTGATATTAAATTTATTATAGCAAAACATTTATGTGTTTTTGCGTGCGACGCTGATTTCCTTCACGCGTTCAGTGGACACAGCAGCGGACATCCGCTCCGGTTGTTGGCTCAGAGCACGTACATTGCTCCGATGATGTCTGTCGTCGGTTGGGCATGTTTTCAGAGTCCTTTTCTGTAATTGCAATGCATTTATGGAAATGCTATCAAAAAGGGATCGCCGTATCGCCGGCAAAAATCAAATGTAAATACCGTATGAGGCTTACTTTTGCAGACGGCAATCCGAAGTCTGCAGCGAAACAGGAAACGGAAATTAATTTATGAAATCGTTTAAACCCAATTTGCGTCATGAATAAGTAAATACAAGCACTCATGTTAGCAAGAGCACTGCCGCCATGAAAAAATGATCGAAACTCAGACACCATATACTCTGTCGAGTGCAATTTCACTCGATTGAGTTTTAAACTTCAACTAGAGGCAGTTGACAAATGAATGTAAGCAGTATTTATGTATGTTTTTTTAGGTGTAAGATGTAAGAGGGTAAGGTTCATATGAAAATTAGAATAGCTTTCCAGCTCTGGCTGTTAAGGCTTATGATCCTGATAAGCTTGTCATAAATATGACAAGACTTTATTAAATATAGTATTTGCTGCTTACCCTACGCAAAATGCTTGCATATGCTGACCATACCCATTTGTAGCAGCTTGACTGGGGAGCTTTGACATTTATATGGCTCTGCGGTCCTTTTTCGCTCGTTACATCGTCTGCTGGTTGCCGAGAAAATTAAGAATTTTCCTGTGACTCCTGTCGGCCGGAACGTGGCAATTTCCGCTCCAGCTCATGCATAGTCACTTAAATTGCATTTGTACAGTGACTTGGTCTTCCACAGCAACTCATTAAGTATTTTAAACAAGCAATCAGTCAGTCAGTTATTCAATCATGCGCCAATCAATCAATTATTCAATCAATAATTCGCCTTTTACTTCTTTGATTACAGGCTACTGGATCTTCGGCGCAGAGTTTTGTGATACGTGGGTGGCCTTTGATGTCATGTGCTCGACAGCATCCATTCTGAATCTGTGCGCCATATCCATGGACCGTTACATACACATCAAGGATCCGCTCAGGTGAGTGCCGTAACTAATCACGGTGACGACAACGTGACGACACTGTCACATGCATGAATTATACAATTTATCAATAGCTTCACATGAGCCTCTCCAAAATTAATTGTGCATGGAGTAGACAGCATAAACTAAAATATGAGTGGAGCAGTGTAGCGCAGAGTGCGAGCCCCATTTAGTTTAGCACTGAGTATCAGCTATGTATATGCATAGTTGCTGTAGTTGTCTGTCACCCAGTGAGTGCAAAATATTATTGATGTGACATTGACGCTCCCGATGGTGGCCCGATTAAATATCGATTTATTAAAAACAGACCTGTCAAGTGATATAAGTGCTCCGCCGCCACCTGCCCCCATTTCATTAATTTGCAGATAAGCAACATCCCCTCTCTTGCCCTCTCTCTCTCTCTCTCTCATGCATATTACTCATCCGCCGCGTTGTCATGCACGTCACGTTTCTCATTGCGAGCGTTTTGGTCGTTCACTTAGTGGCTCCACAGACACTCGACTTGTTTATGGCACCGCCTCTCATTAATCGCAGCACATAATTGTTTCATTAGTAACAGATTTATTGGGCATTAACGATATTTTTTACCGACTTTTGCCGACTACCGGGATCAGCATGCCATTCCAGGCTTCGACTTCATTTTTTTCTGTTTTGTACTAAAGTTTGCCAAGCACTTTTGCTGCATCACTTGCAGACACTGATTTGTTGGCTTAGTTGGCAAAGTATTAGCCGAGTATCTACTTTAATTTATTCAGCAAGTCATTCTGCTTAAAGCATTTGGAACACGATGCCAGTAATATCTTTGCGATTGGCAATTACCTCATTTTTACCTTAACTAAAATCTTCAATAGATGCAGTCTCACTTGAAAATGCAAAACTTAATTCTATATTAGAATTTCAAATTTAAAAGAAAACAATAACACATTGCTTGCTTCTGCTGCGTATGTGTGTGGCAGGAACTCTGAAATAATTTACCACTCAATTTTATGTGCTTCTCCTAGCACAGGCAATAAAGAATTCCGCCCATTAGGAGTGCTCGAGCAGCATTATTTCTTTAAGGCGCACAAAATTCACCTGCTTCCAATTTAATTTCACACACTAGTAGACGAGTATTTACGAGTGTGTGTGGGTGTGAGTATGCGAGTGTTTGCTGCTGGGGCAGACGCACTGAAATTGTGCCAACTCCTCAGTTTAACTTCTGTCTGGCCCTGTGGCTGGGTGTGACATAATGTCTTGTTCGGCTGCTTGTACTGCATTTTGTTAGCTTTGTCGTCTGCGGGCACTATGCAAGTTGCGTGCCAGATTGCTTTGAGGCAGTTGAGATTTTGGAACCTGCAGGCCACAGTGACTGTCAAAGAATGTAGCAGCCTCAAAGGACAATAGACCAAGTGGAATTACTATATCAGCGTTTCATTCGGTGGCTTAACAATTGTGGGTTAATTAAATTTTGTTGGCAATCAACCAAAAAAAAAAAAATGAAAAGAAGCCAACATTTTCATTCAGGAAGCCAAGCAATTTTTGGACAAAATCAAACGAAAATTTATGACATGTCAGCAACATGTCGGCAAACAGTCAACAAAGCAATGACCACACATATATTGGTGTGTGAGTGTGTGTAACTTGTTAAAAACGACGCTGGCCACTGGCCACTGACAGCCAAAGAAAAATTCACAGCATCTACACAAATGAAATTTATGTGCCTCAATGGCTGCGAAGGACCTGGTCCATGGCGATTTCAGGCAGTGACAGTTGAGAAAAAAAAACGAAGCGATTGAAGCTACTGTCCACATGTGACGACGAGACACTTCTGGCTGTGAGTGCCACGCCAGCAGCTGCTGTTGCAAATAGCCGTAATAAATGCTTTGATGCTATTTTCAGTGCAAGCCAAAAGTGGAAAATATTCTCTGCTCACCACACAGCATACCCCTTAGTCTGTTACTGCTGTCCATCATCTCTCTATTTATGTGCACAGTTTCTAGGTTACTCTTACCTGTCACACCTGCCAGCTTCACGTGGAAACTTTATTTGTTTATTAAAATGGTTTCCACTGAAGCCCCGTCCACTCCTGTCTTTTTTAAATGAAATAATTTCTGCTATTGGCAACACTTTCAGAGTATTGTGAGTTTATGTTGAAGCACACTTCATCGAGTTGCCAAAGTTGACGTGCTTGAGGTAGCAGAAATATTTGAATGCGAAAAGTTTGCTTGCACTTTTTAATTCACAGCTGCTGCAGTCGCTTCTCTTCATAAAGCTTCATAAAGTTTTTTATATTAAGTGAAAATTAATTAAGCCATCACTTTTAAATAATTGGCAGTTGAGCGCATAATTAACTTGATGTCTTTTGGCTGGCCTCACCACAGTTTTTCTTCATATATTGCCATTCTACTCATGTCGCCTTGTAAATTAGCTCGATAATCAAACATTCCTTCTCATTCAAAAAAATTGCAAAGCACAAAGCATTTCATCGGCAATGCTTATAAAACTTAATATTATTTTAAATTATCTCGGGCCAAGCAATTTTCATTGAAGCGAGCTGGCGTGGGAGGTAACAAAAGCATTGCCTACTTTCCTGCAAAATTTGCGTGTGTCCTGCGGTTCAATTTAAAGACATTCAAATCGAGTTTGGCTTCTGCCGGACTTGCTAGGCTTTTCAGGCCCAAGTGTGTCTGCGCCTGTGCTTAAGGATTCAAGCTCCAGGCCTAGCACTCCTACAAGTATGCCACGCCCAGTCTCTTGTGAATCTCACAGCCATCAAACACATTTTCATTCATATATACCCTTGCAGCTGGCTTTTAAGTGATGTCATAAAGTATGTAACGTTGGGACTTTCTTCCTGCTAAAGGCGAATTTGATGAGAAATTTCATAAGAATATTCTGAATAATACATACTGCATAATGCAATCGAGATGGAAAACCTCATTTTAAATTGAAAAAAAAAAACTCTGCTTGAGAAACTTGGCTATTACCTTTTACCTTTGACTAATGAACAAAGCTTTGTTTTCTCAGAACTGATTTACAAAGTAGCTTCCTTAACCTGAAAACATTTTTATAGAGGAAGGGAGCTGTTAACAGTTGTATATCTGCTGCAGGCAATAGAAAACTTATTTTACCAATTTAATCAACAAACTCTTATAAAGAATTGGTAACGTATATATGTCTTGGTTCAGAAATTATGTATGTGAATCATGCCAATGATGCTTCGATCGACCACAATATTTTTCTGTCGAGTGTCCTTCAGAGAGAGCATTTAATCTTCGTCTGCCGATAGATTCAAACATTAAGCTGACGGATAATGGTGTCGGCGTCTGGTGCTGAATGCTGCGTGTCTAGCGGTATTAGAGCCGGCCCTACACAACGTCGGCAGCAGGCGTGGCGCTGGCTGGCGTTGCTCTTTATGCAAATCTGATTTATTTGCATGTCAAAGTAGGGACAGCATTTGTGTTCTTCAGTTTTTCTCGCCGCTGCCTGACGTGTCACAGTTCGCGCACTGTTTCGGGCTGGCATCTCATTAGGATGCCCACCTCTGGCACTGACAAAATTTTTCGTATTTTGTCAGCGCCTTAGAATAATTGCAAGCGTTTAATTTAATTGCGCCTGCCAAGATTTGTGCACTGCCAGCGAAAACTGGCGAAAAAGAAATAATTTGAAGGAAAAGCGCGTGGAAATCTAATTAGAAGCAGCCGCTGACAAAGTTAAAATGATGTCAGGAATTAAGGAAAATTTTTTGTTTTTTGTTTTATGCGATAAAATTGAATCTGGCGGTGCCTGTCATCATCGTAACTGTCTGGCGCAGAGCAAACATATGTGTGCATGCTCGCACCATGCATAAAATTCACTTTAAACTGCAATAAAAAGCGACTCAAACTTTTTATGTCATCCAGTGAGAGATGGAGAGAGCGAGAGAACGAGAGAGGGAGAGAGGGAGAGAGTGAGAGAGATAAGAGAGGGCAAATAGGTGTTATATGTGTGCGTGAGCGAGAGGTATAACAGTTAAGCGACAAAAGCCAACGAGAATGTCGCTTTGGGAAATGTTTGTAATTGTGTTTTTGGCCTGGTTGGGTTTGGGTAAGCACACTGTCATATGCCTGCAACACTTGAAAACAACAACAGTAATAACAGCAACAATAGCTACATCGTGTGCTGCAACATTTGAGCACTTGGTGTGGAAAACGCTCATAAAACCAGATATGACAAGAGGCAAACAAAATAAACGACAGAGTTAGCCGAGCTATGCAACCCCAACCCACACACAGGCACACACACTAGCATTGTGCGTGCCTGACTCTAATTTCTTGAGTGCGTGCCACATACTTACACACACTCACACAGGGACCACATTAAATGCAAATGCGAGCTGACTTTGGTCTGCCACTGAGGCACACACACACATTCAGCCGATTTCAATTAGCTCTTTGGGGTATGATTGGTTGCTCTATCAATGGACGCGTGTGGCGCCACTTGGCACTTGCATAGGCAAGTCCCTGGAGTGATACGGGTGTCAGGTATTTGCACTTACATTCAGCGTCTGTGCCAGTTCCTGCGCCTCAAAAGACTGAATTGGGTCCGCGTCTGAATTGGGTCCGCGTCTGGGTGGCAACTAAATGGCTACCGGTGGCGGGCTGATGTCGTTGCTGCTCGAATAGAAATCAATTTTGCTGCCACATGAAATCGAATTTGTTTGTGAATACAATTACCAAAACTTCCTTTTTCCGCTTTGTTGTCCTCCCGCCCACCTGCCTCACAGACGCTCTTGTCATCTTTAGTATTTTCGGTCGGCACGTTGACTGAGTGCGTCTTTGAATCGAAATTGAATTATTTTGTTTGATTTCCTGCTCATGTCTGCCACACAGCCAGCGGTTACATTTGCACAAGCCAGAATGCGGCAGCATATGCCAATGTACACACTCGCACTCAGCAACCACCAATACTCACACACACTTACACAGAGTGGGGTAGAAAATGCCATCAGCTGTGCGTTTCTGCCTGCTCATTTCCGTTGCTGTAAATGCAAATTGTGCGACCGTTGTCAGAATCGAAGTGCTACAAAAATCCATACACCATGATTTGCATATGTACATACATCGCACAGGCAGAGCTATCCCTGCGCAGCCTTTAGAGAGAATGCGTAATGCTCAATGGTCTGTGCTGTGGTTGGGTCTCGGCTTAGGCTGATTTGGCGCAGCCTGTGCTGTTCGGGTAATTAATGACATGCAGGCAATCCGCAGTGACCATTACACGAATGTTCAATGTGCACCTTTGGCCATCCGAATTTTTACCACTGCACCGCAACAGTTGACCCTCGCTGCCCCAAATTTGGTGTCGCCCCAACTGCCTGCAGCACGCAAAGCCGCAATCATAATGTGGTTCTCTTTCTTCTGAATGTTGGTGCTGCTGCTGCGACTGCTGTCACCATGGACAACTCTTGCTGTTGTTGCTTAAACATTTTACTGCAGGCAACCGCAGGGGACAATCACGAGCACTTCCTTTACTCCAAATTGATGTGCTGCTCTTTCCATTTTCTGACTTTCATTACAGATACGGCCGCTGGGTGACGCGCCGGGTGGCTGTTATAACCATTGCAGCTATTTGGCTCTTGGCCGCGTTCGTCTCGTTTGTGCCCATCTCGCTGGGGATCCATCGACCCGACCAGCCGCTGATTTTTGAGGATAATGGCAAGAAGTATCCCACATGCGCACTGGACCTGACACCCACGTATGCTGTCGTCTCCAGCTGTATCAGCTTCTACTTTCCCTGCGTGGTCATGATTGGCATCTACTGTCGGTGAGTATGCAGAGATAAGTACCGTCATAAAGTTCTATGAAACATGGCCCAAAACTTGCAATGGCACAATTATTCTGCCCTAAAATATGACAGCAGAAACAAAAAGAAAAGTCACAAAAGTAAACGTAATGCGAAAACTTTGAAATGAAAACGGTCGGCGGCCCAATGCAGAGCCAACAGCTATGCCATGCAGAGCTTATATGTATCTTATACATGTATCTTATGTATGTGTATTCGAGCTTATCATTTTATATGCTTTCTTTTAATTATATAATTAAATTGCCTAACGTGAAGCTTAGCCTGCTGAAAATTATAATATATATACATAGATATACCCGATTTTGTTAAATTTCAGCTACATATAGCTAAAGGTCTTTTAACATTATTGATTATTTGATATAAAGGAAAACCATTTCATTTAACTTAGCTGAAAGGAAGTCAGCCTATGAGTAATTTAATTCCGCTAATTAAGGTCAAGTCCGATTTGGCCAACAATTAAATATGGCTCGAGGAAAAATAAAAGGAATTTGAATATTTTTATGGTCAACGCAATGTCGTAAGACGTAAATAATAAAATAATGGCAAACACTTTTTAAGTTACTTTCGTAATGCTGAAAGGCCGCCAGGACCCTGACGCTGATGTGGTCTAGACACGAGATCGGCTGCATTGGGACAACTGGGAGCTAGAAGCTGAAGGAGGGCTGGGGGTGAGCAGCCTGGCAAATAAGGCAAACAAATAAGCACACACATTACTGTCCGGCTAAGTAATCCCTTAGCTAAGCCAAGGGCGGGCAGACGGCCAAGAGCCTGGGCGTGTGCAAAAAGGGCTAGACAATGCGTGTAAGGGCGGCAACAGGATGCCAACATCAGCATCGCAGGCATCGCTACAACAACAGCAGTGCGATATGGCCGCTCATCAGCCAAATAGCCGACGGCGAAAGGCACGTTGCCATTTTAGCTTAACGAGATTTGCGGCCAGTGGGCAATGGCAACCAGGCAACAAATGGAGACAAGCTGTGCCCCCATCGAGCTGAGGCTCAAGGCATCCACTAAAGTATCTAGTGGCCGTCATTGGAATGTTCTATCAAATTTCGGTTGAATTACAGAATAAATAGACTTTTATCGTCATAATTTGTGCGTAGCCATGTTATCCTTTTCATGTGGCCATCCGGACCGTATGCTGGCGAGGCTGCTGCTCAACAAACGAGCCACCAAGAACGTGCCCCATGACGTATGGGAGACCACGCCATAGAGTTACGTTGAACATTAAGTATACGCACTGTGAGACACAGACAGTTGTCGATTGCGAGCTGCTAGCCCAGTGGGCGTTCCCTGGAGCTGCCTGATAATTGGCATGGCTGGGAAAGTAAATAATTATCATATCACTTACAACAATAGGAGGCAGACAGACACACTCAGGTCAACAACTAGATAGCCACTAATCGAGTTTCCTCTCACTGCAATTACACAAAGCGTATAACATTTCATGTTCGAAAGGTTCGCAAGACAAACGTTGCGTGGGAGCGAACTTCCTATTCCTATAATCGAATTTTCAAGGCAGAAAAGGGATATCTTGATATTGCACTCAAATCAGAGCCAACAAAGTCTTATGTTGGGCTATTAATAACAGAGCAAAATTAGCTGTAAACATTTTCTACAATTTTATAAAATTAATTTAATATCCATGCCCAAGTTTATATAAAATGAATTCATCTTAATTACCTAAATTGTGGTGCTCTCCACTTCACAGACTCTATTGCTATGCCCAGAAACACGTGAAGTCAATTAAGGCGGTGACAAGACCTGGCGAGGTGGCCGAGAAGCAACGATACAAGAGCATACGTCGGCCCAAGAACCAGCCGAAGAAGTTCAAGGTGCGCAATTTGCATCACAGCTCGCCATACCACGTATCCGATCACAAGGCAGCCGTCACCGTGGGCGTTATAATGGGCGTTTTCCTCATATGCTGGGTGCCATTCTTCTGTGTCAATATCACGGCTGCCTTCTGTAAGACGTGCATTGGCGGCCAAACATTCAAGATACTCACCTGGTTGGGCTACTCGAACTCAGCTTTCAATCCGATCATATACTCAATATTCAACAAGGAGTTCAGGGATGCGTTCAAGCGCATCCTGACCATGCGCAATCCGTGGTGCTGCGCCCAGGACGTGGGAAACATACATCCGCGCAATAGCGATCGATTCATTACGGACTATGCCGCCAAGAATGTTGTGGTCATGAATTCGGGCCGCTCCAGCGCCGAATTGGAGCAGGTGTCTGCGATTTGACCAAAACGCACTGACAATGCAACCAGTTGGCTCTTGTGCTGCGGCTACTGCGCCGGAAGCGGCTTGAATGTGGACGATGATGACGATGGCGTTTTGACCACAAGATACGTTCCATGAGATTCGGTCGCGGCGGCCACCACAACCATCGTGGAGACAGTGGAGGCCGCACAAATGGAAACGGAGCTTGTCTAAATTTGGTCAGCAATTGGGTTCCTACTCGCATCTATGAATGCGTAAAAATCCCAGCCCAAAGCACGATTACCCCAATCCCAGAGCAAATGAAGAGCCTGTAAGTATTATCATTATCAGTGTAACCTACGCTAGTATCCTAAGCAATCTACTAACAAGCCGTTATTTGTATCTGTGTTTATGCTTAATCGTATCTCTAAGTTACAACTTTATAAACGTATGAGAAAATTTACTAATTAGCAACCGAGTCGTGATTAGGTCTAAGATCCCCACACACCAAAGAGCTTCTAAATACGAGTAGTTGACCTGTTGAGATTTTGTTACGATTTAGCCAAGCTACGGCAGCAATCAATGCCCGTTAACAACAATAAGACACAATTTGCATGTGGCCAAAGTTCGAATGGATACCGTTTACCATTGTACCATTATCACAAGGAACTGAAGTTATGATTATTATGACCAAGCCAAATAAGGGCGTACGTCAAATATATTTCACAATCGGACAATACACGCCCACACACTCACACACACACACACACACACATGTATTGACACAGTTTCATTCAAGACTGGCAACAAAACGTAGCATACAGTTCAGCGCCCCCTCGCATTGCCCACATACGGATAGCAAACAAAGCTTTAGATTTGAATTATTGTTGGCAATTTATGTGCCATTGAGCAGCATCAAAGTGGCAACCGTCGAACAGTCAGCGTGGCATAAAACTGCCAACTGCACACATAAATCATTCAAAAATTTTTGTCGATTTGGGAGCATTATAAGTAAAATGCTGGAATCCCCAACGTTTACTATTCAGCTTATGTTTGTGTCCAATTTCTCAATCTGATTTATATTTATGCAAATTTATTGCCTGTAGTTATGTGCACTCTTTCATTTGCTCTGCCAAACTGTGAGGCAAGTATTCCACTTGAGCATCAGCTAATATTCATTAAATGAATATTCAACTTATTTAGGTGTCAGATATTCGGTAAGATTGCTACACCTGTTGAAAACGCGCTGACTTGAAATTTTAATTGGCATTCAACTGTGATTGACAGACCCGAAATTGAAGTGCAATAAAAAGTCAAGTTGGTTGGAGGGAATATATTGCTGCCTGATTACCGAATGATTTAATGAGCCGCACCTGAAGCACCGCAATGCGGATTCGCTTTGTTGACGGCGATAACACCTTAACTACTCGGCGGCTCACACCCCCGGTGTCTGCCTGTCAGCCGGCAGATAATGAACATGTGGCCCCGTTGGGTGCCTGGCCCGCTAGCATTCGCAGTTGAAGGGAAACAAATGTAAACAGTTTGCGTTTCATGCCAAAACAACACCAACTGCGCTCCACCCGTAGTCATATAATGAAAAATTACGCTGCTTTAGCTTCTCTCCTTTCGTCTTTCGTCTTTCGCCTTTCTTCTTTCTTATTTATTCTTTGTTTTGCTTTCGGTTTGAGGCTTCAGACACATTTTCACTTAAGTATTTGTGTATGCTGAAATCCCTTGCGGCCCCTTCAGCCATCTCCTTACCGCAACGCAACTCTTTGCTCTGTTAATTATGTGTAGTCCCTGACAATCCGCTCAAATCTTCGCAATCAAGCTTATGTCTTCTTTTTATACCCATTACCAGATAAGATTTACCAATCGGGTATGAGCCTATGCAATCATTTCTTTTTACAATTCGTAACAAGCCAGTCGGCCAGAAGAGCTATAAACCTTTGTAGTCTGTACCCATCTGACAGCTATTTAACCCTTAGCATTATTTTACAAAAATAGTGTAAATATCCTCATTAAAATTTTTCCCATGCATCCCAAGTTATTGCTAGGGTATTTTCTAGTCATGCACTCTAAGTTCAAATATTCGTATTTATTTTTTGGTTTTCATTTGTTTTGGCAGTTTATTAAAAGCAGCTGCTGTCGTCATTTTAATTACAATATACTTATTTATACCGACTCGCACAGCGACGGGATTCATTCATTCATTCATTTTGCCACGCCCACCGCCAGTGAGCCCATATCAAGGTCTGGGCCAGCTTTTTGGCTCATTTCCTTTCAGCATCTGGCACGCAATCAATTCCACTTTTGTTTGCCGTGCGCATACTGATCGCACGTGCCAAGTTTTCCGGCATCGGGCCTTAGGAACTGTGACTCTACGTCAACGAAAGGCTTGAATTCTGCTCTGCGCCTACTGCGCTCGGCACGCACCGTGGAAGCAGGCGGCAGCAAGCAGTTCAAGTCGAGCCATTGTCATTGCTATTGGCATTGACTTTGGTGTTTTGCAGCCCGCCCAAACGGCAAATGGCAAATGGCTTGATAAATATTCCAAGCAAATGCCACGTGCCAGTAATATGTGGTTATATTTAGAAGCCGCATTGCCGTGCTCATTTCGGCTTAAGGAATTCGATATCCACTTTTTCGTTGGATTTGCTACATCGTCTGCTCTTTGTCTCTGCCAAACTCTTTACTTATGTATTTGACATTAGGGGGCGTCAGGGCATGTCAGATACCTTCCGAGTGTCGTAGAATGCCTGCAGATTCTTTTGCTTTGTTTTTGTTTTTTTTTTTTCTGGCGACCTCAATTCCATTCACTTTTTTCAGGATTTTTGTTAAAGCATTTTCCAAGCCCTTTCTTTGGTGGTGCATTTTGAGCACAGGTTTTTTATGTCTGGTCTCGAATCGACTTTTTGCGTTTTTAATTGAAACATTTGCCGTTTCGTTTCGCATGGCTTGCAGGAACTCGCCCTATTTGATATTGCGTGTTCTTTAATTATATTAGGTAGGTTCTGGCGACGGTTCTAAATATATACAATAGGTCCGCGACGTGCCGTGCATAACAAGACTCGAACAGGTCCCTTGGCCTGAGCAGACTTAAGCCTAAATCAGCGCAGCGTTGCATAAAACATACCAGAGATGCCCCTTCATTACCATAATCGCTGAACAAAGAGTCGGTCGTGCTTCAAGAGTGTGGCGAGCAGCGCTGCCGGCAGTCGATGCCCTATTGGGCATTGCCCATACGCACCGTTGCACTTGCTGTTGCTTAAACAAACAGATTTCTTGTAATTGCTTTCGCAATTCAATTATTTGCCACAAAGATTCAAAGAGACGTTGAGAAAAGGAATGGAAAACATACACAACCATCAGTGTCAACAGCCAGAGCAAACAATTAAAATTTCAATGCAAATAAAAAAGCAAATGCAAATACAAATACAATTCAGTTACAATTCAGCGCGCGTCCGACTCGAAAAAAAATAACACAAATGAATGTTAAATAAACATTTACCTCCAATTAAAGCATCATTTTAAAAAAAACTGCCCTCTGTTTATAGCTTGACAAAATTGACAACAGTTTTCATTGAATTCATTTCAGCTTTAACACATTTGAATGGGAAATTGCTTTTTATTTATATACGTTTTCGGTTTATTCGTTCTTTTGTATAATTTATTAGCTTTAAAATCTATTTGATAAAAAGCATTTAATAAGTTTTTCCTAGGGCTGCTGTTGAAATCCGAAAAGCTTACTTTAAGGCAGATAATGGCTAAAATATTTCCCAGAATTAAAGAAGGCTTACAACTAATTCCAAATCTGGCCTTAAATACGGCAACAGCAGCAGCAGCAGCAGAATTCCTTTTACACATCCCTTATGTATATATGCAGTTGCTAAAGCCTTTGAGACCCTTTAAATGTTTGTATACAATTTATGTACATTTACACTTCACGTCACTCCTCCTACCATTTGGGCAAAGTTAAAATTCAAATAAGACGAGAGCCGAGAGCTCAAAATGCTTGGCGATAAATGTCAACGTTTTGCATAAATTGCATGTCGATTGCCAAGGAAACGAGCTGAGTTAGCCATCGGGCCAAACGCGACAAACGCACTGATTGATTGATGGTTGGATAAATGCCTGATGTGCCGGCGAGCGCTGACTGGCAGCAACATTTCGAACGTTTTTTGTGAGTTTGCGAGTTTTTTTAAGTGTTTGCCAGATTCCCAGATTGACATTTCATTTGCGAAGCGTAGCCAACTGAACTGAGAAACTCGCAGCTGCTACCAAACCGTCGCAGTGCCCATCCCCCGCACCCCAAGCACTGTGAGCAACAGTTGTCAGCAGTGTGCCCAATAACTAACACAAAATGTCGCCCCGAGCTCTAGTTTGTTGTTAGTGAAACTTTAGTCGCACGCAGACCCACGTGAAATGCCCGCCGCTCATAACACTCTCGCTCATAACACCTCCTAGCCCCCGGGCACTGAATTTATTTCGGTGTTTTTATGACTTTGCGCCTTAAAGTGTTTATTTCGTTTTACGACTTTCTACAAATTCGGTTGGCGCGTGTCTCTCGGTTGCCTACTTTTTTGGGCAGAGCGGAGCGTGGCCTGTATTACGTACACGCTACGTATAAGTCGCCCGAAAACGTTTTATTGCCGGAGTTGTGGGTCGTGCTAATTTATACATGGAGCCACCGGGCACCGTTTATTGCCCCGGGTCACGACTCAATGCTTCATAAAAACACACTTTTAATCACAATTTTTGCTTATGCGCCTGGATTTGGCTAAGCGTTTGATGGATGTCACAAATTTTGCATACATGGTCGCGCTAGATAAGGATGGAGTACAGTTGCCCGACCTATACCTTGACCTTGTGGAGACATTTTGCGGTAAACGATGCAGGGCAGCTGCTCTATTGACCTGGCTCTGGCAGTGCAGGCACTTTGACTTTTGACAAGGGCAACTCTGCGTATGCGCAATCTTTGGCATTTCGCAAAACTTAAAGCGCTTTAAGCTGCTACAGCAACTTTTCGTTTGCCACACACAAAGTTTCGCTCGCTGTGTCTTTTTTACCATTTGTTGCAATGGCAAACTTGCGACGCCAAAAGTTTCTCTAGCTGCAACAATAACAATGCAGAAAGTTTTGACAGCTCGCCTCAGCCCACCTTGGGGGGTCGCTGGCGGCTTAGTCAGATTCAGATTCAGCCACCTGGCCGACGGGCCACGCCCTGCTTTACCTATTATCTAGGAAACGAAATGCTCATAACATCCGCCCACAGCCAAAAGTTTTCACCGCTGCTGCACATTTTCATAATGCACATTTCGAATGGGTTCTCGATGCTAGATTCTCGATTCACGAATCTTTTTTCTAGTGCTGCTTTGTGTTTGGCTTTCGCCATTTCAATTATGGCAATTTAATTGAAAAACAAATTCAATTCCGAAGTTGACTTCCAATGGAAAGTTTTCGCTGCTTTCTAGGCGTTTCGCTCCAATTGACTGACGGCTGAATGGCCCGTGCCGAAAGAAACTTTTGACGAACGGCTTTAAATCCAAAATGTATTGTGAAAGCGACGTGAATGGTAAATTGTAAGGCAAGGCAGGAGTTGGGCAAGTTCCCTTACAGTTGTGTTTCTTGCTCTTTTAATTGTTGCTGGTACACAAAATAACATTGATTAATTAATCTTTCATTTGGATAACAGCACTCCTGGCACGATGTGCCAGTGGCTCTGTCACGGCTTACTTAACTGAAACTGCACTCAATCGATTTACAAGTATATGCAACACACACACACAGTGGCCTGACATGCATTTTAATTAAAAAGGCCGTGACAAGCGACAAGCACAGCGGGGAGTCGGAGACCAGCATCCTGAGAATATCTTGCCTCGCACCAACTGCTCTTTGCCTTTCCGTTTTACGTTATCAACCGATACTCATATACATATGAATATATATGTGTATATAAACCTCGCCTCGACATCCAACGACATATAGTTTGCAATTTTAAACCCAAATTGAATTACCGCGTCATCGTTGTCGCCTCACACCCTGGCCTGAGGCTAAAGTAATGCGCAGCGGACTTTTTTTTTACCCTGTAATACGGAAGAGCCAAAAAAATAGTGTTAATGATGAAGTGAAGGAGATTTATATACATACATTTTATGGATGAGTCTTTCATTTTCAAGATGAAGCTCAACTCAAGATGTAGTTAGCATGTCACTTTAATAATAAGATATTTTCAGTATATAAGGATTGATCGGCCGTTCCAACGTGTCAAAGCTGCTGTCTTATTCTTCGGCTACAGTTAGATTAATAATCCACAGGGTATCTGCTAGCCTCAGCTGTGTAATTGTATGCTGACTTGCGCCTCTGGTGGTTTTGCAGCCTGGTGTAAAAATTGTTGTTAAGCATATTTTATGCAGCCTTCGTTATTCACTTAAGTTTAAGTTATGCACTAATAAAAAAAACTTGTATAGTTGCTGTGTTATTATTTATACATTCATAAATCAGTTAGTTTACGAAAGCTTATAACTTTTACAGTAACTTTTGTACATACATATATAAAAAAAATCAATTTGTGTAAGCCATATTCATGCCATGCAAAACAACATTTAAAATTTAGAATTAAATTTAAATTTAAGGATATAGGTATTTCATTTCCTTTCTGCTTATCAATATAACGAAGTTAAATGTCCTCAAGTTATGTGCTTCCAACATGTTTCATGTTTCGACTTTGAGCCTGTTTGACAGTTTTATTACCTCAATGCCACATATCAGGTCAGGTAATGAAAGTAATGATTTCTCACGCTTTCATAATCTTAAAATCAACACATTTGAATGCTAATGAGCAATAATAACAAGATGACTTAGCAATTCGAATGAACACCAATAAATTAATTCTAATTGAGCCCGCTTAATTCGTAATTAGCAAATAATTTCCAATGTATATATAAAATAATTTGCATTTATTGCTGTGCACGTGACAATTTGAGCATAAATTAGATTTGACAGATTCCCATAAATTACTCGGACAAGCGGTGTTTATGCTCAGCTCACATTACTGCTCCACTAATTGATAAATATTTTTATTGGCTGCAACCGCAGCAGCTGCTGTTGTACCTAAATTAAACAATAACAATCGTCAGCTGTGGCAGCTTTTAAGCTGCGCGCAATGTGAGTAAACTATTTTAAATAATCATTTTTTGCTCGCATTTTAATATTTGAATTCCAACCGAATGGCATAAATATGCGAGTGCGACCACAGCCACAGGCACAGTTGTAGCCACAGTCTAACGCCAAGGACCCCCGATGGATGGGAGCATGGCGCTGACAGGCGGCTGAACGAGGGTAAGGACGTGAGTCCTGGGCTAGCTGTGGGCAGTGCTGGATTTAAGGCTTGAATGTCAGGCTTCAACGGGCCGCATGTTAACTTCATGCTGGCGTCGCTGTTCCGCTTGCATGCCGATTTGCAGACTTTGTAATGGCAAAAAGTGCCAAAGTTTATTATTAAATTATGTTGTCAAATTAAACTGTTGAAGAAAAATCAATTTCGAGCAGCCGGCCAACGGGTTGTGGTCGAGCGGTGCGCTTGTGTCGTGCGAATGAACCCAACTAATCAAATTAAGTTTATTTTTACAAAATACAAAATTCAAAACAGCCAAGCAACAGAGCCCAGATCCAGACCCAAAGCCAAAGCTAAAGCCAAAACCAAACTCAAACTCAAACCCAAACCAATTCAGTTGACAGGCAGAGAAAATTACCAAAAATTCGATGCTGGAAATCGAATATTTTTGTCAACCTACTGCCCCAAGTCAAATTTCTTGCCACAGGGCTGGTTCGCTGGTCGAGCTGTAAATAGCCCAAGTGTTCAAAATAATAATATATATATATATATATATATATATATATATATATATATATATATATATATATATATATATATTACATCCAACATATTTCACATTCTATATTTCGATTTTGTATTTGCTACCAAAATAACATGGCGTTTGCAGCGGCAACCAAAACACTGGCCCTCATCATTCTGAACAGGAAAACTAAACGAGCCGTTCGGTTAGACAAAGCTAGAAAGATATCACGTGACAAAGTGAGAGAGAGAAAGAGAGAGAGAGAGAGTTAGCTACTGAGCTTTCTTTATAGAATTACTTCTGGCGCAATAAGTTTTCCAGCCGAACGAGCTGTTGATGGAGTCACTCTGCCGCTCCCCCTCCAGCTTCTGCTTTTGCTCTCCTGATGCTGCTGGTGTTGGCGTTGTTAGTCCACTGTATTGCGGCTGCCATTGTTCCCAAGAGTCCGTGCAACCCTTTGGCTATGCGTCATTCTGAATGAATATCCATTCATTGATTTGCCTTTGCGAGGACCAACTAGCGCAGAAGAACGTGCGCCCCGAGGCAAAGGTAGCCGTTTGACCAGCTATTAAAAGCGTTTAAAAGTCACCTGTTCACCTGCACTGTTCTATACATTTGATGTTGGGGCTGTTGTTGTTGTTCTTATTATTGTTGCAGTTATTGTTGTTGTTTGCTAAGTTGCTAAGTGGCCGTGTGATTGACCAATCGAACAATTGCTAACCCGCGCGGCCCACAAGCCGGCAAGGTGCGGCTGGACCGCATGTTGCGTCTTGTGCAACGATGTCGACAACGCTGTTGATGTTGATGTTGATGTCTTGACCGTGGCTTCGGCTAATAAATTACAAATGCCTGCGGGCCAAGAAGTAGACATTGACTGAACTGTAGCAGGACAGCACGCCCAGCCTCGCCTCGGCCTCGGCCGGCCATCGGCGGATGATTAATTACACTTAATTGTAATTTATACGCGCTGGCAAGCTCCAGCTCAATGGGGATGTCCGCGACGGCTCCCTGAGCGCCGTTCTCGCTGCATTCTCATTCAAGTTTTATTGAAATGTAAACCGCTCGCAGTGCTCTTTTATTATTTTGGCTAATTGCCTATTAAGCGCCAAGATTTCTTTTAAAAATGTCTCTTAATGCTCCTCTGACAGAGGCCAGACCTGAGACTAGGCCGAATTCTGCAAATTGACGCGCCCCTAATTGTGGCTTGCCCCCATGCTGGCTGCTGGCCAGCTCAGCAATGGCACCGCCCCCGCGCTGTCTGCATGTGTTTGTGTGTAAATGTGAATCATTTGTTTGATATAAATCATGAAACTGTTGTCTAAATGTTTTGGCGTTGCCATTTCTTTCCTGTTGCTTCTGCGGCAGCAATCATTAATCAAGTCGGCTAATAGCAACAATGCTCCAAGAGACGGAGGGCCTTCGCTTGACCTTTGCCAAGATGTGGCATTTACTTAAAGTTGACTTACTCAATTCAATGGCCATTAGGCATAGAGAAATTTAATTGGCCAACTGGGTCAGTGGCTTAACTAGGGCCTTACTTGCATTTGGCATTTGGCTTGAGTGCTGTGGCTCTCGAGCAACAATTTGAATCTTCTAAAACTTAAATTAATTGACACAAATGAAGCCAGGACAATTTAAGGAAACACTATGACAAATTAATTGTCCGCAAATTGCTGTGCGAAACCATTTGCCATTATTTCAATTACCCAATTTGAAGATGCGAACTTAACAAAAACTTTGTTATATTGATTTTGATTTGGTTTCGCTGACCAATAAACCAATCAATAAGCATCATTAAAAAGTTTTCTCTCTCTCTCTCTCTCTCTCTCTCTCTCTCTCTCTGTTTCTCTCGGTCTGCACTTTCGCAACCAGAGTTTTCCACTTGGAAATTAAATAAATTGCAGCCCAACATTCAATTAAATGCCACCCGAGGATAAGTCTAGATAGAACTGCTGTCCTAGGCATACTGGCTGCAGTTGAGAGTGGATTCCAATGAATTAGGTTTCAAGTAAACACAAATTATTCTTCTTCGATTTGTTAATTTGTTGACTTCCCCGGCAGCTTATTAAATGCAGCAGCTTTCGAGCTGTAATTATAATAATTTAAAATTCTGAATAGGCTGTTTAGCAGCAGTGTTTGCAGCTGATTATAGATATTTTGCCAAGAGGGCATAGATTAACTTAATTTATTATTATATTTATGTATATATCATAACGGAAGCTCTATAAAATTTAATGGAATGCAGACCTTTTCAGTAAATAGAGAACAAAGTGAGAAATCTTCGCTATTCGCTGTTTGAAATTTAAACATTTTCTCAACGAATCAAAACTTTTCGTCAAGTGCCAAATTAAGTTGAATGGTTCAAGTTGCAGTGCAGACCTGAAATTCGAGGGTCAAAGTTTACGAGCTTAGCTAAGATTTTTATATTGGCTGGCAACGTTATGACTTGGGCAGGCATGCTGGCTGGCCGCTGACATAGATTTGGCTTAAATATTTGGCACGACTTTTCATTTAACGATGGCATGCAAAGAAAGTCGAAAAAAGAATCCTGAAATGTTTACTTACTGCGCCTCACTAGGCCTCACTTCGCCTGCCGTTTTCGCCACTATTTTCCCTTGCTTTTGTTTGCTTAATATATGCGCCGCACTCTTTCGCGCTGTTATTTTTGTTTGAGTTTTCGCTGCAATTGGCGCAGTAAAAAACTGAAAGCGGAGCAGCGCAAACAATGCTGGGCGAGATTTCTGGCCAACCTGCCTCTCGGCCCCACCCACTTTTGCGTCGCCCACCAGCTTTCGACACGTTTGCGTCCACTTTACGTGCATACATTAATGCTGGCGTGTTCCTCTTCCAATCTTTTTGTGCTTTTATTTGGTTGTTTGTCTATCTTTTTTCTTTGTTAAATATTTATATACTTTAAACCGCAACAATCAGCTGTTTGTATATACATTTTTGTTAAAAAGCTCTTGGTACAAGCTACGGCCTGTGTATAGACGTTGTATAGACTTGGCACTTAATTGCTTTTCGTAGAAGGACTTTGAGAGAAGTTTCTTTTCATTCACTTCTTCGAATATTCTATATAACCTTTTGCTGTATATTCACAGTTCTGAATGTACAGTTTCCATTAAATGATTATTGTGAGCAGAGGCAAATAGTTGCTTAATGCAATTTCAGCATTTCTCTCGAAAGAGCTAAAGTTCAAGCTGTCAAAGGTTCAGTTGATCCGCAATTTAGCACAAAAACACTCAACGATTGGCACGTGGCTGCATGCAGCTGCCTGCATTGAACGATAACATAAAATTGTCAAATGTCAAATTGCTGAAAATTGTCAAGATGTCGAATTTTATATCAACTTGAGCAGCTGAGAAGAGATGGGCGCTGCTGGGGCAGCATCACATCTGAAGCGCAATAGTTTAATGGTCGCACAATTGGCATAAAAGTTCGCATATTCTACATAGCGTATATATAGTTGTGTGTACAGTTATATTTATTTTAGTGTTACCACCAATGCGAGCGAAGCGCCAAAGCATTAAAGGATATTCCCCATAGCTGAGCCCCACTTTGCTCCCTATTCGCCTCGTTCCCGGCTGTGCCACACAGACAGGCAGGCAGACGCACACAGTCATTGACAGTAAAGACAGCCGACAGACGGAGACACCCACAGTTTGTCGAATAGACGCAATGCAATGTTGCTCTTATAAAATATAAAATAACGAACCGCATGACTCCGGGTAGACTTCTGTTTTCCTGGGCTACGGCAAATGCACAAGGCAACCGTCTGTGCCATTAGTGCAAACGTCTATAAGAACGCCGGATGCGGAAATGACAATGCGGTATAGTGTCGGCACACGTTTGTCAATTCCAGTCCACATACACACACACGCGAGCACACACACACACACACACACACATTTCACAGAATGTGTAGTCTGAAGGAATGCCACGTAGACACTGTGAAACATATCAGAAGACTCTTAATTTTGAAGAGCATCGTGCTACTTTGATAGCATTGGCCACATATCATCAACACACACAAACAGACCCCAAATACGCAAACATACTCAAATAAGTTAACGGAATATATTTCCTGACACCTTAGCAACTTAGGCCAATTGTATTACGTGTTACCAAATAGCTAAATGTAAATAACGACTTGAAGAACTTGCCCAGAAATTGGCTAGATAACCAAAGAAAATATAGCTAATACAAAAATAAATAAATAAATATAAATGTGTAATTCGAAATACAGTTAAACAGGAAAATCAATCTATGAGAATACATTACGTTATATGATATTGACTAAAAACTGAGAGATGGAAGAATATATATACGCATATAGAAACAATTACTAACACTTACAAAAATATTATCAATATGTGTGTGTTCTTCTCAGAATAAATGTATTCATGTATGTGTAAAACTAGACCCATGGATGTGTATGGCTAAAGCTCTTTTGTACCTTCTGATTCCCACTTTCGAATTTATTAATGAACCCTACAACTAACTACAAGCGTTAAGTATAACTTATAAAAATATATATAAACACGTATGGCTAAGCAACGGCAACTAACTAACTTATATATACATACTACTATATGAACTAAAAGAAACTGACAACAGAAAAGAATTTTACTGCTTAAACCAATGCACAGGCTAATCGTAAGTAAAAACTATGCTAAAAGCATTTAATAGTATAAATACACCGTACCGAAAGAGGAATAGAATTAACGATAGCTAAACACAAATGGATGATTGCAAAAGTATAGTAAAACCTAATATGGATTATCGATACATGCGCATATATATGACAAATGATATGTGTACATTATGTTTTGATGTAGCCAGAAATTATAGTTAATTGTTACTGTCTAAAATAGCATTGATGTGTTTGTGTGCGTTCAATCATTGTATGCATATATATAAAAGCATATAGTATAATCGGATAAATAAAGGAAAAACAAAAGCAACAAAATATAATAACTAAATAGAACTCCCAGCAAAATACTCGAATAGAGCTAGTAAGTAGTTCTATGTGTGAATGTCTATATAGTATATACAGATGATAATCCATATTTGTTTAAGAGCTTCGATCACCCCATTGGAAACTGTTCTCTTTGCTTAATTAACTCAATTATTGATTATTATCAATTGTACATTTCAAAATTATTCTTAAGTTAAAGACCTACTGAGCATTACTTAAATAAATACTGAATATATTAATAAGCAAACTAATTGTTGTCTATTCCATCATTACGAGTTGAGAGGATTTCCTCGTAAGGTAACCAACTTGGGTAAGTATTTGCATTTGTATTACATCTCTTTAAATCTCTGTAATCTGAGTCATTCACTTTTCTGGGGTGAATAGAAAAGTAAACCCAATCCATGACTTATTAAGTATATACGTTCATTGTCAGCTGCACAACCTGAGATATGAGTTTATTAAAATATGTTCAAGGAAAATCCAATACACGACAAATACTTATTGATATGGCGAAGAGCTTTGCCTAATGCATTGTTGACATTTTTATTATTATTATGATTTGCAATGTTAACGTCTTTCTTTGGGTGCCTTTGACTTCGACAATAGCAACCCTCTCTCCATTTAGTCAAGTTTAAAATTCTAATAAATATTCTATGCCAACATTTGCTTACCTTAACGTAATGTCTGTCCCCCGCCAGTAGCTCAAATGCCAAAGAAAAAAGAAAAAACGAACACACAAAAGCCAAAAGAAGATTTTTTTTAACCATAATATACCGAGTTTGCATGCTGACTAACAATATACATTTATGCCTTTGAGCGCATATGGCTAAACCAGATAAAAATAAAAAATAGATGAACTTACTTCGTTTTATGGGCCATCGCACAGTGTGTCTTTTTTTTTTTTTTTGAGATTTCATTCATTTCAAAGGCCTAGTTAAAATGGTAAGTTATATATATATATGCTGTTTTTTTTAAAGAATTTTCAGAGTGCTTTAAGTGGCGGAGGTAAAAACTTTTTTGAGCTCTTCTTAGACACATTAGGATATCTGAAAATATTTAAATTTTGTTACATTTTGTAGGCAAAACATCTACTGTGCACTCTTTTTGTCTGGCTCACACATATATATTTGTCTGCATATATCCAATTTCCAAGGCTAATGTTATATGTGCTTTTATTTAGCTTGCAGACCAACTGCGGCAAAGGCAGGATTGAAATAAAACGTACAAATAACCTCAAGGCAATGCGAGAACGCAACACATTAAAATGAGCAAAAAATTTTAATGAAAAACATGATCCACATAAGCACAAAAAATAAGATTGTCGGCTAGGGCGATACCGGACTAGTAAATACCTTGTACAGATTAAGAGTCATGCGGAGTAAACATTGTACTTATTATATTTACATTCCATATGGAATGAAATGAACTAAGCTTTGCCTTATATTTACTCCTGAATAAATAAATTTGATATTTTTTGGATCAGTCACTTCTTTGGCTAGAGCATGTTTACTTGAAGTCATAATGGCCAGTGTGCACATTTTTCAACAGGATGTTGGAAGCCAGTCATCACACGATTTCCACGAAGTGTACATATCTGGGGGCTGTCAACAAATAGAATTCACTTGCAAACGACCAATCGAGATGCGGATGACTTATAGCACTTAGAGTATAATATATATAATCTGAGATCGTTTAAAAATCTACCTATATTAACGATTATTAAAATCTTTAAGAAAAGTGGGGAACATCTGTTTAGTTGTGTTGTTGGTCTCTTAAGTATCTTAAGTAAGTATTCACATCTGTTTAATATGCCCATTAGGAAATTAAGTTATGTTATATATTAATCTCTACATTTTATTTTTTTCAATGTTTCCATAGTTTACGAATTCTTTAACTTATTTCGATGCAGGTAATAAACATACACTAAAACGAATGGTTCTTCGGTCGTCACTCAGATTCATGTTACTTCATGTGCAAAAATAGAAGCAAAACTTGCAAATGCCAGAAAAGCTTTGCGAATTGGAAAAGCAACAAACAGAGTCACAGCTCAGTTAGACTCAGTATATTTGTATGTTGAATCGTTTAAAAGGTTAAAGGCGGAAAATATTTATAGAAGTGTCCGACGTTGCCTTTAGGACAGCAAAGCCCTAACCCAAACTCGATTGAACTTTCCAACGATTTTCATTTAGTTCGCAGCCTTAAGCTGTGTCAGTTTCAGTATTTTCAGATTTATTGGAAAACCAGCAAGCAGCCAGGCAGACAGGCAGCCAAGCAGCCAGGCAGGCAAGCAGGCATGCAGCGCTGTGGCTGCTGTAAATGATTTGCCAGCATATTTCAAACGCATTTAATGGCATTGCTCATTTGTCTACCAGCAACAGAATCTGCTTGTGGCCTGCCAAAGCCACAGCTACAGCCACAGACTTGCACTTCGCCATTCGCACAAGACTTTATTGAACGGGAAGTGAAGAGTGAGCTGCTTAGAGTGAATATACATGAACATTCTACATATATGTATATATGTATATATAAACAAGTATTTCTGCTGCTTTTACTTGTGGTGTAAACACAAGAACAGCAGGTACATATACACATTTTATTGGCAAAAATATTGCAACCACTTGCTTTCTGTATTATGGCAAAGTAATACGATTTGTTGAAGTCTTTAAATAAAATGCCAAACTTTCGACTAGTCTGCTTATATCAACTCAAAATACTGCAGACCGTTTCAAAGATAATTTTTAAAGAACTGTACTAATTGGGTTAGTAAAGGATTAAAAGTCTTTGCTGGAATGCAGAAGAACCCGGTATAGATTTGATAGCTCATTAGAAAATGATATGGGAGGTAATGCATCGAACAGTCATATTGCTGTGAATGACAAATGATACAAATATTTTGGAGCTTATATAATTTATGAAAAATGTGTTCCATGGCACGATTTACTCAATTTAAATAATTACACATTGCAACAATGGGATTACAATTTTGTGATAAAATTAAATACTGTTTTATTCATTCACCTGCTTTGCTATCAACTATTAATCAACCTTAACGACATAAGTTAAAACGCAAACAAAAAATATATATACATAAGTATATGTGTGCGTGGGTGTATAATTACTTTGGTATTCTTATGGATTTTATCTTTTAATTTTGTGTTTTCATGTTGTTAACCATTTTAATTTTATATTTCTTGTGTCAACTGGACAGGATTAAGGATTAAACTTGTATCCTTTATATTCGCACAGGCAACCAAACAAATTCAGAAAAAAAGAAATAAAAGGCCGTTGACCTTAGATAGGAGAGGTAGAGAGGTACATCTTTGTGTATAGTAAAATAATCGTCACTTTCATGTCTCTGAACTTAACGTCTTAGTAATGCGAAAAAGTTAATTAGCACGAACTTAATTGAGATATGGACATGAGGTGAACTAATGTAGCATGCTTAGATTCTCGAGAGTCCTCAAAGGTGAATGTAGCGACGCACTGCGTGGTAAGCCGCTTAAAAGCAAATCAAAGGATGCGATGAATTTATCGCCCAGAAATTGGTTTGTTATGATGTGGCAGTTGTCGAGGGACTTACGAAGCCGCCAAGTGCATCGTCCTATTAAGTAGATGCTGTCTTAATGAGCATCACCCTTAAACAATGTCAACTAATCAAATTTGATAGCTCTCGTGTGGTAATTCTCATGGGCGATTTTGACTCAAATATGCCAGAATTTAATAATTGGCTACAACGAGATGACGTCATGAAAGCAGCCGCATAAGCCACTCACTTAATAAAGCAACCTTTGAACCTTCTGTCATGAATAGTTAGTTCCGTCCGATTCTGGTTAGTTTATTTAAGTAATATTCACCAAATTGTATACATGTTTTTTTTTCTTCAACTATTTGCTGTGAATTTTTAAAAAGTTGCAGTAATTTTGTAAACAAATTTAAGGTTTTTAACTATAATGCAGAAAGCAACATTTTTGTTCAACGTTATTGTAACTCGCTTAGAGTTGAAAGAGCATAAAGTCGATGAGCCACAAAAAGTCTTGGTGATAGTGGAATTTAATAAAAACTTTATTAAAGTCGAATCGAATCGAATAAATGTGAACGAGTTCGATGTACGATATAACGGAGAATACACATTAAGTCCAGAAACACTGCGTGACAGTCTCACCAGAGCTGGTCTGCCCGTATCTGTGCGATACTGCAGTGTTCACATAGGCGATGGAGCGATTATTTTTCCCAAAACTTTTATCGACCTGATTGAACATAATATGGATCTTTTAACCCTTAGAGGCACATGTAAACTTAAGCGCTTCGGAAAGTTAGTGGGCACTGTGGATGTAATGTGTTCACTAACCGTCAAATGCGATAGTCAAGATGACTTGAAAATGTAAGCAAGCGAAACTCGATATTCGAGATATCCCAATGCTGACATCATATTAATCTTTGTAGATCATGTAAGGATGCCTGCGGAAAGATAAACAAGTCGGACATAATGTTCTTATTGAGCAGTGGCGATGCCAACACTAAAGCAAGTGAATCGTATTTCGAGGAAGAGGAAGAGCAAGAAAATTACACACAGCTAAGTCTGGATCTCTCTCGCTATAGCAGCTTTTTTCAAAGTACGAGGCAATCATCTGAGTATTTAAACGGCACAGAAGCGTGCCACCTGCTAAAGGCTATGGCGACGGAGTACGGACAAATCATCGACTCGGTCCTTGATAAAATTACAGAATTATCTTCGGTATCAGATGCAAGTTATCATGATGTATATGATGTCGTCGACGTGGTTCAATATATTAACAGCCAGGAAGTCAAGGAGCCCATTGAAACTACTCCAGTTTGTGATGTACGCAATATGGATATTAAGCCAATACGTTTCTGCCCTATTTGCTGTGCCTCATTGTCCTGGCTGCCCACAGCATATGCTCACTGTCCTCGTTGCTGGGCTACGCAGCTGCCTCAGTCATGTATCGAGCCGGCGAAGGTACTCACAGCTGACGAAATTATACAGTCTTATACTGAAAAATCTGAAGAAGTTCCATGTGAGCCATGCCATGCAGAAACGAAGGGAGAGTCTGCTGAAGCAACTAGATGTCATGTCCGCTGCCGTTGCATGCGTAATACGCTGTGCCCCCATTGCCGCGTTCGCAAAATATTTACGGAGATAGTCACTCCAATTAAAGAGCCAACCCCTGCACAAGCGGGAAAAAAAGAACTGTCCATTCCAAATCGACCACAGCTAGAAAATGTATTAATGGAGCTCAAATTTATTTACAACCAGAGGAACCAACAAACTTGCAAACTTACCACGCAGCTCCCACTCAATGGGATCCTAAACACCAAATCATTGTGACGTATCGTATTTTACGCAAATACATTTTATGTTTACACTTTTACTTTTACTTGTCAAAGATAAACAACCTCAGAGAAATATATGAATAGGCTGCATGACTACTAGATAATATTAGTAATATTCTACGTCGTGAACCTGCCAAATAGCATATAACAAAAATCTACTAGCATAGCAATGTTGTTCAAAGAGCCATCAGGCTAATGCATCTTGAATTATTATTATTGACAGTAGTAAACTATTCCCAATATAGTTATTAAAGGCACCAAGAAATCTTACAGTAAAAAGATTAAAATTTATATTGGCTTCTGCGATTAGGGCAACATTCAGTAGTATAAAAACTATGTGGAAAACAAATCCGTTTCCTCAATGATTCACCCGAAGTATATCATAATAATTATTAAAAAAAAAGAGTCAAATCGTTTAGATTGGCAAAGTTGCACTGGCCTAGCTGCTAGTATAACACATAAACCTAGCACAGATGAGGCGCTTGTGATGAGCGCCAAATGAATGCGCAAAATTTAATTAAAATTGAACTTAATTTAGATAAGTGCACGAGGTGAAATAATTTTGCACACTTGGAGGTTCGGGAGCAACAAAAATGCGTGTGGTGCAAACGGCGGGTGGCGTGTGTTAACGGCGCATTGCGTGCTAAGCGGCTTACAGGCAAATCAAAGGCAGCTGCTGCGAGAGTGTAAGGCGTTAAAAGCGGTTTGTGGATTGGGTTGAAATGCTTTGTTTTGGGTTTGTGGAGTTGGCGTAACCCCCAACTGAATTCCATGCACATGTACGCCAACACTGCAATAGGCACAGTCTTTAAGCTAAATCAATCAAAATCGAAAAGGAAATATTTAGTATTTAATTTGAACAGACGGACTGTAAGAGTCACATGAGCGTTGACAACCTAAGATCTAAAGTATATATCTACGACCAATCGAGAAAACTATATTTTCCTACCGTTATCCAGATATGAACTAGAACAATGACCATGTTACTGTTGATGTCCTCCAATGATCCCAAAAAAAATTGTATATATCTCGATTGGGAGCGTGGCCAATTGGATAATTTATATCTCGCAATGCTTTGAAGCTGGCAGCTGGGCGCCTGGAGCACTGACGTGTTTTTCATTTCATTTATATTTCACACTCTTATAAGTAGACATTTTTTTGTGTGTTTAAGTCTGTTAAGCTCAAATAGATCAGTATTTTAAGTCAGCATACATTTTTATATCATTACGTTAGAGTTTTTATCGAGTTTCAGAGTTTTTAATTTTTTTGTTTTAGATTTTGTGTAGTTTTTATTTAAATAATAAATTAAAAATGTCGGAAATTCTGTCAAGGACACCAACCTTTGTTTTGGACGTTATTGCAACACGGCTTTATCTTAGCAAAGATGTCTTAGAAGATCCAGAAAAACTTATAGTTGTCGTAAAGTTTAATAATATTCCGATTAAAGTTACGACGAGCCGCATAAATGTCACCGAGTATAAGGCGGGACGCCAAACAGAATTCTCATGTGATCCCGAGATGCTCCGCCAAACCCTCGAGGTTCAGGGAGTGCCAATCACAGTGAAATACACTGGATCGACTTTGGGAGCTGCAATACTAAAGTTCCCTCAGGAGCTCATCGATCGTATTCAGGACAACATGAGTGACTTAGTTTATCAGAGAGCATGTCCTCTTATTCGCCGTGATATGAATGTTGGAACTGTGGAGCTGTGTTGCACTCTAGTCGTCAAGTGTGATCAGCTACAAGATTTACCGGAGTAAGTTAACTTTGATCATAGCCAAAGCATACGACTGATACTGTATTCGCTTACTCAGACCCTGCAATAAGAGTTGCGCCAACCTAGGAAGGGTCATAAATCCGCCGGACATTATGTTTGTAGTTGACAAGCCAGACATTTGTCCTCCGGTATGTGACCCGTGCATAGATGAGATAGATCCAGAGGAGGGTGATGAGATACTCCGATTGGATCTAAATCGCTATCGTGGGATCGGTAACCAGCGTGCAACTACGCCGCCAGTGGATAATGACAGAATACCAGGCTGCTCCTTATTGAGGGCTATGGCAGGCCAATATGAAGACGTCATTGACTCGGTTATTAAGAAAGTAAATGCCTTACCTAACGAAGAACTTGTACTCACAGACTGGAGCAGCAAACCGAAACCTTACCGACAAAAATATGTCGATCGCTCAATAAGTGTTCCATTTGGAGATACTGAAGTGATGGGTATAAAACCCATCCGCTTCTGTCCCGTTTGCCTCAGCCCAATGTCATGTCTCCCCAAATACTCTCCCTGTCCCAAGTGCTGTACAAAGGCGATGCCTCCTATTGAGCTTGTACCCGATGAATCTCTCACTGCCGAGCAAATAGTTGATCAGTGTCTTAGAGTGCCTAAAAATCTAAACGAAGACTTTTGCGCAGATCCCTGTGCTGAGCCAGAAAAGAAAGAATCTGAGGCCCTATGCGCTACACAATGTACCTGCAAGGATGGCAAATATTGCGCTCATTGTAGGATTCGTCATATGTGCGCAGACATTTTTAACCCCGTATCTGGTCCCGCTGAACCATGTTCAAAAGTCGAGCCGAAGGAAGATGAGGACTTTCGAGTTATAATCGAGCCCAATAATCTATGCAGACCTCTCTTAGAAGACGTATTTGGTGAGCTTCGAAATCTTTACAGAAAAAGGGACAACTTCAATAATTATCGATTAAAGAAGCATTGCGCGCAGTCTCAATTACAATTCAAACAATCCTCGGAAAGCGCGCATGTGCTGACTCGGAAATCATCGACAGGCGCCCTTGTGAAAGCTACTGGGAGTCCAACCTTTATGCATCGCATTCCGCATGGGCCTAAGATCGGGCATAAAACTTGCCTGGGGAAAAAATCGAATGTGTCCCGGCGCCATGGCTGGGCGTGGCCATTGACCAAGAAAGCACGAAAGCACGGCTGGCGTCCAGGAGCTGTTTGTCGCTATGCAGGAGCCGTAATGAGATTTTTTTTACAATGCCCATCAGAAAATAATGCATTTAGCACTTGTCGTCTAGCGGAAGAGGACGAGAGGAATCTTCAACCCTCGATTCTCAATTTGCGCAAGAAAAATGGAGCAACTTATGTAACACTGCGTGGAGTGAGCAACCCGTATGTGGACATGAAGCCCATTGTGTTTAAGATAGTCAAAAGCGACCTAGCTTTTGCACTCAGGAATATTAAAAAAAATCTGAAGAAAATGGGATTCCCCAAATGCGTCTGCCACAAGCCTGTTATGATGTGCGTCTGTCGGGACGCTGTGGATAAAAACAATCTCGAGCGCGCACTGCAGAAGGAGTGTAAACGATTGAGAATGGAAAGTTGCGCGGATCAAATGGTTCTGACAGATACCAGTGAGAGCGAGGTGGAGTTTAGTCTTGATGTCACACCCCCCTTGCCCGTGGCTAAACCGCAGCTAGCGATTAAGCCACCTACCTTTACCATATGTACCCAGACAGATGAAAATGATGTAAATCTTCAACCGTTGTATCCCACTAGCCTAGATCCGTATTGGCGTGCGTACGACTGTGCTGCGGGAGATCGGTACACTGGAACAGCATTTGGTATACCCGGTGAGTCAGTAATTGAAGATGGAATTTTTGGACATGGGGGCGGCGGACCGCACGGTCCGTCAACTGCTCCTGGAGGCAGACCTAAAGTCCCAGGAGTATGGGGCTCCGGTCAAGGTGGTCCTATGCGTGCAGGAAGACGTGGCTTAGGAAATATTGGTGGCATGGGGGGAATTGGAGGAGGGAGAGGTGGACATGGACAAGGTTTTCCAGGCAATAAAAAGAAATCTGGTCCTACCCCATTCATCCCTGTACGAATGCCTAAACGACACGTTGAAGCTGTTAAACGAGCTGTCCAAGCCGAAAAAGATGCAATTAAGAATGAGATTGCCAAAAGGAAAAAAGGTATTGACCTGTTGAAGTACTTAATGAAAAAAGGTACAGTTCCTACGCCCTGGAACCCCAATGAACCCAAGCCTGAAGTCAAGTCTAAAGTCAAGACGGGTCCGGTGTTAGGATCAGATGGACTGACCGACGCACAGCGCAAACTGAAGGCTCTCAACCAGGTTTGCGCACCACCTTTTGAAAGCTTGGCTCGGCTCGGTAAAGGTATTGATCCGTGCGCCAATCAATGCTACTATCCATGCGCCCAATATTGCAATCCTTGTCCCTTCTATTGCTAAGAAAACAACAAATTTACAGTGGTATACCATCAATCAAATTGGAGCTGCCGACCAATTAAAATGAATATGATGATATTATAATTATACAAAAAGAAACCAATAGCTTCATTTTATTGTCAGTAAACTGCATCTTAGTTTTAAACGAAATCAAAAGTCTTTTTATTTCATTCTCCCAAATGCAGATGCCATTAAAACGAAACTGCATTCAGCTTCCTTAGCAGACCCAAACAACATAAGATCGGCGGGATACAGAATTGAATTCGTAACTATTAACTTCATGCGCATCACAGTAGCCATTTGATTTAATACATTTTCGCTTCAGGAATTTCAGAAATGAGATCAATATCATAAGTAATAGCTTTGTGTAGAAAAGAAATTAAAAGAAAAAAAAATAAGACACATTTAAATTCAATGTTTGTAAATGTCCGTCAAGTAACGTCACAGTTTTTTTAATCAAGATCAGCAGCAGAAGCTAAAATATCCGTCTAAATTATAAGCAATCAAAATGGAATCCCTTCACTTTCTGTTCGACATTATAATTACTAATTTGGAAAGTCCCGAAATTGAAGACTTCAGTATTATCAAAATAGTCGCCAAGTTTGGGGGCTTAAAAATAAAGCTGTCACAGAGCTGTATAAATGTTTCAGAGTTCAAGCCTGGTGCTGGAGAAGATTTCATAAGTGCGGCAGATAAATTGCGCAAGAATATTGAGAGTAATGGGTTGTCTATTAATGTGACGTGCAAAGGCAAGGCAATCGGTACCGCTCAAATAAAAATGCCTCAGAATATGATAGATTTGATAGAAGGGGGAATGTCAGATTTATTGTTTATGGAGTCCTGCACTCTCGATAAGGAAGGCACAAATGCTGGCAAGATAGAAGTTCTCTGTCGCCTAACCATTAAATGCGACGAAGTAAAGAATGAGGAGGATATAAATAAGTAAGTTGCTATGTACAGATGTGTAAAGTGTGCTATTACATGGGTAATATTTTTAAAAGCGAGTCGAAGCCTCCATGCGTGCGCAATGTGGATAGGGCGATTAACAAACATGACATCATGTTCGTTTTGAGTGAGACCCAGCCATGTCGAAGCATTTGCGATCCTTGTCAGGAGACTTTGGAGGCAGATGAAGGCGATGAACTGCTGAACCTAGATTTGCAACGCTATCGTAGCGCTGCCAATCCTCAGAGAGCAACTGAAACTGCAACATCTAAACCAGCAGATAATACAATTTTTTGCCGCCTCAAGGTGAGTGTGGGTGGAACTGATTTGTCTCGTTGATTAGTTTGCCCGTAGTGTCTCTAAAATGGAGTCCATTTGCAGGAAATGGCAAGGAAATGTGAAGAGATCATTGACTCTTTAAACAATCTAGTTGGGCCATCGAAGGACACAAAAATAACAGAACTGGACACTACCCTCAGAGTCGACAATCAACATTTTCAGGGTAGACATTCATATGGTCCATGTTTTTCTTATATACCAGCCCGTCAAGGCGATAGTCCAGATTTTTGCGATCCCACGCTGATACCAGTGCCAATTAGTGACTTAAATAAGCCATTTATAAAACCACCACGCTTTTGTCCTATCTGTCTAACCAACATGTCATGGCTCCCCAAGCTTGCTAACTGTCCCAGGTGCGGTGCCAAAGCTATGCCGGTCATTGAGGAACGGCATAAGGAGAAACAACTAACCCCAGAGCAAATAATTGAAGAATGCTTGGGCCATCCGGGTGGAAGCTCCCCTGATTTTTGCGAAGATCCTTGTCAGAAAATGCAAAGAGAGAAAAGTAATGAGGATACTGAATGCAAGAGTCAGTGCGAATGCAAAGGTGGAAAATTTTGTGTCCATTGCCGCATACGTCAAATCTGTGAAGACATTTTTAAAGGTTCTAGAAATGAAGTTATATGCCCTCAAGTTGAACCCAATTCCTCAGAGGACTTTTGTGTGAGGATAAGTGACCCTCAAGAATGCACCACACATCTGTCATGTGTGCTCATCGAGCTGCGAGACTTATATAATATTAAAGACGTGCTACGTAGGTATTCTTGTGGTGAACAAAAGAAACCAAAAAACAAAAGCAAGAAAGCATCCAATGGCATTCCAGCCAATCAAGCAATAGATAATATCCGTAGATCCCTGAACTGAGCCAGAAAAGGAAGAGTCTGAGGACTTATGTACTACACAAAGTACCTGAAAGTATGCAAATGCGTGGAATTAAATCCCATCGTGATCAAGATAGCCGAAAGCGATCTAACTATAGCAGTTGGAAGATCAAAAGAAGCTAAAGAAACCGGGCTTTCCTTATCAACAAAAAATTATAGTCGTATTAAAGGACGAGGAGGTCCTAGCGATACAAAGATGTCTGATACTATGTCGAAGCTGCTAAGCGAACTGTTCAAAAGAAGGAAGACTCTGATCCATTTTTAATGAAAAACGACACAGTTGGTACCCCAATAAGCCCCAGCCTGAAGTCAACCCCAAAGTCAAGACAAATTACCGTTGGGCCAGAGGGAAAGACAATTGCACAGTGCCAACGAAAGTTTTTAACCTGTTTCCTATATTTGCTTATAAAATTAAAGATTGTGACGTTAGCGAAATTTGACCAAAATGTAAATAAGAAGACATGATGAAGATATTAATAATTTGTTTCTGTTATCAACAATTTTAGCATGCCTTAAAACTAATCAACAAAATGCTTCCAATAGCAAATGTGAAAATCAGGTTTGTATTGAACTTGGGACACACTATTTGATAAAAGTAGCTAGCCGAACGGTGTAGGCACGCCTATATATCTCAGTAGCATTTGATTTAGCATGTCTATAGTTTAAGAGCTTCAGAAATCAGATCTTCAGATTTTGTAAATTCTTATGAGTAATGTATTGTAATTAAAATTTTATGTTAGTAAAGACCATTGTAAGAAAAACCCCGTCAAAATTTTCGGTTTTTCTAAGATAAGATCAGAAACAGAAATTAAAATAGCTTTCTAATATACATAAACAATCAGATCAGACTACATAATGGAAGCCATGGACTTTGTGCTGGACATTATCGTTACTCATTTGGAAAGTCCCGAAATTAAAAATTTCAAAGATGTGCAAGTCAGTGCCAATTTCGGTGGCACAAGAGTGAACTTATCAGAGAGTTGCATAAATGTTGCAGATTTTAAAGCTGGTGCTGGAACGAGTTTCAAAGCATCACAAAAAAAAATTCGTAAGGGTCTCGAAGACTGTGGTCTGGGGGTGACGGTGTCGTATAAAAATAAGGTAATCGGTGCCGGTCAAATACTTTTGCCTCAAAGCACAATAGAACTGATAGAACCAGGAATGTCAGATTTTATTTATGCGGGCTCTTGCCCCTTTGAGAGGGAAGGCGAATATATAGGCAAGGTTGAAGTGCTTTGTCGCCTCATCATTAAATGCGAGGAACTGGCATCAAGGTACATCTTCTGTAAAATATGTTCGTATTGCTCTTATATGCATAATATCTGTTACAGACTGGTGGATACTCCATGTGTGAGCAATGTGGATAAGGCGATTAATAAACAGGACATCATGTTCGTTCTGAATGATTCCCAGCGATGTCCCAACTTCTGCGATCCTTGCCAGGAAGCTTTGGAGGCAGATGAGGGTGATGAAGTGCTGAGACTAGATTTGCAACGCTATCGTAGCGCTGCCCCCAAAGACCAGAGACTAACAGAAATTTTCACACATAGCCCAGTAAAAACTAATGTCTGCTGTCAACTCAAGGTGAGTGTGAGCCTAAATGTTGTTCGTATGCGTTTTTGAAATTGTTTCTTTTCCTTGCAGAAAATGGCAGATGAATGTGAGCAGATTGTTGACTCTATTACCACTCGTGTTGGTCAACCAAAAGGTATAATGGCTCCCTGCCGGCCAGCAGACGGACCAGAGCTGGACGGTCCGTGCAATGTACCAAGCCAATTTTTTCAAAATAGTTTTCCAAGTAATTCAAATGGTCCATGTTTTTCTTATATACCGGATTTTTGCGATCCAACGCTGATACCAGCGCCAATAAGTGACTTAAATAAGACATTTATAAAACCACCACGCTTTTGTCCCATCTGTCTAACCAACATGTCATGGCTCCCCAAGCTTGCTAACTGTCCCAGGTGCGGTGCCAAAGCTATGCCGGTCATTGAGGAACGGCATAAGGAGAAAAAACTAACCCCTGAACAAATAATAGAAGAGTGTTTGGGCCGTCCCACTGGAAATTCCCCTGATTTTTGCGAAGATCCTTGTCAAAAAATGGAAAGGGAGAAGAACGGTAAGAATGGTGAATGCACTACCCGATGTACCTGCAAGGGAGGGAAATTGTGTGCCCACTGCCGCATTCGTCAACTCTGCGTAGACATTTTTCAAGCTAGTAAAAATGAACCGGTATGCACTAAGGTTACGCCAAAATCATCTGAGGATTTTTGTGTGAAGGATGAACATCCTGAAGACTGCAAACCGTATCTCGCGCGAGTGTTCTCTGAGCTGCGCGACTTATACGGGATTAAAGACACAATTCAGCATTTTAATTGTGGACAAAAGAGTGAGACACGAGAAGAAAAATTTGCAAGAGATTTGCCAATAAAACCATTAGAACCCAAAGGAAACACGCCTGCGAAAACTGCCCAGCCCTATAAGCCCTCCAAACGAAAGCAACCTGTTTTCAGCTCTCTGCACAAGAATTGCGTGAAATCAGAAGGGGCAGTTGCTCGTAATCATGGCTGGGCGTGGGGCTTAAGAGAAGAGGCACGGAAATATGGATGGCGTCCAGGATTCGTCAAAAAGTCAGTCAAGCGTCTGATGAATTTTTTTTTAAGCTATTCTCCAGATAATGCTTTCAATATCTGCAGAAAGGCAGAAGAAGAAGCCGAACAGAAAACTATACAAGAGGAGCCAACTTTAAACGTTTGCAAAAAGAATGGCGAGATAATAGTAACACTTCAACCCATCAACATGGGAACTGCGAAAATGAAGCCAATTGTGTTCAGGGTAGTTAAGAGCGATCTAGCAGTTGCTCTCAGCGAGATCAAGAGGAAGCTCAAAGCAAAGGGCTTCCCCAAGTGCACCTGCCACAATACGGTGATGATGTGTGTCTGCCGGGACTTGATGGAAAAGAAGCGCCTAGAACACGCAATCCAGAAAGAGAGCAAGCGTTACGGAATGGAGAGTTGTATAAATCATCTAGTGCTTACAGACACCAGTGAAAGTGAAGCAGAGTACGATGTTAATGTGTCACCGCCAGCGGCTTCAGCATCGCCACGGCTTAAGCGTGTCACTGCAACCAATTCAACACAGACTGGCAAGAAAGATCTAACTGTACCCTCGAAATATCCACCTAAGTTAAGTCCCTATTGGCGACCGTACGACTGTGCTGCGGGCGATCGGTACACCGGCACTGCGTTCGGTGCACCGGGAGAAATTGTGTTTGAGGATGGATTTTTTGGTCATGGAGGCGGCGGACCCCACGGAGCTTCTGCAGCTCCAGGCGGAAGACCAAAGATACCAGGAATATGGGGTTCCACTCAAGGTGGCCCGATACACGCAGGCGGACTAGCAAAAATATTGAAAAATAAACAGTTCCCCGGCTATAAAAATCAACAAGGAAAAGGAAAAAGCGGACCTATACCAGTTCGAATGCAAAAGTCGTATTATGATAAACTAAAAGCTGCTGCTCAAGCTGAAAAAGATGCAATCCAGGCAGAGGTCGATAAGAAGAAGAAGGGCATTGACCTGGAAGATTATTTAAGGAAAGATGGCGCTCTTCCAACACCCTGGGACCCGAATAATCCAAAACCAAAGAATCACAAAAAAATAGCCCAAGCCGAAAAGAAGAGAAAACATGAAGAAAAATTACTCAAGCGACGCGAGCTTTACAAGATGTGCGTACCACCGATCGAAACTATGCCGCGTTTGGGCAGGGGATATGATCCCTGCCAGTGCTACTACAATTCTTGCGGAGCCCATTGTTACAATTCGTGTCGCTATCCGTGTTGTAACTATTAGTATTATAAATAATAGTAGTAAAAGGCCGAAGTTCAATTATCATTAGGAGATACATTTAAAATAAAGTGAATGTCGAGATTGGGTTTTGTGATGCTCTAAATTGTTAGTTTATGTTCTCAGATTGTCTTTAGGGAGACAGACTGGATGAAGACTCAGCGATAAGTCTTGTGGGAGTCACAGGCTTTGCTCCTATGAATGGCTATTGCATCGAATATGTATTTTGCTAAAATAATCGTTCTCTATAGAATATATGTTGTATTTGAAGGAATTTAACAAATCATGCTTAATTTGTTTACTTCTACATGCCTTACATTGTCACACGCAGCACGATTCATTGTGTTTTACAAACAAAATTGTTTTAGAAATTGTGTTTATGTTTTTAAGTTTTCCTCTCCTGGGACTTATTTGCTTCTTTTAAGAAATTAACAAAACGGCGATAGCGCAAAGATACAATGTCCTTTAGTAAATTTGTCTTTGATATTGTTGTAACAAAATTAAATGCGCCTACGTTGGAAACTGCTAATTGCAGTAAATTGAAAGTCCTGATTAAATTTTATAGGAGCGAAATATGCTTAACAGCCACTTGCGTCAATTTAAATGACTTCACAGCTGGCTCAGCAGCTCAATTCACTGCGACGGCCAGTAAGGTACGCGAAACGCTTGAAAGCTGCGGAATGCCAATAATCATCTATATCGGAAGTACTATTTTTGGAAGAGCTCAGATAGACTTTCCTAGCAGTTACGTTGACAGTATTGAGAAAGGTATGTCTGATCTCATCCACACAGATTCCGTCGACATCGTGAACAAGTCTGAAATTGTGGGGATGATTGATATTCGCTGTCGCCTTGTTATCAAATGCGACTATGAGTGAGTACATGAAATAAGCTTCAGGTCAAGTGTTAATGGTAAAAATGTTCTTGAAGGACGCAGAACAACAACATTAACATGCAGGATATCATGTTTCTTCTAAACAGCTCGCAGCAGTGTCCCAATCGCTGCGAGCCTTGTCTAGACGAACTGGAATCCGATGAAAACGATGAATGTCTGAACTTAGATTTACAACGATATCGTGATTTGAGCACTGGCCGACAAAAGTACTCGAATAATTTCATGGATAACAATAATGTTATTGGCGCCCTTACACCACTTAAGGTCTAGACTTTTACACGGACTTTTGCAAAATTTGTTAAGGCATGTATATATCTATTTACAGAAACTGGTGGAGGACTACAAGAACATTATTGAATCTTTTGATCTAAGGAGTCGTCCCGTCAATTCATGTTCCCATTCACGAAGCAAAATTCGTTCCTCTATCCCCCCAGCTTGCTCTAGTTCAGAGCTTCCCTCAGAGAAACCTGGCTATTTAGGTCATCCAACGTCCTCAGCGGTGATCCAAACCAACGAAAGTAAGCAGCAGATAAAGTCCATTCGCTTCTGTCCAGTCTGCCTGAACAATATGTCTTGGCTGCCAAAATTTGCCTCATGTCCCAAGTGCGGAGTCCAGCCCATACCCGTCAAAGATAAACCTGTAGTCAAGAAGGAGCTGACAGTCGATCAAATATTGAATGATTACATAAGTAAACATAAATCAGTCAGCGACGAAATACCTGTAGATCCCCATGAAATGGTAGCAAAAGAAAACCAGCAAGAGCAGTCCAGGTGTCGGTGCTCATGCGGGAGCAAGCCGTGTGCTCACTGTCGCATACGTAAGCTGTGCTACGATATCTTCCGGCCTCCTGAAGTGCCCACTGAGCAAACAAATTCCGACTATTGTTTGCAGTCTGAGGACTCTCGTCCACATTTGGTTCAAGTATTTTCCGATCTGCGTGATATCTACCGTGCAAGGGAAGAAAACAATATAAATTTACGTAATCGAGTAAATCCCTTGCCTGAAATATTGAACAAACTGAATAAGTCGAGCAATACTTGCAAAGACAATGTGAAACCGTTCGCAAAAAAGCGACGACGGACAACGCACAAGGGCTGTGTGATTCAGCATGCCCTTGTCCCGCGTCGGCACGGCTGGGGTTGGACTTCAAGTCGAGAAGCTCGCGAATATGGCTGGAAACCAGGCGCAGTGCTCAAGCCCATCAAAAAGCTCATGAACTACTTTTTGTATCGCCTGCCTGCTGAGAATGCCGATAATTTGCGTAAGGAACAATTGAAAGCAAATTGGGCAGTGAAAGATCATCCTCCGATTCTCCAAGTCTGTAAGAAAGGGGGCGAAACGCTTATTACGATGCGAACAGTAAATAGCGGAAAAAGTGGGAAGAGTTCTGTTGCATTTAAGATAGTAAAAAGCGATTTTGCTGTGACTCTAAGCGATGTCAAAAAGGAGCTTAAGGCCAAAGGGTTTCGTAAGTGCACCTGTCACAAACCCTTGATGTTGTGCGTCTGTCGCACCAACATTGAAAAAAAGGTACTGAAGGACGCTCTGCGAGAGGAGTGCCAAGTTCGCGGTATAGAAAGTTGTGTGAACGATCTAGTGCTTACGGATACCAGCGACAGTGAGGCGGAATTCGATATTCACGTGTCACCGCCGCCCAGAGTAGCGCAGACACCAGAGATACTGAAACCACGGACCTTTCACCGTGCAACCCAGCTAACTGCAATTAATAACCGCGTTCTGCCTAGAAACCCCATCAAACAAAGTCCTTACTGGCGTGCCCAGGACTGTGCTGCCGTTGGTCGATACACGGGCATAGCTTTGGGCGCACCAGCAGAGACGATGTTTGAGGACGGTTTCTTTGGACACTTGGGTGGCGGTCTGCATGGTGTTGTTCCAGGGCGTAAACGCAATGGTGCGGGTACGGGTGTGCATACGGCTACACTCTTCAATAGTAGGCGTACTTTACGCGATACTAATAATACGTTTAGCCAACTCGATCGTATACCCTTTCCAGGAGCTAAAAGGGATCCTGATGCTAAAAGAGCCAGCGGGAAGCCGATTCCCGTAAAATCACCAAAGCGACTAGTGAAAACATCAAAATTGGCTTCAGCTCTAGAAAATGGCGTAGATATGATGAGCTATTTGAAGAAGCACAACCTATTTTCCAAAAACAATACTACGTCTAATTCTGAAGTTGGCCCAGACGGGCTAACCGCTGCACAACGCACGCGTCGGGCTCATCTACAGCGCCCCTTATTGCCTATCGAGTTGGTGCCACGGCTAGGAAGGGGTTTCGACCCGTATACTGCCCAATGCTCTCAAAACTATAATCAATATAATCAACAATGGTGTTCCCCATGGTCTTATTACTGCTGAGAATATAATGTACAATATTTTTAAAATATCTATTAATGTCACAATGGAATAAAAAGAGCAGTGTTTTAGCTATTTACTTATAAGTGATTGCTCTTTCCTCTATTTTCTTAGTCATCGTAGTTGCAAATCAGAATGATTTTGCAGCTAGATCTCAATGTCGTTTAAATATGACCATCAGGGGCAATCGATATACTTTCATATACTTTTGCAGCGCCTGGGAAAAAGATTTTCGGAGATGTATGTGTTAGTAGCAAGGGCTGTGGCCCAAAATGGAGCCCAAACAATCTCGTTTGGGGCAAATCTTTTATAGGACTGGTCAACAGGCTTGAAAATATTCATTATGTATACTAATTCAGAAGTTATGATTATCAAATTAATTCAGACGTCGAGATGACGTCTGATGATGTGATACGATAAGATAAACAAAAAAAATTTAATTATATAATTATTATTAATATTAGAGAGAACAGTATAACAGGTAAACTGAAACATCAATACTTCCTTTGCAAAAATACACGAAATTCGTTTAATACTAGTTACTTCCATCACGAGGCTTTATATTCCTTATATGTATGTATATAATCTCATGATTTCGTTATTTGAAATGCTGTTAAACAATTTCGAGGCTCGTTTTTGTTTATCATAGTTGCTTTTTATATGTATGTATATATAGTAAAGAAATCCAAATATTATTTATTGTTTCAAGTTTAATGTTTAAGTGTAGTACACAGCTATCGAAATTTGTGTTTTATAAATTTATAATAAATTTGAAATTTTCGTTTGTATGTTTTTTACACTTATATTCTCAGAGTTCAGAAATTACTAGAAGTGTCATATTGATATTAAGTAGAATGGCGTGTAATTTTGTATTTGATATTATAGTGACTCGGTTCGAGTCACTAAATGTAAGCAATGAGAACCAGAATCAAATAAGTGTAGAGGTCACTATGAACAATAAAGCAATTAAAATAACTTCGAGTCGAATTAACGTGTCCGAATTTAAGTTCGGCTCAAGTACTGAATTCTTTGAAACACCAGAAAAACTGCGCCAGACTCTAAAATCGTGTGGCATGCCTATTATAGTGAAGCAGTCCGGTAGTATTCTTGGCACCGCTCAGCTCACTTTTCCCGACGAAATTGTTGACAACATAAACGAAGATATGCCCGAACTAATACACATGGACACGTGCTATTTAGAGCGGGAAGCACTAACTGTTGGAACCCTCGAGTTGCTTTGTCGGTTTCTTATCAAATGCTTGCCACTGCCAAAGTAAGTCGGAGGTATTTCAGATTCATCTCCATCTAATTAAAAACTTTTCACTTTAGAATGGCTGAAAGCAGTTGCCTTCGTAGTATGGACCGAAGCATTAATCCAAAAGATATACTCTTTATTATGGGCGGATCCCAGCGTAGCCCCTCCCCTGCTAAGCCTTGCTTTGATATGAATCAGCAGCCAGACGAGGACGATGACTATTTAAGTCTGGATCTGGGACGATATCGCGATATTAATCCTAATGAAGTTAAGCATGAGGAAATTTTTAAATATGATTTAATGCGCCCACCACTCTGCGAGGACTTAAAGGTTAATTCAACGAGTCCTAATATAATAAGATTGATTAACATATTTTTATTCGACAGAAAATGGCAGAAGAATATGGTGAAATTATTGATTCGATAGCTCAGATCTCGGGTCAGAAAAAACTGCCCTGCCGAACAGCAGATGCATTAAAAAGTCCTTGCGGTACTCCGTGCGGATACCCGCGTTCAACGGTGTCTCCAACTCACTTAGATATAGCCTTATCAAACTTTCCATATAGCCAGTACACTCACTATAGCAGCAACAGGTTTGCAACAGGGCCTACCAGTGGAAAGCACTCACGGCAAAGTTCTGATGTGCGACTTTGTCCAGTCTGCCATAATAATATATCATTTCTTCCGAAATTCGCTAACTGTCCCAATTGCGCAGTTAAACCGACTCCCGTGGTTGAAGAGCGGAAAGCGACAGAAATGACAGCAGATGAAATATTATACGATTGCCTTGGCAAGCCGCCGCCTACCCTTGACGACTTATGTAATCTTCCGTCCGTTGCGACGTCCAAGAAAAAGTCAAAGACATCAACGTGTCGGTGCACATGCAAATATGGCAAAATCTGTGCAAACTGTCGACTGCGCAAACGATATCCGGACATTATGCCGCCCAAGCTAACATATGTCCCTGTGGAATCTGAAGAAGACACTGATGTGAAGCCCGAAGATTATTGTTTGGATAAGAAGAAATCTCCAACAGATCGTCCATTTCTCTCACGTGTGTTCTCTGAACTATGCCAAATGAATGACATCAATGTGGTAAAGCCGCCAACCGAAGAGGTTTGTGCTGCCCAGCCAAAGGAAGCCATTCCAGCTGCCGTCGTCAAACAAGTGGAAAAAGTTAAAAAAGTAGCTAAGCCGATTGCTTCAAAGAAAACCCCACCTAAAATCGTTAATAGTAAAAGACCAAAGCGTAACATGAGTAAAAGTAAAACACACAAATATTGCGTGAAGTATAAAAGACCTGTCGCACGCCACCATGGTTGGGCTTGGTCTTCTAGCAAAGAGGCACGCAAATATGGCTGGCGACCCGGCGCCATTTCCAAGTCAATAAAAAAACTCATGAATTTCTTTTTGTATACCTCGCAAAGGCGTAGAACGTGCAATGGTGTGATGGGAAGCAATATGGAAAATAAATATGGACCCACAGTGCTCAACTTGGCCAAAAAGAATGGCGAAATCACCATTACATTGCGACCAAATAATAATTGCAGTGCGCAGATGAAGCCCATTATATTCAAAGTAGTTAAAAGCGATCTGGCTATCGCACTCAGCGAGATTAAGTTGCAGCTCAGGGCTAGAGGCTTCAGCAAGTGCAGCTGTCAGAACACAGCGACGCTGTGCGTCTGTCGCGATATCGTGGAAAAGAAATATCTGGAGATGGCAATACAAGAGGAATGCAGACAAAGAGGTATGGAAAGTTGCGTAGATCAGTTGGTGCTGGCTGACAGCAGTGACAGCGAGGCGGAGTTTGATATCGATGTGAACACGCCGGCAGCCACTGAAAAGGCGGCTTCATGTAAGCCAGTAACCGTTAATAGTGGTATGCAAACCGTCACGAAAGCCGAATCAGTTCAAAGACCCTTTCCGACCAAGTACTCCCCCTATTGGCGTTTCTATAACTGTGCAGCAGGTGATCGTTTTGCGAACACAGCTTTTGGCGACCTTCCCGAAATTGTGTTTGAGGATGGGCTCTTTGGATATAGGGACGGTGGGCCGCATGGAGTGCCTCTTGGTGGCAGGCCGAAAATCCCAGCTATTTGGGGGGCAGCACCTGGTGGACCAATGCCCGGTGGTCGGAGGGTTCTGAGTGGAGCGTCATTTCCTGGCAATAAGAGAGGACCAGCTGTCAAAAGTGATCCAATTCCTGTCAGAATGACTAAGCGTTATTATCAGGCTCGCGCAAAAGCCGCTCAAGAAGCCGAGATGGCCAATGCTGGCAGCGGTAGAAGAAAGGCAGCCGTCATGATGAAAAAAGTTATGAGAGAGGCGGTGGCGGCGTCAAAGCACCGGAGCTCTAAAACTAAAGCGTAGCAGCTGTGAAGACGACAAAGGTTTTAAATATTTATATATATTTTATTTTTTTAACCAAGCCACCATGTGTCTTAAAAATGTTGACAATAAAATACAAAGAGTCTACAGTTTGTTGTTTCAATTGAGTTACGTTCACAGATCAGAGCTGTTCGATATTAAAATTATTTGTGTGAGTAAATTTCGAAGAGAAACCAACAGAAACCAACCATAACAATCATGGGCGGGGAGGCGTGTACTTATTTGCTTGACGTAATCATCACCTATTTGAAGACAACACAAATAAATATTGAAGATCCCAAGAAGTTGCAAGTAGACGTTAGCTTTAATAACAACCCCCTGCAGATAACATCAAGTCGCATTAACGTGAAGGACTTTAAGGGCGAATCGACCTTACAGTTCACAGGCAATGCTGAAAGTATAAAAACAAATTTAGCAACGTATGGAATGCCAGTGGTAGTCAAATACGATGATAACATCATTGGATTGGGGAAATTAGAGTTGCCTCCAGTGTTTATTGATCGTATTGACAACGACATGCATGACATTCTGTGCGAAAGTAAATGCAATTTCCAGCTCAAGGGTACAGTTGCCGGCACACTTGAGGCACTATGTCGTCTCTATTTAAAATGTACTATGGAAAGGTAGGTTAATGTCTGTCAGATTCTAAAATTAATTGGCTTGATCATGTACTATTTCAGGCCGAGCAACTACGACTGTAGCCAAAGTGCGAAGAATAGCATGCATCCGCAGGACATTATGTTCGTTATGGGCGATGTTCTGCATTGCCCCAAGTCGAGCGACCTTTGTCCAAACGTACTGCAGCCAGATGACTACAAACTGCGGTTTGAATTAGATTCGCATCAATATGCTATATCCCGGCCAGATCCGCTCCGACCTGTCGAAACTTTGCGGAGCAATCCAGCAGCCAGTGCCGCCACTTGTGGAAAAAAGGTTGCTATGAATCTAAAGAATTTTCAAAATATTTCCTCTTAAATTGCGTTTTAATTGACAGACTTTAGGCCCAAGACCTGAGCGATTTACTGAAAAAGTCGTGCGGCGTGCCAACGATTATCCATTCGTGTTGTCTCCGCGTAAAAAAATTGAAATCGGCAACGATGGACTGCACCTGCTAACAGATACTCGTAGTACCCCGAATTTTCGCCACTCTTTAGACTTTGCACTTAGTCAGGGCATCAGCAATCCGTTCTATGACCCACGGATAAAACCAGTGACTGAAGTGAAGGGCACTCGATTCTGTCCCATTTGTCTAACCAATACATCGTGGCTTCCCAAATTTGCGGCATGTGTCAATTGTGGAGCTAAGCCTGTGCCAATTATTGAAGAACGCTTTAAGACGAAGGAGCAAACAGCTGACGAAATCTTAAAAGATTTGCTGGGCAAGTCGCCGGAAAATAAAGAAGACTTCTGTCGAAAGCCACCTGAAGCAGTCACCGCTGAGGAAAAAGATATAGCACCTCGATGTCGCTGCACTTGCCAGAATGGGAGAACCTGTGCCCACTGCCGCATACGCAAACTCTGCGCTGATCTCTTTCATTATGATGTCAAGTCAACTGATTGCGATAAACAGGAAAGCGCGATTGAAAACATTTGCTTGGAAAAAAATAACTTAGGAAAGGGCGATCCACATCTAACGCAGGTATTCTCCGAACTCCGCGATCTGTACGAAATCAAGACAAGAAAGCTGTCAGAAGACATGCAAAGCACATACCTAGTGACAGACAAACCAAAGGACAATAACTCAAATGTGAATACCAAGCATATATTACCAAAAGCTGAAAAGACCATGACAACAACCCCATTGCCAAAGCGATCTCCCGCCAAAGCCGGTCACAAGTTCTGTGTTCAGCTGCCTGCCAACGTACCTCCCAACCACGGATGGGCCTGGACCTCCAGCAATGAAACCCGCAAGTACGGCTGGCAACCAGGCTTCGTTCGCAAGTCCATCAGGAGGATTATGAAATTTTTTTTGCAATACCTTCCTGAACGCAATGCACTTAACAGATGCATGAACGTGGCAAAGAAAGAGAATGCACAGAGCTTGCCCACTCTCCACGTATGCAAGAAGCGTGGCGAAATCTTCATAACTTTGCAAGCTGCCAGTAACATAGAACCAGTGATGAAACCCGTTGTATTTAAGATAGTCAAAACCGATTTAGCCGTCGCTCTGAGCGAGATCAAGAGGAAGCTTAAGGCAAAGGGTTACCGTAAGTGCACCTGTCACAAGCCCTTGACGACGTGCATCTGTCGCAGCAACTTTGAAAAAAATAAACTGGAGAGCTCTCTGCAAAAGGAGTGCCAACGTCGAGGTATACAAAGTTTTCCCAACCAACTTGTGCTCACAGATACCAGTGACAGCGAAATGGAGTTCGATATCAGCGTGACAGCGCCAGCGCGCGAAGCTTCGATATTGCAGCCACGCACCGCCAATACTGCCACCCAGGTAACTAAAGATGCCCTATGCGTACCTCCTAAGTATCCTCTCAAGCAAAGTCCCTATCGGTATGTCTATGACTGTGCTGCCAGTGGTCGATTCACGGGCACAGCTATCGGCAGACCGGCAGAGATAGTGCTTGAGGATGGTGCCTTTGGAAAAATGGGTGGCGGTCTGTATGTTGGAAATTGTACTCCAGATAGCTCAAGCGATAGCTCACTGATTTACGATGACCGCTGCAGAAGATATATGCGCAATGATCCACTTAATGGAGATGCGCCAGTCAGAAATATGTTTGTCCCCCGCTTTAGAGGTCATATTCTCGACGATGGACGTACTGGCGGCAGAAAGGCTAACCAGATAATTCCTGATTCAAAGAAGAAGAAGCTGGATAATGGGGAATACGATTCTAAAGGCAGGCCAGAAAATATACGTAAACGGCCGGTGGTAAAATCCAAAAATGCCGTCAAGTCCCAAAATGCAGATAAGGAAAACGAAATGCGGAAGAGAAAATTTAATAGAGACGCAAATGCCTTAAGGAAAAACGGCGACCTTTCTAAGCGAAAACCGCTAATTAGCCAAGATTGCGTAGTTCGCGCACAGCAAAGACGTCGCTTTCCTTTGAAAATTTCCGCACCTAATGCCAGTAATAATTTATGTTAGTTATACCATGTCCAAACATAAATTATTGTATAATGTAAATAATTAATGTAATAAATTAATGTAAAAGTCTTAATTGAAACACGGATTTGATTAGGTATAAAAAGTAACTATGAATTAAATGGATTTTTGTTTGTTTAATGGCTCAATTGTTCAATATCTTGGCTTAATGCTCTAATTTAGCATATAAGAATCATGTAATAAATACCTTTAGTTTCTTTTTTTTATAATGGTGCACCATTATAAAAGAGATATGGCAAAGAGATAGTTGATTTTATCACAATGCTAGTGGTTAACATACTCCTCCAAAATGACCAGCTGGGAGAGCCAGAGATCAGCAACAGTTAAGCCAGATCAGTAGCAGAGTTGGCAAGAGCTCAGCCAAAAACAGAGCCATATATATATATAGATATTTTCTATATATTCATAAATATATTTTGTATTCCTGAGCATACAAGAGCACATTCAATTCAACTATTTATATTTCTACTTCTGTCTGTTTATTTTTTTTTAATATTTACTGATTAGTGATACCTTGGCATGAAGAAGAGCTGAAAAAGAGCAGCTAAGACACTCCTCTATGCGTACAGCAGTATCACCCTAGAAGGCGTTAAAGGACAGCTGCTGCTCATACCTGATCGAGGGTACAAAATAAATCAGCAACAGGTCGACGGGCAGAGTTCGAGTTCGAGCTCGAGTGGTTGGCTAGGCCTACATAAGGCCGAGCCTGCAGCAGTGTTTCTTCAGTCGGATGCCTGATCTGCTGGTGGACAGTCGAGCAGTGGCCCTCCTCTTCTTCAGCCTGTGGTAAATGTTTAAATAGTTAATAATGTTAAGCAAATTTGTTAATAGTATTAAGCAAACTATTGTAATACATAGTTATATGCATTGTCTTAAGCAATTGTGTTAGTAATAATTGTCAATAGTCTTTATGTTATATATAAATATTGATTTTTACATATGTATAGATACATATATTTATTTTATTTTTAATTTATTTATTTATTTAATGTTCATCTCGTGGACATACTGCTTTGTCCTCTCAGCGTATTCGCCTGGCCCATAAACTTTGTTGAGCTGAACATTCAAATAAGCTGTGCATTATACATTGCTTTATACATATTTGAAGATGGGCGCAGAGAGCACAGTGTTAGAACGCAATTACGTAAGGTCGTAATTACGTAAGGCTGTTAATAGCGTAATAGCGTAACAGTTTAATAGCGTTATAGCGTAATAGATAATAGCGTAATAACGTAAAACCTCAATAGCGTCAATAGAGTAATATTGTAATATCGTAATTGCATCATAGCGTAATAGCGTAATAGCGTAATAGAGTAATAGCGTAATAACAGAGTACCATAATATCCTAATAGCGTAATACCGTAATAACGTATATATATTAATATCACTAAAAATAAATTTGACTAACTATATGTTTCTAAATGAGAACTTTAAACTCCCTTTACAAATCTACCATTCAATTTCTTATCAAGTGTTGGCGTTGGCCTGTTAAAAGAAATATCAATTTTGTTTAGATGACGACAGTACGACGCTTGTGGGATCAGCTAGTGTATTCATATAAATATAGGACAGTTGAGTAAGCCATCAACACAAGTATACATATTTCATGGCAATGTTCAAAATTCATAACACACTTTACTGTATTACAGTAACAAAGCATTTAGTTTCATTACACATCTTTAAAAATTTGCTATGCATCAAATTGGACATTTTATGTAAATTGACAATATTTTTTTTACCTTTTTGTTTCGCATACTTTCAAATCAAGTCAAAAAATAATAAAGTTTAGTAAAAGCCGGCATAAAAATGTCCACCTGTACTTATACCTTTAATGCAATTGTTCGTCGCATTGAGGTAAATGTACCAAACTGTCAGGACCTCCAAAATGTACAAGTGGAGGTCAACTTTTGTAATGCGTTCATACCAATAACAGAAAGAGGCTTTAATGTAACCGAGTTCGTGCCCGAATATGCCACCGAGATCAATATAGACCCGAAAACACTCCGTGAGACTCTCGATGAATGCGGAATACCCATATCGTTGAAGTATGGCGGCAATTTACTTGGCATGGGATCTATTAGATTTGCCCAAGAAAGCATGGAAAAAATGGAGGGAACCACAAAGCAAATGATCCTCTCTGATATCTGCACAGTTAGTCGCGACGGGGAAGCGGTTGGCACAGTGGAACTGCAATGTTCTCTGCAGCCGAAATGTGGCGATCAGGAAAAGTAAGTGACGGGTTTCATTTAGAATCGAAGGGCTTCAATTCATATTTTGTTGTCAATCATTTGTCGTTTCAGGAGGAAAGAGACCACTTGCCAACTATTCAAGGACAATAGCATCTATGCAAGAGATACCCTTTTTATTATGAGCGAGTCCCAGAAGTGCCCCGATCCTTGCGCATTAGATACTGTGGAGGACTCTGAATATCTCAAATTTGGCACTCAGTGTTTCGCAAATGCTACCGTTGAGTGTAAGCCGGCTGCACCCAAATTCCTCCACAATCCAGTTGGCAACGCTATCTGTTGTGAAGTGAAGGTATGTATGAGCACAGTAAATCTTGAGCAATTTGCCTTTAATAAAATGTTTCCATATATAGGAGATGGCTCAGGACTGTAACGATACTGTTGATGCAATTACGGACAGGCTGGACCATAACATGAAATTAAGTCGGCCTTGCCGAGGGCCTCCTGATCCATTCGGCCAGCCGTGCGCTTTAAATATGCAGTACAACCGCTGCAGGTTGCCTCTGGAGGAGAGTAACTTACGGACTCCACATTTCACGCGCATTCCACCACTAGATCCTAAAGAGTACAATGCAATGAGCGAAAGAAAAAATGAGCATTTGAAGGAAAAGCGTTTTTGCCCAGTTTGCCTTACCAATATGACATGGCTTCCCATGTTGGCTGCGTGTCCTACCTGTGGCTTAAAGCCATCTATACTTCCAAATAAACACGCTGAAAGAATAAGCGACAACGATCTGATTTTAAGTGCTCTACGTGCGCCAGAAAGAAAAACAGCAACTGGGCCGAAGCCGAAGAAATGTAGGTGTAGCTGCGGAGCTGGGAAACTTTGCGCCTTTTGTCGCGTGCGCGCAAAGTGTGCCGACTTTTACGCTATTGAGAAGCCGCCGAGGGATTCTTTCGACATGGAGACCGAAAAGGAATCGTCCGAAGTAGGAGTCAAAGTTGAAGAGTCGCGCCCATTTCTGTCACGCGTATTCTCAGAACTGCGCGACTTAAATAATATCAACGACATTAAAGCTTACGCCGATATCGGAAAGGAATGCGCAGCGAAGGAGAAAGATCCGCGACTGCACGGTGGTTGCTGCAAGTCAGACAAGAAAAGTCCTCCAGATGCTCCCACCGACCGTAAAAAGCAAATAAAGCGCACAAGTTCCAAGCCCGCTCGGAAAATTCCTCCTAGACACAAGGAATGCTCAAAGCGGGTGAGGTTTATTCGTGCACGTCACGGCTGGAATTGGTACGCCAGCGAAGAGGCTCGCAAGCATGGGTGGCAGCCGGGAGTCGTGCGCAAGCCGATTAAAAGGATTATGAAATTCTTTCTACAGGGCCCACCTGAGAAAATAGCTGCTGCGAAATGTCAGCAGGAACTGGAATTAGAGAATCAGTACCAGCCGCCCATTCTCAACTTGCGCAAGAAGAATGGCGAAATCTTCATCACTTTGCGCGCTCTTAACAATCCAAATGTGTCTATGAAACCGATTATCTTTAAGTTGGTCAAAAGTGATCTTGGCGTAGCTCTAAGTGAGATCAAGAAAAAATTCAAAGACAAAGGCTTCCCCAAGTGCACCTGTCACAGGCCCCTAATGACGTGCGTTTGCCGGGATACCTACGAGAAGAAATATCTTGAGGCTGCGCTGCAGAGGGAGTGCAGGCGTCGGCGTATGGAAAGCTGCGTCTCTCAGTTGGTGCTCACAGACACCAGCGATAGTGAGATGGAGTTCGATTTCGATGTGTCTCCGCCAGCGGCTACAGCGCAGAAATATTTTAAGCCCAAAACCCATAACCATGACACGCAGACTGACGCGGCAGACTTAAAAGTCACTCCAAAATATCCAACTGTGATCGATCCGTATTGGCGAGTCTATAACTGTGCTGCAGGCGATCGGTACACCGGCACAGCATTTGGTATAGCTGGTGAGCCTGTATTTGAAGATGGACTCTTTGGACATGGAGGCGGTGGACCACATGGGCCATCAGCCGCTCCCGGAGGTAAAGCGAAGCCCCCCGGCATATGGGGGTCCGGTAAAGGCGGGCCCATGCGTGGTGGTGGTAGAGCTGGTGGTGCTGGTGGTTTTGGTGGTGGTGGTCCTGGTGGAATGGGTGGACCACTTGGCAAATTATTTCCCGGCAATAAACAGAAGGGAACAGGGAAAGCCAAACCCATTCCAGTTCGCATGCGTCAAAAAGATATCAAAGCAATTAAAGATGCTATTAAAGCGAAAAAAGATGCTATTAAACATGAGATTGCACGAAAGAAGAAGGGTATTGACCTAATTGCGTATTTGAGAGAAGATGGTGCTCTGCCTAAGCCCTGGGACCCGAACAATCCTCAGCCAAAGAACCCAAAACCAATCCCCCCAGTCGTGGCGCCTGATGGACTTACAAGGGAGGAGCACAGGAAGAAAGAAAAGTATTCAATGATCGTGCCACCGCTCGACACGATGCCTCGGTTGGGCAGGGGCTATGATCCCTGTCAGTGCTACAATCAATGTTCTTACACGTGTCCATGTTCCTATCCAAGATGCTACTGCCCGTATTAAGTAACCAACAAAGGGAAGCTAACGCATGTCACCATCATCCACAATTTCGGGACGGGACGTGAACGTTAATACTTCTCGATGTTATAATGAAGCTGTGTAAAAGTGTCAAAGCCGAAAAGCAAATCAAGGCAAATGCTGTAGAAACTCACAACAAAGAATACCGGAATGCTGCAGTGTTCGATAGGTACTACACATAGGCCTTGATATTCTAATGTGCTTGTTAAAAACGTTTAGTTATATTTTCGGATTTCGAAATTTATACCATTTTAATTTCACAGATTACCAATTTTTATACTTTTGATAATAAAAGTTTCTTGAATTCAGACTAATTTCAATCGATATATCATCTTAATTGAAAGAAGCGTTAAATATATATTGAAAATATTTGTAAGTATTTAAACAATAATATTTTACGCCACTAATATACAAAGCCGAGCAAAATAGTACTTAACCCCATTAGAGTAGGGTGGACTCCAGACTTACATACATTCCGTATAATAACACATTATAAACTCTCATATGCATAGAATATGTACAGCTTAAGCAGCTTAGCGTGCACTCTTGACTCTTGCATGCTATCCATGAGCACTGCTAACCATAATTAGCATACAGAAACATGAACAATAATCAATTACAATTAGGCACTTAAACTGTTTCAGCTTCTTGCTATTGAATACGAGACTTCCACAACGAATGGAATGTTCGAATTTGATTGGATGAGCAGCTTAAGGGGAATCTTGAAGAATTAAATGATGACAATGAAAGGATGAGTTCAGTTGCGCAAATTGGACTTTGCAATCAAGCCTGCCTAATGACCCTTGCTTTAATACACAAAAAGGAAAAATGTTAACAACAAAGAGTTCTCTAATCACAAATATGCTAATACGAAATACCCTTAATCAGCTGTGGCTGTACCTTGAAACATCTTAGCTTCCTTTTATGAATACCCTGTATTCTTTACGTAAGTATTTATATGAAATATGCCAGCCCAGAAAACAAATTTAATTGATTTCACGGGGAAAGTTAAATAAACTTTAAGAGATGTTTAAGATTTCTGCTTAAATATTTGACATAAATCCCAGACACAAGGACTGACCGCACCTGAACAGACATAGACCCAGCTGCTGACAGCGAACTCTACTTCTGGAATGCTTTCAACTCACCAGCAAGTGAGGCAGAAGAAGTGAAAAGAGACCCAAAAAGGTATCAAATTTACGCAAATACAAAATTTTAATTAAACACATTACGGCAATTAAGCAAAAAGTCGCAAGAAAACAAAGTGACTAAGAACTGAAGCAAATACCTGTAGGCAGAAATGTATAGCAAGAGGAAGAGTTAAGTGGTCAGCGCTGAGCGGACACGCACACTATATCAGTTCATTCCTTCGGGATATTTGCAATGGAAAATGTTTATAAATCATTATGATAAACAAATATGAGCTTTCCAATTAAAATATTAAACACACCATCATATGAACATATTATTTTGCCAATATTCGAGTCTTCCCAGTTGTATTTAATGTGCAAAATTATGGTTAGACGCCGGCAATCGGCATAATATTCGTATATAAATATTTCAACAACAATCTTTACACCTTGTGTTTTGTAAATATTTATGCTTTGTGCATAATAAACATAAAATGTAAATTTTAAATGTTTCAACACACAATACCGTTATGCAAACAGAAAAAAAGAGTTGTGGTACTGGGCTTATTAAACATTAAGCCTCTGCGGCAAGCATGTGACATTGTCGGCCGCGACAAGCATAAAACAAAAGGTCAAAATTTAAGGGTCAGTGTTTGGGCAAATTTTATTAAACCTTCATGCAAAATACTTGTTCATTTGTTCGCTTCACAACAAGAGGGCAAAAGACGAACAGATTTTAAAGGAAAGCTGCAAATGTCGAAATGCAAATACTCTAAGTGAAAAAGAATTTGGCTTTTGGTAAGGAATGAAATTGAAATAATTTTTATTACACACTTTTTTTTAGCTTTTCAATTTTGAAATTTTCTGTCTCAATAGCAACGCAATTCGAAATATTAAAAATTTAATGTTGTGCAATTTATGGTTGGAAAACAAAGCACACCAGTTGCTTCCATTCACACAACAGCGCAAGTCTGCTCGTCATGCCACTCTTGAGTCCATTTTATGCCAGTCATGCCAGTGTCCATTCGGTCTGGCAGTTAACATCCGTTTCCGTCGGCAGAAACAAAGCTTTTATCAGATTTTCATGTAAAATGCGGCAACGCGAACACCGAAAACGTAAAGTACATTCGCGACTGAAAGCAGCGGCAGCAACATCCACGGACAGCGGCGCGTCGAGCCGCATTAGGAAGAAAAGAAAATGTTATAAAATGAAGTCAAGTCGTTTAGGTGCTGACCAAGACACTTTATCATCATTTGTCAATTAGTTGCGTGAGGGCCAAAAACAGGCAGGAGAAGCGTGTGGAGTGTGTGGCCTGGGGCCAGATCCATTAGGCAGAGTTATTGTTTCATAATTCATTATAATTATGACAGTAGTTGTGTAAATGCCCCAAGGCCCAGCCGGTGCCCCATCATTTTGAAGTTGTCTAGAAGTTGTGCCCACCTCGTCCCCACTCCACACCTTAATCTGTCTAACTCATTTGCAAAAGTTTTCTTGCCTTGCGCTTCTGGCACTTTTTGCAATTTGAAGGCAGCTGCGCGTGTCGCAGCCACCATTTGCCAGCTGTCGGCTAGCCGGTTGCCATTTTGGCCAGTTGCCAGTTCGCAGATTTCTGTTTCAGCTTTACCAGCTCGCCGGGCTAAATGCAATACGATGCGATTGCAACAAGGCTAAAGAAAAGCTGCAGCTATGCGACACCTGCCGGTCCCACTGACAACGCCCAGCCTGCTGCATCGGTTTTCGATTTTTCGTCCTTTTTTTTTTTGTTATTGTCACAAGAGAAAGATTGGAAATGGCAAATTGTATTTGACCAAAAATTCGAACGTTTGCGGTTCACAAAACTCACAATTTTAATTGAAAATTCGATTGGTGCATTTTAATAGCCAGCGCACGACAACAGTCGCATGTTGGCATGCAAGTTCAGCGCAAACGTTGGCCTAATTAATGCAGAAATACTCGAGGCGACGCAGTGCCACTCTCCGGCAACAAGCAGCACCAACTATGATTACGCAGCGTGACCGGAAAATGTTAGTATGTGAGTGCATGTGGGTGTATTATGCAACTATTATGTCCAGCAAAAAAAAAAACAAACTCACTTTTTGTACGAAGAGTGCACAACGGGAAAATGAAAACAAATGCAAATAGTTAAAGTTTGCATTGAAGAGATCAGTGCAGGAATACCCATTTATTGAATCTGCTTAGCGTAGAAGCAGTGAACTTTTGAAAACATCAGTCAGCTATCTGATTAGACATCAGTCAGCTATAAATTAGAGAACTACCAAAATATAACATATTTTGAGTCATGTAAACAAAAAGCATTACTTGAAGAATTTCTGTCATGGTTCCAGAGTGAGCATGAAGCGCAAAGATAAAAAGTAAAGAGGAATGTTCGATCATAAAAAATGCAAAAAAATAAAAAGTTTTCGCTGAAAAGCCAAATTGCTACGCGTTCAAAGCTTTTCGTCTATGAAGCATGTTATTCAGGCTTTGACAGACATTCAGTTTCTCTGTTGTTTTATGTTGCAGCTGTTACACAATCATAAATTTGTATATAGTTTACTTTATAATTTAATTTGGAATAGTGTTGTTGTATCTATGTTTCTTTTACAAATCTTATGAACTCAGCCTTTGTTTCTCTTGAAATCTTATCTAAAAGTTGTTTGGCTTCTTTTTTTTTTTATATCTGTACAAATTTCACATATTTCGATTTAATTATGCGACCTCCCCTATTTATCGTTTGGTTCGATTGTAGGGTATAGCATGAGCTGAAAGTGGAAAGAAAAAAGTTCTAGACTAAAGCGTTAAAGTGGTTTGCTTTAGTAATTTGAGCATTAAGTTTTTTTGCGAGACTTTGTTGGCGAAGTATTTTTTTCTAGTCCTTGGTAATTAAAATAAGGTAATAACAGAAATATCGCGTTTATTTGCTCGCTTTATTTCTTAAACAGTCAAAACATTAAACTTTAACATTTTGCTTCGTCCTCAAGGCAGTTGCACTGAAACCACATTTAATGAACAAAGCTGAAATGCTGGCCAAAAGGCTGCCCGAGAGCTATCATGTAGTGTCGACAGCGTGTTTATGGGCAAAGGGGAAGGCCCTCGGCGCTACGCACCGGCGTAAAAAGTGCTGGAAATAAAACTTTTTAATTATGCGTTTTTTGAATGCAAAGGCATTCCCACAGAGACCGGTGGGCGTGCCTGCTCCCAGACATACGACCTGCAGGCGAGGTCGTTTGACACTGCGCGCCGCAAAGTATGCAATAAAATATGCATGCAAACATACGCACGAATCGCTATACTAGAGAATTTTTATTACATTTGCATAAAATAGAATAAACCCGAAAACACTTGAATTTCTTATTCACATTTTATCAAATCTGAACAACACCAGGAGCTTCAGAAATTATACAAAACTGTTCCATTTGCAGCCTCTAGTTGAATCCAGGAATAAAAATATTATTTGTGAAAGTGAAACAACAGTTAAAACAAGCTTAAATGCCAGGACAAACAACTCTTTGACCCAAAACGGAATTTTTAAAAAAATACATAAACTATTTTCATCTGTTTTGTTTTTCATAATGAATTTTTGTTGTTTTTGGCTGCGGAATGCAATTTTACTTTTAGTCCGGAATTAAATTGTTTGCTAATTTTCAGAGCCGGGAAACTAACACAAATATTGCCTTTCGCGTACTCAATTATTACACATTTATTATTATTAAAAGTGGGAAATGACAGGATACATTCAATTAATTACGAACACACTCATTTTGCAATTTGCTGGCTGACTTGCAACCAGGGCCAACTCTTTTCGGCTGGCCACAAATGAGAAACAAAAAAGTATCCGCAGTAGAGCGCACAAGTGGGTCACACACACGCACGCACGCACACAGAGTCACTCAAAGAACGAGTGGCTTTTGCATGGCTGAACACCACATGAAATTCAATTAAACAAATTTATTCACAGTATCTCATACAATATTAACCACAGCATTCGCATTGCATAACGAAAGTATCTTTTGCTCGGCAGCTTAAGTCTTTAATAACTGAATCTTAAAAGCTAATAAATGCTTTCAATGCACGTGGCCAGGCCAACTCTATTGCCAACACACACTACGAGTCATTGCCTGAATGTGTTTGACGGCTAAGCACATCGTTGCCGTTGCCTGTGGCTTGTCTGTCTGCCGATGTCTTGACAAATGTTTTTACTCACTCGCAAAATATTTGCACAGCAGCAACAGCGAGCATAACAGCAGCAACTGTCCAGCAATAAATATCTGACCTCGTTGCCAAAGTGCAACGCATTAAAAACAAACTGGGCATAAACGTTTCCATACTTTGAGTCAATGGACGGAAAGGCGAGTTAAGTCTCGAAAGTTGCACACAAACTGTTTAGGGCAAATGAAATTCAAACAGCAGAAGTTATTGGCAATAAATGAATATTAAAATATGAATTGGGCTTAACAGAAAGCTAAATCAAAGGATTAAAGCAACTATCTGTACTGAATTTGTTCCTAGCTCTAGATTCGTAAGCGCTTATTATTGTAGAAGGCAAAGCAAACATTTAATGAGTTTTCTAAACAACAATCGTTGAACTTAGACAACTAAAAGTTAGTCAAGTTGAATTCAATATTGAACTTGTTCGCGCAATGTATTTCAAATAAATAACTCGAACCTTGCCTGCAGCAGTCGAAACAAAGCAAAATAGATAAAAGTAAATAAAAACTTTAAAAATACTTTTTTAGGAGCACAAATTTTTCTCTTTTTCTTTGGCAAACAAAATTATATATTAATAATTATGAGTTATTTCCAAATCGATAGTTTTATCATATGTAATGAATTTCTGGTTGAATTTAGTCAAGCTTTACGCATCAGATGGGCAACCGGCTCCTTGGAAATCTTCCCCAACTCTGCCTAACTTAAAGCGAACTGCACAAGGTAACTTCGCTTAATTGGACATTGCTGGCTGTAACACTTTTGCTTGATTTATTTAAACTTGGCTGCTTATTTGTTCAAAGCTAAGATTACAGTACAAAGGCTGTTGAAGTGCCTAGAGGACTATTTATTTCATGCCTCATTAGCAGGCTGACGACTATTTCTTATGAAAGTTGGATTTAATGAAATTTAATTTAAATGATAATTAATGTAAAATTTAATATGGGTCAGTATTCTCTCTGATCAAATTGGAATATGATGAATGAGACTTCTGCTGCTTCGAATTAGAATTATGATGCACTAGCGGCTCGCTATCCAATTCAAGTATGAAAATATATACAAAAACAAAAAAATACCAAAAATAATTGCCACCCCAAAAATGGGTCCTCTAGCCAACTAACGGGCACTCAGACAACAGCAGAGTTCGCGTGGACTAAACAGTCTTTGTTGTTTGCATTTGCGGTTGTCATCGCCGTCGTCCTTGCTGAAAAGGCTTCATCTGAGTTTTATGAAGTTGAAAGCCACAAAATGAGTTTTTCTTTTGGATTTGCATAGATTAAACTGCAATGGAGTTCGCGTTTTTGGCTTGAAAGAAAGTATGTCATAATGATGTGGTCATTGTTGTTGTTGTTTTTTTTTTTTTTTTTTGGGCTGCGCAAGTTCTTAGTGGTTGTTAAGCCGTGTGGTTTGTATTCTATTTTTGCCAAATCTGTTGAATTGTTTTAAGTACTGTGTACTTTGTATTTGTATTTGTATTTGTCTTGACTCTGGTCAAGACTTGTCACAACTTTGGCTAAGACCATTTTCAATTTTTGGCCAGACTGTCAACGCCTGCGATTTGGTCGATAAATTGTCAGCGATTTGCAGTGGCTGCCCTGCTTTTCTTTTCTCTTCTTATCTGCTCAGTTTCCCTCGGCGTGATTCCCACTGATTTTTGGCACAAACTTTGCGCCGCACAAAAACTCATTTAAAGTTTTAAAGTGTGGTTTTTTTGCTGTTGATAGATGCCTAACTGAGTGGCAGCTGCACCCTTGCGACCGCGCGTAACTCTCAAACTCTAGAAATTTTGTTGCAACCAGTTTCACTGGCTGGATGTGTCAGCAATAGGGATTGGGGCAACGCGTGACTTACCTCGCTCCTCTTGATTTTAGCTACCCTATAATTGAGACTCACATGCAGCAGTCGTGGGGTATATTGTAAAGAATGTCTATATACCCCAAATAGTGTTTAGTCTTATGATTCCTTACCTTAAGAGCACTCAGATTAAAGTCCACCGAAAGCATTTTTATAGATGTTCTGAAAAATATTACTAATAACTCAAGTCTATGTAGCCTCATTGCCATGTTCTAAATATTACGAGAGGGCTACTCAGAGCCCAGTACCTTGCCTACAAACCATTTGCTTTTGCTAGCCTAATCCGCTTTTTAGCATCACTTTGGCGACCTTCTTATTGCTTGCCCTAACAACAACAACAACAACAAAAAAAAGGAACGGCACCGCAAATAAAACTTGTTGATAGTTTGCAGACAGCGGCTGAGAGGTTTTGTGGACTTTAAGCTAACTTTAAAAAGGTACACGTGCCGTGCCAGCTAACAGAAGCATTTTGGGCCCATTCGAACAAAAAATAAGGCTTCGGCAGTTGGGTCGCATCGCATGCCTGCCCAAATGGCATTTTGATTGATGTGTGGCACAAAACAAAAGGCTGGCAATTGATAGACGGCATGTGAAAATTCATTCGCCTATCAAAATATTTTTAATACCCTGTAACCATATAAATGACTAAAAAGTGTATTGGAAGCAAGGCAACAAAGCAAGCTTCAGCAAAAATCAGCTATAATTCCAAGCAATTGGACAACGGCTAGGGCTCGAGAAACTGGCTTTATCATCAATAAATCAACTCAATATTTTTATAATAATATTTTTATAATAATAGTGTTAATCTAATATAATCAAATATAAAATAAGTGAAATCTATAGAAGAAACAAAAGTATTTTCTCTGGTCCATTTTATTGTGAAAAAATTATGTTGGAGTTTCGGGTCCAAAATTCAGCCATTATATGTAGTTTTGAATGATTATATTCTTTATAAGCTAGTAAACCTTGGCTCACCAACTACAGTACAGGGTCTCTAGTACGCTGTGCATATCTTCAGCATAAATATATGAATTTTCTGCCAGCGGAACTAGGCTATGCTCGTCACTAACTCTTCATAAAGCGAACTGTCAAATTTTCTATTTTTTTGTCGACTTCTATTCATCAGGCACGCAAGATATGGAGGGGAAAAAACTGTTGACAGATAATTGTAAATTCAAACAGAGATATTTTCTATAAATTCAAAGCGAGAAATTTCCGATTGCCGCATCTGCGCAAGCATCAGAAATACGCCAATTTTTGGGAGCAGGCAATCAGAATATGCCAAACGCAGCTCCTGCCTTGCCCAATTTTCAATTCCTTCGGCCACTTAAACCGACAAAGGCGCTGAAAATACTGAAAATCATTTTGCAAAACGAACAAAAAAAAGCTCTGAGTAGTCCACAAAAATAAATGTTTGCTGAATAAGCGCAGAGCGCAAACGCGAAATATGAGCAAGAGCCAACCCGAACAGCAAGACAGAGAGAGAGAAAGTTAGAGAGGGAGAGAATGAGAGTGAGAGTGAGAGATAGAAAAAGAGAGGGAGAGAGACTTATATGTGAAGCAGAGAAAAGCATATGCAAATCACATATATATGGGGAAAAGGCACACCTGTTGTTGTTTTGCTGCGAGTTATCAGTTGTCAACTCAGACAGGCCAAGCCAAATCGAATTGACAATGCACTGAGAGCATTGTTAATTCATGTGAGCATTAGAAAGCACATTAGATAATAAACAATAAACTGATTGAATTTATATATTTACGCCGAGTAAAGATAGAGATAGATAGATATATTTATAATCAGCTTTGAGATTATGAACAAGCCTTTCATAATATTTTTTTAATATTTCAAACTAAATTTCCAAGTTTGAATATCAACTATGAATACAAACTATAGTCTACTTCTCAACGACTTTTTAAAAAATACAAACATATTGTTGAAACATTATTCATTAACAAGTAGTCGTGTCGATCAAGCTATATACATATATATCTAAAAACAAGTGCATATTTTTTCATTTGCTAATTGTGCTCTGGATCTTTGATGTTATGGAGCCGAAAGGATGCAATCAGCAATATCCATACGCTTTATATCACGCTAGACCGGAGGTAAATGTCGATATTGGCTATGGGGCTTATGGCTCCGACGCCGAGGCGCAAGCGAAAGGCCTGACCTTCGACAATCAGACCATTCGACGCGGATTCATACGTAAGGTGTACATGATACTAATGGGACAGCTGGTGATCACATTTGGGGCTGTGGCTGTGTTTGTGTTCAGCCAAGACGCCAAGAACTTTGCGGCCCAGAATCTATGGCTCTTCTGGGTGGCTGTGGGTATCATGCTGATGACCATGTTGTCGATGATCTGCTTTGAGAAGGTGCGCCGCGAGACGCCAACCAATTTCATATTTCTGGGCTTGTTCACAGTAGCTGAATCCTTTCTACTTGGAGTTTCGGCCAGTCGCTTCGCTCCCCAGGAAGTCCTACTGGCAGTTGGCATAACAGCAGCCATTTGCTTGGCCCTGACCATGTTTGCCCTGCAGACCAAATACGATTTCACAATGATGGGCGGCATTCTAGTCACCTGTTTGGTGGCCCTATTCATTTTTGGCATTCTGGCCCTTTTCTTGCATGGCAAGGTTATATCGCTAATATATTCATCGCTCGGCGCTGTGCTTTTCTCAATATATCTGGTCTACGATACACAGCTAATGATGGGCGGCACCCACAAGTACTCAATTAGCCCCGAAGAATATATCTTCGCTACGCTCAATCTCTACTTGGATGTCATCAACATATTTATAGATATACTCCACATTCTGGGCATAACGCAAGATTAAATTCAAACTAAAAGTAGAGCAAAACACAGAGGGGGAGAGAAATTATGCAAATGGTTTTTTTGTTTGTACAGAAACATTTAATTGCAGCATTTAAATGAGCAATTGAACAAATTACAGCAAACGCGCACAGACAACCACTCATAAATCCCACACACACCCAATCAAATATGTCAATTAAGTTATTAGTAGCGAGCAATAAAAATGTCAAGGCAATTACAATATTAACATAGGGCAGCCACACATACAACCTTTGCGTACTATTTAATATCCTGCGCTCTGAGCGGCTGGACAAGTGGGTATTCCAAAGGACATTCAGGCATCACTGATGTGTGGCTATATTGCTGCTATTACAAAGCATTTTCTAGTCGGGCACTGCTGACTGCCTGGAATACGATGTGTGACAGGCGATATCCAACTGACTGGCTCATATAAATCAAGTGTGCTTAGGCACAGCTGCTGGTCACCTAGTTGCCAGTGTACATTTAATTAAGGATTGACAGCTGTTGACAGTTGACATATCACTGGATAAGGCTGTAAATATAGCTGGCTCGTTTCCCAGCAGCGAACGTTTCGGCTGCCCATCAATAAAACTCAGCAAGACGCATCTTTAACTACGCACAGTCCAGGTACACCAAAAGTTTTCGCTGCGTGTCTGCAAAGTTTCCATGTTGCCAGACTCTATCTCTTACTCTCCGTTTCCCTCTTTCTCTCTCTGCCTCTCTGTCGAGTCTAAGCAACAATCTCATATCGTTATTCTGTTTGTATACACTATAGTTTTTCTACCGTTTAAGTGCCATTAGAACTCTGTGTGTTTCCTGTCAATGCGCTTGTAACTTTGAACACGCGCAAGCACACTCACACACACACACACATACGTACACACCCACACAGGAATGACTAAACAGTCAGAGGTATAAAATGTTACTTCAAGGCCAGCTAATAGCATTTTGTTGTCTTTTAATTACCAATATTTATATTAAAAGTAAAATTAAAAATCATAGAAACCGAAATGAGCTCTACCTATAATTACTTATCTTCCTTTGTTGGACTTGCACTTTATTTCGATGTTAAAATTTGTTATTAAAGCTGAGGCAATATTTTTTATTTATTTTCTAATTTGCCAAACATTTATAAAACTGCCAAAAAAGCCCCATGTTTATTTTGCAAACTGCTAAGCCAAACTACTTTATATATGCAAAAAGGAAAGTGCACAGAGCTAAGCTCAACTGTATTCAAAAATATGAATTGTTGATTTGAAGGCTTTTCTGTTAACATTGGCATCACATCGTTTTAGAGCAGCTGCTCGCTAAACCGAGCAGTAAACATGTGCAAGCTTTGCTCGATTTAGGCCATGTTTTTTTCAAGCTAGAGTTATATAAGGTAGATAAATGAAAAATTCCGTGAAAAAATAAAAACTAACTACAAAAAAAAAGAAGTGTAAGATGGAAAGGAAAACACTGGAAATAGCAGCAAAAAACGCGCGCAGAAAAACAAGTGAATGTGCAGCAAAACAGCAAAAAACTAAGCGAACGTGGGAGTAAACAACTGTTAGATACCTCTTAAAACTAACTACTATTGAAATGAAGACTCTAAGGAAGCGAAAGAAAGACATATAGAATTAAAATTATGAACCTGTACATATTGTGTATTATGCATGTATTATGTCTTCTGCAGATAAAAAGTTACACAATACAAAGAAGTCGAACGAAACCAGTGGTTTGCCTGATATAATGTTAACTATGCAGTCTTAAATATCTCTTATAAATTGTACCCGCTGATATGCCTGCTTTCGCTTAACTGGGCATAAGAAGTAAGCTTTGGTTGAGGCAAACAAAATTTGCAATCAAAGTTACGCTATTTGTTTCTTTCTGTTTTTTTTAGCATGGCCAACAACTTTTAGCATTTAATTGAAAATCAAAACTGTTTTGCGGAAATCAATTACTAGTCAGTTGAAAGAAGCTGGGCATCTTCACAATAAAGTCAATTATAATCTGGCGAGTAACTAGAAAAAGTACTCAACGTTCTACCGAACTTAATATCTCGGATGCTGTATGTGTTTTGTATTTTTTTTTTTCTGTTTACGTTTGGCAAAAAACAAAATTCATGTAAATTTTCAATCGCATTTTCAGTAAGCCGCTTAAATGGCCGCTTGAGCCGTGGGGATAATAGCTACCAAACATCTGACAATTTTAACATGGACTCAGTACTGAGTTGGACATGGATGTGGACTGGGCACGTGATAAGCATAACAAAGTTACATTCAAATCCAATGGCGGAAAGTGACAAACAGGCAGAAAGCGGAGCACAGCCAGAGACAGACAGTCCCTACCAATAGCATCGAGCCTCTGGAGCATGGACAATTTAACGGCCTTATTTATTTATGAAAGCCAAATGCATTTGGGCCGCTCGACAATAGAAATTGTGGCCAAATCATGAAATTGAAATTGCCAGCAAAGCCAATTTGAGAGAGACACGCACGCACGTGTAGCTTGGCCATTTGACCCGATTGGACAACAGGTAAATAAAGTTAAAATTCTAGTCTCAGATTGTTTGCTAAATAAATAATACGCATAAGTACCAATGTTTTCCGAATAAATGCATTTAAAATAACAAATTCAAATGTGCTCTAGCCAGAAAAAGCAAATCAAGTCAAAGCAATTTGTCATAAAAGGAATTATGCAAGAAAAATAATTATCATTTGAAATTTCCTAGAGCAACAAATTATAACTAGATATATACATGTATTCAAAGAATAGTAGAAGTATTAGTAGTAGTAGTGGTAGTAGTAGTAGTAGAAGTGGTAGTAGTAGCAGTAGTAGTAGAAGTGATAGAAGTAGCAGTAATAGTATCAGCAACAGTAATTAAAGGAGTAGACTTAGTAGTAGTAGCTGTAGCAGTTAGTAGTAGTCGCATGAGTATTAGTATAATTAGTAGCAGCAGTAATAGTATTAGCAGTAGTAATAGTATTAACAGTAGTAAGAATAATGGTAATTAAAGTAGTAGTAGCAATAGTAGTAGTAGATGTAGTAGTGTAGTAGTAGTCGCATGAGTACTCGTATAATAGTAGCAGTAGCAGTAGTAATAATAGTAGTTCTGTGAGTAGTTGTACATAGATTTTCAACCCAATAACAAGTGAGTTTGGAAATATGGAGAAAATCGATATGATATATACATAGACATATATAAATGTTTAAAATATATTCTATATATATTTCTATATACATTTACCATAATTTTACCACTTCCCAACTCACATATTTTCAATAACATAACGACTTGATTAATTCCCATTTGCTCCCTTGGAATGTAATCATAATATTATGCATGCTTCCATAATTTTTTAATGAACTCTGAATATATATTTTTTCCACATTTTTGCGCCATTTCGTATGAAAATTCAATTTAGAACTATTCCTGATCACAATGCAGTTTAAATTCGTTTGCCAACAGCAGGAATTAAAAGAAAGTCTGAAATGAAATTCAATTTGATTTCACAAACAAACCCATTGTCTTCAGTGGAAAATTAAAGTGTTTGACACAAGTGTATAATTTATGAAATATAATTTCCATATGTAACAAGTTTAACTTTTATTTGTTTTTATGTAAATTTTATATGCTGGAAATCAATTTTTGTCCGACTGAATAATTTGTCGGGCAATTGATACGAATGAAAAGAATTGACAACTACTAAAAATTGAATTTCATCCATTTTTAATTGCGTTTAAAATATTATGGAAAATAGAGAACAAATTTCTTTTGATAGTGGCAAAATATAAACCAAATTTTTTAATTATTATTATTTTTATTTATTATAAATGTATATTTATTGAAACTAAAATTTATTGCAAAATCTAAACAGAATAAATCGTAGCCTAAGCAAAAAATATGAGCCATTAACCCCAATTGCTTAACGCGCTAATCACTAGTTATTTTGCAATTATAAATGCAAGAGCGCTTGAATACTAAAACTAGCTAAGAACTTTGATTTAGTGCGGCAAACACGCCCACCGACAATACGCCTTCCAGCTGAACAAATCGCTAGGAAAATGAAAGAGGCCAACATAGACCACGTCGGCCCACTCACCTCATATGCTAGGCGGGTTAATAACCGAGTTGCATGAAAATTAATTGCGAAACATTTAAGCCAAGCGGCAAATGCCAAGGTATGGAAGGAAGCATAAAATCGGTTGGGTTGGCATGCAAATTGCGAAACCAGCCAGCCGGCTGGGGTCTGAACGTTGCTTAAGCTGACCCCATCTTATGAGAAATAATTAAAAGTTTTAAATAAAGCTTGCGGCGAGATGAATATCAAACTGGACCTACGATTTAATTAGCCAAATAACTAGTTTAACATTCGAACTCTGGCGCCCACGTAAAACTCTAAACACCTGCTCCTTACAGCCCTCGCACAGCACCGCACTTCAAAGTCAGCTTTAATTTGCCCTGGCAACTAACAATGAAGAAAACACGGGCAAGAGAGAGAAAGAGTGAGAGCGAGAGCAGGAGAAGTGTAGGAGAAGTAGCTTCCCTCTGCTTGAGTAGGCGACTTAAGAGTGCTGCACGCAAAATAACTTAAAAACCGCAAAGTGGCTGGTAAAAACTATTTAAGTTTATGCGATAAGGACAATAAAAGCACAGCAACAGGGTGGCACATGCCTGCCCTCGCTCCCTCCCGGTTGTTTTTCCCCTTGCCCACTCCACGACCATTTGCTATTTCGTTTCCACCAACTAAGAGTGCTGCATACTTATAGGCAACCGCAATATTATCATTGTGTGTATGTGTGGGTAAGTGTGCGTATGTTTATGTGTGTGCGTGAACGTGTGCGTGTGTGCAGTTATGTAATTATGGTAATTAAAAGAACACCGACTTGTCTTCCTTGTGCCTCGTTGTACAGCGAAGCACCTTTTTGGCTTTCTATATTCCGCTTCAGTATAATTTTATGTCATCACGTAGCTGGAAGCACATTGAACAAGACATAGAGGACACAAGTTTTGGGCACTAAAGCTAGCTACAGATAAACATTTTATAACTAACTGTACGTAGATGGAAAGACTCTGTCAGACCCAGCTATTTTGTCGAACTATTCTTGTCTTTTAAATGTCTCTATTCTGGCTTAAATAGTTTGGCATATACAGTTGTTGAAGTTGTTGAAGCAGTTCTTTTAATGAAATACAAATAATTATTTTCCATTTGAAGCTGTGTGTGACTTATACATAAGGCACATGAGAGTATCCTTGATTTCTGGTGTATTTTAGTTTATATATGCACAGAACAAACTTGAGGATGGAAAATGTTTTAAACCACAGACTTAAAAACCATCTAATCTATTATGGAGCGAGGCAGTTGGGAAGCAGCCAGAGGGAGCACGGCGACTGAATAGGCATTATCATCTCAATCATCTATTTTACTATTTATTATTTAAATCTATTTAACTCTCGTTTAGTTTATAATTAGTTTTAAATTGTTTCAGATGTAACTACAAACTAAATACTACAAAATAATAAGCCAAGTCCGCAACTCATTCAACTTGCAAAAAACCTTATAGATGAAACTCCACAATATTGACACTTTGTACGTCCCATATGCGAAAGTGAAAGATGTATGGAAGGCAATATCGACAAAGATGTTTGGTTTTATTTTCTTTCTGAATGATAGCAAGATGACCCGAAACCATTAGGCGGGTTTCGTAAGCATTATAGTAAATTAATAAGATTTTGATTTAATAAATATATTTGCATATTAATATGAAGTGTCAAGCGCCTCGGCTTACAAGTCGGAGACTCTGTGAGCTAATCGCTTGACCAGTCAAATATATATATATATATATATCAACTTGTGGCTAATACTGGCGCCACAGCTGGGCTTTCACTTTTCGTGCCATTTGCAGAAACAGTAGCACCATCGGAATCAAAGCTAAGTAACGCCAGAGGCGGCTTAATATGCGGTGGGTATTCACCTTTCACGCAGCTCCCCGCCTGCATACGAATGTGCCCATTAATGGCGTTTGCTTCTGGTGGAATAGAACGAAACGAAAATTGAATACCATAGCGTCGAGTAGTGGCTCCAATGAGATCGGCCATTGGCGATGCGCGGAAAGCATAAGCCGTAAGCAAAACAGGTGAGAGATGCCTTGTTGCAATTAAAAAATCACGATTTCGTACTCGAAGCTCGGCGCTCGAAAATGAAATCAAGCGACAACTGCTTTGATTATGTGATGATGTGCTTCGCATTCGATTTCTGCCTCATTTCAGCTTTATTATTTTTTTTTTTTTCTATTTTTCTAGCTTGTAAATAATTTCACATTTAAAGCGATTAAATTTCGCTTGTGGCCTTGATGGTGCCCAGTTGGTGCCCCTCACAGCCGCGTGTTGTGTTGCCACTTCAATTATTTGGGCTTAATTTGATTTGATTTTTACCTGGAGCCACGTCTCTTTGCCTGCAACTTGCGTAAACATCATTAGATATAGTGTGTACAATGCTGCTAAGCAGGTTTTTATTTCCGTTGCTACTGGAAAGTAAGTTACACAGCTTTTGGGGCATTGTGGCCCATGAGGCGATTGATTAATTACAAATTATTTAGGCAGTACCTGTTATAATAAAGTGATATATGCGCTATATAGTCTCTGACAAGAAAGCAGCAAATAAATTAAAATAAAAAAAAAAAAAAAAAAGTACCTGTTATATTGAAATATACGATAGTTATTTGGAATATAGTTTGACTGAAGGTCAGCCTAAAAAAAAATATCTAAAATGTTTAAGGGCGTAAATCAAATTGTGCGTGAAACATGATGGGAACAAAATATTGTTTTCTGCTGTTTTATATAATATTTTGAAAGGTTTGTCATTGTGAAAAAAAAACTTAAACAAAAGTAATATATGAATCAAAATTATTGAAAGTTAAAAGGTTCAATTATCCAAAATAAATACCGCTATCTGCTCAAAGTGCATTTTTCATTAACTAAAAAATACAAATTAATTCTAATTCTATGAAACTTTTTGCAAATATTTTCAGTTAGTTAAGGCACTTAACACCTTAAAGCAAGCAGGCTAACAAAACAAGCGGAAATGGCCGACTGCATAATGCTCTTTCCAATATCCTCAATAGCTGCATTCTATTTTAATATTTTCTGTATAGGTCTGTCATTAGAGGAGATCAACAGAGATAGTGCTCATTGCTCTAAAACGTATTCACCATGATCTAGGCTTGTTATCATTTTCGGTCAATTCATAAAGTAGGTCAATAGCAAATCCCATTTTAGATTAAAGGATACTCAAAAATAGTTTTCAAATTCAAATTCCTCCCTTCCAAATGCACCTTACGTCCTCATGAAAAGACAGGCAGCAAGTCGTGCATTTCTCATAGCCAATATACTCTGTGATGGAGTAAAATAATATTCAACTCTTTATTGAGAACATTAATGATCAATTATATGATACTTATATGGCAAGAGCAGAGTTCCGTAAGTGTTTTCACGTCATTCGTATTCATAAATCTAAAGTTTAGTAAACGCTTCTGCTTACAGCAGCCGCGTTCAATTGCAATCAACAGTCGAAGAAACTCATCAATGTCAATTCAAAGTAGCCAATCAGCTTGGCTAATAATACCACAAAGCATAGAAATTTTTATCATAATTTGGCTGAAGACAATAGACAAACAGAGCCAAAAAGTTTTTTTGCCAAGCGCAAATATTTGCTAATTAAACATTTCAACGTAAGATTTTTTTCTCTCCCTCTCTCTCTCTATGTTAAGTATTTACCTGGGCAATAATAATAAATTTGACATCATTGCGCGTAAAAGCATAAAATACACAAGCAAACCTTGTTATTTATAAATGTAAATGCCTGGGCTGAGCTGAGCTGAGCATCTGCTGCCGGTGTTAGGCGGCTTCTAGAAGCGCATCAAGACGATAGCATTGAACCCGCTGACATGGCTCAGCCCCGACGACCTAGTGATCAATTAATATCAATAATATTATTAATATTATTATTAGCTGTTGTTATTTGAAGACACCGACAGCTACTTAGCAACCCCCAAGCTGCAACGCCCCAACGCCCCTACAGCATTTAGCGTTTTACTTAGCCGTTATTTATTTACCTTCAATTTACAATTCATTTTGCGCAGAACGTCGTCGTCGTCGATGATGCTGCTGACGACGCTTACGCAGGCGCAGAGACAGTCGCCGTCGTCGACGTCGCCGGCTTGGACTTGGACTTGGTAAATGAAGTAACCTGGCCTTGTCGCGCGCCAGTCTCTGCTTAACATTTGCGCGTCGCGCTTGGCTCTAAACTCAACTGCCTCCAAACTATTTGCGCACAAGCTCTGATCGCGACATTCGGCTATTATTACTATTATATATTTTTGGCAGCGCGCAAATCGGCTTAAATTATAGAATCCAATTTGCCTTAAAGCCTAATCAGCGTGCAGCGATTTATCAGCCAAAATGCCGCAGCATAAGTTCAAAACGGTAATTGCAAAACGGGACACACAACCTCTGTAAAACGATCTAAAAATAGTTTTCAAAAATACGATGATTGTTCGTTTAGATAACAAAACAATTTCGTCTGGCCATGGCCAGATACTATCTAAAACTAATTAGTGGCTCGACGGCTAAGCACTTTTTTATATAACAATATTTCATATTAGTACTTGGTACTAATACTAACATGGGAATAACAAGTGAAACTTTTAATAGCAATAAAAAATAGTTATAAAGAAATTCAAATAAAAAGTTTAGCCACAGCGGTGCCCAGACAATCAACTCTTTAGTCATGTTAAATTTTTTAAAACAATACCCTAAGTTTTTAATTATTATGTTAAAAATGTTTGATTTATTTAAATTCAAACACAAACTTTTATGTTATACTTAGTTTTATTTTTTTTTATATTTTATCTTTATTTTTGTGTTGTTAAAACATATTTGTCTATTATGTTCTTTAATAATAATGAATATGTCTTTCGCCTTTTTAATCCTTTCAACCTTCTTTCTATATCTAATATGTTTCTGTCTCGTATTTTACACTGGCAAACAAATTTGTTAATCAAGACTGAGATGGGAAATTTAAAGGTAAACGTTCAGGGTACAATAACTTGAGGTCGTTTTATTTTAGATTTCGATTGCCTTAATTCATTCGAATTCATTTCAAATCTTTCCATTAGTAATTTCTGGTGCTTGGGACCAAATCCTGTTAGCCAGTGTAACTTTTCTTAATTAAACAGAGTTTTTATAGCGTGTAAACCTTTTATGCAATGTAAAATGAAGTCCATAAGAAAATTTTCTGAGCCAAGTTAAAGTTTATGATATTCAGCTTCGTCTCAATCCTCTTTAATTCTATATATAGTTCCATACACTCCTTTCTTTTAGCAGCACATCTATTCAGCATTGCTAACCTTCGTCTGCTTCAGCTTGACTGCCCACATATCGTTTGGCGCTCCAGTTTCAAGTTATGACGAGAATCTCGTGACATATCCAGATGCGCCCAGTGAGGTGCTGCCCATTGAGCCGCTGTTGATCTATCCAGAGTCGCGGGAAATTCTCTATCAGGCGCGCACACTGGAGGGCGATGGGGAGCAGGACATTATCTTCGTCAAGTTGCTCCAGGACAAATTGGATGGCTATCGACCCAAGCAGCAGCGACTTGTGGCGAAGCAGCAGCGGCGCAAGGAGCTAAACCTCAAGGACATCTTCTTCGTAAAGGCGCGTGCCAATGGCCAATTCAGCCACGAGCGCCTAAAGGTCTATCGACTGCCCGAGTTCTATGCGATCAGCGTATTCCGCAACGGCGATAAGTGAGCAGGCGAGGGATTGCCCCGAACGCTGCACTCGTGCTGCAGTTGAGCTTTTAAGTTTCTATGTTATGTATATAAGCCGCTATAAATAAATGCTTCCAAAGTTGTTCAAATACTGCTGAAAGGCTTCTTTCAGACGCGCTTTGGGCGACGATTTACATGCCATTTCAATTATCCATAACAAAGGCGCCCGCAATTGCCGCTGAATGATGGGTGGCGGCAGCAGCGCCATCTCATCTCTCTAAAGCCCCGGACAACTTCAATTTCACGCGCTTCACACCGGGTTCACGTCAAGCGGCAATTAATAACTGTCAGTCAATTGTCAAAGCTCCAGCCTCACAACAAAGAACTAATCCCTTTTGTCATCGGCCAACGCAGACCGCGGGCCAAACATTACGTCAAATTCATAGAAAGCAAACACAACAACAACAAAATACCATGAATGGAAAGCTATCATAGAGCCGCTCTGCAAATACGCTTGCCAAATAAATTAACTGACAGTTCCAGTTCGAGATATTGGGGAGAAGTTGAAGTCCCAGAATGTGATAGAACTTTACTAGTTTCATTTTATGAATGATGGGAAACTTTTGGAAACTACTTCCAATGAACGTTCATTGAAAGCTATTTGATAAAGTATGGTGATGAAGTACCATAGAAAACCCATATGTGACAATTATTATTTAAATACTCTTATATAAGCTAGTTGAACTATACCTAGTAGTTCTATACATAAACTCTGTAATATTCTAACTTACTGGAATTCAGTATGTGTATAAATCTATAGTTTTGTTTAAAAAAAAATCTTTGAAAATTTGATTATATTTAATGTAAATGGTCAACCCATTGACTATGATATATACAGACGGCATATTCGGATATATAGATATATACAGACGACATATGGATATAGACGACATATAGGCATATACAAAGACAGTGGTGAATGTTTACCTTCTAATTTGATCATCTTGTTTTATGATTGTTCAGACAATTCAATATGCCGTACAAACTTTGTATGAAAACCATAAGATCCATTTGAGAAATCTTTCGGCAATGTTTTTCGAAAATTGCTGTAAACTAGTTATGCAAACTTTCGCTCAGTTATTTGGAAGTCTCAGGCACGTTCGCAACTTTACAATTCTGCGCACGCAGTTGCTCCACTTGTGAGATGAACTTAGAAGACAGTGTACAAAGCACAATGCACATGGGGATTGAGTTGGTCACCATTATGAAAATTTAATTATTTGCTAGAAGAAGCACAGACAGCTCCGAAATGATACTTGTTACATTAGTATAAGTTGGCAGGACCTCAGCTAACCATCAGACGCGGCGCTATGTTCATGGACATGAGCTCCTGGAAGAGCAGCTTGGCCGCGTACGGCAGGCGCACCTGCGAGATTTGCGTCTTGTTCTTGCAGCCTTTGCACTCGAACGTATTGTTGCGCAGATTGGCAATGGCAATCAAACCGCAAAAGTTGCAAATGTGCACGCGATACGGATCGGACACTTCGAACAGACGCTCGCGAAGGAATTGAGCTGCGCCGTGAGAGATCTGACAATCACGCTCCATCTCACCGAAACGCAAGCCGCCGTCACGAGCCCTACCCTCCATAGGCTGGCGCACCAAGATCTGCACTGGACCACGGGCACGTGAATGGATTTTGTCGTCCACCATGTGCTTGAGGCGCTGATAGTAAGTAGGGCCCAAGAACACCTGTAGTGAAAATATGGTATTATTACAACTGAGGTCATTCAGACAGTAATTTCTTTTTTACCTGAGCATTAATTTTGCGTCCGGTGTGGCCATTGTACATGACCTCGTTGCCACGTAGATGATAGCCGTACTCCTGCAGGAAAGTTGAAATCTTTTGTACGTTGACGGCATCATTGAAGGGCGTGGCGTCGCCGATTTCGCCCTTATTGGAGCCCAGCTTTCCCTGCAGACACTCGATTAAATGGCCAATTGTCATACGAGAGGGAATAGCATGGGGATTAATAATAATATCTGGCGCCAGTCCTTCGCAGGTAAACGGCATGTCCTCCTGTCGATACTGTATACCGCACGTACCCTTCTGCCCGTGACGAGAGGCAAACTTGTCTCCAATCTGCGGTATGCGCACAGAACGCACACGAATCTTGCAGAACTTGTAACCCTCGCTGTTTAATGTCAACATAACCTGATCCACAATGCCCGTCTCAGAGTTACGCAAAAATGTGGAGGCATCACGCTTGGCGAATCGCTTCGTATTGCTGTCCAGCTCATCGTCGTTCTCGGGTAGTGTAATTGTCTTGCCAATTACGACGTCGTCTCCAGAGACACGAATGCCAGGTGCAATGATGCCATCGTCGTCCAGTTTGTCATAATGAGCGTTGCGCATGCCCTGGCAGGTGCCACGATGCGGTTTCTCAAAGTTCTCTTCCTGATCCCCTACGCGTTTATTCTCCGCATCCTTGTACGACCGATAAAACACCGATCGGAAGAAGCCACGCTCCACAGCGGAGGCGTTCAGGATAACAGAATCCTCCTGGTTGTATCCCGTGTAGCACAAAATAGCCACAATCGAGTTGATGCCCGCAGGTAACTCACGGAAACGCAAATACTCCATGGATCGTGTGGTAACCAGTGGCTTCATGGGATAATACAGCACGTGCGCCAGGGTGTCCATGCGAACGTGGAAGTTGGTTATATATACACCCATAGCCTGCTTACCTAGAGTCCAGAAATAAAGAGAAACTGTTAAAATACGGTTCATTCACAGCGATCATCTGCTACCTACCCATAGCGCTTTGATAGGTGTTACGTGGACTCTGGTTGTGATCGGGGAAGGGTATAATAGAGGCACAGACGCCCAGGATCATGGCCGGATGAATCTCACAGTGAGTGTAGGTGGTACAATAGGCGTAGTCTTTGTCCTGTTTGAGATCATAGGGCGACATGGCAATCATGACCGTTTCCTCCTCGAGCGTATCAATGTACTCAACGACACCGGAAGCAACCAACACCTGCCAGCTGTAGTTGTTGTAGTCTCGCTCCTTCAACATCTCCACGTGAGTCTTCTTCAAGAGCAGCGTACCATTCTCCACAATAAGCAGAGGTCTGCATATGCGGCCCGCGTCTGTGTAAATTCTAATCTCGCGATCACGAATGTCGCGGATCATGGACACCTCCGACACAATGATATCCATCTGACGGCGCAGCTTACGCAATGTCGCCATCAGCTGCTCTGGGTCGCGATGAATGCCCACCCAGCAGCCATTCACGAAGATTTTAGTGGCATCTGCAATCGCAGAGGGCGCAATTTCCTCTAGATTCTCCATGGACCACTCTTCCAAGAACTCAAGAATCGGCGACGGCTGCGAGCCCACAGAAATGTAAGCCATGAGTGCCAAGTTCTTTACCAAGCCCACAGCTGCGCCCTCAGGAGTCTCTGCCGGGCACAACATGCCCCACAGGGTGTTGTGCAGCTGACGTGGCTTGGCCAGCTTGCCGTCGCGTCCAATGGGCGAGTTGACGCGCCGCAAATGGGACAATGTGGAGGCAAATGTGAGACGATTCAACACCTGCGAGACGCCGGCACGAGCCTGATGTGCCTTCTTTTGGTCACCCCAGTTGCCGGTGGCCAGCGAGTAGCGCAGGCCGTCAGTGATAATGTTTGTCTTGATGGCCAGCTCCAAGTTGAAATCTTTGCCGCGGTCGATGAACTTCTGGGTGTACATGCGCACTTCCTTCATCAAGTTTTTGAAGAGGCCGCGGAAGAGGAAGGCCAAGAGCGGACCAGCCAGATCCAAGCGCTTGTTGCCATAGTGATCACGATCATCGAGCTCACGACGACCCAGCGAGGCCAGCAGCAGGCGATGCACCATGTAGCCCAGGAAATAGGCCTTCTTTGTCTCGCAGAAGTCAGAGACGCCAACGTGCGGCAGCATTTCCTTTTGCAGAATTTCCTTGGCGTACTTTATACGCTTGTCCTTGGTGACGCCGGGACGTGCACCGCGAGCGCCAATGAAGTTAAGGGCGACATTCTGCTCCTGCACCACGAAGGCCTCGTCCAGTGAGGGCTTCACCATCTCCATCATCTCTGGATCGTCAAAGTCGTATATAATATGCTCCAAGATATCGCGATCAGCCACAAAGCCCAAAGCGCGAAACACTATCATAATGGGTATCTCCTGCTTGATGTACGGCAGGATGGCAATGATGCGCTGTCCGATCGCAGATTTCTTGATATTCTGCGACCCACGCGCCATCATGTTCACCCATAGCGTAGAGGTCGGACGCGAGCTATGCTCCAAGCAGGAGCGAATCTCCGTTTTGAATGCGTACTTGCCGTCCTTCATGCTGAACACATACACTGTATTCGTGGCCATCTTCTCCTGGGCGATGAGCACTTTCTCCGAGCCGTTAATAATGAAGTAGCCACCCGGGTCAAGCGGGCACTCGTTCAGCTCAGTCAAATCACGATCGGTAAGCTGCGAGAGCAGGCAATATGTTGACCTCAACATAATTGGAATTTTGCCAATGAACGTTTTCTGGTGCTGAGTCTCGACGGGATCCATGCCCTCCACATTCTTTGTCTTTGTAATATCCACATACAAGGGAGCCGAGTAGGTCAGATTGCGCAAACGCGCCTCGTTGGGCATCATGGGACTGGGAGAGCCATCCTTTTCCCAATGCGTAGGCTTGGACAAATAAATCTGCTCGAATTTCAGGGAGAAACGTGGAGGTGTCTCCACCTCGCCGGATGTGTGCTGAGCCTCGGCCTGTAACTCAATGGCCGGCGAGTCCTCGACAATGCGTTGCACAGACATTTGTATGAACTCATCGAAGCTGTCCAGCTGCTGACGCACAAGGCCTTTCTCGTCGAAATAAGCGTTGATCACAATCCAGCAGGCCTCCTGCCACAGCTCGTGCGAGATCTCCTCAGCATTTTCCTCTTCGAAATTATCTGCAAAAACATTTATTTTTTAGTTGATTTTAAGCAGACAACGCTAGCGCCTCGCCGCCATATTATTTTTATGCGCGGCGTGCGTTGAAATTTTCCTGACGTATTCTCACCATCATCATTATCGTACATCATGTTGAGCTAAGTGTGCTATTGCACTTTGTGCACTGAAGAAAATAAAACAAATTGGTATATTAGCAACCTTTCAATTGTTTAATATATTGACGAAATTGACGCGAAGAAACCCACAAGTACCGCAATAAGCGGCGATTTATTTGGGACTAGTGATGTGCTCATAACACCGATGTAAGTGATATATCGATATTTTAGTGTTTAATAACAACTTATCACCTATCGATAAGTTTCCGAGCACGGTATGCTGTGCAATATCTGTTTAAAATGAGCGTGGATCATTCACTTATTCATTGTGATATAAACTGGTTTAAAATATTACTGTTTTCTTAAACAAATATGTAAATAAATTATTCATTATAGCTCTTGTTTTCACGGTCTAATAGTTGATAGCAAAGAGAATAATTGCTAGTTTATTCTTTAATCATAAATGATTTTCCATTTATATTGTCCGTTTTAGTTATGATTTATTCTAATTTTTGTTGTACACAGGGTGTTCGGTTTCATGCTGTTCATGGTCTATTTGCAACGGCCTTTTCGATATGGCGTGCACATCACTATCTGCCGGGAACAGCTGTTTGTACCGTTGCGTGCTTTAATCGCCTTTTTTTTGTTATTTAACGCTGGACTTCACATGAGTTTCTTAAGAAGAGGCGGTCGGTTCTTGATTGCCGGCATTCTGCCGGGCATTGACCGCAACGCTAACGATGTTGTCGGTAAAGAGAGCAACACCTACAAATCTTTCCTAGAAAACCAGAGGGACGATGAAACGGGCTTAGAGCGGCTGAAGCTAATGTTTACCGTCGAGTAAGTGAAGCAACTCAAAGACAATGCCGAGATGATTGAAATAACAAAACTCTTGCAGTGAATTCGGCAGCATATCTTCAGAACTCAATTCCGTGTACCAGGTGGGCTTCCTCGGCTTCCTTGTCGGAGCCATGTACGGCGGTGTTACACAATCACGCGTCAGCTACATGAACTTCATGGAGAACAATCAAGCGACGGCGTTCAAATCCCAATTTGAAGCGAAGGTAAGAAAAAGAATCTAAGTCAACATCAACTCGATCTATCAATGAAATTTACAGAAAAAGCTGCAGGATCAGTTCACGGTGAACTTCGCGAAAGGTGGCTTCAAATGGGGCTGGCGTGTCGGTCTATTCAGCTCCTCCTACTTGTAAGTCCCTATAGATAGCTAGTTCTGCCAGGCTCTTAAGAGGTTGTCTCATCCTTCAGTGGCATCATAACCCTTATATCCGTTTACCGAGGCAAGTCCTCGATTTATGAGTACCTCGCAGCGGGCTCCCTAACCGGCGCGCTCTACAAACTCAACTTGGGTCTGCGCGGCATGGCAGCTGGAGGCATCATTGGCGGCTTTTTGGGTGGCGTCGCTGGTGTGGCCTCGCTGCTGCTCATGAAGGCCTCGGGCACCTCCATGGAAGAGGTGCGCTACTGGCAGTACAAATGGCGGGTGCAGAGGGACGGCGACATCCAGCAAGCCTTCAAGAACGAGGCCGCGAAGGACGCGCCCAAACTGTTCACGGAGCACGACAAGCGAGTGGGCGAGGCGGTGACCTTGGAGTCGGTCAAGTGAAGCATCTCGATGTAACTTTAGATCTTTTTTATTTAAATAATAAATTGCAATAATGTCCTTGAAACGTGGTACAGACAATACAATTAAGGAAGCCCAAGGCGGCTGCTGCTATGCGTTGTTCCAGTTGATGCCTAGTGCAACTAAATATACAGATATGACTCAGATACATTTGAAGAACGCGAAAATGGAGCACAGGATTCAAATGCAATAAATTAAATGCTTTGCGAGGAGAACAAGAAACATAAAATAGTTGTGAAGAATATGACTCGATGGATTTCAGACTTCGTCTTCGGAGGAGCGCGTCAGGCGCTTGGCCCCGCGATTCGGTGGGCCTTTTGGCTTGGCAAAGGCTGGGCGATGCAATATCTTCTTGGGGTGCAGCTCATCCTGCAGGTATTGCTCAGTGAGTTCGGAACCGCTGTCTATTTCCAGCTGTGTGAAAATAAATAGAATAGAATGGCGCCCTGAGCTGATGTCGGTTCACTCACCTTCTTGGCTACTTCCACGCCGTAGGAGGCGAGCTCCTCGAGGAACGGGGCCTTGCAGCTCGAGTACATCATGCGCTCGCGCACAGAGCAAGAGTATCCTGGCATAGAGTATATGAACACAAAGGACTCCAAGTAGTCGCCCTCGTGGGTGTGCTTAAACAGATACAGATGGTAACGCGCATGGTCGTCGGGCACCTGCTTTGGCAGATCGTTCAGCTCCACATTGGCCGCATTGGAGACGTGAATGCGCTCCTCCTCTAGGCTGATGCGAAACTGCAAATAGTCGTAGTTGCCACGCAGCATGTCCTGCACCGCTGTACGCGTTGCGTCAGTCAGCGGACAGGAGATGCCGCCCAGCGTCTGGTGGCGTGTCTCCGTGGATATTTCGGTGCGCACTTCAGATTTTTGGAGTTCCTTAATCTCTTCCTCGCGCATAGTAAGCGGCGCAGGTGCAGCGAATTCACGCTTATGCTTTTTGTAGCCCTCAAGCGTGGTTTCCTCTAAAGTCGTCGCGTGCAGCTCCTCCATGATGTACGCTGACCCGAATTCGGTCTTGAGTGTTGCTTTCGTTGAAGCGTAGACCATCTTTTGGCGGATACTGGCAGTGTCCGGAGTCCAACTGATTAGTAACCAGCCATAGCCCAGAGGTATCTTCGTGTCCATGCGATACAGCAGATAGCAGGGAACACTCTCCTCGAAGAGGGGCGACATCAGCTTATCATAGTCGCGCTCCCAGTCTTTTTTCACATCAACTGTGGCGCTGCAGCTGAGCTGTTCTGAGTGGGCAAATCAGAAAACGGAAATAGCATTTCCGGTTTATATATATGTATGTATGTGTGTGTATGCGTGAGTATGAATTCCACTCACCATTTTCAATTGATACTTTTATCACCCGTATTTTACCGTTTTTGGCCTTGGCAAATACTTTCGCTAAATGCTCGTTGGCTGATAAGAATGAATATCATTTAACACTATTGCTATTATTATTCATTTTATTTTTATCAATTTCTTCAGCTTACCTTTGATGCCCGTTTGATGCGACATTGTAAACTGAAAGTAATTCTAAATTCTAATAGGAGAAAAAAATGTATTACTCACAAAAAGAAAAGCGGCGCTGCCAGCTCTTTTTATTTGGTATGCTTATGTGGCATCACCTTATCTTTGTTTACATTTTGCACAGAAACAGTGCACCATCTGGCAGCGCTAATTTATAGTAGTGCGACCAGACTTTGAGCAAATAACAGAGTGTTTTCCAGCACTGCAACTTGCTCTGCGTTCTTTTCACGTCCGTAAAATGTAAAACAGAAGCAGCATTTAATTGCATTTATATCGACGCAGTCCAATCAAAAATAAGTTTCAAGTGCAATCGTGTAGTGAATCAAGTGAGTGAACAAATAGGCCACAGCCTGAGCGCTAAGGATTCCACGCTCTAATTACTAATAAGCTACATACACGCTCTCGCTGTCTCTGTCGACATCTCTGTCGCTGCCAACGTCAGCGTCAGCGCTCGTCACCGCCCTACTACAGCGAAGAATGTTTACTTCCGCTTGTTTATGTCGTGAAAATTGAAAATGAAATGCAATTATAAATTTGAAAAGTAAACTCTTGCTTGTGTTTGTGTTTGCAGCATCCACACCCATGTTAACCGAAGCGCTCATGGCCAGTGACAACATTATGGACGAACTAGCATCTTTGATACGCACCGAAATTCCCGATGGCCGCCAGAGCCTTCGCGACAGCTACACGAATCTGGAGCGTGTGGCCGACTACTGCGAGGACACCTACTATCGTGCCGACAATAAAAAGGCTGCACTCGAGGCCACCAAGAACTACACCACTCAGTCGTTGGCCAGCGTCGCGTATCAGATCAACACTCTCGCCTACAGCTACATGCAGTTGTTGGACTTGCAGGCGCAGCAGCTCAGCGAAATGGAGTCGCAGATGAACCACATCGCTCAAACGGTCCACATACATAAGGAGAAGGTGGCCAGGCGGTAAGAGTAAACTATTAAGAACAAACAAATTTGCATTTTTCTAATTATTTCCTTTTCTTATAGGGAGATTGGTGTGCTGACAGCCAATAAGGTGAGCTCGCGTCAGTTCAAGATTGTGGCGCCCATCAATCCCGAGAAGCCCATCAAGTATGTGCGTAAACCCATTGACTATTCCATACTGGATGAGATTGGGCATGGAATCAACTCCTCCAACCAGCACGTTGTTCGGCAGAAGCACCGCGGGTCGAGTCATGGTTCTGTTCAATCTCTGGTGCCGTCGTCGGTGGGTCCGCCGCCCACCACCAAGCCACCGACACCGCCGCAAATGTCGCGTGCTGGCAATACAGGCACTCTGGGCAAATCCGTCAGCAATACCGGAACGCTGGGCAAGAGCTCGCGGGAGTACCGTACGCCTCCAGTGGTTAATCCACCGCAAGTGCCCTCACACTATGCGCCTAACTATCCAATTGGACATCCTAAGCGTATGTCAACGGCCTCGTCCACCACTACCACCACCACTGGTGGCGGTGCAGCTGGCAATGAGCGGGCCGCCGGCTACAGTGCTCTGCCCATGCCGCCTAGCCAGCAGATTGCCACGCATGTAAATCTGCCCTCTGCGGGCATGATGCAGTCGCTGCCACCGCCGCCGCCCACAACTTACGACGACAGGAGCAGCATGCCGCGTAAGTTAAGCGATTTGCATTGAGTTACGCAAAGAAAATACTGAAAAATCTCTTGGCTACCCTTAGCAGCGCCTCCATCGCCGTTGACCGTATCGCAGCACGAGATGACCGAGCAGAGTCACATTGGCATGCACACCCTGGGTCGCAATATAAATAGGTAAGCAACTACACATAGCATGTCCTCATTGTTTGCCTGTATATAACTCATATCGTACCTTCTAATGTCATCTGCTTGCCCACAGGAATCCGAATAGGTAAATTGCATGCTCTCGAGTCTTAAGTAAAGTTTTATGCTAATCCTTTCGTGTTCCTAGAAATCATTTCAGTTTGAACTTTGCGCGCCCTGGATCGCAGTCGCCGCCGTTGCCGCCACCGCCACCGCCAGAGGATGAGCATCAAGATTTCGGGCGTCCACGGACATCAACTGGGCCACAATTGGCGCCTATTGTGCCGGAGGATCAGAACTTGCCTGGCTGGGTGCCCAAAAACTACATCGAAAAGGGTAAATATATATATACATATATGAAAATCGACTTAATTTTTATATATTTATGTATTATTTTTAGTGGTGGCTATTTATGATTACTATGCCGACAAGGATGACGAGCTTAGCTTCCAGGAAAGCTCGGTCCTGTACGTGTTGAAGAAGAACGACGATGGCTGGTGGGAAGGTGTTATGGATGGTGTTACCGGCCTGTTCCCGGGAAATTATGTCGAACCTTGTGTCTAAGCACTGCCAACGGAATTAACAATAACAATAATATGCATTATAACGAAGACGATAACAATTTGCGCATATTGATAAGGATAATTATACAACTACAGCACGCTCTCACAAGTATTCCACTAGCATAAACTCGATGGCAACGAGCTACATACATAGTTAAATATGAACAAAGTGGTCAACAAACACTCGCACACACACACACACACTAACTGGGACACACACACACACAGAGACACGCACGCACACTCCAGCAACAATTGTCAAAGCATTTATGAGAGCGTTCGGTATTTTCTACTTAAAGTAAACTATAAACTAATTAAATAATATAATAGACGAAAATAGCCCAAAGGAATGAAAAATTGATGAAATTGAAAACATATACATATATATATATATATAGAACTATATTATGACTATATACTATACAGACACATAGACGAATTCGGCCCCAAGTATAGAGTGGTTAAATGACTCCCAGCGCTTACCACAATTTTTGTTCGGATGTTTTTTATTGTTTACATTGCGCTTGCACCACGCCTCCTCCCGACCCTTGAGCTCCCACAGTATCGTAGGTTATACGAATTTCAGTTAGCCTTTAGCTTTTAAGTATTGGCCAATTGGTTATGCGTTTTTGTATGCACACATATAATTATTTACCACAATACAGCAATATGCATATATAAATATTATTTTGCGAAAGTGCATACTAAGGATTTAGTTAAAGTGAAATTGCAAGAACGAGAAATCAAATTACATTTATAATATAATATATACAGCTGCACATGCATTATATGGTCTAATAGCTAATAAAAATTTCAAATTTCTAAACCTCTCTTTGTTTGACCATGCAATTTGGCATTGCCCGTTTGCATACCAAGGACATTTTGACCTTTTCGTGCCGGATGCACATGTGCCTGGAAAAATCTTGTACGGAAAGTCGGGCGCGTAGTGAAAGTGTGCAGTGCGAAAGGCTAATGCGGGTCCGTGACTAGTGAGTGATGCATGACGTGGGTGGCCGGCTGCTCTCAATAAAATATTTACGAATGCCAACACTTTACAGCACCCGCCTAATTCTATCAATCAATCAATTTCCAATTGCTGCATGCACATATATAAACAATTTACGTTTCAATGTCGCGCTCACTAAACGCTATCGGGACAACAACTCTCCGGCCAAGACGACACGGAAATGAATGCCTTCACGTTGATGTGTAACACTTTTTTACCTGCAACATTTATTATCAAGCCCCATTCACCTGAGTTGAGTTGAGTCCACTCATTGGGGCACGGTATGAGATCGATGGGGCGGAAACGTTTCTAGTTTTCCGGACAGGCGCCGGCTGCCGACTGGATTCCATTTTGTCGCAGCAAAAACTTAAGCCTGAAGTGATTTGCATAAAAATGGAAACGGTTTAACTAGGGGTAAAAAAAAAATACAAAATAAAATTAAAGCATTTTCATATTGATTTCTTTTAAATTCAAATAAAATTAACAATAATAATAATAATGTAACTACATAAGTGCTTTGACCTATTTTCTGAGAATCTATACTCTGAAACATACATTAGTTTAGCTGTGGTATATCCTTAAACGATACTCAATATGAAGTTCACTGAAGAACTTTCATTTGTATTTACAGCTTATTGAAAATCTGGCAACTTGGGATTGTATGGCTGCCATCAATCGCCGCAAAACCCAAGCGGGCCCAACAATCGCAAATCCGCTCACACTCAAGAAGCCCTGGGCGAGCGCTGAACTGGCCAACGTCAAAGAAATGTATGCAAAATGGCGCATTAGCATTTCAACAATTCGGAGTGGAGTAAAAAAGAAACAACAACTGAGAAATTGATTGAGCTATGCGGCCAGGACATAACAAAACAAAACACAGCCCCACACAGAGCCAGCCGACAGTTAGGGGTGTATCCAGAGACCCCGGCCTGGTATTCTGTACACCTATACTGCCTACAATTTGACCAGAGTAGACCAGGCCAGAGTCCAATAGAGGCGGTGGACGTTCAGTTCAGTTTTGTCAGTCCACGCGAACGGTTCGCAGTCAGCGCGAGTCAAGCTCTTGCCGAAAGTGTCCACATATACAGAGAGATATATATAAATACATTTATTTATTTAGGCCCTGCCGTAATATTCAAATAGTTGACGAACAAACAACATTTCGTAAGTGCGGCATTTTGCAGAGGTGCTGAAAAACTTTGCCAGCGAGTTGTGAGTGCGAAGTTTTGTTCTTTTATTTAAGTTAATCGATGCTAAGTTTCGGCCGGCATACAGTTATGAGCGGCCGCTCGGCCTGGCGGTCCTTTAGCTGTTTGCGCATATAATTGACCTACTTGGAGGCGCTTGGCTGAGCCGCTTATCGCGGCCATCTCTGCTCGCATTGCATTTACTTTTAGCTGAATTGTAAAATATTACATTATTTCATGCTAAGATTGGGGCCAGCCGGGCGTCATTTTGTTTTGAAACGTGCGAAAACTTTCGACGGCACTGTAAACACTGCGAGGCAATCGGCCCCCTTTCGCAGCCAGGACGAGCTCTTGAGATTGCGGCACGCACGCCTCTTTTGCACAGACGCTTTAACGTTAACGTCTTGAAGTTTTTTAATTGCGTCGACTAATTGCTCAACTTGAAGGTTATAAGTTTTCCTTGAAGCCACAAAAAGAGCACAGCAACAAAATTCGTGAATGGCTAAGGACTTACTACTTGGGTCAGTGTGTGGAGTGTGGGCAAGAAGAAAAACTTCATATTGCGGCGATTAGCCAGGCACATTTCATTTGATGGACTCTATAAATAGCCATCAAACACACACCTTCAGCCGCACACACGTAATTAACTATTTGCCACAAATGCTGGCCATCAATCACAATCCCTGGAGTAGCGGCCTGCGCAATCTTATAATTACTATAAATGTGTTGACTGCGTTTTAGTTTTGTTATTCCTTTTGTTTAAACTTTTTTCTTTGGAGCTTAAACTACTCTAAGCAACACTTGATTTGAAATAAGTTTAGGGCACAAACTATAGAAGAAATAAGTTTTGATTTTAGTATATTTTATATATTGAATGTATTGCACATTATAATAAACCCTAATAAAAATGGCTAAAACTGAAAAGTGTCCCTTAAATCCAAAAATGTACGAATATGTTGAAAATAGATATCTGCTCCTACAATTTCCATTGGAACGACTGGCTGGTTCGACATATCCTTTTTCATTCAGATCCAAAAGGGAATACTTGTTATCATCTTTGGTAATTTCTTTTGTCTGACGTGTAATTTGTTGAATTGATATTAAGTGACATACATGCATCATTGATAGCTTGGTATAAGGGACTGCCGATATCTACCCGAAAAGATAAGCTTTGGAGTTGAAAATTAATCAACTTATTGAGCTCTAAGGGAAAGCTCAAGTTTTTTAATTTAATGCATTAGACTAAAAATACAAAATAGAAACTATTTTCGGTAATAGCAGAATAAATTAATGTTGACTTCACAAAGCTTTTCTCGGTTTCGATTTGAATTCAACACTTCAAATAGCTTAGGAAAATTATAATAACATTATTGTACGATTTGTTATACATATTTACGTTGGTTAAGTTAATCGAATTCTGTTAGTTTAATGTAAACAGTTGTATTTACAATAATTTTTTTAATATAGCCAATTTTCCACAATGTTTTTCCAAGTGCATGCAAAATGTGAATCTGCCTTTTGTGTGTTCAGTAAACAAATGCGGCTTCTCGCTGATTTTATGTAGCAAATGCAAATGAAATTTTTTTACCGCTCAGCAATTTGTCAATATGTGATGGTTGGGTTGGGAGATCTTCCTGGGCACGTAGCACTGGAAATGAAAACAATTGTGGAACTCATTTGGGGCACGCGCTCTCGGTGATACATGTAGTTACACACACACAGCTAAGTAGTTGGAAGTAGCCTGCTAGCCACTAATGAGCCCCAATATGAATATAAAGCTCATATACACATCCATGGGCTGCCCCCATGATTTAACCAGCGCAGTGTGGCCTATCGCTGGGCGTAATCTGGGCTAAGTTTTGTCGCCGACTCTGCTGACCGAAATCAAATCAAATGCGCTCTTTCAAAATATTAAAACATTAACAATGAGCATGCGACAACGTCGGACTAACAAAGCCAAAGACATGGGCAACCACTACTATACACCCGCTCACCCTAACACACACACACATTCAAATACATTTCTGTAGAGCTATTCAGCTGGACACCAACTGAGTTCAGTCAATTTGGGCTGCAGTTGTCGTGTCTGCGGGCAATTTACACAATTTCAATAAGCGACAATGGTCAAAAACAAGTGGGAGACCTCCTGTTGCCTATGACTGCCTACCATATACCCTGCAACTGAAAAGCTCGATAATAGAGACGATGAATACATCCTCAATATCAATCAATATACCTCTATAGACCTTGACTCTACAGTTCTCGTATGCAGCTTTAAACACTTTCCAAATACTAATCCTGATAAATACTTTATCATATTATTCCCCATCAAATATATATATATATAAATGTATATATCAAATTTATTGCCACCAGGCTAATTTATCACATAATATGCCAACATCCAATTTTACAGGGTATACAAACAGGAGCAGCGCAAAATAGTCGACAGAAATAACGTTGAATTTGATTGGGGCATTCGAGGCGCTTGCCTGTGAAGGTAGCCGATGCGAATCGATTTGAATATCAAATTCGTGAAAGTCGGGCCCCAAGTCGATCTATTGGGAATTTCTATTTACTTAATGTATAAAGACCTGGTTTGCCAGTGGGCGTGTCCGAGCACTACTCGATTCGTTTTGTTGACATTGAAGGCCAGTAATTTGAATACATGCCACACACTCACCAATTGCAGCGTGTTTGTTCATATGAAATTTCGTTTTATATATTAACGATTTGTTGGCTGAAATCAATTTAATATTTCATGTATTTTGTCGCCCAAACAGACCACAAACTTTATAATTTATTCACTATTGAAGAGAAGGTGATTTAGTTCTTGGCTGACTCTAGCAATAGTGCAGCTGGCAGCAGGTGATATACTTAACTATTTAATTTGACAAGGTCAACTTATTAAGGTAGGCAATTAACGCAAAATACAATTTATTACTAGATCTGACCGTTCAGATATAACTCGGAAAATTATGATAAATTTAGTAATTAGTTGGCCAGCCATGGTCCTTCATATCAAGCAATGATAATATTGTAATTAAATAATCATTTTTTAACAATTTAAAGCTTTTTAATTTATGTTATTTGTATTAAATTATATATAATATGGATCATTAATCAGAAAGTTACAGAAGCGAAGCTTATACAGCAAGTTGTATATTATCAGTCAATCTTTCCAGATCCTTTTAGAGGTCTTTTCTGAATAAATAATTTAAATAGATTCCTTAGTTTCACTCCGTAGCTTCTCAAAGCCATCGGCCAAGGTCTTCTGATGCCGCCTTCCTCGTTGGTCAGTTTGGTCATCCGGAAAGTGTTTGGCCTTTTGAGCTGCCATCGAACTCTCGAAGAGTTAATGTTCGTTGATTTACATGCGGGGACACGCAAATGCAAGGAAGGTGTTCAAGTTCACGGCTTAATTTACGGCGCACGCCAGGCCGTAAACAAAGCCCGCGGGACTTTCACCTGCCAAACCTGCCCAACAACATCGATTAAGCCAAGACATGTTCATGGCAGGAAGACCTTGGCGCCGAAGTTTACAATCCATTACGGCTAGTTGAAGGCGTTGGCGGGAAACACCCAGTTAATGACAGTTTTACGATTGTTGACAACAAATTGACACCATTTGTAAGAATTTGTTGTTGTCGCCTTGTTCCAGGTTATCAGCATTTGAGAGACACGTGGCACTCCGGTGAAGGACATTCAACTGATTAAAGATGGCGGCTAGCGCTGGTGCCAGCAGCTGGTCGGGCAGCAGCGGCGGCAGCACATCCTCCCAAGGACGCCAGCTGGCGACCGCTCAACCCGCCCAGGAAGAACGTTTAGTGGTGAGTGACCCTAACACCCAACGTCTAGGACAAAGGAACTAATTAACCATATTCACATTGTTCAGGTGGCTGTGCGTGTGCGCCCGAGCCTGGAGGCCGCCGAGCGCTGCATTGAGGTCATCTCTGGTGGATCCCTGCTGTATGACGACGGCGGCAAGAGCCGGCCACGCAAATATTCATACGATCACGTCTTCAAAGAGAACGACACACAGGAGCAGGTGTACAAAACCACCACAGCACCACTAGTCAGAGATGTCCTCAATGGATACAATGCGGCAGTGTTTGCCTATGGCGCCACGGGCTCTGGCAAAACACATACAATGCTTGGCCCTGTGCCGCGGAAGAAGCCCTCTACAGCGGATCGCGGGCCGGCAGCAGTCGTCGGATACGATGCAGACGTCAGCAGTCAGGATATTGGGCTCATGGTGCGCGCCATTGAGGATATTTTTGGGCACATCGAGGCAGCTGGGCCGGACAGTTCCTCCAAGGTGTCAATATCGTATCTAGAAATTTACAATGAGCTAATACGGGACTTGCTCAATCCGGGCGGACCGCTGGAGTTACGGGAAGATCATAGGGGTCAGCGCATCACAGTTGCCGGCCTTTCCGAAATAACCACATCTAGCCGCAAGGAGGTCGTCAGCCTGCTCATCAAGGGCAACAAGTCGAGAACAATGGAGCCAACTGCGGCCAACCAGACCTCATCGCGCAGCCATGCTCTCCTCAGTATTACCGTGCAGACGCGCACGTCGCTTGGCATCAAGCAAGGTAGGCTCTTCCTCACGGATCTGGCTGGCTCGGAGCGGGCCAAGAAGACCAAGAATCGGGGCAAGCGCCTGCAGGAGGGCGCCCACATCAATCGCAGTCTGCTGGCCTTGGGCAACTGCATCAATGCACTGTCCGGCGGTGCTCGATACGTAAACTACCGGGACTCGAAGCTCACTCGCCTGCTCAAGGAGGCGCTCAGTGGTCGCTGCAAGACGGTGATGATAGCTCACGTTGCGCCCGAGAGCAAGCACCGGGATGAGACCAAGAACACGCTGGTGTATGCGGACCGGGCGAACAGCATCACCACAAAGCTGCAGAGCTCCGTCTACATTGATGAGTTCAAGAACTTTCCCACCAAGCACTATCAGAGCCTGGTCTCCGAGCTGCGAGACGAGGTCACCCGCCTGCGCACCAAAATGCTGTCGGATCGACCGCGCAGTGGAGCCGCCGCCGCTGCGGCATCAATCGTAGCCCAGCAGCCGCCCAGCGAAGAGCAGAACGAGCAGCGGAAGACCGAGCTGCGGTATCTCCGCGAACAGATTGTGCTGACCTTCAAGCAGCAGATGAAGCTGCGCCGCAAACTCCTCGAAGCTGAGAGCCATTTGTTGGGCCTGGAACTGGATGCCGAGCGACAGCACATGATCATATCCCACTGGCAGGGACGCATCGGCAAACTGTACGACGCACCCGGCGAAGATGGTGAGCATTGAGTTTGATAGATAAAATACTAAGCTATAGACCTTTTATTTGAGTCACGAGCCAATTATTTCTTTACTGCAATTTTTCTTTTCACAGACATGGATTCGGAGGGATCAGTGGCTCTGAAGAATGCATGGGGTGAACTAGCTGCTATAGAGAAGGAGACGCGACGGTATAAGGAAATTCGTGAGCACACCGAACACGAGCTGGAACAGTGTCGCCAGAAGGGCGTTAAACTAGAGGATGTGAGTGTGCAAACTATGATCTGTAACCATATGGTTTGCTAATCCTTATTTTGCAGGAGCTTCCGGAGCGTATTACAAGCGATGAGGAGCGCGAACTGCTCGCCCTGCTCTGCCGCGTGCACGAACTGGAAGCGGACAAGGTCTCCTTGCAAGCGGAGCGGTTGGCACGTCAAGCGGAGCTGCGCCGTCGTGATCTGCAGTTGCTGCGAGCCGAACGGCAAAGGCGGCTCTGTGAGGACATAATTAGCTCCCAGCGGCGACTCATCGAGGAGGGAAACGTGGAGCTACCGGATGAGCTGCGCGAACTCTACGGTCTCTACCAGCAGGAGATACACGCCGGAGTTGTCACGCCCAGCACGAGCAGCTACGACAAGAAGCTGCCGCCCATATACACAGCCGGGTAGGTTAGCTCACCTGACTCTCTCTCTCATTCTCTCTCTCTCTCTCTCTCTCTCTCTCTCTCTCTCTGCGCAATATTCCAAATCATCAACAAATTCTCACTTTATTGTAGCTCCGATTCACCAGGCTCCAGTTCTAGCTCCGAGTGGTCACCCGCCTCGCCTTTGCCGGCCATAGAAGGCCATGCCGAGCACATCATCGTGCCGGAAGGTCCGGATCGTCTAATGGGTCCGCCAGTGAATTCGCGTCTGCCCCGTCTGAGCACAGCCGTGCCCGTGACTGGCATGCGTCGTCCCTCGCTGCGTCTGGGCAAGCAGACGCATCCGTAGAGGCGACTGCGGCGGCTCTGTCCGAACTGCTCAGGTCTAGTTGTAAAGGATTAGCTATTGATGTATCGTGAATTATTACTTAGCGAAGTTAACAATATGCTTAATACACTAATTAATGATTATAATAAATCTTAACTATGTTTACTTAAGTTCGCAGTAAATATCTTAAATAAATGCCTTATCTGATAGAACTGCATAAACTAAGTGATTTATTAAAAATTTATTTATTAAAAATTTTAATTAAGAAAAATAGTTTTCAAATCCGACTAGATTCCAAATAATATTATCAGAATAAAGTATCTTTTTCTAATTTAATCAAATTTGAATACGTTGCCATATCGACAAAATTTGATATCTAAGTTTTCCGTTACATTGAAAAACATTTTTTTAAACAAGCTGGCAGCACGCACGGCGCGAAGTTGGCTGCGGCTCATAGCCCTTAATAACTAAGCATACAGCTTGTATGGTTAGTGCTTTAGCTCTGTAGCAGGGTCAGCTGGAATTAATAAAATAAATATAATACAAAAAATATAATAAGGAAATAAACTGTTATTAAAATTACTTATTAAAGTAAAATTGAAGATTTACATGCAAATGACATCTTAAAATATAGAAAATGTCTATCAAATAGATGAAATGGAGAAGTTGATTGGCTGAAACGGTGAATAAAGTTCATAGAAATATTAATTTATTGTATTAACACACATGCTCTTGCCTTGATAGGTTGATATCATCGGACTTGTGACATATTCGAATGGCAATTCAATTTCCGCTTGGCTGAGAGCACTCAATATATACATACATTGTATTCGTAATTCGACGGAGCAGCCCTTCCGCACAGTTGGCAAACAGAATGGAATTTTCGTTCCTACGCAACCACTAAGGTCACTGCCGGCCCGAATTGTAAGTTTCTTGTTTTCGGAACGGAACTGGGTCACAAGCAACAAACATAAACAAAAACTGAGCATAAGTCAGAGTGGGACCGAGAGATAGAGTGCGGGGGGAGCGACAGGCTGAGTGCAAGCGAGACGGTGCGTCTGAAAGAGAGCGCACGGCGAGAGCGAGTTGAGCATGCGAGCATGCGTTGCCACGGCAAATTATCTATCAGCATGCACAAAAGTATCTGGCAGTTTGATTTTCATTATTAGATACACAGCTGTATGGGAAGTGCGTGGCTTTTGTTCCCCTTGTTATTCGGGTTTTGAAATTCAAGCAGTGAGCAGGTTGCAGTCGCATAGTAAATTAAAGAACTCCCAGTGAAATAGTCAAATAAATTAAATTGAACCAAAGGGAAGTATTCGAAAAAAAAACCAAATAACTGAAAAACAGCGCTGGAAAACCCGAGTCGAGTGGTTAACGACCAACAGGCTTATTCAAATACGCCGAATTCAATGCGCAATTCGACGCAGATTACAATTTTTTCTCGTTTGCTCAATAAGAAAACCTAAGTTGTCTGGATGGGAAACAACTTGACTACGAGTGGATTGGTTAGGATTAACCGCGGCAGAATTGTGTTTTTCGAGAGGCCCGCCGAGACCCAGGTAAGTGAAAATTGTGTAGGCGCAGCCAACCCTCTTGAAACCGCTGAAAAAGCATACCGATTGCCCCTGCGTGGGTGTTGCGTGGGCTGAGCTGCATCCGAAGCATACATGCATTCATGTATCTATACGCGTACCGTGTACATAGATGTTCCTCTGGTGGTTAACATGCCAGGCTCTGCCCGGGCCGATGTTGCAACGCATAGCAACAGTTAAGGGCTGCACCCCGGACATTCAGCCCACCTGCACTGAGGCCAGTGGGCGTTTTAACCCCTGATATTAAGAGCTAAGAAACACCCTTTTCACTGAAAAGTCAAGTATATATCATACAAATGCTGTGAACTTCCTGTATGCAGCTGCAAGACATATGTATATGCATTTTTGTTATACTCAAAAATATGAAAATTTCAAGAAAAATAAATAAAAAAAAAATAAAATTAAAAAAAATAAAATTAAAATGCCGAATAATGAGTTTATAATAAATAATTTATGGAACATGTTTCTTTTTTTTACTAAAAAGTTGTATAGCAAATTGACCCAGTCAGACTCCTCTAAGGCAGACAACTGTTACTTATTAAAAATAATTAATGATCTCATTTAATATAACTTACATATGCAGTACATAACATCTACGTATTTATTTAACATAGATATCGGCACGTAACGATAGTCAGAATCAACACATTAAACTTCTGGTATTAACAGCAAACAATTCTTATAGGAGAACAAAGGGGAGTCGGACATGGAAGCGGCTGGAACGAGTACCTCGCTAGCGCTATGGGATGGGAAGCGTCGGCCGTTGCACATCGAGCAGCTGCCCAACGACATCTGGATCGAGATTATGGCATATCTGTCGTATGGAGACTTGCAGCAGCTGCGCTTGGTGTCTTGGCGTTGTCGCGCTTTGGTCAATCGACGGTATTTTGCATCCAAGGGCAAGGTAATTGTTACCAAGGAGAATCTGAATGCAATGAAGGCGCACGTAGAGCGCGGAGTTTCATATTTGCGTTTCGATGATCTTGAGTTGCGCGATCTGACGCAAAGTCCCGAGCTGTCGCAGTTTTTGAAGATGGTCGGACCGGAGGTGAAGCGCATGCAGGTCCGGCATGCGCCAGTCTTTCGGGATATGGATGGCAAGCTGCCGAATTTGAGAATCTTGAAGATAGTTTCGACCAACTTCTTGGACAACGTCAACAGGAGCGTCGATGGCATCAACATGAAACAGTTCTTGCATCTGATCGGCTTCGAGTGCGACGGCGTCAGCTTGGACGCCAATCTGAAGCTGTTGATGCTGCTGCAACTACGCAGCGTGGAGAATAAGGTGCGATTGCGTCATCTCCAGTTCGAGTATCGCCGCAACCACGAGACTGCATTGCTCCAGGTGCTCTACGATCACGCACCTACCTTGGAGTGCGTCGACCTCTTCTTCAGCTGCTCGCCGGGCATTGAAACTCTGCGCTGGTGTGCGGCCTTCAAGCAGATGAAGAATCTGCGCACTCTTAAGCTCTCTGGCAATTGTCACCTTGTGCTGCTCGAAGATATTCTGGAAGCGATTCCCGTAACCACTAAGCTACAATCTCTCGACCTAACTGGCATGCTATCGCTAACGAATGAGATAGTGATCCGCGTAGCTCAGAAGTGGCACAAGAGCCTGCGCTACATCGATCTCATGTTCTGCGTCCAGCTGGACGTTAGCTGTGTGGTGGCGCTGCGCCAAATGAGCGGCTGCCTGGAGTCGTTGACCATGGCCTACTGCCGTGCTCTCACTGGCAGGGGCCTCGTCGAGGGCCTGACCACGGACATCAACTATAAGCTGCAGGAGCTCTTCTTGGAGGACGTGTGCTTCATCGACGAGACATCAATGTGCATAATGCTGGAGCGTCTGCCCAACTTGCGCAAGCTCTGTCTGGACAACTGCCGGCAGGCAACCACCGATCGCACTCTCTCGACCATCTTCCGCCACCAGCCGCTGCTGCGCATGCTAAGGCTCGAACATTGCATTAAGGTAACGGACATGGGCTTCATTGGCTTTGGCACCCAGCCCGCGCCCATCAGTCGTTTGCGAGGCTTGCAAGAGCTCAATGTCCGAGGCTGTCGCAATCTGACAGATCGTCTGCTGAAGCGAGCTCTACGTCTGCCGGAGCTAAAGGACTTGAAAGTGGACTATTGCAATCGCTTGGAGGCCAATGGCATAGCGGCGCTCAGTGCCAACTGTCCGGCCTTGGAGAGTCTGTCCATGGCCAGCTGCTCCTTGCTTACTGACGAGGCGGTGAGCTATGCCGTTCTCAACTTGAAGCGGTTGCGCTGTCTCACTATAAGTAACTGCTCGATGCTCACGCTGCAAACTTTCAAATGCATTGCCAAACATGGTCGGAATATGAGGCATTTGACTGCCTGCAGCATTGATGGACTTGATCATGATGCCGTTCAAAAGCTCTTGTCGCGGGAGTTGCCAGAACTGAAGCATGTCCTCCTATAGCAGGAGAAGCTGGTTCACTGACTAGACGAGGACAACCCCCACGCTGGCTGGGGAACCGACGACGAAGACGAACCGGAAATAATCGAAATTGTTATCTAAACTGGATCAGTGCAATATGGTCGAATCTACTTTTATTTATCTTTTACTCTTGCTATATTATACTATACTATATTCTAATATAACTTATTCTAAGTGTTCTCGCATGTTTCCTTTACTGTTCTTATGCTTATGTTTCATATATGTATGTATGTTAGCAAATATTTAATTTTTATAAAACATAAAAGTGTGCTTCACAATGTCGTAATCTTTAGGTGAAATCATATACGTATATACATATATATATATATATAAAGACAATGTTGTAATTAACTCAACAGTTAGTTGGGATAGCAGTATATGAACAATAACAATAACTCCTCTAACTACAACGGTTTTCACGCCCACAATAGCTCAAGCCAAAAAGTAATGCTACTAGCTTACCTCTAAATAAATGAAAGCAAACATTTCGAAAAGTCAAAACTCTACCCTATTACTGGCAACATCTAAATCTTCTGTTATGTGATACAGCAAAGTTTAATAGTCCCAAGCGAACCTTGGGAGACACTAGTAAAGTCTAGACTTAACAACTTATCGAGCTTGACAACAAAACACCTTTGTTGTGAGTTATACAGTATTTACAGTTTTACATATATATATATATGTATGTCTAAAATATTCTATAAGTGTCGATAACTATTTATATATTGAACAACATAACGATCATAACGATTTTAATGATATATTGATGTATTTATTCTATATATACAATTATGCCGCCCATTGCGAACTTGCACTTTAATAATAATAATTATAATATATACATATATCTATATATATATATTTACACATATTTATCAGAATTTACACTATACAATGCCAAATCCAGAAGGAGGCTGTCTATTCAAGTACTTAATATAATCTTGTGTAAAATTTGAACGGTTTAAATAATCAGCGAGCTTAAGAAAAGCTTATTGGAAGGCCTAGGCCAAACTATAGCTGAAGACTTTCTGAAGCACTTCGCTAGAATTGTTTACAAAATTACCCCTTGACTTCGAATATGCTGGATAAGTATATCAGATGAGCACCTGTTGCATAAAAGTACATCAATCGAGCTCTTTGTTCAAATCTAACTAAACTAAAGATTTCCAGAAATCGCTCCCTGATTATTAAAGTCCGTTAAATTTTACACAAGTTTCGCAAATATATACGAATATAGGTTAAACAAAAATAATTTAAGGTTATTCATAGAAAAATGAAAATTTATTTTCTCAACTATCCTAGTTTTTGTGTAGCACAAAGTAATTGTGGTTTTGCAATGAAATTGAAAAAGTCATGAATAGGTTGTTTACCGACAGCTAAAAGATCTGTGGTTTGAAAAGAAAAGAATGAAATTGATTTAAGAAAGTGTTTTAAGGGTTTTTTTTTAACAGTTCCGTATCATACTTAAGTGTATGGTATAACTTACAAGAGTAGAAATAATTTTAAGAGAACATATTTAGCAGTTTGATAGTATTAATACTGCAGCTAAATAATTTTCTATGTTTTAACCGTTCTAAATCCATACTTAAGTGTATGGTACAACTTACAAAGTAGAAATCGACTTGAAAAAAAGAAAGCTATATATCGTATGATAGTATTTACAAATATATACTACAACTATAAATTATTGTTTTTTTGTTTTTGGTTGTAACAGTTCCATATCATACTTCAGTGTATGGTATAACTTACAAGAGTAGAAATAATTTTAAGAGAACATATTTAGCAGTTTGATAGTATTCATACATATATACTAGAACTATATAATTTTCTATGTTTTAACCGTTCTAAATCATACTTAAGTGTATGGGAAAACTTACAAAGTAGAAATCGACTTAAAAAAAAAGAAAGCTATATATCGTATGATAGTATTTACAAATATATACTACAACTATAAATTATTGTTTTTTTGTTTTTGGTTTTAACAGTTCCATATCATACTTCAGTGTATGGTATAACTTACAAGAGTAGAAATAAACTAAGGAAACATATATAGTATATATGTATAAATATATATATACTACAACCTTATAATTTTGTTGGGTTTTAACAGTTCCATATCATACTTCAGTGTATGGTATAACTTACAAAGTAGAAATCAAGTTAAGAAAACATATATAGTACATATATATGCGCGTACATATTCTAAAACCATATAAATTGTTTTGTTGTAACAATATCATATCATACTCCAGGGTATGATATAGCTTACGAGAGTGGAAATCAATTTAAGAAAGAAAAGTTCGGTATGAAAGTATTTACAAACATATTATTTATATATATATATATATATATATATATATATATATATATATATATATATATATATATATATATATATATATATATATACATAAACTACATAAATATTGCCATGCGCAACTCAATAGATATTCAATATGTGTTGTTAATTACATATATTATACGATTGGTTCTTGCCAACTCTTTAATACTAACCGCAAAATAAACCTTTATGTAATGCATTGGTAAATGTCTATTGAATATGTAACGAAGAACGAGATGCCGGGCTTGGCTTCCGGTGAAGGCTGGTTGAATAAGTGTCCAGTGGTTTGAAGATATATTTATTGACTTCATTTTATCAGGTCTTTGGCGATCGATATTGGGAATATATAAGTGTATTCACATTTCTCTTTAATTATACTAATTTGCTTTAAGTCTTACTAAACGATTTATCACATAAAATAATAAAATTGATGTTACCTATCTGTCTATTTGTCTATCTATTTATCTATCAGATTGTTATCAGATTGTTTGTTTCTGCAAGATTTGGGTCAAGAACAAGAAGTTCTGAGCAGAAGTGCTGGGCAGCAACATTTTGCAGACTAGAATAGTAGAATACGGATGTTTCTCTTAATTAACGCAACACGAGACTAACAAATATGTGAGATAAAATGGATTGGACTCTAGACTTCGACTTAGAACAAAGGCAGTGGCTGAACATTCAATATTATTCAGATCATTATACGCCGCTAATAAAAGTATAAATTAAATGTATGCAAGCAATTTTAATATATTAAATCAAATTCACACGAGTACTGGATAACACTGGCCAACCCAGCTCAGGTGAATCAGATTATAAAGGCTGTTGCGAATTTGAAACTGGAATTGCTCAATTACGTCACGTTCACTCGGAAATATGATTCCTTGCTTTAGAGTCAGATTATTGATTAGTGAGTAGTCTGTAAGTTAGTGTAACTTTCTCTCTCTCAAATCTGTGGAGCATTTTGTACATAGTGTTAGTCAAGTTGTCGTCTATAAACTAACACAGCAGTCAGGTTGCAGTTAGAGCTTTTAAAGCACGCTAGCAATAGCTAAAGCTTACACACGCACACGCACGCACTCGCACACAGATATAGCAGCCACCATCTTCATGAAATCATGTTTAGCTTGTTCCTTGTGTATGTGTGTGCATGCTCATGTCTATGTGTGTGTGCGCAACTATTTCAAAAGCAACGCACGCACTTTGACACCGCTGGGCGGGGATGGAAGTGGGGTGTTCGGCTAGTTAAGGTGACGCTAAACGAAATAATATAAATGAATGAGATATATATATATGACGGGGCTAAAGAAAATGTCACTCATCAGCTATGTGGAGCGGAGAGCAGATCTGGCACTGACAAAACGCATAGAATGAAACTTTTTGCCAGCCGTCATCGTGGGGTTTCGCTTTTCCGGTCTTGTTTGTGTTGGCATCGCGGTATGGGTGGCTGGCTGGCTGGTGTTTTTTGCGACTGTGAGATATTGTGGCCAAAACACAAACAAAGCCAGGCACAGAGCGAGGCACTTACAAATATGCACATGGCATTGGCTGAGGCAGAGGCAGAGGCAGAGACGCAGACAGAAGCAGCGACATCAGCAGCAGCAGCAGCGACGCGGCGCGTCGTCGTTGCTTATTGTGGATAGGAATCTGAATGAAATTGTCGCCACTGCTTATCAGATAAGTTCAGAGCGCGCTAGCGTGCGGTTCGAGTTCGAGTTCGCAACTCGGATACAGGCAACTAATGCAGCTGCTTCAATGCATTCAAGTATTGCCATATAGCTGCGAGTGGCTTGGCCAGTTGTAATCAAATGAACGCAGTGTCCAGCGTCCAGTGCTCGTAGCAATCGCTGGGCGGGCATTTGGCAGCGTTTCTGGATTCGATCGCGACCTCGGCTGGCTATATACTTTAGTGTCGTCTGTGCGTTGCGTGTCAGTCAAGAAACGAGTTGAGTCGATTGGCTAGCTGAAGTTCTGTGTCGCGGTTACCTTAGTCGTGACATCGAATTATAATAATTAGCATATGGGGATATATTGGCAGTTAAGCGGCGCGCGGCATTCCAGCAAGTGGAAATTTTGAATGAATATAAACAAAAAGCGCACAGTTGAAGGAAAATTTCGAGCAAACATGTCGCCGGCCACAGAATCACCTGCCATCAATCAGAACACGTCAGCAATTAGCCAACTGTTTGGTGCCCAGCGCGATCCCCTGGCCATCGTCATACCCGTCACGGTGGTCTACTGCCTCATCTTCCTGACCGGCGTCGTGGGCAACATCAGCACCTGCATTGTGATCAAGAAGAATCGCTCTATGCACACGGCCACCAACTACTACTTGTTCTCGCTGGCCATATCGGACTTCATGTTGCTGCTCTCGGGCGTGCCACAGGAGATGTACTTCATTTGGTCCAAGTATCCGTACGTATTCGGCGAATACTTCTGCATCGGACGCGGACTGCTGGCCGAGACATCTGCCAATGCCACCGTATTGACCATAACAGCTTTTACCGTGGAGCGCTACATGGCCATTTGCCACCCGTTCCTGGGCCAGGCCATGAGCAAGCTGAGCCGAGCCATTCGCATCATATTCCTCATCTGGCTGCTAGCCGTGCTGACGGCCATACCGCAGGCGGCGCAGTTCGGCATCGACAGCTATGCGGGTATCGACAAGTGCGTCGTGGTGCGCGTGATCGTCCAGCACTCGTTTCAGCTCTCCACGATCATATTCTTCTTTGCACCCATGTCCATCATCTTGGTGCTGTATCTGTGCATTGGCTTGCACCTGTATCGATCGAGTGTGATTGGCGGCGGATCAGCGGCTGCTTTTGGCCAGAGCAATAACGTGCGGGGCCAGAAGCATCAGATGAAGTCGGTGCAGAGTGATACGATTCTCTATCGCTATGCCGGCTCCAACTCGGCTTTAGCGAGCAGTGCTGGGCCCCAGCTCAGCTCGGTGCGTGGACGCCTGAATCATTACGGCACGCGTCGTGTGCTGCGGATGCTGGGTGAGTGTCGTTCCGCATTGATGACATCCAATTACATATGTAAAATGGCCGCAGGCTGTGAGCCAAATAACTAATTTCTGGCTAAATTTGTCTGTGTCAGCAGCAGTCGTGGGGCAGAGGGCGGCAGGTTTAATCAGCCATTCACTGGCCAATTTATAGCGTCTGTCATTTAGTATTTGGCATTTGGCATGCTCGACATTTATGAGTCGCGCGCGTTTATTGTGCCCCGAAAAAAGAGTGTAGAAGATATAAGCTAGTGGCTGACGTTATGGCGTTTATGGATATAAATACATATACAATTGCTCGGTTTATCTATTCGCTTCACAGTTGCCGTCGTCATCTGTTTCTTTCTGTGCTGGGCCCCATTTCACGCGCAGCGTCTGATTGCCATTTACGCGCCAGCGCGGGGCGCCCAGTTCCACGATCAGCATGAGCTGCTCTACACGGTGATGACATATATTTCGGGAGTGCTCTACTACTTGTCCACCTGCATCAATCCGCTGCTCTACAATCTGATGAGCAACAAGTTTCGCGAAGCCTTCAAAGTGAGTATCTAATTATATTTACTCTGTTCATATATATATGTTCGTTTGCTTGATCTGCGGCAGGCTGTGCTGCTGGGCAAGAAGTACTCGAAAGGCTCGTTGAACTCACGACATCAGCTGGAGTCACGACGCTTGCGGCGCACAACAACCCTCAATTCGTCGTCGCAAACGCAACGAGATTCCAGCGAGTCGAAGCACACGCTAATGCAGGTCTGTAATACTGATCGTATGAGTAATATTACTTAAAATTGCGCAATACAATATAAATTGTTTATATGATTTCCTCTTTCCACATCTCTGTATCTCTCTCTCTCTCTCTCTTTCTCATTCTCCTCTCCCTTTCTTTGTCTCTCCCTCTGCCTCTGTCGCTCGCGCTTTTAGATACCTCTAAACGAACGCCCGCTGCAGGCAAGGTCGCAACTAGTTTCGTAATTTGCAATGCACAATGCACTGCTAATTATAGTGAATTCATTTATCGATATTTATTTATCGTTTTTCTGTTTACTTCTAGTGTTAACTTGTAATTTATAATTTTTTTCCTGATTAAGTCACTTTACTTTTAATATACATTATTAGCTAATTTGTTTATCAACTGCTACCAAAGCGTTAAGTACAATTTTTAGTTTCTGTCTTATGCTAGTTTATGTATTAAAATTTCTTTTAAGTAATCCAGTTAACAAATGTATTAAAAACTAATATTTGGAATACGCATTTAATATTATTTGAAGGTTCAGACATCGATGCAAGTAATTTTTGTTCTATATTTTAAACAGCTAAAGTTAAGTAAGTGTGACCTGCTGGACTAACTAGTCGCTATTACTATATACATATATTGTCTGTAGTAAAGAACAAAAATAAAAGAGACTCTTTGAAAAGTAATTAGTTTCTCAAGTGAGTTAGATTGTATTTGTCGTATTTGAAACTGTACAAGAATTCATTGTATTATAAATTAAAAAGCTATATTATAATTTATATTATTATAAAATTATATATTACAATACAATATATAAAATACACAGCAAATATAGCTAAATACTATGCTATTAAAAATACTTTCAAGAATGCTAAATTTATAAAGAATGTAATGAATAACTAAATAGCTACTTCAATGTATTTACGTCTATATGTATGTATGTATTTATGTAGAAAGCTATATAAATATATTCAGAAAAAAATACAATATAAATCGAAAATTGTCTAATCAAAGTAATTATAAAAATAAACGTCAAATCAAAACAAAATTAAAATTGTTTTTCCATTTCAAGCTGTGCCATAATTTAATAAAAGTTTTGCCAAACTTTAGTTGGGCAGAGCAAATAGCACAAGCTGTCATTGGGCTGACTGATGAGCTGAGGACAAAAAATTGATTTATTTCTAAAAAATATCAAACGTTTCTTTTGCCGGAAAGTAAACAGTGCGAAGGCTGAGCTAAAGTTCAACTGGCGATGTTGATAGAGCTTTAAGAAGTGCATGGATTCGATTGCGAATGGAAAAAACATAATAAAAACTAAATACGCAGCAAACTCAATTATTTGTTTCTTTCGGCAATTTCTAGGGTTTCCTTGATTTGTCTATTTTTATTGTGCTAGTGATAGAGACGTGAGCAAAATATACGTATTTCGGATTGGATGGATGGCAAAGCGCGTAAACAAAATTTGTTTTTTATCGATCTCGATTGCAGGCAAATGGGAACGGAAATGCGTTTGCTGTGTGCATAAATAAATAATATGTTAATCATGTCGCATATACCGTGCCCTGCGATTATAATCGCCCCAGGGTCACGGGCTGCAACGGCAGGCGACAGTCAACGTGGCGAATGGGTAATGTTGCTCAGGCACTCAAAGGTGCATTTCTTATGAAAATGCAATCAGGCAAATGGACTAGTCAAATATCGTTGTAATTGTATGATTGTCTCCAATTCAGCCATCGACTACTGCGGCAATGCATTCAAGTCGCCAACGTATTCACGGCCAGTTGGCCGTAAACACTTTCCAAATGCGTCATGCTTTCGATGCAAGTGGAATTATCCCAGGTGCATGACCATCAATCGAAAAACAAGAACAAATTGTTATGCTTACGATAGCATTGACGACATATTTCAGTTCGAAGATATTTAAATACTCTTGAACTATTATATTGTACTTTGTTATATATATTACATATTAGCTAAACATTTTCTATATATGTATCTTTAACTGCTTCAGTCATCAAGGCATTCTTCGTGATTAAGATAACTGAGCTCAGAGCTTCATAATTTATTTAATATATATATTCGCATATATAACACATTCACAATAAGAAATATTATTTATGGATATACTAAATAAATATATATTTGTGAATATTTTTGTACATATATACATATATAAATATTTCAAGTATTGTAGAATTTATATTCCAAATATTTGAGGTTTTTTATTTACCGATATAATCAGGGAGACAACCAAACCTTGACTTGATTTTTAATTTTTTTTTCCAGGCTACTAAAATATCCCTACAAAATAATATTTACATATTTAATAATAATAATGTTATTTTGATGACTTTAAACACAGATCACTCTTCCATCCGCTTTGGGGTTCTAGTTAAAAATCTATGTATTTGTTGATCTCCCAAGTTAATTGGAGAAAAATAAAATTAAATCTGAATTCGTTTATATAAACTAGGCATTTCGCATATCAGCCAGCTCCTAATATAATAAGTCTCTCCAGATTAAGCTTACGTTTTGAATGTTACAAATTTTAGGCAAGAGTAAATATACCCAATAAATATTTGGATATATCTTTCACGTACGTCACGTTAAACTAACAAATACCATCGAGCCAATAGAACGCGCAGCAAGAGAAAATGATCCACACACTCACACATACGCATACATACATCGACTGCCATACTTTGATAGACACACCCACTGATACCCATGGCTGCCCGCAAAATGACGTAGAAAGTGTGAAATTTTGTGATTTACGAGCGATTCGGGACACAAAAAGCGAAATTCTACAAAAAAAAAAGTTTCAAGCAATAACAGTTGGAAGTACAAAAAGCACCGACTTCATCCCAATCATTTAGACGGGAAGTCAAAGGAGACACACATACACACACACACACATACACACGCACATGCACGTACGTAAAAGCATTTGCGCGCGCATTCACACAGATATGGCACTTAGTGCGCAGTAGCGCCAACAGGTGGCGCTGACGCGTACAGCGTGGGAATTTTACGGAAACAAAGCGCAAATACCATGAAATGCTAAAAACAGTTACATTCATACATACATACATACTCAGAGACATACAGACACACACATAATTCAATTGAAAGTTCCTGAAGTCAGTTGAAACACACACACACACACACACACACTTAGGGGAACAATTTTAGGGTGAGCCTTAATCAAAGTAGGCTAACAAAATATGAAAATAGAGCAAGCCATGAAATTTAAATGCTCCTTACGTCTCGTAATTCTCATATAGCTCAGTCTGTTTCTAGCATCCAAACTGACCGGCTGCAAAATATATAAAAAAAAAATAATAATTAAAATAACTGAGGTAAAAGTTGGAAAAAAAAGTTTTTCAAGTTCTAATTATTTGTTTGTGGCCCAGCAGAGTGATGGCTAAAGTTATCAAGAAAGTTGTGCCCATGCTGGATCGCATTTTAATCCTGCGTGCCGAGGTGAAGACTACTACAGCTGGAGGCATTTTACTTCCAGAGGACTCTGTGCCCAAGGAGATGCAAGGCGTTGTCGTTGCCGTGGGACCCGGCGCTCGTAATCCCGTTGGCGCTGGACATTTGGCTGTGGGCGTTAAGGAGGGCGACCGTGTGCTCTTGCCCAAGTACGGCGGCACCAAGGTGGACATGGATGACAAGCGCGAATACGTGCTCTTCCGCGAGGGCGACATCCTGGCCAAGTTGGAGTAGCCCGGCTCAATTTTCTTTAAGCGTAAGACACGTTGCAGACAGACCGGGGACTAAAACTAAAAAACCACACTTCAGTTACAACTCAAACCCTCCTTGCGTTCGAAACTAAATGATTGATGAAATGTTGTATTTGGTAGCTAACACTAAGAACACACCTCACTGGCGAACTCACCTTGTTGTGTTAGGACACGGCAATAAACAATTGTTCAGATTGCGTTTTTTCTTTAAAGAGCATTAAAACGAAGCCTTTCTTTCGCTAGGACCCACGTTGGAGCACACGTTTCTTAGACATCTCATCTCAAACCCCCATCTCTTCACATTAGCCTGTTGCTCGTCCTCCCGACGCAACGCATCGCATCGCTCATTGGCGGCATTGCGTTGGTCGTGCGTTGGCGGCTTGCCATCGTCGTTCTTCGTCTGGCCCATCTGCTTCGTGTATGCTCGCTCGCATTGGCTGTCGTTATCTTTGCCGTTAGAGCTCTCTATTATATATATTGTGTACGGGTCGAGCTATAAAAGGCGCACGTCTAGCGCGTTTCGGTGCCAATTCGAAAAGTGTTTCGAGCACACGCATTCCACTCCACACCTGCACCGCACTCAGCGCAACTGTTGCACAAAGTTTTTTATCGCCAGTGCATCAAAAGTGAAGTTGAAAGTGTGCCGCATTTGAAATCTTACAAATTTCTTTTGACAGCGTAAAACGTGCTCACTGAGATCTGAAAATGTGCTGCCAGAAATTTAGTTGGACTATTTTTGTGTTTCTGGTCCTCTTCACGCTGGTGACAGGTAAGTCGAAATAAGCGACGAGGGAAATTCCACTTCAATTGATATAGATGGAAATATATAGTGATATATATCTATACTATTAGGTAGAAGACAGATTTGATGGTTTATATGAACTACGAGTAGGCTCAAAAACTAGTGGACCGAGTTGAAACTTTTAACTACACGAGTTCTTTGATAAACGTAGGAGAAAGAATATTTCTGAAAATATTCGGAATCCCTATGAAAATAAAAATTGTGAACCAAAATCTTATATCTTTAAAAAAAAAAACAGGTTTAGATCTTATTTTATTCAGTTTTTCTTTTCTTTTCATATTATTTTCTTTTACTATTACTTATGTTTCCAATACGAATCCTGATTACGAATCCTGATTTATTTTCCTTAAACAATCAATTAAAATTAAAGAGAACCGATTGATATACTATTTTTTACATCTTTACATTATTTTTTCTTTAAGCTAACTATTCACACAAAATAATACAATTTCCACTAAATTTATAAATATTGGGATCTAATTTTATTTGAATCCTAGAACTTATCAATATGTATATAATACATAATACTTCAGATAGTAAAGCTCTGCAGTGATAAAAAATTCATAAATCAATTTGAGTTCGTTTAATATGTGAGATTCAGATATATTTATATATTTTATATTATATATATATATATATATTATATATATATATATATATATATATATATATATATATATATATATATATATATATATATATATATTTTTTTTTTTAAATTCATTATGAATAACTTTTCTCAAATTAAAAATAAATGCATTTTTTATTTCGCCCAAAATTAAGCCAGCCTAAAAGTATGCTATAAAAACGAATCAAAAATGCAGTTCAGATTCTTGCAGTTTGCTGTATATAATTGCTGTTTTGTGAGTTTTCCAATCGCTCTAAATAAATTCACAAAAAATATATAATTTATAAATTTATGTGACGAAATTGTAAGCTTAAATTAGGTAAATTATAAGGAGCAAAAATAATTTAGTTTCACTAAAGCTCTTGTAGAGAGCTCTCTGCTTCAAAGGTTGAAAAATAAAATAGGAAGTATGAAGTATACGAAACTTTAGTTTTGAGGAAATTACGTGCAATAAACGTGTAAGTATTATTAGTCCGCAATAGATTATTTATCTCTAATATACGACTATATTTAGCCCACATGATTATAACTCGATTCTCTACTTTCCATCACAATAATATACACATAAAAAAAAATACTTCTACTGCTGACCATGCGTCATCGGAAAAGCCTTCTTAGAATTTCCCACAATAATATGTGTTGTCGGTCATAAAAATAAGAACCAACTACCTGATTAACACGTATTGCTGTTAATATCAATTTTGTTCTTGTTTTTCAAATTCTAATGCGCATTATCTATTTTATGCACATTTTCCTGTTGCTCTTTGATCAGGTCGAGGCACGCCCATTTGTTAGATCGCCTATCTGGCATATTTGCTATAATTTTTCGTTACGTCGGCTGTCAGACAGCAACGGTATCCGAATGCCTGCAAATGCCCCAGCGATTTTAATTGCAGTCGTAAATTAATCCAAATTGCGTGCCAAATAACAACAATAACAACAATAGCAGCAACAACAGTCATAGCTTCAGCCCCAGTTTTAGGTGACGAAGCACAAAAAAAGGCGTGTGAACCGCTCAAGCTGTGCCGCCGCCTGCAGCCCACTGCAGTTGTCGTTGGTTGTGGCTTAATACGGTCTGTGCTTATCCCCAGCTCTATGCCACAATTTAGATTGCAGCTAGGCTGTCGGCACTGGCCTTTGAACTGGGCCTCAGATAGTGGAGAGCTAGCTGCCTTGACCTAGGTTCAGGTTGACAGATTACGCGAGCAGCACACGATTAGCACAAGCGATTGAAGAGGAATACATTATTGTCCAGTTATGGCTGAAAAAAGCTATAAAGTAGATCCTAATGCAGGTTGCAAGATTTTAAGATTGTAAGTAGGTTTGATGAAAGTTTACTCTGATCAGTCCATAGAGCTATAGAATTCAATTAATTCAATTGTTCTAAAATTTCAAGAACTTCTTTAAACTCTTCTAATTGTAGCGCAAAACTTCTCTAAGCAGCTTACGAATTTCTTATATATGATAAATATATAATGTAAACAAAATTAAAATGAAGGAAATATTCTTTCATTATACTTGAAAGAAACAGATGCTTATAGTTCCAGGAATGAAATACGTAGCACTTATTGTTTTCGAAATTTAAGCTTAATCTAATCTCATATCTTCCTTGAAGTAATTCATTCAACAGGTCGGCCCAAGAACCAGCCTAGAATCTTTTTTTAACTGTCTTGTAAGGGGAGTGCAGTGATTCCCCGAGTCAAAAATAACAAATTTATGCCCGCATTTATTTCGAGACAATTAAAAATAGGTTTACTGCCCTATTGCGTAACACTTTTAACTTATACGTGCGACTTTTGTGAGGCTATTAAAATGAAAGAATAGAAGTTGAATACTCGGAACGAGGAGGGTCGACGCCAACGCGAACTGACCACGCTGCGTCAGTTAAGTGGCCGGCCACGTTAATTAGACGCTTAATAGAAGTCCTCTTTGGCCGTTTAATGACAGCCCTTCGATTGGCCGCCGACGCGCCGTATAAATCCCTGGGCAGGGGCTATCTCTGATGGTGCGCGGTCGGCCACAATTAATCCATGGCTTAAGTAATTGACAAACGATTACACATCGGACATATGGCGGCTACAACAGCCGTTGGCAACAGTCAAATAGGGCGTCATAGATAGAGTCATCCATTGGTTCATGATAGACGGCTCATTGGGGCCAGCCAAAGTTTATTTTTCGTTATCAATGTGCCTCGCACCGGCCAGGAATGGCTTATGCAAAGGACACTTATGAGCTGACGCCTCAGCTGCGTTGCTTTGTTGCCAGGAAATGCTGCTCCTGGCAGTCCTGGTGCTGCTGCGAATTGCGTAAACTTATCCAAGTGCCGCAGCTGCTCTTATGTTGACTTTTTGACGCCTCATTGTGTGACATGTGAGCCCAGCCAAAGCCTTTTGTGAGGACCTGTCGACTTGGCTATCCATTTGTGCGATTAGTTTTCGGCCACACAATGAGCTGCAGCATCAAGGACAGTGCATAATAGTACTTCACCCCACAGCGAGCTGCATAACAGCTCTGCCTCCCTCTCTCTCCCTCCCTTTCTTTTTCTCTCCCTGCATCTGGTTATAGCTTGAACACGCACTTCTTGCCAGCTGAGAGCTGCTTTCAACAGCACATTACCCAGGTGCATGCTCATCACGCGCTGTAACATACGACTTTCTAATGGGCGAAATTTATCATAGGTCGCGGCATTAAATAAGAAGCAAAGGCTATGGCAACCATAGCAATCACAACGAAGTACTACTGTGCAGCGCCAATACAAAGGCAACATACTCCTTAGAATGTCTGCTGGCAATGCGAACGCAACATTTTGATACAGTTTTTGTCTGATGGTGGTTATAGTGACTTTGCTAGTGGGTTGTGAGTGCAATGATGTGCATTGATAAAGAGATATTTGAAATTTATAATTTTATGGAATGGGAATATTCCTTTTCAGTTAGCTCTAAACTAGTTACATATAAGAATAGAAATATTGAGAAGAATTAAATTAAATTAAATAGTACATTAATAAAATGCAAATAATTCTGAAAAATAAAATTAAACTAAATTCAATAAAATAAAATATTAATAAATAATTGAAATGGCAATAAGAAAAGTAAAGTAAAGTAAAATTGAAAAATTTACGAAAGGAATATATTTGTCGGCCACTGCAAAAACTTTATGCTTTAAAGGGTAAATGAAAGTTAAACAGAAACCGCAGCAGCCACATCAACTTCTTGGTGATTCTTAACTTTTTAAGTCAGCTGCCACGCCTACACAACTTAAACATTCTACGCCGCCGTGATCAATGCAACTCAGCGGGAGTTCTTGCGTGGGGCAGTTCGCGGCGCTCTGTCATAATTTATTCCTATGCATAGCTTAACTCTTCAGTGCCTTGTAAGAATGATGATGATTTATTAATGCTACAATATTTTCTTTTCTGTACTCTCTGCAGGCTCCTGTTTGGAATTTGGACACTCGTGCTGGGGCGGTAGGTTGCAAATTCACTTTTGATGTCGTCTAGTTAGACTTAAATGTATCTTTCTCGTTGGCACAGCTCATGGCAAGCGGTCGGGCAACAGGGCAGCGATGGCAGCCAAGCAGGTGAGTTGCCCATTCTGTTCGTATGGCAAATGTTAAGCCAAGTCATAAAGCACCATTATCGAGCTAATCTTATCCAACGGCATTTAGCTTCAGTTCGATTTATAGCTTAATAACCCAGTTGAAATGGCGCGATTTGACTACGTGTCAATTGCGATATTAATTGGGACGGAAAACGTTTGTTTATGGATGCGCGGGTCTCAAATTAAAATAATTAAGGACAGCACAAATGAATATCAATTATCGAATCATAGAAATTTCTGCTAATTAATTATCAGGTTTAAATTAGATATAATAATTATATATTAGATATTTGAAATAGTTGTTTATTGCTATGTAATTTATTTTATTATTATGTGCAAAGAGTTTCGACAGTGATAGACATCTGTGAGTAGAATCAGATAATATTTTGGGGCTTAAATTAAAGGCTGAACTATTGTGAAGTCATCCTTTTGCAACAGAATCATATATCCTTCCCCACACAGCTATATTGAATTTGTTTGTTTTTCTTCATTTCATAGCCAACTCCAGTGGTCGACAGCCTGGCTGAGCAGCTCTTCAACAACAACAACAACAATGTGAACTCGATTGATGATGACAGCAACAACAACAACAATAGCAACATGAAAAACTATAACTGGCCCCAAGCTGCGTCTGCTTTGACGCCGTCAGCGAGCGATTTGTCCGCAGCCGAACGCACTCGAGATGTGAATGAAGCAAAGTGGAGGCAGCTGCTGCGCCAGCATCGCTATCAGCTGCGCCAAATGCAGCGGCAATTCGATGCGAGCGACGCAGCCGAAAGCTGGCGCAAGTTGCAGCAAGCATTAGCCGAGGCGGAGCAGCAGCAGCAGCAACAGCAACAGCAGCAGCAGCAGCTCCAGCAACTGCCAATTGCCGACTTTTATGAACTTACTAAGTGAATGTTGACCGAACAATGAGAGATATATGTATACGAAACACAGACATACACACACACACACACACACGCATAAACAAAATGAGCTGAAGTTAAGCAACAACAATTAAACGATATTTATTCCATCAGACGAGCGATCTTTGCATGCTGCGCCCCAATTAAAAAATTTAAAAAAATTACAAAAATTAAAAGAGTAAAAAGAATTTGCAATGGCAAAAGATCGCGGCTTTGAGATTTCTGCACGCGAATCGCGCATACGCCGCGTCGGCCAGCAGGCAACAGATGACAGCTAAATGCGGCAGATCTATTGTAGTTTTAAGCAAAATTAAATGTAAATGAAAAAACGTTTTAAGCTTTTGTTTTCAATTAGTTATCCTTTTAATAACAATACTAATATCATTATTATATCCACACTATATGTATATTTATTGGTTTTTTCTCCTTCTCTGTGTGTAGCAAGCACGATATTGCGCCATTGGCTGGATGCCGCAATATTACAATTTCTTTGAATATATATCAAATATACGAATTCAAATTCATAATCAAATTAAATTGTACTTAACCGAAAGTAACTATAATCTATACATACAACACGTTTTAATAGTAACAAATAAACTTATGAGCTAGAGTGCAAAGCAACCTGATCTCCGTCTAGGCCTTGATTTTGGCGGGTATCTGGAAGCAGGCGGCATCGCCCTCCTTGTCGCCCAGTCCCCAGTGGATTTCCAGGCTGACCGTCGGGTAGACGGGCAGTATCTTGAAGCTGTTCTTGTACGTGTAGGTCTCGCCGGCCTTCAGCGGACAGCCGACCTTGTTCTCGCCGGACGCATCGTATATGTGCGGGCAGGCGCTGGTGCCGTAGTAGCCGGGGAACGGCAACGGCACATCCAAGATGATGCCCTGTATGTCGGAGGTGAGGTCGGCGAAGTCGCGCTCTGGCTTGATCTTCATCGTGATGCTGGCCTCTGAGTTGCGCTTCAAGATGCACTTGTTCTTGGGGCAGTTCGATATGGTAATCTCATCGGCGGCCAGAGCACGCGCTTTGGCTAGTCGAAGAGACGAAATAATTCAAGTGAACTTGCTTACAGATGCCTCGGTCGAGGTGACTCTACTTACAGTTCGGGCACGGCTTCACATCTGTGGCAGCCGCAAGGCCAATCAGTGCGGCGCCTAGCAGAATCAGTGCAGAGTTCAACTTCATTTTGCCAAAGGGGGGAAAGAGAGATACTGTTTGATGAAGAGGAAAAATCGCTTGTTACTAAAAGCTGTAAGCGATGTGCCCAGCTTGCTAATTGATGTGCAACTACTTTGGGCCTGGCCGAAAGCTTGGCTCAGCCAAAACTGAATAAGCAAAAGTCCAAATGAAACCGGTTTGATATTTGCGCTACTAATGAAAGATCGACCTTGACTTGAGCTTTAAAATCTGTGCAATTGAGTGAGCGCCGAGTGGAAGCTGCGGCGAAATGTGCAGTGCGATGAAAAAAAAAACTTAATATCTTTGAGATACTTTAATGGGAGCGCAGTAATAAAGTATGAGATACTTCAAGTATCTTCATTGAAAGAGCGAAATTTGAAATGAAAATGATTTAAGTTTGTTTAAAAACGCAAAAGAAATTGTTAAAAAAGTGTATAATAAAACTGATGAAGTTATGTGAAAATTAAAACTATCTTATAGATACTTTGATGAGATTTCTCTAAAATCAAGTTTAACTAGACTTGATTTAGCATCGTATTTTTGGATAATCATTAAAAGATTTCAGATTTCGTTAGATTCGATATGAATATTAACGATTCGTTGCTGATGCTGCAGTTAAGAACTTGCTCAATTATTTATATAATTTTGAGCGTGATTATTCTTATGATATGATTATGATTCTTATCAAATATTCACAAATATTATAGCATAGGATAAGATGCATAAGATATTCATGAAAATCATTTTTATTTAAGTAGAAAATAAAAATTAAAAAAAAATGATAATCATTGTGAAGCAATAATATAAAAATTAAGGTATCTTTAAGATACTTTTACATACTTGTAGACAACAATTGTAAATACAATAAAAACTAATTTTAAATTGGCAAACAAAAATTATAATTTTGACTGCCGCAATTAAATTTATTCAAATTAAAAATTTCAGTTGCAAAAACATTTAAAACTATAAAAAAAAAAATAAATTGAAAGCTTTAGTATGATGCAAGGCAATAAAAAAAGTAATTTAGGTTTAACAAGTATTTTATCTTTTCGCAGCTAAATATTTCGTGTCAAGAGCTATGCAGACAGCTGAGCAAAATGTTTGACTTATCAAATAGATATATCTAAATATATATATTATATCAAAATATATATGAAAGTCCAAGGTCGAGCGAAAAGCTTTAATGACTCTGCCCTTTTTCACTTTAAATGCTTACTTTAATCAGACATTTGGATATATATAGAGATATATATTTATATGACTGACAATTATTCCAAATCACACTGCCGTAAATCTGAATTTGATGCAGTTACACACATCACATGCACTTTATCATTTAGTTAATCTGATAATAGACTTAAACAAATTTTAAATTCACTTACTATAAAATTAGATTCAGTTGCCCTTAGGCTTTCGAGTAAATTAGTTTTGGACTGTTTATTTGAAGCTGCCAGCGCGACTGCTGAGCGACTACTGAGCGTGTGTCGCAGCGCACAGATACTTTATATGCATACATATATGTAGATATATATAAAGCCAGTCGCGGCAGATCGTATCGATTGTTCGTTGTCTGTTGGCTGACTAATCGGGCGATCTGTTGTCTATCTGTTGGGCCTGCTTGGCATGCCAAGCAGAATCGGAGGCTCTGGAGACGCAATTTGAGCAATTGATCGCTGAGTGCTTATTGCGGATAGCATGCGTGCCTGGATCGGTCACTAATTGGGGGCATCCGTGACGTTCTAGTGTCAGTCTGATTAGCTCATTGTGAGAGCCGAGTGGAGGTGCCCTCGGCCTGGCTTGGCTTGCCGAGCCGAGGTGACAGTCCACTTGTTGTGTTTGTCTGTTAGATGCGTTAATTTGCACTCGACAAACAGCAAAACAGAAAAGCGCGTCTCACATTCAACATAACAGTGCAACTCAAGCAAGTACTTCCCTAAAGCCTATTAAGGTTCGCACACAACTGGGAAGTGCTAATGGCTGACCATGTTCGCCTGAACTCTCAGCTGATTGAAAAATAACTAAACTTATTACACGCTTGATGAAGTGATGAACTGATGAGCTTATAAATATCGTTTCCATTCAACCTATTCAATATACCTCAATGTTTTCACATGGAACCCACTTAAGGAAATCTATCAAACTTTTATAGTTGCCTAAAAACACTTTGAGTGTAAATTCAAACACTAAAAAGTTAAGCAAGCTTTTCATACGCGCTCTAAAAAGTGAGAAGAGTATATGGGTTATCCGAATTGAAATTTGCTTTGTATATTCGTATACTCAGGCTCGCTTTAAGATTTTTTCGGGCGTGACAAACCGCGAATTAGCTTCCCTCTTACCATATAAATGCTATTAGTTATGGTTCTACACGCTTGGAATTGGAAAGGTAAACGACTTGGATGTACTAAGGGGCGTGGCAAATTGAATAAAGTAACTGTTTTAGAGATGTTGACCTTCTCCTACAACTGTGTGTTAAATCGTGCTAATCGATTGATAATATAACTGATATATTTCTGGAGCGCGAACGAGTATTATGCAATCAGTTACGCCCGACTACAAAGCTCTTATTTATTATTACTGCAAATACCTTTGAGCATCAACAATTGCCCAGGCGCTGTGCCCATCTAGTTAAGCCAAGCTTTTTGATGCTTCAAATTCGTTTTTTATTATACATACACTGGCAGAAGGCATTTTAAAATGGGCATCAAATTCGAGCTTGAGAAATTCTTTATGCAATAAAATATACTTAATATAATATATATAATATTTAGATAAAGCATATACTATATGTATATATAAAATATATAATCGAAAAAACGATTTTGAGAAGTACATATATCAGAACAATAAAAAAGAGCAATCTTAATAATATAAAATAAATATAATGCAAATAATATAAACTACAAATTTAAATTAGACACTATATATATTTAAATTATGTATTATAAAATGGTTTACTTATTTTTTTTTAAAGAATAAATCTAATTATTAATTAAACTACTCAAAAATAAAATTCTTTAATTTATTAAAATTAAAGAATTAATTTGAAAATTAAATTATATTTATAAAAAGTTAATCAAACTCTTTTTCTTATTTTTTATAGAAAAAGAAATGAACAGTTAAAATTTGCCACAAAATGGATATTAGACTAAGACAGCATATTCTTATCCTTTTTAATTATTTATTAACTTTGTTTTAATATAAAATAAATAAAAATGAAGAATGTTTTTTATTTAGAAAATTTATGAAGTCATCTTTAGCTGCCTTTGTTTACGTTTAAGTTTATGGTAAACAATCAAGTTTTTTAAACAATTTAAGATGAATTTAAATTCTATTTTGCTCTAAATATAGCCACTCTTAAAAGCAAATTTCAACTTTTTGCTCTTCAAATGAAACTTTGTTTCTCTCAGTCTTGTTTTTCAGAACTCAAGAATTGTTTAAGAAACTGTAAAACTAAAGTAATACGCACAATTGATAGTTTGCTCTCGAGACTGAACATGTTTAAAATGCAACGCATGATATTTGGCTTTAAGTCGAATTGCTTGAAGCCCGACTTGAAGTCAGGAAGCTTAAAGCAGAGGCTTTGGGGCGTGACTGCTGCGATGACGTCGATGACGTGTGCAACGTGTGAATGCGAGCGGGCAGAAGCAGCTGATCGAGCATTTGCATTTAGAAAGTCAGCTCAGCTCGAGCTCTAATGTAGATCATCGCAAAGCGAATCAAATTTCCAATACTCACTCTGGTTGAGAGCTTCGGCTGCGGACGACTGCTGCGGTCACAGTTTAAGATGCAACTGAAAACTGAAAGCTGAAAGCTGAAAGCTGAAAGCGAAATCAATGAGAGTCTCACAGAGAGACACCCAGACAGAGAGACATACTGAATGATGTCTATGGGCTTCTGTGCAATCTCCACCCATTGAAAATATTCGTACAGGGTATATTGCTCTTGTGACAGACCGAAGGATGTGTTTTCATTCAGACTATAGAACTATTGCCCATAGTATAAGACTATATTAAGTGGATGACTAGAACTCTATATGTCTATCTTTCTACACAAAACTACAAGAAGACCAAGTATAGTCTAGTCGTGTATACCCTACTAGCGCACTCTTACTGGCTTCGTAGCGACTGAGCCGGTTTATGCGAAGCTGTTTTTGTCGCCGTTTTACACACTTTACACAATATTTTCCTTGTTGTCGCTATACCCTGTAAACAGTGCACTGCAAGGGGTATACGGAATACCAAGCACATATTATTTCATTTAATTTATTATTGAAAAAAGGCTGATAAGCAAAGGCATACATAGATGTATCATAAAACTGAATATAGATATAGTACGATTCTCAGCTTGAGTCATGTTTTACAGAGTATCTGTTAGCTGATCATTATGTTTGCTGTTCATGCTACGCATGTTGCTGAATTGAATATATCCGGTCTTTTGTCACATATTAAGCGCTCGACTCGCAATTGCTAAAGCATTAGCCTACACACACACAGTCAACAGGCTGTTTGTGTGTGCGTTAGTGTGCGTGCGGTCAATGCACAGACAAGAAAACGAATTTAAGTATAAGCGACTTAATATCTAGAATTGGAGCACTTTGTAATACCTAAAAGTAACTTTAACTCGAAATATGAAAAGTTTTCTTATAATATTAATATTTCCAAACAATAACAACAAAATCGTTGTGAGCTTATTTAATAAACCACATTATTTAAATTTTCCGCTAACATTTTCTGATTGGAAAATTCAATTGAGTTTGACAAAGCAGTGCATCTGCTTAAAAGCAGTGCCAGAGCGTTTACGTTGCTCTTTTTTGCGTTAACGTTCTTCTTTGATTTAATACTAAATTAAATTATGTGAAGAAATGTCTTATTTGTATTTGTGTTAAAATATGAGAAAACCTAGTAAATATTTATCATTTAACACAAATTTCTATATATATATAAACTTATAAGATTATGTGTATATTATTGTTTAATGTTATTTAATTTCTATTACCATAGTTGCTTTAAAGTTTCAATAAATTTAATCAAAGCTGCATCTTAAATTTAGTTCGCAATAAATTAAATTACTTAGTTTATTGAATTATTATTACTTTTCAGCGTTTGGCTCCATTATATTTCTGCTCTGACATTGGAGCCCTGCTTGATTTGAGTATTTTTTGCTCATCACCATACTGTGCATGATTGAGTCTTTTAAAAGCGAGCAAAGCGTACATATAACATGCCCATTTGAGTATAACAGCGATTTGTGCTAACAGTAACACTGTGCAACACTGCTAAATTTCTACAGTAAGAAGAAGACGCTATAAGCAACAACATCGGAACGCGCACAATACACACGAAAAACAAGTCGAGTGAAATAACCAATATTTTTGTGTCGTGCGTTTTCACGCTTGGATGTGCAATATATGCAATTTGCTCATCAGTGCTTAAATCGTGACTAAAACATTTGCATTTGACACAAAGCAAAATACATAAATTGACACCAACACACAGAGCCATACACACACACACGTACACATACAGACTCATATGCAGGCGCGCAGAGTGGAGCGCATTGCCAGAGGCTCTGCTGCTGCTGCTGTGGACAGCAGATAAACAATGAAAGGTGCAAGTGAACCAAATTGTGGACAATTATTGTTTCAATTACCATTATGTGCAGTGCTTGTTTCCGACTGTCGCGCGCAAGATGAAACGCTGTGTACGACAGCGAAAACAAAAACAAAATAACAAGGTCAGCAACAACAACAACAAGAAGAGAAATAGTAACACGCAAATACATATATGTGTGTTTGTGTGTATGTGTATGTGCATGGACAAGAAGGCGAAAAGAAGAAAACAAGCAATATCGTAACAAAATACACTGTGAACAATCGTGCGGTAAAACAAATACAATCAACATTACGTGGCTGCTGAATGCCCAAACAGGCAAGCCGTACTGTACATCCCCCTCGCACCCACACACCTAGCATAACTGTGCTGCTGCCTCGCATAGCCAGGGAATAACAGCAACAACAACAGCAACAGGAAGTCGAAGAGCTGCGACCAAAGCAACCACCGAAATGTCGTCGCTCAAGGTTGCCGTAAGGGTTCGCCCCTTCAACTCGCGGTAAGTGTATGCAAGCAGTGCCGTTTGCATTCCAATTGGAATACGCATACTAGTTCCAACTAGAGCTGATAACGCGACCATCTCTGAACGCCCCCGATTGGCCTGTTGCGCATCCCGTTTTAAAAACGTAAAAGCAGCCAGCAAAAAGAATCTTTTGCGTTGCTGACGTTGCCAGACTGTGATTTTTTTATTGTTTTCTTCTTTTTTTTACCAACAAATTAAGCAAGCGCTCTCAAAGTACATTGGCCCAAACTTGCCCAACGGCTACTTAAAACCACATTAAACACTATGCGTGTGTGTATGTGTGTGTGTGTCTGATTATCTTGTCTATCTTGATGCGCTCTTTGCTTGTGGCACATTTAGCTGGCTGAGACGCTCATGAAGCGCAAAGATTTTTTGGCAACGAGACAGCGAACAAAGCAACAAAGCCGAGACTCTAATGATGTCATTCATCTCATACGCAAAACAAAAACAACAAAAAACAAATGATTTAATTTCTTTTTCATGACTTTCATTGTGTTTATTGTGCATGCAAAACGGCGAGTTTCAACTTAGATTTTGTGCTCGCCAGAGTTCACTTTTGCTCTTTAGAGTTTCCAAATTATATACAGAGGTGACGTCATCAGGCCATGTGTAAAAACAATTGCTACCGGCCACACACACACATACACAGAGCTTGTAGAAATATGCATATTTGATGTTTTGTTTAGCGTGAAAATAAATTTTGTTTGCAATTTTTACCTGTGTGTACACAGAGAGAAATTCTTTTGTAGCAAAGGAATATTTTCTGCAAATTGAAAGAACAAAAAAGTCATCGAAAGGCTTCAACTGTCATTAAATGAAATATTTCTTATATTTATTTACTTTATTTTCTTTTATTGTATTTTTAAATTGAATAAATGAAAAACTAAAACTTAATTAAATTTTTTATATTTAATATTACATCTCTGGATATATAGTATTTTAATTGTTTAAATTTCCTTCAGTATCAAAAATCCCATAAAAATCTCAACATTTGATGCCTGCCAAAACAAACAACAATCAAACATTGCTGATAGCCCTTAACTATCTTATCTGCCGTTTGGTTTCTTTGTAAATCAATAATTTTCGTTAGTTATTTGTAGGCAAGAAAAAAACAAACATGAAAAGAAAAAGGAGAAAATAAAAACAAAATACGCAAAATTATTCGACTAACATATACCCTGCCCTTAATTCGTTAACTGCTTTAAAAGCATATTTCAAGATCTATAAATAAGTATATAGAATTTAATAATTCGATTTTCTTACATATCTCTAAGATACTTAGCCGGTTATCTAAAGAAGTTCAATGAACTCAGCTATTACATCTGAGCAGCGATATATATACTTCATATGGTTGACCACGCCTCCAGCCCCTCGTTACATACAGCTGAACAAAAGTGCTATAACCTGCGTTGCCTTTTGCAATCGGATTGGGGCATAAGTAAAAGTAAATGATGGTGATTTGTCAAGTAACTTTTCAACTAGATAGGGAATGAGTCATACTCTGATAACACTTTTTCTTTTTATTCGATATATGGAATTACTTATATATAGGTGTTAAAGTCGAAGAGGTCAAGATATGTCGTTTTAACTTGATTAATATTGCTAGTTACGTTTTTGTGTAATAAAAAGACTTTTACCTTAAGAGTAAAGCTCTTATAATTTCTCTTTAATCTCAGCAAAAGTAAACAAAGAACTTAGATCTGGTAAATCTAAATTTAGATCATCTGGCAGGGATCACTGTAGTTGAGTTAAAGAAATAGTTCGTTAGCCAATAAAGCATTCAAAGGTAAACAATCTTGGCTGCCTACTCGAGTGGAGTCGTAAAATATTTATTTGTTATCTAAGTGCCTACTCGAGTGGAGTCGTAAAATATTTATTTGTTATCTAAGTGCCGCAATAAATGCAGAGTTCCAGTTGGAATTTGGTTTTGACCTGCTTGTTTTTTGCCCAGTGTAGTCATGGAAGAGCGCTCCGCTCGGGCGAGAAATAAAACAAGCCAAATGTAATTGTTTATTAAATAAATATGTTTGTATGTGAATATGCATAGATGGGTGCATGTGTGTGTGTGTGTGTGTGTGTGTGTGTGTGTGTGTGTGTGTACCACTTAAATTGTATCAAAATTTCGTGAGTATTACGACAGACAGAGACAGACTGAGTTTATAGGTATTATGCATGAAATGATGAATACATTTTGCACGCAAGTGCAAATCAAACAACTTCCATATTCATTATGAAGCTTATTAGCGATTTACTCGTGTATATATACACACTGTATGTATATATATATATTTTTTTTTTGTGTGTCATGAGTCAGACAGCTTTGGTCATAATCAGGGGAGCTGCCGAAGTTTATAGTTTGTGGAACAAATCAGCGCCGCAGATGCAGATAGAGCGCGGGGAATGCGCAATAAACCGACTCAAGGCGCTCGACAACAAAACAACGAACAGATTAAAGAATTAAAACCACTTGACTGCATTGAGCAGGGAACCACTCACAGACTGCAGCTGAATGTGGAGCGTAAACATGCCACCAACACAGCGGCACGAGCACTGAGCTGTGCGCCCATAAGAGAAAGAGGAACGACCTAAAATTTAGTTTTAAATGGGGACAAGACGCATGTAGATAAAAAAAATAAATAGAATAGAATATATCAGATGGCAGGGAGCAGTTAGGTGTGCAGAGCCGACTATTGCATACGCTGCTTGTCCACACTGATCTATATTATTGGATCTATATTATTTTGAATTAAATATAAATAATAATAAAAATAATAATAGAAGCAAAGAAAAATATATTAAAATATATAGAAAACTACAAGTCAAATTAAAAAGGAAAAAAATTACTATTTATGTTTAGGTCTAGGTTAATTTAGCATTTTAAGTTTTATGTTGTATTATTATTAATTTTTTTTCATAAACTTCAATTCAAATATTTTTTATGTGCTTAAAAGTCTTTTTAAAAGCAAACAAAGTGCCAAAATTGAATTGTGCTTAGCAATGCTCATAACAATTTTCTTCACACATTCAATGGCATGATTAAAATACCCTGAGCTAGTGTATAAAGAGTAATAAAATGCTCGTAGCAGCGGCTGTCTGTGTGCGGGGCCATTCACTGAGTCATAGTGGCAAGTCTTTGAAATTGGTGGCATTTGTTTGTTGATGCCGTTGGCACATGCAACTGCGGTGGGTGTAGCCTCCACCGACGATGATGATGTCGTTGTGAACCGGTTGCTGCTGCAAATGTTCTATGTGGCCGCTGGTCAACATCTTTGCGTTGGTGATTCAAGTTTCTTAGTTTTCAGTTAACAAAAACCGGAATCGTTTTCGTAATTGGCCGACTAAAAAGTCATGTGACTATATGCAGTCGGCCTGCATATGGCAGGGCCATTATTGAGCTGCTATCGCGTCATACAGCCTATAGAGATCATGTACTGCCTCTATAAATAGCAATATTTATGGAAGGGCCATGGGGGAGGGTAAGCTAATGGGACAATCTAATAATAATTACGAATCGAGGCAGTTGTGTGACGTGACGTCAGTTGATTTTATTGCTATGGGGCCAAGGTCATTCGCAGGGTATTGAATTGCCACTCTTCTGCTCTTCATTACAGCGAGAACGATATGGACGCCCAGCTGATTATGGAAATGGAGGGTAAGAAGACGCGCCTGCTGAAGCCGCGCTTGCAGTCTATACGCGATGCGGGTCGCGAGGCCTTCCACGACTTCACCTTCGACTATTCCTATTGGTCATTCGACGCCGAGGACTCGCACTTCGCCACCCAGGAGCAGGTGTACAGCGATCTGGGCAACGATGTGGTCGATTGTGCCTACGAAGGTGAGTCTCATTTTTGCATAATCGAGAGGCGAGAAAACCAACGCTGCGATGACATCAGCCTGCCCGTTGTGGGTCGCGCCAGGGCACAGGGGCAGCTAATTGCTTTCGACTCGGCTGTCGGCCGCTCTCTGGCCATGACTTTAACTGATTTGGCTTTTCATATTGGCAGCCAGACAGACGCACCAATTTGGCAGCTCATTTGCTGGCATTCGCTCTGGTTTGTTTACAATTTCTAGTTCGCTTTGTAGTTTGTTTTCGATTTTGCTGGGTTTCGCTGTGCTTAACCCACTGCGTGTGCCTAAAAATAGTGCTGTGCCTCAGCTGACATGCAAATTTCCGGCTGACGTTGGAGCCCATCATACCCTAGGTTGGTGTCCCGCTGCGTCCGCCACAGGCACTGCCCGAGTGCTGATAGATTGTTGACACGAGGCGCACGTGCTTGGGTATCATTTCCATCAGTGCGTAATATTTTATGCGCTTTCACTCGACATTAACTGTAGCACAAGGCTAATTTCTTTTATTGCTGGCCAAAAACAAATAGACAAAAACAAAAGCAAAAGACAAAAAAAAAACAAGTGAGAAAACTCTAGTCGAGACCGCTCGACTAGGGTATACCCTGAACCCTGTATTCTTCGTTTCTTTTATATACACATGCATATGTACGTTCATTACAAGCAAAACATACACACACACATACACCGGCGCAAGCACACACAAGCGCAAGTCGGTGCGTCAGCTGTCCTTTGGCCGCTATTTGCATGCGATGTTATGGGAAATTAAATGTTTAATAACTTTTTTAGACGAACGATTTTAGTCAAATTTGTTGGGCGTAATCATGTCATCCATATGTATGTATGTGCCAAAACACAAGTCTCTAGTATTTGATATACGGGAGTTACAAATTTGAGGTGAAGGGGGCGTGGCACCCAAAATTTAACAAAAACCGAAATTGCGTAAGGCTTACATAACACTAAATGCAAAATTTGAAGACTCTAGCTAGAAAGATGAATTAGATAGAATTTTATAGCTTAATTTAGATTTTCGTTTTTAATCGATAACAATAAAACGATAAAAGTTATCGAATTTCTGAAACAAACTCGATCTTTTCGTGCTATACAGGAACCTACATAAAAAATTTCAAGTCTCTAGCTCTTGTAGGTTCTGAGAACGACGCGTTCATACATACGGACAGACGGACAGACGGACGGACAGACGGACATGGCTATATCAACTCGGCTTGTCATCCTGATCAAGAATATATATACTTTATGGGGTCTGCCACGCCTCCTTCTGCATGTTACATACATTTCAACAAAAACATTATACCCTGATTTCCCATTTTCAATGGGTTCAGGGTATAAAAACGACAACAACAAAACAATAACTTTCGCCCACAACTGCACAAAATGCCAAACGAAATGGAACAGCTGTTAGCTGCATCTAGTTGATTTTGTTATTGTTATTGTTTGTTGTTGCCGTTGCCGCTGCTGCTGCTGCGGCTGCTGATGCTTGGCACGCTTTCAATATCAAATTACCCGTCCAAGATTGGCCAAGTGGGAATGACAAAAGTTGCATGAACACGACTCAACCATGTGCTGCTCAAACGACAAAAAAAAAACTACGAAGATAAACCTAAACGTAGCTGTAAAGTTGAGTACAACAATAGTTAGATACCCTAACCAGAAAATTTAAGATCGTGTAGTAGCGATAGGAATATACCTCTGCTAGAGGCTACATTGATCAGGCTAGAATCAAAACTAATTACTCATTAGCTGACATATTGAGAGGAAATTCAGTTTTAGCTGCAATAGATAAAGCTTACTTGTTACTAACTGAATCAATTATACCAGAAATGTATGAATAATGGAAAACAGCTAATATATATATATATATATATATATATATATATAGCAGTAGTTTACTTGAATATATATATATATATATATATATATATATATACATATCTATATAGCAGTAGTTTACTTGAATACTCTTCGTAGTACCCACTGAGCATAGCTAGAGGGAAGTGGATCAGACTCCATGTTAGGGTAGACAACAATAAAACTGCAAGTGATGTCCATTTGGCTAGCGGGGTGCTGGGGCTTGACTTTGACTAGTCGTTGCTGTGCGGCTGACTGGCTAAATGAGCCAGTGACTTGGCAGTGTAATTGTTTGCGTTGTTGTTGCGACACTTGTGCGGTCTGCGAAGACGAGCATGTCGTTGCAGAGTCCCATTCAAGCATTCTCTGCGCTAGACAGCAGCCCAACAAGCTGTTGAAATGCTTTAAACGTGGCGAGGCCCGCCCAGTGGGTGGGTCGAATTGTCGCCACCGAACCACCGACACTTGAGCTGCAATTGCAGTAAAAGTGTTTTTCACCCATTCAAGTCAACTCTTCCGTCTACAGCTGTGCGATGGCCAAGCGGGCTGCCTCCTAGTTTAAGTATGATCAAAGAGCGAATCATTTCAACCTGAGCAGCGTGAGTCAGCGCTATGCATTATTATTATATTATATGCACATGCATATAATCATCTATAAATGTTTCATGTAAGCCATTAAATGTGGACTATAAGTATGCCAGTTGGTTACCACAATAATTGAGTGGTATTAATTAATTTAAATTAATTGTTAATAAAGAACATTCGATTAGCCAACCAGGAAGTATTAGAATTTAAATAAAGTATATACATATATACAAAATGCTAATAGAGTACAAGAAAAAGATAGAATTATATTGTATAGAATTGCCAATTCTAATAGAGTACAAGAAAAAGATAGAATTGTATGTGGCATTTTGGATCTTAGTTGAAGTATTAATATATTTCATACGTCCTTCATTTTCTCCACCGTAAAAGACATTATTTATTATGTATTGTGTATAGAGTATGCTCGAAAAAGTCTTAGCGTAATCGAAATGCCAGACATTAGTCACGGCTCGCAGTGCCACTCATGTGTTGGCCAATGCTTGTCAAGTGGTGCAATTGCATGCAACAATTCGCGATGCAACAGCGTTTCGGCTGCAGCCTCTTACCTCTTTTCGAATTGGTAATAGGAGTTGGCATTCACATGGTCTTTGTTTTACTTGACAGGTTACAATGCCTGCGTCTTCGCCTATGGCCAGACGGGATCGGGCAAGACGTTCACAATGATGGGCACGCCGAGCAATCCGGGTCTGATACCGCGCATTTGCGAGGAGCTGTTCACGCGCATGCGCGTAGGCCAGGAGTCGGGCACGGGCTATCGCACACACGCCAGCTACCTGGAGATTTACAACGAGCGAGTGAAGGATCTGCTGGCGGCACAGAGCACTGGTCACGCGCTGCGCGTGCGTGAGCATCGCAGCTTGGGCCCCTACGTGGAGAACTTGTCGCAGCATGCGGTCTCCGACTTTGAAGAGATACAGGTGAGTGTTGGCCTTTGATTTGCGTAACGCCCGAGACTTATTCAGCCACATTATTTCCCTTGCAGGAGTGCATTGCGCGAGGCAATGCCCATCGCACCACGGCGAGCACCAACATGAATGACACGAGTAGTCGCAGTCATGCCATCTTCACGATTACCTTTGTGCAGGCTGTCTTCATGAATGACATGCCAAGCGAGACCGTCTCCAAAATCCACTTGGTCGACTTGGCTGGCAGGTGAGCCGAAGAGTGGAGCTAGAGTTATGTATTGAGCAAATTATTATTGTTGTTGCCAATTCTCTTTGTAGCGAACGCGCCAATGCAACGGGTGCAACGGGACAGCGGCTAAAGGAGGGTGCCCACATCAACAAATCGCTTGTCACGCTGGGCAGCGTCATCTCAGCATTAGCGGAACAGACGAGCGCTCATAACACTTCCACGTTGGCCACCACACCGAACGGCGGCACTAAGCGCGTGCTCTACATTCCCTATCGCGACTCTATACTCACCTGGCTGCTGAAGGACAGTCTGGGCGGGAATAGCAAGACAATCATGATAGCAGCTCTGTCCCCGGCGGACTGTAATTACAGCGAAACACTGAGCACCCTGCGTTACGCGAATCGCGCCAAGAACATCATCAACAAGCCCACGGTGAATGAGGATGCTAACGTTAAGCTAATACGCGAACTGCGCGAGGAAATCAACAAGCTCAAGTCCATGTTGACGGGAGATATTGTAAGCAGTCTATTAATCAATATTTTGAATAATGAAAATAATAATTTTGTTTGTCCAATCAGCACTCGCTACAGCCCTCCCTCAAGGTGCTGGCCGATCTGCAAAAGAAGGAGGCTCAGGAGAAAGTCCTTACCGAGGAGTGGACGGAGAAATGGAAGGTGGCTCAGTCCATATTACAGGAGCAAAAGAGTCTCGGACTGCGCAAATCTGGCGTGGGCGTCGTCCTTGACTCGGAGATTCCGCATTTAATTGGCATACACAATGATGTCACCACAGGCGTCACGCTGTACAGCCTGAAGGAGGGCGAAACGCGCATTGGCACTGAGGATGCAGAGTTGGCGCAGCACATTGAGTTGATGGGAGATGGCATACGACCGCAGCACTGCAGCATTATTCTCAAAGGGGGTGTGGCCACGCTGCATCCCTGTCCGCAAGCCCAGTGCTGGGTGAATGCGCACCTCATCGATGAGCCCAAGCAGATTTCGCAGGGCGATATAATATTGCTCGGCCGCACCAACATTTTTCGCTTTAACAATCCCACCGAAGCAGAAAAATTGCGTAAAGACTTAAATCGCTCACAGTTGGATATGTCGCGTCTGTCGCTAATAACATCGTCGCGGGAAAACTTGCTCACGTGCAGCACCTACATGGAAGATGATGCCATGACAGGCAGCACAACATCGCCCTATAAACGATCTGACCGCCAGTATTATCCGCAGCGGCCCATGTCGCGGGACGATCCCGAGTTGCAGGATGAAAATCGCAAAATTCTGGACACCATCGAGAATGCACTGAAGCAGCTGAACGTGGTATGTGGTAAATAAGTAAATCTGTATTGAAATTTATTAATATTTTACTTTATGATCAACAGGAGCGCGTTCAGATGCATGACCAATACAAGACGAAGGTGCGAAAGCTAACGGAGGAGCTGAAGCGTCTAGAGTTGGAAAAAATGGACGGCATGCAGATATTGAATTGCCGCGAACAAGAGCTGCTTGCCCGCAAGGATATGCTCCTGTGGGAGAAGAATAATGAGAAAGTTCAGGTAAATTCCTCCGATTAAGCTAAATGCATGATTCTTTTGTTTCGCATGTGCTTGCCTGGTTTGAATTATTATTTTCGTTTTTTGTTCTTATGGTTTTTTTCGTTCGATTCATTTTCATTATAGATCGACATTGTGTGTAGACAAATTTCAGCGTTTCAAACGCAGCTCGACTCTAAGAAACGCGATTTCTCTGAGTACGTAGCGAAAGAATTACAGGAGCTGCACGATTGTGGCAAACTTGACGAGGTTTGTTTATTTACTTAAACATCTTTAACATTTTCTTTTGCTTAGCACTTAGGCTATTAAGATTGTGTATATACCTAACTAACCTTGATCTATAATGCTCACTTACAGATGGGTGTAAAGATTGAGGACGGCACTCCACTAAATGACGAGCTACTGCTGCATGTCTCCGATTCGCTGGATTTGTTTGCAGCTCAGTTTATCAAGGATACGGTACGAAGAAATGTAAGTTCAAGTGTTTAACTTCCAATGAGTAGTTGATTAACATGAATTTGCCTCACAGAATGAAGAGATACGCAGGCTGGACGAGCAAATCGCTGAGAAGGAACGCATACTGAACGCCAGCACAAGTAAAATAGCCAAAGTTGATGAGACCATGCTAGAGATACAGACGCAATTAGAGCGATTGCGGTTGGAGCGAGCCGAAAGCGAGAAGGAGACCCAGGCCATGAGGGCCAAAAAACAGAGCATGCAACTGCCGGTGCCAAGTGCAAACGATATGGACGAAGTCTCGAAGTCGGACACATATGAAACCTGCGATACCTTCCATACGGCCCATTCGGATTTCTCGCTATTGTCATCGCCCACTATCACAGAGGGTCAGCAGTCCCCGATGAGCAACAGCTCGTGCGATAGGGATGACGACGCTGAGGATACGCGCAAAGATGACTTCTCAGGCAGCAGCGAGGATGCTTCACGCACATGCACTGCCGGCCCTAGCAGCGGCAGTGGCAGCACATCAAATGCGGCCAGCCTGCAAGCCATTATGAGCGATAGTGGAGTTTGCCTTGATAGCCGCAATCAGGCGCTGCTCCAAAATGGATCTGGTGGCAATTACAGGCACATCACGCGCACCAGTGATGATGAAACGGGCTCCTGTTCCTCCTGTGAGCTGGGCCGAAACTCAGATATGACGCGCGCCTACTGTCCACTTCATGTGCAGCGCCGCAAGATTGCCGCTCAGAAGGCTCAAATTATGAAAAATCTCGAAACGGACGTAAACAAGCCGCAACTGGACGAGCAAATTGCAGTACTGCAGGATCTTCAGAGAAGCTACATGCAGATGGAACAGGAAATGCTGCAAACGGTGCAGGACCTGGAATCGCACGCGGACTGTTGCAGGGAGGAACGCACTGGCATGGATAGGCAATACGAGCTAGAAAGCTCTATAATGCGCTCCAGTGTGATGAGCCCAACTAGTATGGAGGAGTCTACCTCACAAATATATTCGCCCAGTATGACGAGGTCTTGCCCCTCCATGAGAGAGTTTCGTATGTGCTTGTCGAAATACCCAAAAATGACCCAAATTAATTTGAATTTATTTTAATTGCGCAGCTGAAGGCGAACACTTCATCACCATACCAAGTTTCGTGATGCGCGGAGCTGGTAAACAGACCCACTACGAATACGAGGTACGAATTGCGCTTCCAGATGGCAAATTAAACATTTTGCGTCGTTATAGTCGCTTCCGAGAGCTGCACTTGTGCATGAAGCACTGTTATGGTGCCAAGGTAAGTCATGTGCATTATTTCTACAGATTTTGTACTTAAAAACCCATTGATTCGTTTTATACAGATCTCTGCACTTCCTTTTCCTCGCCGGGAACTTTTTGCGTCGAACAGTGAGCCGGTGGCAAAGCATCGTCGGCGCTTGCTAGAGCTGTATTTGCGTCGTCTTTTCGTCGTCTGCTCGAAGATACCACAATGCCCCATTTATGAGGGACCCGGAGGACCGGGCCTCACGCGTGCCTCCCTCGTTCAGCTGTCGTCTTTTTTCAAGAAGGGCCTGTTCGAGAACGGAAAGCACGGGACGGGATAATAGTTAACCTACTGCTGAATTATCTCCTGCCTACAGTGTGTCTATTTATTTATTTGTATTATCTGCTTAGTTATATGAACGATAACTTGGGCCTGTTCTAATTAGCTAGACATAATATAGAATGTAAATTTAATGATGTATCTCCGAGCATCATCGTGTATGTTCTATGTATGTATAAAAGACCACCAGTGTCCTTCCACTCTGTTATTACTTTTATATATGTAGCTACAAATATATACATACATAGCTACGTAATCATGAACAATCAATGTATAGAGCTTTACCTTAAACCAATTGTAAACGTAGCTATTAAGGGCATTATTGTGTTGTATTTAAATACGGTCAAGGTTGAGATTTGTTGGTTAGCTAACGCCAGATATTATCGCAGGGCGTCTTTTACATAGATAATTTTTGCTCTAGTTAAATATTCTTGTATGTTTTGTTTGAAAGTGGAACTTCCATGAGTTATTCCAGTTATTCAATCTGTGATTATCTAATGAAAGTTATATGTCAAAATCTGAATCCAAACAAAAGTACGTAACTGAACATTTCCCGACTACGTTCAAGAGGAAACCAATTAAAGCGTATATTTATTAAATGTAAGCTAATTATAGAAATAATTCAACACTGATGGGTCACAGGTAGGCAGATGTTTAGCAGTAGGTGATAAGCAATATATAGTTTGTAAGTAATCATAAGCTGACTGTCGCAATTATATTACACTAATTATGAGTACAATCTATCGCAAAAACATTAAATGTTAGTTATAATAAGCTCTTTAGTCTAATACGAATTGAATGTTAAAGTTGCTCGATTGCACTTGCGGAAACAATAATAGTTTAAATGTTTCAATAAAACAATTTATATGTATTTGAAAAACATCGTATTTGGCGCCTTGGGTGAAATGTTAAGAAACCCCAACGACTGTTAACAGCGCAGCAGAGCTTTCGCTGAGCTTTCATTAAGCTTTCTGCATCAGATTTTGTGCTTCGCTTCGACCAAGTCTTGCAGCTTAAACTGAATCAGAATAACGCTATAAGTAACAATTGTGAGCACTATCTGTAAATTATACATGAATATAGAAATTTTGATCAGGTTTATTTGGACTGATTCAACTCACGCCACCAAAGTTTTTTAGATTTATGTCAAAGAAGTTGTTGCAAGTGAAGCGCAGCTTCAAATGTTCCATTTGCAGGGCATATTCTCGCAGAACATTGCTCAGCAAGACCGGGTTGCTCTTTCCAAAGCCGAAGCGAATGTTGTGAAGAATACGATTAATGCTGAGATACTATAAGAGCATATATGAGTATATATTAGGGCATTTATTCGGTACAACTTACCGTATTGATGCACTTTTGACTGAGCCAGCAGGGTATTAAGAGATTGATTAGCAGGATCATAACGTTGCCAAAACGCGCTGCAGTCAAAGTAAATAACCATCTAAATTTACATTCATTTCTAAGCTGAGGCACTTACTGTAACGGCAATGTGGACAATCGTTTGGATTTAGGGACTGTATGAAGACCCAATTGACGATGTGCAGCACGGCCACGCCGTTGTTGACGAATATGAATAGCGTCGGCATAGTAAAGTACACCTCTAGTTCGCCGACCAGCTTCCAAACTCGGGATACCAGTTGCTTATTGCGCTGGATTGCAACACACAGGGAGTGGAGCAAAGCGCGCTGCTCGCAGGTGGTTAGCTCCTGCTGCAGGTGGATTAGCGTGTGGCGCAGGCGCAGCAGAAGTTCCTCCACCAAGACCACAAACAGGCCATACTCCACGATCTTCATTTGGAGCATCATCAAGATGATTTCGGTGAAAATCTTGTTGTACCAGTCCATGAAGTCGGTCAGGGAGGGCACCGAGACACAGGGAAACACAATTGTTAGAAACACAAGCCAGAGTCCAATAGACTTAGCCAAGCGTTGGCGAAACTTATATCGCGTTCCCAGCCCACCGAAAAACTCAGCGTTGGCATCTATGTCCAGCTCCAGGGCAGCTATCTCCTTATAAACGCTACCCAGCTTGCGAAAGTGTATCAGCATATTGCCATGAATGACGGCCAGGAGCAGCGGGTAGCAGAACTTTTGTATGATGCCTTGGGCTCTTGTGAAATCTTCGACCTCCAACATTTGAATTTCAACTTTGAGTATTACTATATTTACATAGGTCACATCTATGCCCAGCAGTAGAACGCATAAGCTGTAGCAGCCAAAGCCAAACATCAAAAGACGTCGCTTGCAGCCCTGCAGGACTCTCTCGTAGAAGCTGGGCGGCGGCGTCAGCGTAAGTAGCGCGAGTAGCTGAAGATAGGGCCTTGCTGTGGTTAATAGACGGCCCTCCATAGCAAATACCAACGGCTCTAAGCAATACTGCACTGACGGAGGAACTCAACTGGCGGTTGCTCGACTCTAATATGCCAAGTTCCACATGTGTCACGTTGGTCTACTAAGGCAATTCGATTAATTGCATTGATTAAATGGTTGAATATTTCCTTAAGGCAAAAAGAAAATACATTTGTATGCAAAGAATCAGTTAAGACTAGGTCATGGTAATGTAATATATATGTATACCATTACGTATGTATATATATGTATATAAAATATATATTTTTTTAATAAATAGCTTTGAGTTGGCTGTGCTGGAGTACTAATTATTGAATTACTAATTCATTAAAAATTTTATTTAGTATAAGCTAAGACGTATTGGTGAGTTTGAGTTGATAAGAGTTTTTTCTAATTCTAAGCAATAATATATGCATATACTTTTTCTCTTATGACAACAAATAAAATTGATAAATGCTTTTCATACAAATATTTTTAAGCTAACATTTTATTTGTTTCCTAATTATTCCGGGAGTAGTAAGCTTCTTGCCTCATTGATTTTATACAAGTTTTTTGAGAGTACCTAGATATTCGTATGACAAGCTAATGTGGGCAACAATTGCTGTTGCTATAAAACCAACCATTTCAAGTAATCAGAAAGGTCTTGTTCCTCTCCGTGTCGCTCCTTTTCCCTTTCGCTTGGCCCAATGGTTTCTTTTTTTCTTTATACATATATACATATATACTATATATGTATGTTGGCAGCAATTGTTCCAGTTTCTTGCTTCATTTTCCATTTGGTGAACATAATTGCACTTCTTGTGCGCTGCAATGTGCAAACATTTAGCAGAACAGGCACAGAGTGGTTGATACGAATGTATGCAGCATGCATGCGAACAAGAGGCAGCCAAATCAAATGAAAGCACCCTCTGACTGGGCCAGAGTCCTGGAGCAGCTCCTATCCACTTGCTAATCCCAATGTTCGCTTGTCTGCTCGTTAGAATTTCACTTAGGCGACCGTCCGCGCTGCAGGATCATGTGTCCTTTTTATACCCTGAACCCGTTTACAATGGGCAAAACGAGTTTATTTGCTAAGTGCACGTATATGTATATTACAGTCCAAAGAAGACGTCTATTTATGCCCATTCGATAGTTTTTGCTGTCAATCGATAACAATTGCTATTTAAGTGCATTTCACAGGGTTTTAGCACCTGCAACGTCAGTCGGCCCTGCAATTTAGTGTATCTGCTATTCGGTCGCTTCTTTTCCGAGTCGAGTTGCTTGTTAATTTTAAACTACTTCACTTTACTTTGTCCACTCAATGAGTGCGCCATGCATGCTAGTGTGGGTGAGTGTGTGTGGGTGTCTGTTATTTCTTTTTCAAGTCGTCTATTTTTCAGCTTGATTAAGCACTTTGTGTAAGTGGAGCACATGCAGATATCCCTTGTACATATCTCAACTGGCCAATGGCATTTTTAATTTACTCGCCTCGGCATATCCAAGTGTAAAAGTGAAGAGTCTTCGTGCCAAAGTGTCTGATTTGCCCGTTGACACTTTGTTTTTTTGCTTAAATGAAAATTCTTTTCGAAAAGACGAAAATGAGCTTTAGTTGATGGTTTGCCTATTCAAGCAGCAAACAATAATTGAAACACAATAATATTAAATTATTTTCAACAAAGCCACAGGAAACGGAAGTCCTCACCAATACACAGACACACACACACACACACACGCATGCACTCACACAGCCACATACTGTCACAAAAGGCAATCTCTTCACAGTTTGCCCAGATAGTTTTTGTATTGCCCTTTATTGCGCTTATTATAAATACTCTTGGGTATTGTTTAAATTGCTTTCCGTTAAAAAAGACTGCCCATATATTTTATTTGCGAAGGTAAATAAATTGGCATAAAGGCATGTAAGCTGACTTCTGCATGTGTGCATGTTTCTGTATATGTGTGCCTGTGTCTCTCTGATGTCTGTGTGTAATAAACAAATACATTTTTATTATTTATGTATTCATGGCCATTAAACGGATATCCGTGGCCATTGCGCGTTAAATTGCAATGGACCCCACACCCTCGCCTCCCCAGAGAGACGGAGCGAGAGAGAGAGAGACGCCACGCGCCACGTCCATATGTATTATATTTCTGTAAATAAATAGATATATGCGTATATATATATCCATACAGATATAGTTAACTTTAATATGCGCTTCTCTGCTTACATGCGAAATGCAGCTCTCACGTTTTATTGAATTAACGCATAAATTAACAAAAATTATGCGGCGTTTAATTCAATTTAATTAATTTTCAACGTGCCACTTGCCTGAAAAATCACTTTAAGACCTGGCCAATTCTGCTAATTAATAAAAATACAAATAAATATTAACCACAAAAACTTTTTGAATAAAAACTAATTAAATACAAATAAAAAGATTTTCATAAAACTTTTTTTTTAGAAAAAAAACCCATACTCGACATTTGAATTGTTGTAAAACAATTAAAACTATATTCTCTATACTTTCATATACTTTAACTATTAAAATATAGTTTTGTTAAAAGTCTATCACCACTCGAAGTCTCCCTCTCTCTGTCTATCTCTTACTTAAGGCAATGTTGTGTTCAGTCAAAAATTTGTATTATGGAATATTCGATTGTTAGCAACTATTTAGTATATTGAAGCAATTATTGCAGATAAATACATAGCTACATAAATTTAACTAAAATGTTTTAAGAAACACATTTTTCTCGGAGCTCTCAATCATATAAGATATAGGTAATCTTATATCTTCCAAGTCCCCAGCTGGACGGACTAACAGGCAGAAAATATAGTCTCGTTCGTTGATATGAATCAGCAATATTTTGTGAGCTCAGACTTGCGCCTGCAAGTTATATGTATATACATATGTAAGATAAAATATATAAATAAATATGTCTTGGCAGACTCACTTTGTATATTGCTTTTCATTTGTTTCTCCAAGTGTTTCAGTTTCATCAGAACTGAATGAAAGCAAGAAACTTTTTTCTTCAATTAGGAAATTGCAGATTAAATTTATTATTAGCTGTACTTGAGGAAGAGAAAGCCTGTGCCCCAGAAGCAGGCCGGCTTGCGCTACAGCGTTGTCCCTTTTTCGTGGAAGAGGAGCCACAGAAATAGTAATTGCCTGATGTGTATAATACACTCGTATATGTGAATGGCTTTTTCATACAAGGCACTACTATTGCTAGACAATGTATAAGTATATATATAAGTATATACATACATACATACATGCATTTATATTGGTCCAACGTTGGGGTAATGTTTAGATTTGCTCGGCTCTAGTTCTCATATATTAATTCTAATTAAATTTGTTATTCAAAACGAAAATGCGGCACGTCCACGTCAGCCATTTTGCAAGTGTTAACCTTTTGGCAGTCGCCGCTAAGCTTTCGCAAATGGACCAACATTGACGGGGACAATTCGCACGAAGCGGCCCGAGAACAACCTTGACATTTTTGTTCTTCTTTTTTGCCCGTTTTCATTACACTAATGAAGTCATGTGCGACTGTGTTGACAGCTCGTGTGTGTGTGTGTATGGTGTGGCGTGGTGTAAGTGTGTGTCTTGTCCAGGTCCAGGCAAACGACTATTGCCAGACATATAAAAGGTGCACGACGAACGCTGGCAGCGACGCCTCATTAAACCATTTTATTATGCCCAACGCCAAGGGGCGGACTTAACTTTGTCAAAGATTCCCAAGCACACATACACACAGCTACCACGCCCATACAGAAATCCACATAAGTGTAAACTGAACACACGCCGCCTACATCGTTGGCTGGAGCTCGCATTTAACGCTTTAAATTCGAGCGCATCTCCAAGTGGAAGTCAAGTCGCTGGAATGCAAGCTAAATTGTAAGACGACAGAAATATTTCAGCAGGAATTTACGATGCGCGCACACTAAATGCTCATTTAGTTTGCACTTTTATTTAGAAACTTGGTTTGCACGTCTGCCAAATTGTCTGCGGTAGCGCAAAGCCAACCACAGCCGCCAGCAGCCGCTGCACCAACAACAAAAACAACAGCCACAAATAGAAGAACAACGTTGTTTGGGCAAAGTGCAATAATAATGAAGGGAGAGGCGTAAATTTTGCTTTGGCTGCTGCCTGCCAAGCGAGAAAAACTGGCTGCTAACAGACGGAAGGAGAGAAAGAGAGAGAGAGAGAGAGAGTGAGAGAGAGAGAGGGAGTGAGAGTGAGAGAGGTAAGCTGTGGCTCCTGCCAGGTGAGCCATGTTGTCAGCGGAAGGCAGCAACAAATTTTCGTTGCGAAAGCTTTTAGTAAATTTATGGCACGAAATTTCCCCAGCTCGAACTGCAACTACAGCTGGAATGGCCTGCCTGCCTGCCTGCATGGTTGGCATTGGCCGTTTGTTTATGTCTTAGCTTAGGAAGTGGTCCTGGCACGCGGATGCATTTGCACCTTTTGAAAATTTTGAAAACTTAATGCACTCGTGCTCGTTCAATTGTGTATGAGCCCCGAACCGATACACCACTGCCTAATTGAATGCCGAACTGTTGAAGGGTTTCATAACGTGCGCGCCATTAATATCTGAAATATTTACGAACGCATCCTTCCTCCACATGGCACATCTGGGTAGACAATAGACACTTGTTGTCGGGGCTTCACTTGTGCTGTCAGCATCAATTACAAGCTTATTTTTCTCGCGAATTTCCAAAGAATCTTCGAGAATGCCGTCAAGTTGAATGGAAAAGTTGCAGCCGTCACCGCGTCGCTGTTATACAATACGACGACTTCTGTCTCGTGTCTTATTTTTCCCTCTTCAAATAAACTTGATTAAAGTTTATTCAAAAACAAATTTAACTTTTAAGTCATCAGGAACAAAGGCAGCACAGCTCTGCACTGCAGCCAGCAGCCGGTGGAAGGATGCTTAGCAATTTCAGGACATCGCCGCCATATGTGAAAATCCTTGGCTGCCTTAGCGCAGGAGCTAAGCACCCACGACCCCTTGTATAAGTGCTTTACTGCACAAGTCGACTGTGCGGCTCCATATGCTTAGCGACTCATAAGACTCCGTTCGAGACGGGTTCCATAGAACTTAATCAAATAAAGCGTACATACATTTGAATGAAAGGAAATCTTAGAAAAAGATGAAAATGTAATTAGGCTTTTAGGATATATAATTGAATTCAATTGAAGTATGCATCAGGCAGGAGTCAGTCTGTCGGATTTCCGAGAGTTGACTTCTAAAGGGTATCTTCTGCTCGGTATCTTCTGTTCCGTATCTTCTGTTGCTACAGTTTTTTATATCCATATCTTTACTCCATCTAGAAATATTATCAGAAACAGGCAGAGATGAGAGACGGTTGACAGGTGAATGGGGCAAGGGACACTTCGAGCTGCATCCACTCTCGCGCTGTCTGCCATTGTTTAAGTTGCAGTTCGGCTGTCGGCCTGCACTCTACCGCAGTGTCAGGCCTTGTCGTCGGCTGTATTTGCATTCAACTTAATTGCGTTTTAAGTAGATTTGCGGTGACATCTGCACACATACAACATATGTGGGTACACATTTGCCTATGCGCCTGTGTGTGTGCATATATTGTTCTCGGCAAGGCTGAGTGCAGATGGCGACACATAGAACACTTCTAGCATGTTGTCCCTGAAAGTTTGCCCATCCCCACAGGCAGCGTCAACTGCGCCAGCAATCAGCTCTGGCCATGGCACAGGCTTCTGAATGTGTAAAAATGCCAGCTGATTCGAGCCTTGTAGTGAGATAAGAAAAGGAGCCAACTTTAACTTCAATTAGTGGTTTTACTTATGTCAGCTGGAAAGCCTTCAAAAGTCAAAACTCTCGAAGAAAATTGTATGCCCAAGGATTATATTTAAATACGATTTTAATTCAATTAAAAGTAACATGACTTTTTACTTTAAGGATCAGAAGTGTGAATAAATTATAAGTCTTTAAGACAAAGGGCAAACATAAATCTATAAATCCAGAGCAAATATGTAGGTGTGGCACGATGCAAATCCCCTAGAAATCATTTCAAGGAAAATCTGCGACATTTGCGGTCTACTTGGCTGCCACGCGCTGGGCTGAGCTGGGCTGGTCTGAGCTGGGTTGGGTTGGTGTGGTCTGAGCTGAGCAGCTTTCTGTCTTTTACTTTTCTACACGTGTCAAACTAATTTCGCATTTTGTTACCTTTTACACTTTGCCGTATTTGCGCCAGCAACGACCCGCTTCCCTTTCGGCCCAGCACTAGAGGCGCCGAACGACGCCGGAGGCTCATTGAAATTCATAAAATATTTGCACAGCGAAATGGGCTACGTAGAGTACTGGCTGCAGGCGGTGTATTATGTGTCAAGCACGTTTGAATTTAAATTCAAATATTTATCATAGAAGGCAAACAAATAAGCAGAAATATGGTAAATAGCAATAAGCAGCAGAGCCAATGGAGACACCAACGGCAGCACTGTAAATGAAGACGTAGCATGCAAATGCCAGCAGATGGTTAGTTAACTCTGCACATGGCTTCACCGGGTACACAGTTACAGGGTCTCTGCACAAGTGCATAAATCTGCCGCACTTACAACCACATAATGCGACAGGGCAACTGTAACCTGGTCCTTCTCTGTTTTCAATAGCACGAGGACCAGGATTGAGATTACTACGAATGCGACTTCTTTCGGTCAATTGTGGTATTTGTCTTTCTACGAGAGTCTCATGAAAATGACAGCTGACAATGAAGAACTGATAACTGGCAACAGGCAACACCACAAATCCTGTCAGCGCAAATTGCTGTACTTGTCCTGCATAATAAGTGAATAAGTGAGCCGCATGTACTACAGACTGTAAGCAGCTCAGGACCAGGGCTCGCATGCAGTTGCTCTTGATGTCATACATAATATGCTTTAAGTCTAACGAATAAATATTTTTTTAAATTATTATGAATGCGTGTGAGTGGGCTTAAATATTCTTTGCTCTTTTTCAATTGTTGTTTGCTTAGCTTTTGATTTGCTCTGCGATTTCTTTGAATCCAAGTTAGCTCAAAGGCTTTCAGGATTCGATTGAAATGATTACATTTACAGTTGGTTCGGAGAACTCAACATTTCGGACTCATGCTGAGTTCACTTGAAATTTATCTCTCTCTCCCCCAACCATTCTCCTCGTTTTGACTGGCGTAATATATGGCCAGGGAGTAAACAAACCTTTTATGAATTTGTGCGCAAATAAATGTATTTATAAGTCAGCATATATGCACGTCGATTCAATTCGGTACACAGTTTATCACCTACGGGTTAATAAACATATAAAATATAATAATGTGCTCATACACAATGATGCTCCTTTGTCTGCCCTGTCAATGGTTCTATTGAGATTTGTGGCTAAAGTATGGCATAGTTATGTGCGCTCTCTTGATATTCAGAGTTTATCGTGCGTCTGACTGTGGGTGTATATTTGAGAGTCGTTTTTTTTTTGTTTGTGAATTCACGCGGCTTAAAAAAGTATTCGCTTTGTCTGGCTGCTTGAATTTGCGCCACATTAGACCGGCCTAATTGCGGCGTCAGCCACCCAAGAGAAAGAAAACAAAACCAAGTTCGTTTGCGTCGACTCAAGTCTGTTGTTGTCGTTGTTGTTGCTGTCTATATGGACCGATATAAAAATGGTCTTATTTTTATTATTCCACTGACCTTACCAACCGGCAGCAGAGATAATAAAGCGCCTTCTCGAATATCAAGTGAATTAAAGTTGATTTCGAGCGAATGACAACTTTTCACATGCGAAACTTGCGCAGTTAGCCCTTCGCTTAACCTTGCCAATTAGTTTGAAATATAGAGCTAAGCAAGCTTCCATTTGAAATATATCGCAACGAACAACAAAATTGCCAATAAATAGCTACAGAAGGAATATTTTTGCCATGACGCCTCGCCCCACAAGCACTCCTCGCCCCACAACATTCTCGCATTGGCGCGTCGTGTCTCTGACTTGGGCAACGCCTCGCCGTTGGCTGCCTGTGGCCAGCGAAGATAAATGATGTTATCGAAGTTTGGAACAAATGCTGAGATGTTATACACATATATATAGCTATATATGTATATATATGTCTACATGTGTGTGCTGTCACTGCTACCACCTGACTTTTTGCAATTGTCTGTGCCAATGGGAGCTGACGTGACTTTGGAGTCGTTTTTCACGTCGCTTTCCCTTCATCATAATTATGTGTTTGAAAAGAATGCAATTAATTTTTATTGTGGATTAAGGTGCGATGTTTGCATTGCTCTCTAAATGCCGCACATATATCACATCTCGGCCACGCCCCCCGTCAACACGCACACACAGCATCACATGAAATTTATCGAGCCAGACTAGGACATATATCAGGCGCATTTGTCAGCTCCCGCCCTTGGTTTTTTGGACTGGATCTGGATCTGCCAATGACTCCAATTGAACTCGCTGATTATTGATTTCCACAGCACATCAGTGTGTGTGCGTGAGTGTGTGTAATTTTGGCAATTTAAATGTCATTAAAAACAATTTAGGAAAAAGTCGCAAACGATGAGCGAAGGATGTGGAAGTGGGAATGTTCAAGTATTTATGCAATTTGTGGCAGCTGCTTGAACAATCATGGCAACACCAACAACAATAATAATGCTAACAGCAAACATACACAAATGCGACAAAAAGCTCTGGAGTTTTCAATTAAATTGCGAAATCAATTTTCACCAAAATTACCATATTTACATTTTCGCATTACGCATTTGCATATTTGTAATATCAACCGGACGGGTGGAGGGGGAGGAGAGAAGTATTACACAGGTCAACAGGTGCAAGAAGGTAAATTGCTGCAAATTAAAATCAGATAAGATATAATGACTTACAGAGAGCACTCGCACACACCCCAGCGTGCACGTAGCACGCGTCATATAAGCAGCTGTGCCAAAGATCTGTGGCTCATATTCCGTCAGGAGCTGGCGAATTGGCCATACAAAGCAAAGAACCCACAAAAACCAGTTAGGGCAGGCAGCCAGCAAACTCTCTTTGAACTACAAACAGCAAAGCGAGACCCAACGTCAGCATGTTGGCATTTCAGTTGGCACGTGCAGCACACTTACATTCACAAGGATACACACACACACACGCAGGTATGATAAGTATGAGTACGTAGAGTATGTAGAATACTTGTGCCAAATATGCCGATAATTACATTTGGAAAAATTGTTTCCTTTACTGCGAGCACAAAGCAGGGGGGTAGTGGGGCAACGAGTGCGAGGGTGGTTATGAAAATAACTCACTAACTGCTCCTACATCAAACAAGTTGTATATAAAAAAGGTTTGAATTATTTGAAATGCTAAAAAGGGTTTAATTTAGAAATCTGGTCGAAAATATATTTCTGTGAACTCTTAGAATTTATTTTGTTTTTATTATAAGCAAGTTTCATAGTAGTTTTATATGGATAGATGATGAGACAAGTGTTCAAATAAGGAACAGTTTTAATTTTGATAAAAATTAGATAGAAAAAGAAAACAAATATTTTAATATTAATATATTTATATGTTAACAAATTTTTACATTTTATATAATACATAAATGAATATATGTATATGTATATAAATATATATTTATTAATATATTATTATTATATTCTCTTGCTGAGTGTAATTTTTGTAACATCCCACGATATTCCATAGGTTAAAGCAATATGTGTGTGTACTCTACGTAGTATGTATGCGTTAATTTATTTATATATATTTGGCACGGCCTAGGGAAAGTGAAATTGCCAGCTCCGCGGCTAATGCAAATACACATGTGTGGCTACGTTTTGGTATACAAATTACAAAATTATACAAATCAACGCCACACAAGTGCTTCAATTTAAGCAAGGGCCACAACCTGAGCCAACCGACACCATGGCAGGCCGTGGCAGCTGTTTGCTGTACTTTAAGTGGCCCAGTATTGGCACAAAGGATAATACCGATCCTGCTGCTGTTAGGTTGTTGTTGCTGCTGCGGCTGCTGATGATTGCGTTGTGGCTGGCAGAGATTAGAGACGCGACAGTCGCGCAATCAAAGACAAAGCACTCTCGACACCTGCACAAATTATGAGCCCAATTGCAGACAGGCGGCCCTGATTTGTCGTTGGCTGTGCTGAGCTGAAGAGGCTTGCTTCGAGGAGGGCCTTAAGTGGGGGGCTAAGCAGTAGTAGCGTGGCAATTAAGTCATTACCGCAAATAACTGGAGGCGTTGAGCTTCATCGTCTCCATAGGTGTTTTATAAAGCAAAACAGAAAGCTTCAGTGGTTGCATAAAGCCAGCATCTCATGTATGTACTCTACTGTGTGGGTGTGTGCGTGTGTTTGTTTGCTTGTCTCCTGCTTTGAGCTGCAATAAAGACATGCAAATTTATGTACAACGTCTATGTGTTTGTGTTTGACAGTCATCCCAGCTTTGGTTCCGGCTCCGGCTTCGAGCCCCAACCACAACTCCCAGCGCCTGCCCATGTTTTTGATAAGCAATTTCGTCGCTCTTTGTGGTTGTTTGCCTCTGTGTGTGTGTGTGTGTGTGTGTGCGTGTACGTAAATTTAAGTGAGTTTTGCTTTTGGTGTAATGAAATTAACAAATAATACCTCTCTGGGGCTGATTCCAACTTGTTGGCGTCAGTTTGATGGCAATTTGAAATGGCATTTAAAGCGATTACAACACTCTCTTATCTGTGCGTCCAGGCGGCGCAGATGAAAGGCAATGAATGCATCACTTGAGACCACAATAATTGTACATCATTTGCCCAGCAAAAAACTCAAGAAGGACTATATTTTTCATGTCGCAGATTATATACGCTTGTAATAATATAGGCTGAGACATGTTACGATGTACAGAAAGAAGCTTTATTCCCGACTGATTGAGCCTCTGGTATGGAAAATTTAATGACATATTGCAAAGCTAATTGCCACTTGTATTTGCTGTACTTTAAATTCCTACTACCGAAAAACTTTAAAGGCTTCAACTGAAAATGGCACTGAAATTTAATATTTTTGTATGCAGTTTTACTCTCGCTAATCGATCGTATAAATAAATTAATAATAGGCCAATGATGGCCCATTATGTAAAATATAAATGGAAAAAAGTTTTTTAATTAAAAGTTAATTTAAAATATGCCGCAGGGTGTCTGTGCATCCACCTTGATAGTAAGGTCTATGGTTTAAAGCTTCGGGACTTTGAAGGCACTCTTTAAGCGACTTCAATCAAGTGGAGCAACGTCTCCATAAGATGTCTGAGACACTTCTGAGCCTGTCACAGTCTAGTCAAACTAATTTGCATCTTAAAGCTTGGCGAGTCTGAGTTGAACAATAATATATCATGGAACACAGTCAGCGTCTGTCGCTCATCTTGCTTGTAATTTTAATTATTCAATATATTCGAAATTATATGGAAATTGTTTATGCTCTGGCTGACCTCTCGCGCTGCCTGTGGCTCTGCCAATAGCTGTGCCGCTGAAGTTGATGTGGCTCAACTGTGGCTCAGCTTCTTATCTTGCTTAACTGCTGCTGAGCTCCGCCTCTGTCAATAGCTGTGCCTCTGGCTGAGTTTTGGCTCAGCCTGTTGCTTTGTCAGTGGCTCTGCTTCTGGCTCGGCCAATAGGTCTGCCTCTGGCCGATCTCTGACTCTGCCTTTAACTCTACTTTGAATCTACTTCGGCTTTGCTTTGCTTATAGCTCGGACTAAGGCTCTACGCCTGCTCTAGCTGTGCAACTGGCTCATCTCTGGCTCAGCTCTGGCTGACAAGTCTGTCTATATCTGTTTGAATTGAATTGATTTTTGTCTTTTAGCTTGATACGATTTGGAATTTGATTTGACAACTTTAGCTTTCATAATAATAAGTGAGTCTTTTCAGATCTCATCATTTTCAATTAGCCAATTAGCTATTGATTTTTAAGCCGGCAACGCAAAAGACGAAAACGAAAGCTCCTCAGTCATGGCGTATGTGCCAGTGAAGCAGCACAATCCGGCCCTGCGCATAATGCAGTTGTTGATGTGCTTAATGTTTATAGTGCAGCCGCGTCCTTATCCTCAGCTGAAGTTGCTCTACACTGGAGCAGTGGTGCTCTATCTGGGCTTCATATTTCGTTGGCGCATTGCATTTAATTACACCGTAGATTACGATCTACTCAATGATAGTTTTTCGCGTGTCCTTGACATTCTTAACTTTGTGGCTTTGGTTGTCAGCCATTTCGTAGTGTCCTTTGACTTGATCTGGCAGAACCACAGCAATCAAATCGAGAAACAATTTGTACACATACAGCATACTCTCTGCGAGAGAATTGGCCATAAGCTTAACACTCGACGCAAACGCTTAAATACAAACAAAGTGTTTGGATTATTGTTGCTGCGTGTGGCGGTGCTAGTGGGCATAACAGTCTACAACAACTTTAACTCGAATACCTCGCTGCTGCTCTACTCCAACTTCTACTCGGAATTGGTTCTCATACTGCGCTGCAGCGAGTTCACATTGCATTCAGCCTTTGTCCTGGCCATCTATCAGGAGATGCACGATGCTGCCTCGAGTGTTATTTCCAAACTGGAGAGTACGCGCTACGACAGCTGGTCCCTGCGCCGTCTGCCCCTAAAGCACATAGCCAGTCTGCAGCAGCTCCATCTTCTGCTCTGGAAGATCCAACGTGACATCGAGAGGAACTTTGAGCGCAGTCTCGTCGTGCTGATTCTGAAATACTTTATAGATACTTCGGTTCTTCCCTACTGGACATATGTGAACAAAATCCATACGAGCAATGTTCCAATGCAGATCTGTAAGTAAATCTTTATATAATGGATCTGGATGAAACTTATATACATTCGATTCTGCTTTCAGGGTGTGTCACGGAAGAGCTCGGCATTCTGATAGAGATTTGGGTTCCCTGCTGGCTCTGGACCCGTTGCGACAAGCTGCAGCGCAAGTTTCGAGCAGTTTTTCATGGAGTGTCGGTGGATCGTCGCAACGAGCAGCTAAATACAGCTTTACTTAGAGTCTCGGCGCAACTGGGACAGGAATCTTGCCAGCTTAGAGTTGGCGGACTGCTTAGCATCAATAATAATATGTTGGGCAAGGTGAGCTTCAAACTTCTACATAATATATGGCTTTCAACAGAGTTTCATTTTGCAGTTTCTATTCGGTGCGCTGAGCTACACTTTGCTTTGCATCCAGTTTTGGATCACATACACCATAAAGACGAGAGGAGAAGCTGAAGAAGAAGTAGAAGCTGGCATTGATCAAGCTCAATTAAATAAAACTCAAGCCGATTGAGGCTTGAAATTTGCTTGTAACATACGTTGCCTTGTTATCAGCTATCAAACTTGATTCTTCTTAATATACATACGTCAAAGATAGTTAGACATTTCTAGTTATGTATTTAATATATGTTTTGAGATTAATATACCTTATACACTGCGAGTCATCAGGATATCGCACCCTTAATATTCACCGTAGATGTTGAATATCTTCTATATCATTTGAGAAGCTCTGTTATATTCCCCTTAAAATAAAACAAGATTGGACTCCATATCTTTCCAGGCAGTATTTAAAAAATTTATTTAATTTATTAACAATTTATTAATTAATTAATTTATTTATTTTATTTAAGTCGCGTCATCAGGATAGCGCATTTTACTTCAATAGTTGATATCCTGCTCAATTTGGCCACCACAGTTGCCAAATTTTTTATGTAGACCACAAAATTTATTTTCTTTAAGAAAAATATTACTTCAACACACTATATAGTATATACTTTAATCTTTGTAGGAAAAATCAAATGAAGTTGACTTTGATACCCGACTATCTGGACCAAAAAACGCTATAAAAGCTGAAAAATCTAGGAAAACTATTATTAATTTTCTTGGAAATTATGAATTCTGTGGAAAAAACATCATTTACAGTAATTTGCAGAGAGAAGCTTCCGCTGCTTACTATTTTCCTGCAGATATCTAGGAAATGACTGGTGTTAAAGCGACTTTTTAAAAGGTTTTTGGATTTTCTTGGAAAGCTGGAAATCAATTTCAAATTTAAAAATGATTTTAAATGCGTTTATGTTCAGTTTTCAAAAGACTTCAGTAATTTTCGGTATTCAAACCTGAATTAAACAATTGCACATTTTAGGTCCTATATTCAAATACAGTTCACCGCCCCACTTTACCGCCCAACCAGCTGTGCAGCTGTGCACTATGACTAAATCATAGTCCTCTTTACGTAGATCAGGAAAATAATAACACTGCCCATATTCAATATATATTTATAGTTCTTTAATATAAATTTAGTAAATGGTTAAAACATTGTTTAATAAAGAAGAGCACATGAGCCGACCAAGACTTAAATGACTTCCTTCTGTTGCAACTTGCACTCATTATATATGCATACGAACCGATGCGAACTTTGGATAAAATGTATACATTAGAGAATTAATTTTATTTCCTGGTAAATTCCTCTATTTCATTCATGGAGATAACGTAGCTACTTGCGTGCGCATTGGTGAAGGACTTTTGAGCGCATCAAGTTTCAATTAGCCAATTAGTCATTGATTGTGAATCAACGTGAGCATACACAATACGAAAGTGGACTTTAGTCCTTTAAGTGAGTTCAGTCATGTGGCATGTGCCTGGCGAGTTGCACGAAGCTTCGCTGCGCTTCATAAGCCGCTTGAAGCACTGGCTTTTCCTCCTGCCGCCCCGGCCACTTCGGCAGCTTAAGCTGCTCTACACAGCCAGCTTGCTGTTCTACCTGGCCTTCATACTGCACTGGCGATTTAGTTTTAACTACGGAGTTGTCTACAATCGAAATGATAACTTCTCGCTTGTGATCGACCTACTGAACTTTGTAACTTTGACAATCGCCCACCTGGTTATAGCAATGGAGCTAATCTGGACAGATCGCAGTGCTCAGATCGAGCAGCAGCTGGAGCGAATGCGCCACGTGCTTCGCGTCCAGTTTGGCCAGAAGGTAAACTTGTTGCGAGTTGGTCGCTATTGCAAGACCATCAACTGGATACTGGTGATATGCTGTCTCCTGCTGCTGCTGATGACTATATACAACAATCTGGTCACGAACACGTCGCGCTTGCTTGTCTACGCCATCTACTCCGAATTCGTGTTGATGTTGCGCCTCGGCGAGTTCTCTGTGTTTGCGGTTCTGATCTTGGTCTTCTACATGGAGCTTGCCGAGGTCAGTGGCAGGCTGGTCCTCGAGCTGGACAAGACCCGCCATGAGGTGTGGTCGCTGCGCTGCCTGTCGCTGGAGCGCTTATACGTTCTGCAGCAACTGCACGGGCTGCTGTGGAACACAGTGCGCCTCATTGAGCGCAACTTCGCTCTGAGCCTGATAAGTGTGCTGCTGAAGTATTTCGTGGACATCTCCGTGTTGCCATACTGGATGTTTGTCAATAGCTACAACCATGTGGATATGTCCACTACATATTGTGGGTAACAGGGCTACTGCGATCTGCCAATCCTAACTCCTTTCTGTTCGCAGATTGTGCTACCGAGGAGACGTGTAAGCTGCTGTTCACCTTCCTTCCCAGCTACATCTGCACGAGGTGCGACCTGGTGCAGCGCAAGCTGCGCTCTACTTTGCATGGGCTCTCTACAGATCGCCAGAACGCGCAGCTGAATACTGCTCTATATCGCATCTCAGCGCAACTGGGCCAGGAGAGTTTCAGATTCAGCGCTGGCGGTCTGATGGTAATCAACAATGAGTCTCTGGGCAAGGTGAGTGTATCGACTTAACAGATCACCTTCAAGGCAGCTCTTTGTCTATCCTCTTTCATTACAGTTTATCTTCGGCATGATTGGCTATATAATCATCTGCATACAATTTCGCTTGGCACTAATTGACAACAGCCCAGAGGAGGTCGTTCAGAGTTTCGTCACTGTCGCCCTGCGCCGCTGAACCGAATTCCTTTGAATTGCGGAGCTCTCCTGTGCATTCCAAGAAATACGCTAAGTTCGGATTCGCTTGAAGCACATACGCGTTTAGATATTCAATTAATGACATTGTTTTTCAAACAGCAAGCATTGAAATTGGGTTCGTCTACTTTATCTCTTTAATAAACATCACTCATACGCCAAATGAGCCCCACTACTTAACTATGCAGACTCTTTGAGTTTCAAATTCAAGGAATAACCATAGAGTAGACCACATTGTGATGCATTAATTAGGTAAATAATTCGCATGCCAAATTCATTAATTTTAAGAACTTCTGCATTGCTCGCTGTGCTTCGCATTTTGAGTCTCCAATTGGTACGCATGGCTGGCCATTCGAAAGTATGAGTCTGGCTCGGGCCACTATCAACAGTTGCCATATACACGCCCATAATGCCAAGTGGCTGTCTGTTCGATGGAGAGGGCTTCACATGTGCGCACGAGCTGGCTTTGGGGCGGCGTAGGCCGATTGTTGATTCTGCATCGGGCCATGTCTAATGCAGCAACTCACAAAACTTGAGAGACGTTCATTAACTACAAGAGATGTTCACAGAACTCGCCTTAATTTTCTTGAAACTTTTCACTTAACTTCTTGACTCGTCAACTGCGTAATTAGGGCTCGAGCTTGCCACTTGCCACTTGTCCACTTTCCCACTGAGGGCACTCATTATGCTCCAACTGCTGGCCTGTCATATGCAACACGATAAAGCTCTTGGCCAGTGGCTGGCTCCAAATGCTGAATGAATTCAAAATTCTGACATTTTCCTAATAAGCCAATTTCAGAGCCAAAAACTTTGGATTATTGGCCTCAATATTTCATCTGTCTGACACTGCATTTATCAACGCTTACTTGCAGCATCGATGCCACTGACAGCGACCTGTCCCCAAGTGCCTGAAAACGACAGATAATTGCCATGGGGGAAGGCCTGGGATTCGGTCACTAGCGAGCTGCAAGCGCATTTCGCACTGCAGGAGACTAAATTTTGAACAGGTTAATTAGGATTCGGCCAATTGTTTGGCAGGTTGTCACTTGCACGCAGTTAACGCAGAGAGAATTAAAGCTGAGGCGGCAGCCCGGCCGGAGTACCTTATGGAATGGTAGTTCTTTTCATGCCACAACGCTTTAGCTCAATGGCAAATCATAAAAAGCAAGCCATAATCGTCTCGTAAAAATCAGACGCGCACGCACACTAATGCAATGCCCATACATGTATAGCTATCTCTCCCTCTCTCTCTCTCACTCTCTCTCGATCTGTCTTTCTGTCTCACAGTCTTGCTGAAATGGGGTTGCGTTGTGCGTGCTATGACATAGACAATGGCATCGTCTATGGCAGTGCCAGCGACAGTGACGGCTGACGTCGCGACGTTAAGGCTTTTACTGTTACTCACACGCGCCAGCACACACACACATAAACGTTACACATACATAGAGAGAATCGTATACTTGCATATTCAGAAGCACTTTTATAGCGACACGTAGTCAGCCACGCTCTGAATTGCAGGAAGCTCGCTGTTCCCCTCTCCCTCTCTCTCTCTCTCTCTCTCGCTCTCTCGCTCTCTCTCTGAGTGTTTCTCTATCTATCTCTATGTAGGTGTGTGTGTGTGTAGTTATTACTTTTATGAAGCATGTGATTACGTTTTATTTTTAATGCTTTTAGTAAAATGAGGTTAGTAGACACTTGGTTAGCGACAAATTACATTTTTTTTGCCTGCCTCCCGTCTCCGGCCCGCCCCTGTGCGCATGCATTGAGTTGATGCTACGGCTTTAGCAGATTATTGAATTTTTGGTATTCACAGTTTAAAGGATGGCTAGCAATTGGCCAAGCTGTGCCATATAACGTTTATCCTTGTCACAGTAATGCACATAATAAACTATAAAATGAAACTGATAATTACTCTCCTCTCCCTCACTCTCTCTTTAACTCCCTCAGTTGTTGTTGTCATTAGGCAAAATGCTTAAACGGCCAGCTGCCTGCATGAACCATGCGCACAATTAACTTCCGCTTCCGGCATTGATTGAGCCCAGCGAGCGCTGAATCAACTTGCTATGTTGCATGCACAATGCACCCACGCGCGCACACACACACACACACTCACCCAACCCTTAAACACACACAGTTAAATCATGCACTTGTTGTAGCTAACTGTTTGCATATTAATGACAAATAACCCAACATCAGCGCTGCACTCGCCCTCCACTCCACTCATTGCGCGCACTTATCGAAGTTTATGTGTGTGTGTGTGGGTGGGCGATAAATGTAAGATAATATTGGGATGGCATTTCAGAGGGATGTGGCAAAGTGGAGCTGCCCGTTGCCAGCTGAACTAATTTGCGACAAACAACGACAGCCGCACGTTTGACTCTGTGATTCTTTCAAAGTGCTCGCGATTTATGTGACAGTCAAGTGCCAGGCAAAGGGCGCTTGGAGTTAACTACTCAGATTGGTTGAGGGTGCGAGGGTGTGAGTACATATGTTAGATAATAAAATAAATGCTCTCTTGAGCACTATATATATTGAATACTTAACATGGCATTCAGTTCGTAATCGAGCAAGCAGTCAATAAGTCATGAATGGATTAAGAACATAAACCAAATCCCGTCTAAAGAAACCTGAGAAGTTTAAAAAAAAATATTTTGAGCTAATTAAGACTGTCTGAGAATTATTAAATGTTGCTTAGCGATTCCTTGAGATTTCTGCTGATTTAGCGTGATTTGTGCGGCTCCCTCGAGGATATCCTGTGGACAAACTCTAATGAATGGCACAGAGAATTGGGTCAGATGGGAGATGAGCCAGTTCTTATGTCCATTTGGTGGTGCAGGGAGAACAATTGCCTTGGCATATTTATAGATTTATGCTCAATAAGCAGCACATGAAACCCACTTTCCTTATTCCTTTTGTACTTGTGGTAGCTGTTGTAGTTGTAGCTGTACTACTTGTTTTTCCACTACTGTTGTTTATATGTCCACAACAGAGCCACAAACTCAGTCAGCATTTGCAGGATTTTATTTGTGCGCCTTTTACTGCCTTTCACTCCCAACGCAGCCAACCAAGCAGCCAACTCTCAATACACAGCAGACAGCAACAACAACTACAGCTACTTTGGTCGACTGCCAGCAGTAGAAATGTGTGCAAATAATAAAAATCTTGGGCGATATTTCAGTTTTGTGCTTTACGGCCGGCGATGTCTTAGCTCTGCTGTGCCGGGCTGGGCTGGGCTGGGCTGTGCTGTGCCGCCTTCGGCTTAGCTACCCTTCCAGTCGATGTCATAAATTATAAACAAAATGGTCGAGCAGAGCTCAAAGCTCCAACAGCACCTGATTTGTTTATTTGTGGAACATTTTTCAAATTTACGACAGTTGACAACGCACATTTGGCCGAGCTCTTGTTGCTGTCACGAGGACAGCTGCCAGGGCGGCTTTTAATGCGACTGTATTGGCTGTTCGACTGCTCGAATCCTTTGGCCAAAAAGCTTCTGCCATTGACTGCTTTTCAATTTGGACGAATATACAATGCTGCAGGCAAAACAAAATCGCTTAACTGGCACACGTGCTGCCCCGGCATCAATTCGTATTGGCTTAACTCATTCCAACGGCGACTGCACATCTAATTGCAGCGTAAATATTTGCCAATGCTCAGAGGAAGGTCCTTTAAAAAATGCCTACACATTGCGCTGGGGCTTTCGCAGCACGTACTTAATTATTTGCCAAGTAATTGTGTGTGTACAGCAAGCAACGCAAGCGTGTTGCATGCCGCATACTAACTAGCGTCAACAACATTTACATTGACACGTGCAACAAGCTGCTGCAACATGTCCATCCCTCAAAAACTCTGTCTTTGTTTTTACCACTTTTCACTTTGCATTTAACGAAGAGCTACAACAGTGCAGAATCATTTCCGTATGAAATGTGAAAATACGACTCTGTGTTCTTATTGGAAATAAAAAAGGATTTCTCAGATTTCTCTGTCTCTCCCAAGTGAGGCACTGGGTTTCTCTAATTACCAATATTTGTAAGCTCAAGAGCACAGTCAAAAATTAAAAAGTCATCTGCAGACCAAGACCGAAGTTTCTACCTTACTAAGTCTATTGTTTCGTTTCTCTTGCGATAACAATTTTAGGTTTTTGCCAATTCGAATCATGAAATCAATTCATAGCTTCACATAGATAGATAAAATATTTCCTACAAGTACGAAACTTTAGGGTCAGCTGCTCGCCATGATCTGCTTTAAGTTTAATTGCGCATTTAAAGTCTCCGCAGCATGACCACGCCCATTAGAGTGCAGTCGAGGTCCATAAGTTGGGCAAAATGATATAGACACGTATTTGAGCACGCCTCTTCCGCAGATGAAGCCGAGGGCCATTAGCATTAGCGCCGCTGAATAGAGAATTTGGCACAACTCCAGGCGACACCCGCTGCCAAACACTTTGAAAGCATTTTCCAAGAACGCTGGGCAGCAGGAAAGAGTCCGCTGCCTACTTACTTACATAGTTGCTGCTCCAGTTGAGCTGCATTTGTGCTGAAATTATTTGAATTTTAGTTACCAGAGTAATGAAATACAGAGTGTTCCACTGCGCTTTAAGCCTGGCCTCGCCTTGCTTTGCCTTTCTCTGAGTGTGTTTTTTTTCTTTAATTAATATTTGAAGCAACAGCCAATTTGAGCAACACCATTCACCTGGGCATTTTCGTGCACAGTTGAAAAGGCAAAGAGAACTCTGGTAATAATTTCAGTCCTGTATATATATATATATATATATATATATATATATATATATATATATATATATATATATATATATATATATATATATATATATATATATATATATATATATATATATATATATATATATATATATATATATATATATATATATATATATATATATATATATATATATATATATATATATATATATATATATATATATATATATATATATATATTATATATATGTATATATATATATATATATATGTATGGAAGTTTTCTAAGCTCCTTTTGGATGCACTGGATATATCAATTTAAGCAACATTGTTGAAGAAAATGCAGTGAAAAGCGCACGTTGCACGTTCGCCTGAAAGAGTATTTCATATTTTCACTTTTGCTTTTATGAAATACAGTTTGTACTTCGGTTTAAGGCTGATTGAAGTATAACTGACCTCAATTTCAACAAGTTCCTTGAAGCGAGTAAATGAAAAAGGTTTCTGAAATAAAACTACATACAAGCATTAGCCGAGTGAAACTCATTTGGGAACATTGCGACGGTTACGTACAGCTATTGCTCTCTGCGTGTTCAAATTGGCTTTTGCACGTTGTTCATAGAAGGACATCAGAGCTAAACCTAAACGCAGATACTTGGCATCTGAAAGCTTTTAGAGTTTTACACTTTACTGATGATTGAGCCAATTTACGTTTCCTTTACATTGGCAAGTACGCCTCAAGAGGACAAGTGCTGCTGGTTTTGTAACGAAAGGTATTCTGTGGTAATGTGACTGGCGACTTTACAAGCTTCTCATAATATGAAACATTCGCTTCCTGAATTAAACCTGTATTGAGTTAAGCAACACTTGGCATGAGCTATGTCAAGAGTGGCACATCTGTGCTTAGTCAAGGGCACTTTCCAAATTTTAATTAAATTCTGATATAACAAACGGAAGTGGAGACTCAAAATTTATTGACGGGCTCACTCCTCTAAGAGTTAATTGATATTTGATTAGATAAGAAATCCATGCTTGATCTCCCAGTGAGGCATGCCCCATTGAGCCAAACTCCGTCTTGTTTTCAATTAAGTAGAAATGTCTATATAATCAATTTATTAAACTTTCCTTGCATAAGTATGCCATCTTGTTTATTCACTCCTTCTTCTTCAAGTGGCTATAAAAGGAAGTTATTTGTAAATATTGATTTTCGCATATCGAAGAAGAGTTTAAGCACTTGATAATGAGTGCACCATGATTAAGTTGAATTAAAATTAATTAAATTTAAATGAAATACGATTGCACTTTTACTTAATGATAGTTAATAAATTCGCTTTGAAGTGCACTGTACTGCAGTAAGTGCACTGTACAGAAAATTTCAAGTACTTTCACCATCTTTATGGTGGTTACAGCTATGCATACAATGGAATACATTTATAAACTCGAGCTGCTGCTAAGCATTGGCTGACCATTTAATTCAAATACCAAACCAAACCGCAGTAGTGTATTTGCTCAAGTTATTCTAGTCAAGCCAGTCTTCCTCCCATCTGACCTGCAGAACACAAACAAAGACGCACTCTGCCAGCGGTAAACAAGGACTGGCATAATATTTTCATAAGCTGTTCTATTTTTATTCTTATGTCAAGCTGCCGAGAGCTGAGCATTGCCAATTGCCATTGTCATTGCTTGGCTTAGATGGGAACGCAACAAAGACAACGGAACGATTGTACCTGGTGGCAGGACAAGTGATATTTTTCAATATTGCTTTCCATTTGGTTGAATCACAAACATTATTAGTCTGTTCGACAATGCAGCACGGCTCAGCAGGTAAATTGTTATTGAAATACATTTATTGCCGTAGATATATATGTATAAAATATATATATATATATATATATATATATATATATATATATATATATATATATATATATATATATATATATATATATATATATATTTCTATTTGTATACATTCGCATTGAGGCTGCTGTCTGGGTTGTAAGCCAGACACCCTTTCACCTCCTCAGGCATAAACACCTCGTATAGAAATATTTTAATATAAGCACATGTTACAGTCGATATTTCAAGTCTCTGCTGATGCTGTCGACTAGCAATAATCAATATAAATGTATGCTTAAATCCGAACACGGAATGCAACTGTTTACTGTAATTATAGTACATAGCTAGTCTTATATAGATGAGCTGTTAACCGGGTCGTGACCAAAGGCCATAGCCAACCATTGCTGTTTTCTCATTACTGCATTCTGTTGTTCTCGAGCAATATTGTTGGACTGAGAGCTTAAGCTCAGACTATTTCTATTTAATATTCTATTATTTATTTGGCAGATTAGTTGGGAAAGGTTCTTAAGTGAAAGTTTCAACAGCTATTTGCGCCCTAATTTCAGTTTGATGCAACTAATTTGATAACAAATTCAATTTCAAAGTGCCAAATCTGTAGTTAGGGCTAATGCCGTTTCATTACTCGACAGGACATGGTCTTCGACTGGGCTCTGCACAGGTTTTGAGCTGCACCAGCAGCGCATATTAGGCTACATTAGCACATACAAACATTAAGATATACACCCACCAACAGAAACAGCAACAGCAATAGCAACTGCAACAGCAAACAGCGACAACGACATCGGTGCCCCGTAAACAGCATAACAGCATCCGGCTGCAGGACTCATGTAATTTGCAAAAGTTCAAAGTTTAACAAACTGTTGCGGGAAATGCAAATGACTATTTGGGTAAATATACCGAGGCAACGGCGGCGCTGTCCCATTTTGTGTGTTTCCTACAAATGCCGAGCTTCGCAGCTCAAATGGAATTCATCCTGTGAAAACACATACCTATGAAGCTAAAAATCAAGAAAATATTAAATTGTTTATTTAAATTTCCTTGTGGAATATGAGATAGTTTCATTGTATCTAACGCAATATTAATATTTTTACGTAAACTGTAAAATAAGCTTAAATAAATTGATATTTGCTTCTCTGAAATATTTTTTTGGAATTTATTAAACATTTTTGTGACGAACAAAACAGCAAAAAAATAACACAAAACAAACAACACAAATATAAGTCTGTATTCATGGATAGTCGCAAGCTAAATACCCTAGAGAGCTTCTAAATGCAATATTAAATCCGAGGGAGATGAACTATTAATTAACTATTTATTTAATATAAATATATTTATATAAGTAAATTCTGAATGGCACAAAATATCGATATATCTGCTGCAGAAAAGTCCTTTGTTGTTTGCCCCTAAAGCGTTTTAATATGCTCTTGAAGTTTGCCCGGAAAACTAAAGAGCCGAAAGAGCCAAAACAAATACCGCGCCAGCGTTTCGTGGTGGCTGTCAGCACGACGAGTTTGATAATGGAAATAAGCACTCAAGTGGGTTGCACATGCACAAAGGAGGCCCCTGAGCTCAAAATTGAGCAAAAGAAAGCATCAACTTAATTTCCTGCTCAAGTCAATTCAACTTTTTGCAATTTGCCTTGCAAAAAGCTTGTAACTTTGATTGCCATTGAAACAAGGAAAGCTCAAGAATATACGAGCGAATACGATATTCGCTTTTAAACTATTGTGAATGGTTCTTTCGCTGAGTTTTTTAGGGATTTACCCTTAAAGATAAGAGATATCGATAAGGTAGAAAAATATAATATAAAAAACCTTTAATTTTATAATTTACTTACAATTTTTATACCCTGTATACATTTATAAATGGGAAATCAGGGTATAATGTTTTTGTTGAAATGCATGTAACAGGCAGAAGGAGACTTGGCACACCCCATAAAGTATATATATTCTTGATCAGGGAGACAAGCCGAGTCGGTTTTGTTAAAATTTGGGTGCCACGCCCCTTCGATTCAAATTTGTAAGTCCCGTATATCAAATACATACATATGGAAGACATGATCATGCCCAACAAGTTAGATCAAAATTGTTTGTCTAGAAAAAAGGTTATAAAACATTTAATTTCCCATAACATTGTCACACAAATAGCAGCCAAAGAACAGCTGACGCACCGACTAGCGTTTGTGTGTGCGTTCGCCTGGGTATAAGTGTGTGTATGTGTTTCTTGTAGTGAACATACATATACATATGTATATAAATAGCGGTTCTTCGCAGGGTTCAGGGTATACCCTAGTCGAGCGGCCTCGACTAGAGTTTTCTTACTTGTTCTATTTCCCTTTGTTTCTTATTTTGGTTTATATGAATTTTCTGTGCTTTATTAGTGTCTACAGGTAGCTGCATTGTGCTATAGATGCACATTGTTCTATTGTAAGGCAATACTCAATGGACTCTGTCTGCACTCAATGCCATGGTTACTTTACCTGACACATGTCAGACTAGCTCTGTCAAAGGAAATTCGCAGTGTGATAGCTCAATATGAATTTCATCAGATGCAGCAAGCAAAAACAGAATCAGTGACTGTCCTTTTATTACTCTTAATCCTACTAATTCCACTTTTGCTTAAAGCAGCCACGACACAGGTGTTGCCCAAACCAACTGAGTGCTGCATGGTGTATTGCTTGTATTGGTATGTGTGTGAGTGAGTGTGTGAATGCATGCGTGCGTGGCCTGAGCTTAATCAAATACACATGCTCATTAAACTTTTTCAATTTGAAGCCTTTGGCTGTCGAGTTTTGTGGTCTCGTGTGACGACTTATTAAAGTTGCATGGCAACAAACTTGCTCACAACTTTCAGCTCTGCACACTTAACGCTCACGTATACTATATGTATCTGAAAGTTAAACTCGAATGGCATGCCATAAATTCGCCTCAGCAAACATAGCTCAGCTTTGCGAACAACATTTTCGTACTTATTAAATATGCAAATGAAATTCTCGAGCCAAAGCAGTGGCAATGCATTGGGAGCTCAGGTAACTAGCCCCAGAGCTATAGACAACATTTATAGGGTGCGGAATGCTATAATATTTGCTTATATTTCGGCCAACTAAGATACTGCCCAAGAGTGTGTAAGCCCGGCTAGAAAGCGTATAAATAGGTTAAATGCGAATATTCGCATATTAATTTGTGTAGCTAGTAATCTGAGAGACACTTGGTGCGGCTGGCAAGCATTGGAATGTGCTTAATGAAACAAAGCTTTATCAAAATTGAATAATAGTAAAAGTAAATTTACTTAAAACTTTAAATATTTTGCAGTTTCATTTAAAGGATTTCATTGGCCTCTAGATTTGCAGCTCAATTGGGCAAAAGTTGGTTTACCACTTCGGCTTTTACTCAGTTAGACATCTCGTTGACGCACTTACGCATTTTCAGCGTAATGAAAATGTGGAGCATATGTGTGTGTGAGTGAGAGGGCGTGGCAGACGCCCCATATGGTACTCTCATTTCAACTTGGGTCAGGTGAGCCAGCGTGGGGTACAGAGCACAGTCACAGTCAATACCATCACGCACATCCACATATTTAGGCTGGGTCGAGTGCTGCTGGGTGTGAGCTGAAAAGTCAACCGAAACTGGAGCTGGCGCTGGAGCTGGAGTTGGGGGAACTCGTTTCGCCTGGTTGTGATAAGAAAGTGTCAACACGAACGTGACAAAGCTACAAATGCTTAATTTTTATACGAGCTTCAGCCTCGTGAAGCGAGTACAGTTTTGCGGGTGGTCGGGATGGCTGGGTTGAGGGTGTGGTGCTGTGCCTGTGCCCAACTTAACTTATTTGTGGTTGGTAAAGGGTTCGGCCTTGGCCACATTTGGTCAGCGGCAGCCGGGCTCAGTTTTTGGGCCGAAAATCACGTTTTTACCGTAAACATGTTGCAAAGTTCGCGCCCGTTTTATCTTTTGCATACTTCCGAGCGCATCGCAACGACAAACGGCCGGAGAACGAGAAGGCCAAAAACGTCAAAGACGTGTCGCGTGGGTCGCAAGCGGCAGGCGCTTGCTTAAATATTTAAATCTTGTTCTCTAACGAATGAACAAACAAACATACGTCCACCCAGGCCAAACACAAACTATGAAGCTTTTATTTCTCTGCTTAAGTAAAAGCAAAGAACTAAAATGAAAAAAAACTCTAGGGTGAAATATTCTCTCACTCAAGTTGCCCTGCTGTATATAATTTTAGATAGATAGCAATGAAACACTTCCTATCAGAAAAATAATAATATATATTATATATTTATTTGGAGTTTTTTTTTTTTAATTTAATAAATGTTCACATATGAAAATCAATTTTTATATTTTCCGATTGATTATTTAAGCTGTGGTTGAAAGCCTTTTAAATATGCAAATCTAGAAAAATTCTAAAAAAAAATACAACTAATGGAATTTCATGTTCTATTGAACACTGAAATAAACAATATATTCATTTTACTATTTCATGCAGTCATGATTTAAAATATAATATGAACCAAACTAAGAGATGACCATTAAATGTGGCTTAGAACTAAAATGATTCATATCAGAAATGCCAGCCGAAAATCATGGGGACAATATCCGCCAATGTCTAAAATCTCCTCTGACTTAACTTTTAAAGATCCTTGCAAAGTGTTATGCACATATGTAGAGGGTATTAGAATAGTTTGCTTAGCAAATAATTGCAAGATTTGTGGCAAAACATTTCATTTAATTTTGAAGCATTTTCCCCATGGCTAACTTAATTTCTATGCAAGCTTTTAGCGCGCAGGCGGGGCACGGGAAGTTGGCTTTATGTTTTCAGCAAAAATATTTAATGCACATACACAATCGCAGCCAGTACACAGCTATGGGCACAACAAAGACGCACATATACGCACACGAGAGAAGAGAGGCGCATACGTTGGGGCATAATGAATGTGCAGCAGCATTTTTGATGGTGCCCACTGACAACAATAAATTACTTTTGGCTTTAAACGAAAGCCATTAGCATAAAACTTGGCATCATCAGTTGGAGTAGGCACAGCCAGCAGCCTACATTTGGCGCGCATGCTGGGCGTATGCGCAATATTTATCTGGCTCTAATTTTTAGCCGACAATTTGCCAGCACTTACATGATTAAACTGCGTCGGGCTTGTTCTGCGAGAGCGAACTTTTCAAATATGTGAACCTTTTAATTAACTCGCTTGGCTCAAACTCAGCCGCCTCTTCTTGTCGTTGTTGTTGCTGTTGTTGTTGGTGGTGGTCGTTTTTTTTTTTTAATATACGCACGCGTCTGCCCTTAGCCAAAGAGCTAAACGAGATATTCTTTTATTAAGCGTTTCATAATTTCATGCAATAAACTTGCTAATTGCGCCGCGTTAGCTTCCTTTTCTTGGCACTCAACTGGATGCGCAGCGCCGCCCATTCTGCAAAGTGAATAACCGGCCAAGTCTTGAACCCACAAAGGCTGCCAAAAAGCAGGAAAAAATCGGCAAGCGGCAAGAGCTGTCGACAACTTAATACACTTTCACAAACTATTATAATTGCCTCAGCTACTGCAGACCACGAAGCTCTCTTAGAAAGTTGCATAAATTGAGTTTCCCATGGTTATAATGTGAGTAGTATAATCAGGATAATATATATACATATATATAAATATCGTACTCTATGACAAAATCGACAGACCTATGTGAAGAGCAGAAAAGACTTAAAGGCTGAAGTGCAGAAGAGCAAAAAGCAAACCAGCCAGTGCCAGAGAATTAGTTGCTCCAAAGTGTTTTCCGTTTTTAATATTTCCTAGAAGTTGGTAAAAAGTTTCTGCTTGGCCACTTGGCCACTTGGCTCGCTCTTGGTCACTTGCTCAATTTCCGTTTTTAATTAAATGAGCCATTAGATTGAGGCTGCACAATGCCATTGAAAGCTTTTAGGCACACACACATGCATGCACATGCGCATACATGCACATGTGCATGCATGTGCATGTCTGTATGTTGGTTTTACCGCCCGCCTGCACATGGGCCGACTGTGTGTGCCGCCTGCACATGGGCCGACTGTGTGTGCTCACATTGTTGGCTAAATTACGCGTAAACTGCGCGGCATTCGGTTTAAAACTTTAAAATTAATTTTCAGCCTGCTCCAGTTGCAGTGTTTTAATAGCTGTTAATATTTATGAACTCAGGCTGTGGGACCGCGGCAAGCACCAGCGAAACGCAAACAAACAAAGCGAGAAGCAACAACAACAATTGCTGCTGCCGCCGTAGACTAGCTGTAAACAATTGGCAGGCACTGTTGGTCCAATGAGTTGCTGCCAATATTTAATGATATTTTGCGCATTGCATTTTAGCCCCGAGGGTGCTGGCCACGATGTTCAGCTCTCACTGGGCATCAAGTGGTTTATAATTATTGAATAACTGCGCACTTACATTGCGCAGCTGCCACGTAAACAAAAACAAAGTCAATTTTGATGCAGCTACGGAACAGTTAAAATAGCTTTACAAACTGTGCCAATTACCAAATTCACGTTCGGTTACATTCTGTATTGCATTTCAGGTCCTTTGTGATCATAAGTCAACATTACTATTGTAAAGAAAACATAACTGAAATGGAAGCACTTTCCACAGCATGTATAAGTTGTCCATCTCCAGCAACATTCAAAAGTTAAACACAAAGTCTCTAAGCAACTTTGAGTTGCTTGAGTAAATATTGTGATTAAATTAACACAATATTGAGATAATTTTAGGCTGAACAGACTTTGCCCTTGGAACTTCCTTTCAGTGTATCTCTTAGCCAGCTGGAGGCTTCATTTATAGCTATTTTTTATTGAATTGTAAATATTTACCATATATAGAGATATGTATATATAGACGTTAATGAAGTAAGACTTAATGTAAATGGTAAAAATTGAATTTATATTTTGGAAATGGCAAATATGCTCTTTCAATTGTTACATAAATCATCAATTTTTAAAGTTTCAGTCTTAGTTTAAGATCTCTAGTATTCGCGTAGAACTCTCATATAAAGATACATTTATTAAGCACTGTTTTTGCTCCGAAATATTTACATAGTAAAAAGCAATTATTTAGAGCTTAAACATTAGTTTTATATTATTTCTTAAAAATTAAACATATATCGTAATTTGTAGTCTAATATTCGTTTTTTGAATACATTTTTAATCGCTATTCATGGAATAGTAAACGCATATTAAAATGATCACATCCAATATGATCAATATCTTCATCAGGTTGAGTTGCAGAAAATGCATTTGGATTGTGCTTGCATCTGGAAGCATCATGAATAGACTTTTCTTAAAGGAAACATTATTTTGGCATTGACTTACCATTCTGGTCTAGTGGCTCTGGGATCATTTGCAGCTCCATCTTCGGCACGAATACCTGCTTCTCAGCGAATGCATAATTCCGGCTCAAAATGTCGTTGGATGGCAAGCCCGCTTGCTGTACGCGATATATGGTCATCACAGCTTCCGGCGGAGCTGTCTATTTTATAAAACCACCAATTACCAATCGTATTTAAATTTCTTTATATTTGAGCTTTCTCATTTACCTGCACCACAGACGCGTACAATGCCAGCGCGAAGAGAGGTAGACTAAAGTAACACCTCATCATGCGTTTCGAGAATGATTGCGGAATCGAGTTTCGTGCGCTTGAGACATTGGAAAATATTTTGAATCGGCAGCTGTGCAAATACTCTGAAACAGTTGTGCCCAAAATTTCCATTCACTTTTTTTTTGATAAATACAATGTTTGAGTTTGATCAATTTTAATGACAGTCAATAAAGTATTTGTGTTTCGCATTCTTCACGGCACAGGAGGTCGCACGGTTGTTGCTGCTGTTGCCAGTGTTGTCGGCGTTGTTGCCACTGTTGCAGTTGTGGATTTTGGTGTTGACCCTAGTGTTGTTGATGTTACTTTGGCAAGCAAAGCATTTGTAGTTACTTCCACCTGCTGTATGCTATCTGTTGACGTTACGTTGTCATCATTATCGCTGTCATCAAAGCCGCTTACTAGACCGGCCAGACCCTGCAATACACGTGGTGCATGGTATTTTCCGCAATCATATGTGTTGTCTACATTACCTTTCTAAATTGCTGCCACAAATCGTCGAGCGTATTTGTTGCATGTTCCAGCGACGTCTCCATTTCATCGAGAAGCCCAGAAGAAGCCGACGTCGTTGTGGCTACTGTTGTCTCGGGTCTGCTGTTGCCTTCGCGCTGAGTGGAAGGCTTTCGACTTGTAGCTGCTGCCCGAATGCCAAAATATTGGCCTATGCTGTTCAGGGCCTCGCTCATGAAGTCATCGTCATCCGCCGAAGCTGCCGCATTGCCTGGCAGCTCGAAGAACATGCCCCACACGGGGCTGCAAGCGAGGCACAGCGAACACGCCCAGATTAGTAGTTTCATTTGGGAATCAATTTCGAGTGGAGCAACGAATTTGCTGTTCGATGCTCCGGCCGTCAGTTGTATGTCCCAACAGCCTAATGCTTGGGCGGAACATTGAAGTTTTGTTCAAGCCGTGCTACGGTCAATAGATAATGGCAGTGACACGAATCGAAAACAGCTGCGCAAATGCGCGCCAGATATAATTACTGACGTAATTAAGGCTAACCAAACATAGACAATGTGACACAACAGCAATTGCTCTAAAACCCAGTGAGCTTGCCTGGCTTAAAACGGAACGTAGCTGAGAGGTAATGATAAATCCTCCTCTCTTATTAATCAGATGCCTTCAAATATAGTATTTAATCTATTTTCTACTAAGCCTGAGCATCTGCCTAATCATGAGCTCAAACACGCTCTCCCCCCCACTGTATCTGCCTCTGTCAACTAATTGCCTCAGGCACATTTGTGCGCCACTTCACGAAAAGTGTTCAGCAGTGGGGGCACTATGACATCAGGGCTTTGATCTGACTTAGAAATTATGAATAAGATAATGCCTGCGCCAGCTTCATGTGCATTCCGGCATAAGCTGTGGGGTGTGTCGACAGCGTTTCAAGTGCATCACGTTGTAATCACCAGAAAAGCATTTGATATGCATTCATTAAATGCAAACGTGCAGCCAAACGTTTTAATTTCCTCACAATAAAGCTGAATGCGGCATGTGGCAGACGCCAAGTGGCAAGTGGCAAGTGGCAGTGGCTGACGGGGCGTATGAGACGGCGTAGACGGCGGTGCGGGCGGGTTCAAATGTGCATTCCATCTCAGAGTGAGTGAGTTTCAATTAATATGCAATTGCATTGATGGTGGCGTCAGCAGCAGCGAGAATAATAAACAAAAGGAAGCTGTGAATGCACGTGTGTATGTGTGTGTGTGTGTGTGGGGTGTATGTATTGGTGTGTTTGTTGTATACACTTCCGCTTTAATTATATGATTAGTCAGTTACATTGCTTGCTTATTAAGCCTGATTGCTTTGGATGGCATTTGACCAGGCAAATCAATGGATCATAAACTGGCTATAAATAGCTAATAAAAAAGCTATTCTAGCAGCAGCAAACAAAAGCTGAGCCAATGTCATGACATGGCCCGCAGCGCCTGTTACTGATCCTAGGGTGCTGCAAGTGTCACATAAATTACAAGCGGAAGCATCAAAATGCTGTCAAGTCGCGTCGACTCGACTCGAGACGAGCTGAGTCGAAAAAGGATTTTCATGGCGTATTGTAGCAAGTCAGGACCTAGACAGGCGGCTTGGCGTTTAGTTTTTCGCATTGGCACTTTGTCTTCATCAGCTGGTGTGCGGTCCTTGTGGGTGTGGGACGGGTTAGCGGGGCTGGCGGGGGTGGCACGGTGGTCACAACGAGCTCATCATTGCCATCGACGGCAACATCATCTAGCTCGTCGCTGTCATCATCGTACATTGCTATAAACATCAATTTAGCAGCGAAAATTGGTTTTTTGATAGCTACACAAGCACACACACATACACACAGCTGATGCTGCATAGCTACACATAGCTTCGTAGCTGGAGAAAAATTGTTTTTCAAGTTAAGTGACAAGCAGCAAAGGCTACAGCAACTTCATCTTCCTTTTCTCGCCATCGCAAGTAAATTTTGACATGTTAAAGCATTCGTGTGGAAAATAATACTCAAAAATGGGGCACGCAGCACTAGTACATAAATCTGAGTGTGCCGGATCTGATACTTTAATATATATATATATATATGTATGTATAATTTGTGAGCAATGGTATTTACAGTTTTAGCTATAAATCGCAGGTGGGTTTGAATTTAATTTCGAATGTTTTATTATTATTATGAATGCATCTCAAGTCAAAGAGAATTTAACAAAAACTACCTTAGACATGCTTGACCGTTTACTATCATAATCCACTGTTATTATATAAAACATTGACCAGGTATACACACTCACTGAGATATATAGATTAGTATCTAGACAGACGGATTTGAAAGAGCGAGTTGCAAAAGCGAATGCAGAGTGGAAATTATTTAAATTTATGCTATCAAAATAAAAGCGAAAGAAGCGACGCACATCGAAGTGGTGCAAAGTGCATGATGTCCATCTACATACACACACACACACACATTTCAGTTCACGTATGTGTGTCAAGTGAAATTCGCTTCAATTTAATGCAAACCCCCAGCAAATTGTCATTAAAAGCGGCACACATAAACAAACGCACACACACACAGCCACACCGTCAGCTATAGACGGGCGGACTAAGCCGTAAACAGCACGCCATTTGCCCGGCTATATTTATGACGTGAACGACAAGACAAAATGGACTTCCGGATGGTAAAAGGGGGCAACGCGCGACGGGTTTTTGCATTTTAATAGACTGACCCAAACGCTGTTAAAACCGCATGCAAAACGCGAAAAATACTAAAGTAAGCTGCGTATGTGAGTGTGAGTCTGTGTGTGTGTTTGTGTGTGTGTTAAAGGCATTTGCAATGCAAATTTGTTGTAAAAGTTTAAAAAATTTATGCCGCTTTTATGGCACCTAGCGACCTGTGACCTGCGACCTGCGACCTGTGAGCTGCGAGCTGAAACCTGCAATCCAGGTAGAGGCCCAAAGCGTCCTGCCGCTGGCTGGCCAGACGGGACCAGGAAATTATACACTTACTAAATAGCAAAATAATTTTTGGCATTTGCGCTCCTCATTTTGCCCATTTCATTCTCAGCTGCATTAAATGCAAATTTATGCCTATTTGCAGCGAGAAACTGTAACGGAACTGGCTGCCACCTGCCACCCAGCACCCAGGACCCAGCGGCCAGTGTTTGCTCCTTTTTGCTGGCTGCTTGTTAAAATGCCATAAATTACGAACAGCCGAGCACTTCGACTGGCTGCGAGCTGGCAGTCGAGCAGGACTGACAGTAAACGGCGCTGACTGTTCGACTGTTTTATCAAAGGGGCAAGCGGCGCCTTGGCAGTGCCAAAAGTATTCCAAAACTATCGACTCTTGGCTTGTGCATTTGAGCAAGTTGCCACTTGCTGCAACTCGCAACTCGTAACTCGCAACTTATTGTTGTTATCGCGCTGTGCACTGGCTCGGCATTCTTTTTGCTTGGCAGCCGGGCCAGCAATCTCAAGGCGACACTGCAAAACTTGCCCAACTTCGAATTTATGGCCCCTGTTTTTATATTTGCGCTCGGAACTTTGGCTGTTACGGCAAAATCAAAAGTCCTGGCCAAGAATGGCTGTCGTTTGGGCCAATTGTACTTACGAATAATTAGCCATTATCAATTGACGATTCGAATTTCGGAATCTTCTATTGCCTACTTATGGGCGCAGCCCATGTCGAGGCACGAAATTCTTGCGACAGTTTTGCCTCTGATATCTTCGGGGAAACGATTTATGTTGGGCCAGCCGCAAAGTTTGTGAACTTAGGCTGCCCCTTTGAAGGCATTCGAGTCACTCTCGGTGGCTTTTTCTTGCCGCTGCACTCTCATTACTTAAAGCCGTTTATTTGTGCAACATTGTCTCGACTTGTCGCTTGCCAGCTGGCATTTGTGGCTTGTCTTAGGCGCCCATAAATTTAGCTAACCATGACCGCAGCTGCTTGAGAGATTTGGTCACAGCTCGAATATAAACTGCAGGGCCATAAATCGTCGGCCGCAATATAATAAAACCATAAGTGCAACATAGCTAAACACGACGTGCGACATGCAGATAGATTGCACAAAAACTTGCCTCCTGATGGCCATGTATAAAAAACAACTGCCCCGGCCACCCAGCAGACGGCGTCGTTTGCGCCCAGGCGAAGCTGGTGGGCGTGGCTAATGCAAATCACGTCGCAAACAGCTGCGCAAATGTTGCGGAAATTGTCTGCCCCTGGCCTCACTGAGGCATCAGATGCATTTTGCAGTTCTCTTTTTTCTATTTGCCTGTGTTTTGTGCATTCCCATGCATATTTTATCATTTATTTGCCCTCATTATCAAATAGCATTATTAACAGACTGCAACGGCAAATATGAATAATTAGACTGCTGCTGGCGCAATGCCTGGAATGCATGGAATGCCTGACCTGTGCTGGCACTTGATTGTGCCTGCGGTGCTAATTCTTTAACTTAATTTAACGGATTAAATAAATAGCATTTGAAAAATTATAATTAGTTTTCAATTCAGAAGCGCCTAAATGCAAATTTGAAAAAACAACATAGAAAACAAATATTTATCTACCTACAGGCTGTGCGTACGCCCTCCTATGCCCAAAGCGAGCACAAATACTTAGCTTATATAAATATATGTATAATGTCTATATATAGATATTTAGATATTTATTTGTACTCTTCACAGTTACCTCGTTGCTTGCGGGAAGTGCTTTAAGTAAATGCGGCTTTCGTTAATTTAACATAATTTTATGTAAATATTTTAAAACCGTATTTAACACTTTTTACTTTGTTTACTGCGGTTTATGTGTATGCAGACACTTGCATTCGCCAATGGAATATTTATACACAGTACATATTCATTAATAAATTCAGCGTATTGGATCTGTGAAAGATCCGGCTAACGGCTAGTCTCTCTCTCTCTCTCTCTTCACAGGGCAAAGCTTCATGGCACGCATTTCGAAATGCAGATTGAAAACATTATACATATTTTGGCTCAGTTAGAACTATTATTATATATATATTTTCAGATAATGCCCCTAGTATATAATCAGAGTCAATGTAGCGCAAATGCTAATAGCTCGCCTGTCAGTGCTATTCAAATGCAGAATTGGCCTTTTGTAGCTGCCGAGCTTATTGTTAGATACGTGATTGTTGGGTCGCCTTTATGAAGTTAAGGCACAACAATTGCATTATGTAAATGAGTGATAAATGTAATTGCATAGTCATCATTGACCAAAATGCGATTTAAAAGCAGCGAGTCGTGTGAGTAATTATACGGTAGATGAGGAAATTTTTACGGCAGACACCCGCAAAGTGAACGCTGCCATCAGGCCTCGCTTCGTTCGATTTGTGGCATTTGTGACAATACATTGGCAGCAGATATGGCTATAACCAGACCCGCCACAACAACGCCCACTGCTCGCATCTGATGCGTGACAAAAATCGAACAGTGATGTCGCCGACAGGGCGTAATTTTGACTCTGCAGCTGTAATTGCGTTAGGCCGCAACAGCTGGCTGGTGTGTGTGTGTGTGTGTGTGTCTACGTCCGGGTGCGTGTGTGTGTGTGTGTGTGAGTTAATTGCTATGTTCGTAGCTGCCACACAGTGGTGGGCATCCTTTGCGTTTGCGTTTGCGTTCTCGTTCGGTTTCGCGTTCGCGTTCACATCACGACCACGTCACATTATGCATGTAAAATGGCCATGGCAAGGCGTACAGCTCGGAACGCACAATGAACTTATCGCCGGCTTGGACTTAATCAAATTTCGCCGAGCTAAATGACAGGCAAGCCAAAATGGATTGGGGCACGTTCAGCGTTCAGAATTCGCTGCATACTTTGGGGCATGCTTCATTTAGCTCAAAACTGGCTGGCAGTTAAGTGAAACGCGTGGCAAAGTCGAAACTCTGGGAGCAAGAAGTCAACGTGTTGACACACTTATTTAGCAGCTGACCCGCACTCGTCACTTCCCAGGCCAGCTAGCAAGCCAGCAGCAAGCCAACTCGACTTCAGCTTCAGCGTTGCCCCAGCGCGCACTCTATGCTGCTCCAGCATCCCACTAACTTTTTATATTTTTCATTTTTATTTGGCTTTTATATTTCGGTACGCTGCGCGTTGCCTTGGCTTGTTGCACGCTTCACGCTGGCGCTGGCACGCGGTGCATAAATCAATGGCAACGATCTTTACGTGCCTTGGCCGCCACTCGAGCTGCTTCGACTGCCCACGCCTGGCAATCTTTATTGCGCATTGTGGCTTCCGTTCGCCGGATGTTTGTTTGTGTGTGTGTGTGAGAGAGGGAGTGCTCGTCGCATTTAAGTTGAAAATGTGGCATTAAAATGCATTTCGCTTTCAATTTACCCTCGCACTTGAGCCATAAGTATTTTCATTAGGTGTTTTCCGCTTAGAAGTTTGGCATCATTCTCCTCGCCGCCTCTGATGAATTATTAATAAAACCTCTTCGCAATCGATAAATGTCGCTTAGTTGACTTTATTAACGCATAGCCAGCCTTAAGCAACAGCCTTCATTAATTACCAATTTATTATTGCCCAACGATTTAGGCGTTTGTCAGCTGAGACACCAATTAGCCACACGAAACAAAATACCAAGCAGAAGCCAAAGTAATGAACAATCTCAGGTTGTAATCAATAAATAAATATGAGAATACGAATTGCTATATTCGAACTCAATTAAGTACTAATTTCGGGTTACTTATTAGTAAATACCCTGCAAATGGGTACGCCTCTTTAGTCTTCTGCTGCTTGGGTTGTTGGCCAGATTAGATGCGAGCTGGGTTGGGTGCGCTTCCAGTCAGTCTGCATACCTTGAGCTGTGTCGGGCAGCGAACTCTGCGCCGGTCCATCTTCTCAGAGCTTTGTTCTGTAAAATTATCACTTTTTAATGTGCGTTTGCGCAGCAGATCTCCATAGTGGTAAAGCGTATGTGAACACTGGTGCCACAATCGCGTTATAAATATTCTCTTTGCTATAGAGGGACAGTTTACTCTCGCTCCTTAGCATCCAATCAAGATTTTTAAATTTGAATTGGCACCTCTTCACCATCTGGCTTATGTGAGCACCGTACGTCGGTCTCTTGGCCAGAGTAACTCCAAGATAGTTAGCTTTATTTGCCCTCGGTATTGTATGTTCGAGTGCTACATTTGGGCAGTCGCCTTTTCTTATAGTTATAATTATTCTAATTTATATGTAGTTTTTTTTTTTTTTTTTTTTTTTTTTTTTTAAATTTAAATTCCCCGACGATCGAGGGGATGCAGTCTTTTAAGTCTTCTCCTACATTGGTTGTTGACCAGATTAGATGCCAGTTGGTTTGGGTGCGCTTCCAATCTGTCCGTGTACCTTGCACTATGTCTGCCTATGAGCTCTGCTATTGTCGGAATCTTAAGGTCAGTATGAAGCGTTGGGTTTCTTACGAACCATTCTGCTCCGGTCCATCTTCTTAGAGCTTTATTCTGCAAAATTTGCACTTTTTTAATGTGCGTTTGGGCAGCTGATCCCCATAGTGGTATAGCGTATGTGAACACTGGTGCTACAATCGCGTTATAAATAATCCTTTTGCTTGAGAGAGACAGTTTACTCTCGCTCCTTAGCATCCAATCAAGTTTTTTTAATTTAAATTGGCACCTCTTCACCATCTGGCTTATGTGGGCACCGTACGTCAGTCTCTTGTCCAGAGTGACTCCCAGATAGTTAACTTTATTAGCCCTCGGTATTGTATGTCCGAGTGCTACGTCTGGGCAGTCACCTTTTCTTAGTGTGAACGTGGTGTGTACTGATTTTTGAGTGTTCACAGCGATGCTCCAGCGTTTGTGCCATCTATGGAGCTCGTGTAGGTACGTTTGCATCTTGATAGAGGCAACATGTGGCGACTTATTCCGACTGAGAATAGCGGTATCATCAGCATATGTGATTTTTTTTAGCCCATTCTACATTTTGCATATGGAAAGTGGATTACAGTTAATTACTAGGAATTAGTAAGCAATGAAATCAGCTCAATTGTCAAATGCGTATACGAAGTATTAAATTTGTTTCGCATATGCAAAATTAATTACTGTGTATCAAAGAGCTGCCATCATATTACCATTGATTCAAAAAACAAAGATATTTGTCCACACTGACACACTGGCACACTCATACACACACACACACACACTGTCATACGCATGCGAACAAATTCATTAATTTCAACAAGGCGGACGTCCTCAACAATAACAGCTTCAACTTGGGCAATAACAAATCGGAATGAGGACATGCAACAAATGCATTTACGACTGCAATGCAAATGACAATTCAAAAAAAAAAAAAAAAAAAACAGAAAGAAAGGAAAAAAACAAATTGACAAAGTTTTGATACATTCAGACTCGTAAATACCCTACTCATCAAATAATTTAATATGAGCAATATCAGAATAAAATAAAGTTTGGAATAATGGAATTATGATTATAAAAGCATTACATATTATATATAATTAAATAATGAAAGCTTAAGCTTTAGTTATTGTTAAATCCTAACTCAGCTATGCAAATATCATTAATTTATCTACCAGCTTTATTAAAGAATCAAATAATAGGTATAAAAGTGTTTACTTTTTATAACTACTTTTATGAACATGTTGTCAATATATTAATTATCTAAGTTGAGTATTTGTATTAATATATATCGAATTTTTGCATCTTTGTATATGGGATCTCAACGCTTTGCTCGGTAAGCAAAGCAGTTTCATAAGCATTGAGTCCTCATGCAACAATTAAAGCAATCAACTCTGGGATAGAGTACTGCAAAATGAAGCGTGAAAGCATGTACATATATGGATGCTAGATGATTTTGCATCCAGCATTGCAAAAAAGGAGGAGAAAACATGTGTATGGTTGGTGTTTTGGTCTGGCGAGCGTTGCCTTGGCGAACGCCCACACTCGCTGAAGTGCTGCAAATGCGCTTGTCAGTGCTGATCCCTTCAGCTGTTGAATTGCAAATTGTTTGTGTATGGCGTCAGGCATTTTATTTTTCCTTTAGTTATTTATTCGTGCTCTTTTTGTTTCTGTTTTGTAAACTGCTTTTCACTTCATACTCTGTGGCAAAATGTCCGCCCATCTGTCACTGCATCTCCCAATTTTATCATCGTGCGCAATTGTTTTGCTTTATTTCAGCTTTTGCTGTTCGGCTTGGCCAACAAATTTAAATGCACAGCAATTGGGCAAGCCTCATTGCCGATAGGAATGATCAAATGGCAGCTGCTCCTACGGCATCGCTGATTTTTTTCTTTCTATATTTATATGTACTTTGGCGTTTGCATTTAATAATTTGCTTTTAGCTCTCGACATATGCGCGCTGCTGCAATGAATTCGAGTTAATTAAAATTGTGTGTAGTGCTAAGTTCGGCGGAAAAGTGCAGCCGGATGGCAGATCAAAGCGCAAAAGCACGCAAATATATGGCGGTCCGCATGTGATTCATTATATTTGAGTATGTATTTGGGATTTCGCTATCGTATGACTGACTGCAAATATCGCAATGCAAAGCACATTAATTTATTGGCACGTTTATCTCTGGCAGCGCCTGTTTCATTATAAATTCAAAAAATCTGCATAAATAGCTCATATTTTAGCTCGCAGATATGTGCGTGTGTTTCTGTCGTCGAAGGTCATTGAAAAAACTATTGGAAATTGCCGATAAGCCAATTTTGTTTTGCCAACGGCACTTCATATCCATTTGCCCTGCTCAAGGCCTCTCCATTACGCTAGGCAAATTGCGAATCACAAATTGAGTGCCATCAATTAAGGCAAAATGCAAATGATTAAATCCGATTTCAAATGCTTCGCAAGGTGCTCCGCTTAAGTCCACCCCTTACAACATCTCTCTCAACTGGCTGTTGGCCAAAATAGTTACATTAAAATTAATGCGCCGAAAAGTAGGCTATTAAAAATGCAAAGTAAAGTTTATTAGTGCAAAGAGCGAACCCATAGCAGCGCACTGCTGTGCCGTTATGTCACGGTCTATGTGAGTTGATTATTCAAACGGTTTTCCGCTCAAAATGAGACATGGGCGTGCGGATATGGGTTTCACATTATTATTATTATTCCCTGTTAAATATGAAGTAATGAGAACAGATATTTTTTATATTTCAAAGTGACACACTTCTTTTTTAATCGTTAAACTATGCATCGAAAGTATCAGATACCTAATTTATATTTGAAAGTATTTTTCCGTAATGCTTACAACAATTGTGCAGAGACAAGCGGCCAACAGTAAATGTCAAGTTTGAGCTGAGTTCTTATAAAGTGGAGCCCTCTGCTGTCTGGTCAACGTCGGCGACGCCACTGGCACTGACAATTACAAAAACACAAACACACAAAAACTCGGAGCAGCAGACGGATGCACAAACTAACACATTAGACGGCGTTTCCTTTGCCAGGGGAGCGGCATGAAAGTTGGTTGACTTCATTGCGGGTCGTCGACGTTGCTGACGACAACGACAACGACAACGACAACAGCATAACAACAAAAAAGAAGAGACAAACAAACAAATAAACTGACAGACACTCGTTTCCGTTTTCAAACAAAACAGACGCCATATTTAAAATTCCAAACGGCGCGCAGCAACAACAGAATTAGTAAACAAATGATATAACAGAGAATTGCCGTTGCGAAAAACTTTTTCCGAGTTTCTTTTTCCTTGCCAACTGAACACAGATTTCGTTTAGCTTTGATTTTTGACGCTCGCCGACAGCCCCGCTTGACCAGTGCGCACCTCACAATCTCAGCTAATTGCTGAATTATGCCACAAATATGTGGAGCAGGCGAAACAAATATCAAATCATGCTTCATGTCGCACAGCAGTCAAAACGCAAATGTGCCAGCTGCAAATGTGCGAGATACTCGACAGACGCCCACACAGATCACAATCAGAAACAACTTTTGGCAGCAGCAGTCGACATTTGGCATTTGGCATTTGCCATTTGCCTCTTGCCGTTTGCTGTTTATATTTAAGATAGTCGGAATACGAGCTTAAATTGCTGACCGGCTGGGCGTGATTTCCGTGAAACAGAAATTAAAGATTTATTTAAGATTTGCATGATGAGATAAGCAGTACGAGTAGTTGGCTGTTCGCATTCCTGGTCGGGGCGCCACACAAAGGACACGTACGCAAATAAAAATGACTCCGGTGTTTGTTTAGCTCCTCACTTTTGGGCCTTAAATTTTAATATGATTTATGAACAGACCGAAACTTCCCCACCAATTACATGAAATATGGACTTAGACCAACGACCGAACGGAAATACCCTTTACGTCCTTTGTGAACAGACTCTTCCCGAACAGCTAGAGGCTAAGTGTGGAACGTTGCTTAAATTTTTTGTTGCAATATACTCCTCATCAGAATGTCTTCAGTCTTACCAAGTGCTGCTTTAAAAAACTTATATATTTTCTTTATAACTATTTTTATATACAGTAAACATTAATATTTCTTTAACTATCTTGGCTAACTCTATCTTCAGTGTAAGTTTGAGTAGAATGAAACAGAATTTCAGCTCGAAGTATAAAGATAGATTAAAGAGAACTCGTCGTTATACTCTGTAGTCGCAGCTGCTGCAAGGGAGTATAGTGTGTGTCGCAAAAAGCTCATGATATTCTCATATATATTTATTTCGAGGCGTCAATTTTTCGAGTCTTTACTCAGAGCAGTGGCTCGACGGCTCCAATTTTAAATGCTAAAATAATATAAAGCCAATAAAATATTTTATCAGGCGGACGTGTTGCTATTAGATGCTGGGGCATCAGCACTCTTTTCGTCTCTCTCTCTCTCGGCGCCCGAGCAGCACGTCACGCACGCATTTTAAATGATGGCGCTGGAGTGTTGAAAGCTGTGACGAGACTAAAAAATTGTGTGTCGAGCTGGCGAGGTGGGCAACCCTTTTTACGGTCGGTCAGTGCAGGATCTGGCCTCTGATTATGCGTCGAGCGGCCATAAATTTATATTGAAAGACGTGTGTAGTTAATCAAATTAAAGTGCTTGATTAAATTTTAAATATTACATTGCGTACCACTGCCCTAAAAAATGAGCAAGAAATTAATTTCTGAGCACGTGGCGTATACGCAATATTCAATTAATTTATGCGCCCGAATATCCGGCCAGCATGTTGCTCCCTGCTCGTAATCCTCCATTTTTTGTTCTCTTTGTATTGCTTGGCACTAGGAAATATCTAAAACGTGTCGCAAACTGCGTGGTTATTTAAAACAAGACTTGGCCAAGTGTTGGCTGCTCCCTTTAAAGCGGCTAACGGCCAAGTGAAGTTAAATAACAATTTCACTGCTCATTAACCCTAATTTGAATGTAAATTTTCGGGAGTCCTATTTGGGGCCCTTTTCTCTCTTGGGGTAAGCGACGTTGTGCCCGCCATTTTTAAAGGATTCCGGCGAACGTTGTTTTAGTATGTTTTAACTAATGCATGCGACCGTGAGCGCAGAGCACGACAGCCACTCTTCAGATAACTAGTTGCCTTTAGTTGAAACTTGGTGCGAGTGTGCCCGAGTGCTGGGTACTCCACATCAAAATAGTTATGAATTTAATCCCCGGATTTAAGGGGGAACGACAGACTTAGACTTGCCTTGCAAGAAGCTAAACATTTATTCTCGGCATAGAAAAAATATTTTAGAGCAGAGCAGTTAAGACTTTAAGAGCAAGCTTGTGCTATATTCTTAATTAGCATAAAGAGTTGAGTTGAGTTAAGTTGAGATTTCCCCCGAATGCAGACATAGTCTTCAAAGAGCTTCGGTCTTGATTAACTATCTGCATTTCAATGCTTACCAAAGTTTTATTTTAATTTAATTTTTTTGTCTTTTTTTGAATTTGACCTTAAAAGCTTCAAGATTGTATACAATGAATTTATTGGTTTAGATTTATAAATAGTTGTGGTCTGAGTAAATTCCAGCTTTTGTGCTAGCTCACAAGTAGTATATGTCTATAATTATTCTGTTAAGGATTTGCTTGAACCCAAAGAAAAATGCTTTAAATTGAAGTCCTGTGACTCTGTGCCAATGATAATATCTGATTGATTGCCACAATGGCTGGCCCATCTTGTATTTAAAATTAATAAGTAATAATTTATATAATATAATTAATAAATATGAAATACTAATATAGTAATTGACTTATAACGTAATAGAAAAATTGCTTTTAAATTGCTGAATTTAAGGTATAACCTTTTACTACTGCTATGCGAAATATATAACTTGTTAAACATAATATGCATTCTCATCTTCGTGGTCTTTTCAGCTTTATTTGCGTGCTATTCCCATGCACATACATATATTGTATTGTATATATAAAGATTGGTACTCTGCTTTTCACTTTGCTTTTTGTTTTTTCTTTCTTACTCTTCTCACGCCATCTTCCATTAATTCAGCCGTCAGCAAATAGACAAAAGGCCTTGCTGCAAAATGGACTTGCGGTAGTCATTATTGGGTAGTTATTGTTGTAGCGAGTGCCTGGGTATGAAACAAAAGTGAGCATTAAGCCAAACAATAACAACTGGGCAGGCAGCTGGGCGGGCGGGCCGAAAGGCGGGTGGACGATGAGAAGCAAACAGGGAATGGCAACGTGCTCGGCGCCCATGCAAATTCAATAAATTAAGGCAACGGCCATTAATTATATTTTAAATTACTATGCACACACTCACACACACACATACATTGGCGAGGCTGACAGAGAGAAAGTTGCACCCATTCAGCGGGCAAATTGTCGCTGTTTATCGCCTTGCACCAACAGCTCGACAACAATGAAAGCAAAAGCAACGACAATAACAAACTGACTGCCAACCAGGCCATTGTTGCTACTGAAAACCACTTGGACGGCGCCACGCATCCTAACTACATATATGAGCACAAAAAAAATACAAGAATTGAAATAATAAGAGTGGAGAATAAAGAAGAAAGAACTTTAATACCAACTCCAACTTCAACTTCAGTTGCTGCTGTCAGTGCCAGCAGCAGCGCAGTGTGATGACTGCTGGCCCATTAGCAGCGCGTAAACAATGGCCGCGGCTGTTGACAATGCCGGCAAGCCATTAAGGCTGACGCAAGCCGTTGACCGCTAACGTGTTAACTGCAGCGAGCCAACTTTTTAATTGGTTTTAAGCCGCAAGTTGATTTCCATAAGGCAGAGCTGAGTTCAAATGGCGCCAGATTGCATTTTATTTGTCTACTTCTTGGGCTTGGATCGCTTGCCGCGCTTTGCCTTCTTCTTAAAGGGGCCCAGGCCGCGGCGCAGCATGGTGCCGCGCCACCAGGCCTGCAGCTTGACGGCGCTCTGAATGCGGTGCACCTCCAGTTCGTGAAGACGCTGCTCCTCCGCCTTCTTCATGGAATACTCGTGCACGAACTGCTTGTGCTGGGCGTTCATCTCCTGATGATGCGCCAGCAGTTTGTTGTGTTCTAGGATTCGTAGCTGCCAGGCCTCCGACTCGCGCTCGACGCGTCGCATCTCGCTGGCATAGCGCTGCTGCCAGTGGTCAATGCGTTCACTCAAGTCGGCCAGCTCTCGACTGCGAAAGGCGCTGAGCTCCTGGCCGACGCGCTCCTCACGCGCCAGACGCTGCTTGTAGTCAAGTATGTCTCGCAGATAGGCCCGCTCGGCATTTTCGCCCCAAATCTGGCCCTGAGTCACGCGCGCCGCCTCCCAGCGCTCGACCAGGCTGTACTCCAAGTCGTTGACCCGCGATACACACTTCAAGTTGTACTTGGCATCGGCGATGCGTTCCTCCAGCTCCTTAAGCTTGGCCGCCCCATCGATTTCCAGCTGCTCCAATTGGGCTTTTAGCTCCTTCAGCTCGTCCTTGGATCGCTGGAGCTGATTCAACGCCACACACTCCTCGCTGTTGTTGCCGGTCAGTTCGCTAATAGCCAGCTCCAGGCGACTCGGCTTTTCGCTATCCAGTTCCTCCTGGGTCATGTACAGCTGCTGGTTGGCTGCCACAAAGCACGCGCGTAGCGCATCCAAATCACGTTCGTATTTCAGGGCATTTAGCACACACTCATCCACCTGGACGTCGTCTTGATCTGTGTCGCCCAGCAGGGACTCCAGCCGCGGCAGCTTCTTGCCCGTGAGCAGCACTCGCTGGGGCATCGCCTGCTGCCCGATGGAGGAGCTGCGGAGCCGGCGCAACGAGGCGGGCAGCCGAGGTGGCGGCTTTTGCATATGCAGGCGCTGCGAGCGCTGCTGCAGCGCGAGCTTATCAATGGCCTCCTTAAAGGCCACAGCCAGCATCAGCCGCTTCAATTCTTCCAGCTCGTCTTCACTCGATGCTTCCATTGCAACTGGCTGCAAGTCGAGCGAGTCGCGGCGGGGCTACTTGGCGACTTGGCTACTTTATCGATATCGAATGTTTGATGTTGGCACGGCAACTGTTCTTCGGTTGAAAGTAATACAACTGTCTCTGGCGCTCGCGCTCGCTCCGTCGCCTTCTGCTTGGCGAAGCGCCAGTAGGCATGCTACGCATTTGCTGTCGCTGTCCGCTTTCGCCCGTTCGCTTACGTGCAAAAATGCCAAACTCGTGCTGGCGCCTTTATGGGACAACCAAGCAGCAGAGCCATAAGCATGAGCAGTCTCGGAATTTATCTGCCAGCCCTACCCCTCCTCTGTCTCAGCCATTGTGGCTTCGCCCTTTGGGTTCATTCACTTCTTCATGTGAGCCTTTGCCCCTGCGCCATCTACGTGCCCTGCTTCCATCCTGCTGCCCCTGTATGCTGCTTATCCCAATAAGCGCTGCGCCGATTGCAACTTAAGTTATTGGCACACAAGGTGCCAGACCCGCATTACAATTAAATTATCGCGTTAACCACAAAACCTGCGCACCGCTGCGCGATTTCGGTCTGCAGTTTGGTTTTTTTTTTACCACGTCAACAGCGAAAGAGTTAACAGCAGGAGCCAAACAGGGAGAGCTATGTTCATGCATATGCGACAATTGAATATCCTGCAAAAGGAGTTAGTCCACTTAAATATTGCAGACTGTTTTTATGATAGATATATTTTCAAAATATCTTTTTATTTGTATATATTAAGTCAAACATTATACAATTTTTAACCTATAATATTTAATATTTACATTAGTTTAGTTTCTTTAAGTTTTTCTCTGCTTATTTTATATTTTTCTCGCGCCTGCATTTAATCTGTTCACAATAAACGAATACGCCTATGGCAAAAAAATGCAATCAATTTCTAGTGGCCTGCCACAGGGTTGAACTTTTGCCCCACAGCTCAAGCGGCGGGCACTCGCGAGTGGTCATTGGCAACGCAGCGTCTATGAATGGAACGTTATGAGAAATTACCAGAAGTGCACACATACACACACACACACACACACACACACACACACATACATGCACACACAGACACACATAAATATTAATATAAGGCCAGAGCTACTGTCTCGCGCACACAAGGAGAGTCAGCCAAAGAGCCGAGCCATACACATGGGAGCTGCATGTGGCGTCTTTCGCACTTGGCGAGTGGCTCCGCTGTCAGCAGCCATTATTTTTAATAGAGTGCAAAGAAAAAGTTTTCAGTTTTCTGCTTCATTGACTGCGAATCGGCAAAAGGCGCAGAGGTCGCCACTTCTTCTGAAATTAAATGCGCCAAAAAGTATGCTGTGCAGCGACTGATAAGCAGGCACCGCACACACATACACACACACACACACACACATACACAAACACACACTTGCAAGCAGCATCGACTCACAAAGTGTGGCATTTGCAGCATAAAGCCATACACATAAATTCGCTCTGGCCAAATATTCAATTTTCTTTTCGTTTCGCTGAAAAAGTTTCCAAACACATTCCTCTCCTTCTTCTTCCATTTTTCGACTAGCAACCAATTGAGCCCAGTTTTAGTTTGTTCAATATTTAGTCGCTGCATTTTATAGCGGCTTTTGCCACGAACTGCAGATCAAAGTTAATAAATATAGCGCGACAATGAATTTGAATTTGAAGTCGGTTCTTACAGCGGACTAAAAATCAATCAGTCTCATGCTCTTCGCACTCGTGACTCTCTCACTCTCTGCCTGTCCGCAGGGCCGGTCTGCGCTGAGGATTGCATGTCAACAGAATTTTCCATCCAATATTTGGCCCCTCATTCATTCGTTCATATTTTTGGTAGCACGGGCGTGGCCTCTACTTTTGTTACTTGGCAACAACTTTATTCGGAAAGTCAATTGTCTAAATTCATTTTAGAATAAGCTCTAACAGAAATATGCCAGCAAATGTTCAGTCGACGGCTTTACATGTGTTATTTCAATTTATATAAATAGGAATGATTGCGAAAGTGGGAAGGGAAGTGGCTGACTCGAGGAAACTTTACACGGAGTTTCGAGATAGTGTTATAAAATCGTTTCTGACTGACTTCTGTGTTATGATATGCTTGCTACATGCTATATGTTCTATTCGTCAATCAAATGTTTTGAAGATTGTACTCAAATCTTAATATATTTACGTAGAGTTGTATAGAGTTTGGTGGTAATTTACGTTTTTAGATATTTTCAATAATAGCTACTTTACATTTCAACTGAACATATATCGAACAACCCCTAAATGCAGTTTGCTAACCCATTCGTGAGACACACACATAGCACATAACTTGCCGCATTTATGTTGGCCAGTGTAAATAACCGAAAATTGTATGTTCCGAGCCGCAACCACGACACCGTGACGACAACGGCAGATGCCAAGCGAAAACACAAGCCAACCTCTCACTGGATTGGAGTAACAGCAGCAGCAGCAGCAGCAGCAGGTCTCCGGTCTCCGTGTCGCGGCTCTGGTCATGATGGTGACTCTGTGAATATGTCAGTGCGTCGTTGTCTGCGGCCGGCGAGTGATAGACGCTACCATTAATTCACATTCAGGTGCCGCACGCTTGGCTGCCCAACTATATTGCTGTACTTTTCTCTCTCTCTCTCTCTCTCTCTCTCTCTATGTGAGTGTTGAAACAACATGTGTTTTTTGTCAGCCACCCTAAAGTGCGGGCAGGGATCGGTAAAGTTCAGTGCAGATTCTGCGGTCGCCTGTCCAGCCAAATATCGTGCAATGCATGACAAATGCTTTGGGCAGCCTCGACGACTCTCACCACTGGTGGAGCTCGTGCATTGGGTGAGCTGCTTAAAAAACTGACCTACTTGCTGGAAATGTAATTAATGCCCACCCCACTAAGGGTAGCGGTAGTTAGCGTAGCGCAAAATCGAAAGTTAGTCGGCCGCGCTCAATGTTTGGCGCATTGTCTGGCCAAAAAAGCCAAAAAGGGCCAAAGCGAAATCAATAAGGGCAGGTCACACCGCAGTGTCGCTTGTCGCCCAGGCCAATGCCAAGCAACCACCGAATATACAAAGTGAACAGAGCCAAGAAAGGAGGTGGCCATGGCAACGCCACTCGATAAACAAACGCCAGGCGCACATACGCTGCCACACACACTTTTAATGCGACTATTCAAATAAAGTCGCTTTAAAAATAACTCTCAATGCCGCATTTATTGTATTTGGTGCGCTGCCCGCGCTGCGGTGCTACGCGAACTGTGTCAACAGTGAAACGGAGCGCCGGTTGCCATTGACAGTCGGACGGTGAGTGCGAGCACGACTAGACTCAGTTCCGCCTCGAGATGTATCCGCAGGCTGAGCTGGAGAACTACAAGCTGCAAGTGGAGTTGCTGCAGGAGAAACTGCGTCGCAGGTCTGTGAAATATATTTTATAATTAGATTTAAGTACGACATGAAGCAGTAAACACGATTTGGACGAGCCCTCCTTAAGCGCCGCTGTGAAAGATATTATTGAATTAGCTTAAAGAAAGATGGAGCTGAGGAAATGCCAGGCACTGCACTTTTAGTTCTCCAACTTGCTCTAGTTGCTTTCCAGTTTACATTATTTCGTAATTGTTTGGCGAACTTTAAGTTGCTCGGTCTAGAGGCTTGTGGGGATATGTGATATCAAAGACTTGACAAATGTTCAGCCTAGACTCGAGATATATGCAACTAATAGTGAATCATGGTTAAACTTCATTTATGCATTTTTCATTGACTCACAGCGAGGACAATCGCCAGCAGCTGGAACATAAGCTAGACAAGGTTCTGCAGAAGCGCAGTGAAATGTAAGTACAGTTGGCTTCGTTGTCCATACGAGGTGTTCCAATTATGCCAATGAGCCCGAAAAGCTATTTGTAACGGCCATTGTTCTGCTCTAGCGAGAAAGGCGTGCGACATAGGACACGCCAGAAGTACCAGGAGTTTCTGGAGGAGCAGACTCTGCGCAACGAACGGAACAAAAAGCTGGTGCAGATGCTGGAGCGCATTGACGAACAGACGGCTGCCATGTCACAGCGCAGCGAGCGACTTAAAATGATGAAGGTGAGTCAGAGGTGCAATCGAAAAGTCACTGTCCCGCATCCTAAATCAATGTGCCTGTGCTCGACACTGACGTGTTCTCCCGTCTATGCCAAACTGCAGCTGCAATACCAAATGTACTTCGCAAAATTGGTTCAAAGCCAAACATTGCGCTGCATCCAGCAGACAGCGGCTCCCGGAAGCGGCGGGATGCCGATCCCGGTTCTAATACAGCCCCAGGCAGCGGCCGCGTCGAGTCCAGCTGTCGGCCCGGCAACTGCACAAGCTTCTGGAGCGACTCCACTCGCAAATCAAAGCCAGCCAGTGATGATTCCAATGACGGCTGCTTCGCCACAGCAATGGGCTTTCGCCATGGCCACGCCTACGCCGACTCCCGCTCAAGCGGGCATGTTATTAACTTCGCAGGTAACGCCACAGCCTGTTTATGTGCCATACTCAGAATTGTATGGCGGTGCGGGCCTTGGCGTTGGGCCGCCGCTTGCCACATCCAATCTGTTCGACTTGCGTGCCACATTGCGCGCCCTGGACAATGAAAATGCCGATTTACCGGAGCGGATGACACAGTTCGATGGGGCCGCCATGGCAGCAGGTGAATCTCGAAGTGGCAACGTTGACAGAACGGCGCCAGCAAAAACAGCATCAATGATGACGACAACGACAACGACGGCTGCGACAGCGACGACGGCGACGGCGACGGCGGTATCAAGTCCATCCTCAATGAAAGATTTGAGTGCACGGGAGCTGAGCAGCACATCCTCGACGCTGGCAACATCCTCGTTGACATTTGATAAATTGCCAATGACGGCAACGCTGACTGAGCTGCCAGCTGCAGCTGTCGCTGCCGGCATCGATGACGTTGGCGGTCGACCGCAAAAGGCGGCCCAGTTGCGTAGGGGCAGCCGGCAAGAGCCGGAGCAGGATGGCTGGCCAAATTCACGCGTGACTAAAGGCGAGCATGAAAAATCGCCAAGTGTCGTCAGCTATAATGAGCCAAGCGGGCAACAGTACCAGCCACAGTCACAGGAGCAGCAGCAATATCATCATCATCAGCAGCAGCAGCAGCAACAACAACAACAACAGCAACAACACGATTTCGATGCTTACTTTGGCGAGCTGAAAATCGATGAGCCCTGGCATCCAACGGCAGCTCCGATGGCGACAATGACACGGCCAAAGGACCCGTACGAAGACAACACGGATCTAAGCGTGCGTGCTGGCACAATGAAAACAGTTGGAGGTGATGGCGCCATTGGCGGCCTCGTTGGTGGCATCAGCAGCGATTTGCTTGACGAAGTCAAAGCCAGCCGGGCAGCTTTGGAGATGGCAGCGGCTGCGGTTGATGAGCAGCTAGCACGAGGTAATCAATTGTCGCCACCGGCAGCCAATGAGCCATTCGCTAAGCCCGGAGTGTCGATTGAGAATATTGAAAATGCCATTTACGGCGAGCGCTTGACGGCAGCAACTCCTGCGATATCGGCCAGAGCAGCAGCAGCAGCAGCCGCAGCGGCGGCAACGGCCGTGGCAGCAGCAGCAACGACAACAACTACGCCGGGATTAGCAGGGAACTTGGTAAGCAACGCTGCGCAACCGCAGCCACATCAACAGCAGCAGCAGCACCAGCAGCAGCATGAGGAGGAGCAGCTCAGTCCCATGGGGATACAACAGTTGTCGGAGCAGCAGCAACAACAGCAACCAACACATGATACAGCCCCGACTGCTTTCGGGCAGTATGATGCCAATAGCTATGTGGACCCGGGTGAGCCGAGCTACGCCAGCATCGAGTCGACTCCGCAGCAGCAGCTGCAGCAGGCGAGCGAGCCGCTGTACAGTGAAATCGGAAATCCCACAGACTATCAGCAATATGCAACGGATGTTGCAAATGCAACAGCTGAGGCCGAGACAGAGGCTGCTGCAGCCGCGGCACAGCAAGAGTACTCTGGCATGGATTATAGCAACTACGATGCCGCGCAATATGCAGCTGGCTATGATCCCAATGGCTACCCGGGCTACATATATGATGAGGCCACCGGCCAGTACATTGCCGATCCCAATGCCGCTCAGTATGCCCCGGATGGCAGCTACGCGGGCCAGGACTATGATGCTGCAGCGGCAAATTATGACTACTATGGCGAGCAGCAACAGCAACAGCAACAGCCTCAGCAACAGGAACAGCAGCAGGAACAACAGCAAGTCGGCTATCCGATGTCTGACAATAACAATGGCGCAGCAGCGGAGCTGGTCTCACCACAGGAAGTGGAGCAAGCCCCGACACCCGATGGGGCTGATGCAAAAACCGAGGCCATTCACTCAGCAGCGGTGGCCGGTGGCGTCGCCAAATCCGTGAAACCCACTTCGATTCTCGCGACGACAGACAAACAAGCGATGCCTAATGATGCGCATCAGCATCAGCAGCAGCAGCAGCTGAAGAAGAAGAAGCGCGTTAATTTCGTTGACAGCAGCGAAACGGATGATAGCTCAAGCGCGAAACCAGTCCAGGAACCAGCCGGAATTACAGCCAGCCCGAGCGCCACAACACCCGCGGGAGCCGCGGCCAGCGCCACTGGCGTCGGCAGCGAAAGCGACTTCGATTTTTCAACAGGCAGCGAGGCGAAGAATTAGAACAAGCGCAAACCACTTCAGTTCTAATTTGCTGCCATTTAGGTTAACCAATGGACTGGCCGTCCAATCCAGTGGTCATTCAATGAGATCGCATTCAATTTATGGCCACAGCATTTCCCACTTCACACTCACACCACGCGCACACAATGCAAGGATGGAAACTTTGATTTGACTATTGAAATGGCTCTCGGGCTCAATATACTTAAATATATCTGCTCGAGAATATATAATATTGCCTCTGATTTTAAAATTGTGTGAGAAACCTACAATAAAATTGAATATAAATAAACGAAATTATTATTCAGACTGGGGCTCTCAATGGTTTTTATGAATGAATAATTTGGATTTTAATAAATCTGATGATTTTATGGTTCGAATCGACTTTAACATTATCTTGATTTTTTGCATTTAACACAAAAATTCGTCAAATATACTTTTTATGACTTTAAAGTAGAGGCTTAACATATATTCCTATATTAAGGTATTATCTTTTAACAATACAGTTGAATGCAAAAAAACAGCTCATATATCCTGGAAATGAATATAGCGAAATAAAATTTTAAAAAACATATTGTGCTTTAATAGCTGATAGCTCCAGGGATTTTCTCACAACAAAGTCAATGAAATAAAAAAAAAATTGTTCAAAAAACTCAGAGATATTAAATAATAAAAAATATGTATTTATGAATTTTTATTATATACATTTCCTTTGAGCATCCATAAATATTACGTATAAAGCGGAAGCAAATATTCAGTAGAAAATATGTTGAAGCCAAATTGTTTTATTACACAATACTTTTGAATTTAGTATATTTTTAAATTTATTTATTGTGTAATGAAGCATGTCAAAAATATTATAAACAGTACAGACAAAAGCAAATATTTGATATATTAAATACCGTTAGCTTAAGGTTGCGCTCTTAAATATTTTTAATGTGTATAATAAATTAATCGAGGCATTCATTCAGCCTTCAGAATTTTTAACAATCATCCTGAAATTGTTTGAATGGGCAAAAGGCTCGCAGTTTTAATTTCATAAGAGTTCAGTCTGCGGCGCAGTTTGGTATTTAAATATAAATTCACATATACATACATATATGTATATAGGTATACATATATACAGCTGAGCATCCAATATTGTTGGTTCTTGGCCTGCACAATTGACCACAGTAAAGCATGCCTGTATATGTGATCGTATACATATGTATATTACACTATTGAATTTTCAGGTTGAATAATAAGGCAAAGTGCAATTGTCACTGAAATGGGTTGATTGCCTGTCAGAGAGTCAATTGGCTGACCAACATATCCCGATGGCAACGATGCTAATTAAGTGCAGCAATCGAAAAGTAGCGCGCGTTGCACATTTCACCCGTTCTGATATAATGCTGGGCAGTAAACTGGTTAAAGCCCAAATGATGAAAAATACATTGAAACAAAAGAAAAACAGTAAGCAAATTGCTTAAAGCTAAATTAAATATGCATATTTTAATAAACACAATTATTCGAGTTGCTGAAATCGTATAATATTTAATAGAGAAACGAAGAATGGGAGATTTTATGTGCCTTAACAGCATAGGCCAATGATGCCCTCGAGACTTAAATCGCAAATATTTCCGATTTGAAATGTTTACTGAAACCTCACATATATAAAGGGATTTATAATTTTTAAGTTAAATTAAATTTAAAAAACATAAACTTAAACTGGAGTAAATTTGTTTAAAATTAAATAATATAAATTAAATATAAATATTCTTCTTAAAATATATACTGCAAATAAGAAATTGACTATTAAAGATAAGCTGAAAAATATTTTTTATCTCTCTCTCTAACTTTAAATTTATATGTATATAAAGTCGAACAGCATGAAGCATATATACAGTTTTCGATTAACTCTGAAAACCGACTGGTCGCTGTTGCTGACACATTTCCCATCAATTTTAATACGCATGACAAAAAATGACGTTTTTATCATCCTCATTGAATTTTCTACGGTTGTTATATTCTTGGCTTGATTATTTAAAATTTTATTTTTTCTTGTTTTCAATGGAGTTTTCAGTGGGTTTTTTTTTTACATATGTCTTAATTAATCTTGCAGTGCGATTCAGTGCATTCATACCTCGTTAGATAATTTTTATTAATTTCCGTGCACCCGTGTTTTTTTTTCGCTTGAATCGCAATATAATTAATAGACTATATTAGCCTGTCATAGTGCAGGTTCATAGCACGCATTGTATAGGAAATCAAACGTCAATCACTGTCGCTCGCGGCTTTTGGGATTAAACAAATGTTGTGGAATGTGTGTGGGTCTGGCACAGCTTTAATATACATATATGTGAATGTATGTAATTTGTTATCTTATTATATTCAAGTGCTGTAAAACAAATTTGGTTTTTTCATTCTTAATGAGCTGAACATTTGTAACTGGCGTTCGGGCTGAAGGGGAGCAGCGGCTGGAACGATTAAAGGTTTCGAGTGAAACTTTTTCATTGAAAAATGTGAAATTAAAAGCTACAAGGAGAAACCTCAAAGGCGAATTGCAAATAAAAATGAAATGGGCCACAATTAAATGCCCTTTGTCAAATGAGAATTCTCAGCGTCGTTTCGCTTCAAATGAAAAATGTTTACAAGGGCAAAATGTGTGCCAGCCAGCCATTGGCAGGGCAAAGGTATGAAAATCGACCCAAAGACAACAAAAGCGAACAATTCGAGTTGATTTTGTGCTCGATTTACATGTAAATCAATAAGTATCGCAACAGACGCTTTTTGAAATTTGATCCGAGCGCTTCAAGTGGTGCGGGAGGTCTAAAATTGATTTCTGCTGAATATTAGCATAAACATAAAGCTTATAAAGCATTTATCAGTCCCAATATCGTATAGACAACTTGTGTGGAAGAACAAAAACATACCGAGATAGCGTGTATGAGAGAGAGAGAGAGAGAGAGAGAGAGAGCGAGCGAGTGTGTGGCATGTTTCAACAATAAATTGCAAAGCAAATCAAATCAGCACGTCGCAGGTACAAGGATAAAGGATTACGAATATAGCTACAGCCACAACACGAATAATTGAGTACTGCTTATTTATGCACCCTAAGCAACCGAAAAAAGATGGGAAGAGAAACAGCAAACGAGTGAGAGCGAACCGTACGGTGAACACTCCACGAGCACCGCCAAACAAGAAAGAAAATACGTATACATAATCAGTGCTGAAATTCAATTTTGAAATAAAACGCAAATCGAGTAGCGAAACTCTCAACGACGCGCCATTTTCCTTCTGCTTGCCCGCGTGAGCGGAGCAGAGGCGAGTGTTGTAAGTGGTGCAAGAATACCGAAAAAGTACATTCGAATATGTTCGTGTATTCTTGCTGCCAAGTTGAGCACTACTGGGAGCAACATTTGTGGTACACGCGGCGTATGATTGACATTTATGCAAATGAGTTACAGGCCCGCGCGTCGGCTGGGAGTGTTGACTATGTCAATATTTATACAGCCGCTGCTGCATAAATACAACCCTTTCTTCTTCATTCTGTAAGTCATTCACATGCGATCCATAGAATCGTATATGTATGTATATATGTATATATGCAAAAGAAACTACTCAATTTGACTGCAGGCTGGCAATCGGTCGATAGTTATTCGTAGAATCAGCTCTTTTTATCAAGTAAACAATTGAACGATAAACACGATTTGAACGTGTATGTGTATCACAAGCATATCGTTGACTTATTTGGTCAGCCATATCTCACAGACCGTTTGGAGTTCTAAGTTTGCGTTGACATTAACGCTAATTGAAAACATGAAATGCGATATCTCGCAGACAGACTGGGTGTGCGTCATACTTGGCGTATACACATTTTACCTGTCCTAACCCCAAACACGATTAGTGAACGTTCAGTGCTCCCGACAGCTGAAGCCAGCCGCAGCCAGTTCGTGCCGTTTTCATGGTGAAAACATAACAAAAGTTTTCGCTATTTTCTCCCCTACACAAGCGAGCAAGCAGAAGAACTTTCCTGCGCTTTTCCGCCAACTTATTATTGTTTAAATATTTATACTAGCTTTGGCAGATCCAGGGGCGCCGGGGCTAGCCAGGAATCAACGCTGCCCCGTGCCGTGTGCCATACAGCAAACATCGTGGCTGCCGTGTGCTGTCTAGGCAACATATGTGCGACATGTTTGAGGCGCCAAAGTTTGCGCGACACTCCATGGGCTTGACATTGTCACGTAGTTGCCTGGGCACTTGCCTGACGTTGAGTGGTGCTGCCAGCGATATGCATATGAATGCCAAAGTGCTTCCAGCTGCCGCTGGATATGGCTATGACAGTGCCTGTCGGTGGCAATCGCTTGATAAACGCACGACTCCCCATCTGAAGCTTATTGCATACACAGTTAGCCATTAGTCCATTTGCCTTTTATCAGCGATGATGCTTTGTATCAGAGCTGTGCTCTTAAAGCTCTCATCAGCACGTTTGGCATATATATATTTCTATCATATTAAATAAATCCATAAATATATGTTAAACAAGGAACTTAACAATGTTAACTGGCATATATGACAATCAGAAGAATATTCGATTCTATATTCTTCGTCAATATCAGTGTGATAGTTTCACTAGCTAGCTAATGTGTCTACCAGAGTATATAAGCTTCGGCACAGCCAATGCGACAGCGAGTAATTTCTGACACGATTTAGTGCAGCACTAAGAGCAGCTAGCACGTATGGTTCTTTTACAGCTATGGAAAAAATGGCAAACAAATAATCATCATAACATTTCTGAAGTGGCGCAGTAGTTTGCTAAGCCTATCAGCTGCTGCACCATAAAACCCCTACAGGCATAAGTCTGCAAGACAAGGAAATTTACGAGCGTGCATGAATATATATATATATATATATATATACATATCAAGTAAACTAATTGCCCAAGACAAAGTCCAAGAGCTGATGTACATCAAATCGGAGTCAAAAACAAAAAGAAACTTTGATTCTTTCAAACTGTATTATATCTACAAATTGTGTTTATCTCACTTGGATTTATCCGACAATGCGTATGAATTTACTTAAGCAAGAAAAGCAATTCGTATATTGACTTGCGTTGCTATGGCTACCTCACATCCGACCACATATATTTATTCAAAATATTTTGAGAAATTACAACTTTTGTCTGTAAATTTGAGAGCCGGCCCTCTCATTAAATTATACTCTAAATTCAAATCAAGCTTTTAGCATAAGCTATAAAATTATAATTGAATTTTCCTATAATTAGTATAACCCCCCTTGGCAGCGGCTTATGATGTAATTAAATGCAGACGGGTAGCATTGTCTAGTTGCATTATTGTGGTAGTATACAAGAAGCATTGGTTTGTTCCCTATTAGTTTATAGCTGCTTGGCGGTCAATATTTGAACCTTCACCATAGATTGTTCGGGTATTATTGAAATATCCTTTGTACCTTCCATGGATAATGCTCACTCTGGCCGTACTGCGTTGCCTACAGGCTCACTTGACGACCACAAGGACATGCCCACCCACCTAAAGCTGGCTTTGTTGTGACCCGCTCCATAAACGGATTAGGCTTCTCCATTCCCCAGCACTTGATTTCAACAAAACAAAAGCCGAGCCACGAATTGAAAAGGCTCAAGAAAGCATTGATTGCGTATCGATGCCGAGCAGCTGAAAGCTGAGCTGTCTCAAGCTCTAGGACTACTGATATTTTCAACATTAAAGCGAATGCCGCCACAGCCAGGCATTGGGGCAAATGTTATTGCGATTGAGGAAATGCTTTTGGTCTTTCCAATTTCCATTCAATTTATTGTATGTTGTTGTCCGCCCGAGGCAATCGATACTCACACTTTCGTTATTTTATTTATATATATATATGTATATATATATAATTATTTATTTTTTAAAATTCTGAATGAAGTGCAAGAAAGTTAAATTTATTTTTATTAAAAAGAAAAAATATGTTTATTTATTTGCATCTCGAAATAATCTATGTACTCCTGAGTTTAAATCACAAAATTTTTAAGCTATAAATAATTCTTTTGTTTAAGTTCGACTCTTTTCTGCTCAGCTACTGCATGTGGTTGTGACTGATATTTAAGCCATTTGAGTTTTCCTGTATGCATTATACATATATAAGTATATACATATGTGATGCATCTTAAGTGCGCTGAGTTCAGTTCGCCATCTACATATGTCACTGTTACGCCGGGAAGACAAATTTACAATATGAAAGTAGACATGTTAAAGCCATAAAAACGCAGCTTCACTAAAGTAGCGCAAACAGCGAGCAGAACGGAGTGCTCGAGGGTTGGAGTAAGGGGGCTATGTGGGAAAAAATATTGCTCCAAAGCAGCAGGGCACAACAAAAACACGCGCCAGAGAAATCATGTAGAAAGCATCCGCCATTGCCTCTATGCACCCGCACACACACATACACACACTTGTGTGTGCACATGCCACGTTTGCACAAACTCTAAGGCAAAATTTTTTGCGCAACCAACGAACTGGCGAACAGTTGACTAATGCACACAAAGACTGCCCGGCCAGGACCAGAGATCGAGAATTCATCTGACAAAGGGAGGGGCGTGACGAAATATGTGAAATCATGAATAAACTGCCATGCGCATACATTCAAAACGCACTGGCCTCCATGTGCTTCTATTGCGGCAACGCCCACTGCCTGGCTGGCTGTTTTTGCATTTCAAAGTCTTCGATCTTTGTTTGCGATTGCCTTTGTGGAGCATTTCCTTAGCCCTTTTTTGCGTTATGCAAACTGCACTACTTGTAGGCAAAGCGGAACGAGTCTCTCTATGCAACAAATGGTAGCTGGAACTTGACTTTGTGACGGACTTCAAAGGGCGTGTGAAAATGTTTGTAACAGCCAGCAGCTAAGCCGATCCTGCCATGCCCTTCAACCAACGCAGTACTGTACATTTGTTGCATAAAAGAAGTGTAAAAGGATTGGAATATCAGCCTTCAGGGTATCTCCTAGTCGAAACGGGTTAGAGCACTCTTACTTGTTTTTATACAGTGCATATCTACGTTTATTGTGTGTGGCAATCGTTTACCGCATCGATATTGAGCTAATCGACTATTATTCATTGTCATAGGTAGTTTTGTATTGATGCAATGAAATTGATTTGAGACACAATATAATTTCATTCGCTATTTATGCTTATATTACACCAGACAATTATAAACGCAAGTTCAAATGTTCACACAAATATGTGTCTATATACATACAGTTACTGCTTTACTTGCCTAGCTGCATTGCTCCTTTTGCAGCATTCGCCTTCTGCGTGGCTCTCCTTGTCCGGAAATATTCTCTCTTTTTTTGCGACGGCTTTTTCTTGGTTTTATGGCTCTGCTGCTGGTGTTGCTTCTACTGCTGCTGCTGCTGCTGGCCAGGGTCATTTTTTCTGCTGCTGCCAGCTGAGCTTTAGTGATGAAGGGTGGAGCTTAAAAATGAATCATTTGACTTTTTCTTATTCAATAATTTATAAGAATTAGCAGAGATTTGCATTTTTTCTCTCCACTCGCAGTTGGCGCTGCAAATTTCTATTTAATTTGATATTTATTGCAAGCAATTTCATTTCTGCTTGCCGCATATCTTTCGTATCTCGAGGCAGCCGCAGACGCTGCTTAAAGTGGCCGCGAGCCAAGGCGACTCAGACTCGTGTATATTGCATCGTGCAGCTTGTTGTGGCCGCCAAAAGTTTTGCAATGCGAGTGCATTTGCTGTTTGACATTTACTTTCGAGGCGATGCTTTGTGCAGCCGCCGTTCAACTGATGCTTCATTAGCAATGCCAACAAAACCGAAATTGAAATCCTAGTCAAATTGCAACTCGCGTTGCTTCCTACGCTGTTGCACTTTGTTTAGCTCTGTTTGGCATGCAAACCCAAATGAACGCTTATTCTTTCTCTCTCCTTATTTGTCTTTTGAATTTGCATTTGGCAGACGAGCAATGGCATTGTGGCCCTCTCCAGTGATGGGGCAGGCAGACTCCTTTGCCATTGCCATTCAAATTTGACATGCTTGTTGCTGCTGCTGCTGCTGTTGCTGTTGCTGATGTTAAATTTTCAGTCGTCTTAAGTTTCCATTAATGCCGCCAGGCGCACAGAGCCCTCTACGAAGTTTATCGTGTTGCTCGTATTTAGCGAGGACTCGGTCCTGCAGCCAGTGCTCATTGAGTGAGCTCTTAAGAGAGCTGAACCGAAAGTTCTTAAATTATTGTAATTTCCAGGCACTCCGGCATGCAGCACGAAACTGCTGACAGACTGAGCACAGACAGTCCGTCCATGTCCGTGACTCTGTCCCAGCTTAAAGCTGTGTAGTAATTAATTAACTTTGCTTGCATAAGAAATGAAATACAAATTACTTTGACGTTTGTTTGCTCAATCAAATTACGTATCTATTTTTGCCATAAACGATGCTCAACCGTCCACTTTAACCTTGCTTAGCTCGGTAACTTAATTCGCTTGCACAAATCCATATTAGACTGACTTATGATAACACATTCACACAGCTCGTATTACAACAGACTCTGCTTAATGTGTGCTGGATTGGAATATTAGCACTCGTAAGCACAGATAGAGAGAAGGAGAGAGATAGAGAGAGAGAAAGCTCTCATTAGTTGCATTTGAGTCCTGCATCCGAGAAAGTTGTCAATCAATAACACATAATTAATACGGTCATGCCCCACAGCGGAACTTGTGTATGCATACAAGGATATACATAGGCTTAGATAACACAAATAGACTCAGAGTTATTTGGGCATCAGTGCATTATAATTATGAACATTCATTTGGTATTAATATTTACACATTCCATCATTAAAGTATGCGCTGCAAATACTTATTTGATATCAATTAATGCGCTTCCAATTCGAAATTACAACACGAAAATTTAATTGATTTGTTTAAGCTCAATGTTGGCTTTACACATTTATGTTACACATAAAATAAGGTCTATTGTTGAGTTATTGGAAAAGAGCCATTTATAAAACAAAATTAACTTTTCTTTATATATCTTCAGATTGTGAGAATGCAAGTTTTTACATTCATTACATTCTCGAATGTAAAACCGATTTGGCTAAAAATGTATCTTCAAATGAAATTTTGTAACGCAGAAGCCATGCCGAGGCCTTCCCAATATTTTGATCAATAATTAAAAGGAGCTGAAGCCTTATGGAATGTATTGTAGATATAATTTAAGTTTAAAGGTATTTTTTGGTATGTTCTGTGCTCAATGCTCCAAAAGTGTGCTTGAAGAGCAGAGCGAGTGCTGAGAAAATATTAAGCGATGGTACTTTGAATGATAGAAAGAATTTATTCTGAAGTCGTATGAGGTAAAGTTTTATATATTTTGTATTTATTGTATATCTGCTTTTTTTTGTATTCATTTGATTTGCTTGAGATGCCATAATCGATTTTATGCAAATGATTTCTTCTTTGCTGCGGCTCTGCAAACACTCAAATCCATTACAAAATAATAATAATAATAATAAAATTCTAGATGTGGACCATGCACACATTGAGCGTCTGTGAGCAGAGAAACCGACCCATTTTGGCCACAAATAAATAATTTTATTTTCTGTCAGAGATGCAAATGTTATGCAAACAAAGAAAACTTCCTAATGGAATTTCTCACATGTCCGACATATGCATAAAACCTTCTAAACAAACATTTTACCCACCTCGACCGCCCGTTGGGCAGTGGTCAATGGACAATGGGCAGAAAGCACTTCACACACATGTCAAAACGATGCGGCCAAAAAATTGCTTAGCATGAAAGTGGCTCAAGTTTTGCAATTTGCAAGACGATAGAGACGATAGAGTCCAGTGACTGACCAATTCCAATCCCAAATATGTAAATACAGTTCCCACATACACAAGAACACGCTGCCTCAGCGTGTGCCTGTGTGTATTTGTGTTTGGGGTAGCTTAGTTGCTGCAGCAGGTATTTGTTGTTCTGTGGTTAAGCGATGCTGCATTGTGGTTTTGGTGCACCAAGCTAATGAGTTTGCGGCTTTTGGGACAGCGAGCATAATTGCTTTTAATTGCAATAAGCGAATTATTCAGACTTGTAGTTGCGGTCGACATTGTCCCAGATTATAAGCCAGCTAAAGCTGCGCGATGAAAACATAAATATATTTCATATATTTTACTAAAAGTCAGACTGAAAGTATAGTTGGAGGGAAGTATAGTTGGAGGGATAATTAAATTGAAAGAAATTCACAGTATAAGCTCGTATTCATTCGAGATTTGGGGTAACGATATGATAAATTGAAAACGGCGCTGTGTTATCAGATCGTATTTTAATTTGAATTACAAAGCTGCTTAGGAAATCCAATTAGAAATGGTCAATTAGCTAATCAGGCTTTAAGTGTGGCCTTCGAGTTGCCGCACCTAATTTGCGGCCGAGCAGGCGCAAACTTTTTGACAATGCTTGTTTGACAACTGAAACAATGGCAGAAAACTTTTCATGCCATGCGAACTGCCAGCTGATAGTTTATCCCAGCTGATGCCCTCGGCAGCTCCTACAGAGCGTGCCCCAAGTATCGTGGTGCCATTCTCCGAGTAGTGAGAAATGGCGCCTCAAAACGCACTCGCCGCAAAACATGAAAAGTAAAGCCGCTTTTGTTTGTCGCAGCCAGCTCCTGTGCTCGCGTGAGTGTGATTGTGTCTCTGTGTGTGTGTGTGTGTGTGTGTGTGTGTTGGTGTGATTTCAATTAAAGGGAGCCAACAAAACCACAATAGGATTATCACATTTGTTGTCGGCAATAAATGACAATAAGCAACCAAATTGAATTTCCTTTTGTGTGGAGACATCGAATGGCAGAGAATATGCTATTAAATAGGGTATTAAACAGTTGGCACGTTTATCAGGCGCAGCTGTGGCTCGGACTAAAGAAACTTTTCTGCTGTATTTAATCGTTAATTTTAATTTCTAACCAACTGTCCAAGTTTGATTGGAGGAGACGCCTCTCGCAGTCGTTCATTATTGTTCTTCCTCCTTTACTTGCCCACTTTTAATTGCATTCATCAATCATTATGTGCATCATCAAAGGCGTATCTTTTTGCAACTGCAACTTTGTGCGGAGCTTTGTCTCTGATTGTCGCCAAAGTAAGTAAAAAATGCATTTTAAAATCCTTGATTATTTGCCAGCGATTGTTCGCCCATTGATTTATCGTCGTCGGCTTAACTGCAGACAATTAAATAATATGAAATAAAACCGAAACTACATGCACGGGTTTTTCTTCAGCCCGTTGCATAAAAGAATCAATGAATGAAATCGCATTTATTATTAACTTTATCATCGGCAATTTATTTTTACACATTCAACCAGTCGCAATTGGTCGTATTGATTTTAATTGATTTACTTGCATTCAGTTAATTGCATATGTAACTTTCCAGACAGTCAAATAAAATATATATTTAAATCTATCTATCAAATAAGAACTTTAAAGATATTATATATTTTGATTGCCGTTCAGCAATTTAAGTTTTAATGTAGAAAAAACGTGACTTTAACTGAGATAAAATTCCAAAAACATCCGCCTAAATTGACTTGCATTATGATACAAAATATTTATTTATATTAGCTTCTGTCACCAGAATGAATAATATATTTATTTTTTTTAGAAAAGGCTTTAAAATAATTTCATAGTAAATTAGGAATATACAAAAGTTCTTTATTGAGAAAATTTGCCATTGAAAACTATGTTAAGAGCAACGCAAATAAAGCGAAAAGTATTTATTAATCGTTACATTTGCATCAAAATATTTGTACAACAGCTGTTCTTTACCTCGAAAAGTTATTTCAAAGGTATGTTGACTTGGTGCAAAGGCGTGACACTGAGTAAAATGTTTTCATTGATATGAAATCATTTGTATTGCATTTGCTTGCGAACACCTTTGTTATGCACTTTATATATTTGCAGGTTTCACAGGTATGTAATATGTGTACTAAGATGAAGTACAACTGTGCTTACATAGGGAATCACATAGTCGGACAGGACCTAGAACAGCTTCCCGTTTGTTGTTTTGGTCGGTGTTGCTGTTTGCTATTGACGTTTATTTAAATTTTTTCGTGTTCTTGATTACCGTTAGCACACACAGGAGTATAAGTGCTGTTGTCGTATTTGTATTGCGAGTGTTTAACAAACATAAACACACGAACACCAATTTCCGCGCATTTCCCGCGCACACACGCACTCAGAGACGAGGTCACAACACTTAGTTCATAAACGTTGACAATTAATACAGTAAATGGCAGCCATTGAGCTAATTAGAAACGCTCAATGCGAGTGCAAAGCTGGCATTCGGAAATGCAGCCAAGTAGCACAGGCTGCTCGGGCTAATGAAATTATTTGTAGCAATTATATGAGACCCCAGGGAATGCTGTGGCTCGCACAGCCCACACACAGTGAGACAATAAATAGAGTCCGGCTAATCGATTAGTAACATGTTTATGAAAATCAGGTCTCTAAGAGAGTTTTGCAATTTTGAACCACTGCCTGGCAGCAGGGCGCGAAATTGGAAGGCGTGAAAGACTTTAGGGTCATATAATGACGCGGCCCAGCAGTGATGATCTGCTCCAGATAGAGATTGAAATGCTCGTAGTCCAGGTACCGCCAGTTGGGGCATTTGAAGAGATGGTGATGACATGCCAACTCATCGATGATCCACTCTCGCTGCTGTGTAGTCTGCAGTTGAAGCGGCTTCTGCAGCGGAGAGTCGTTGTGAACGAAGTGTTGCGTCACCGTGTAAGAGAGACCCCCGTTGACCAAGGATAGGACTTTGGGGTTTTCGAGCAATTCCTTAAACTCTGGCTCCGTTTGCCTGCTCTTCAGCGAGAGTATATACCAGGCTGGCATCATGTTGAATCTGACAGCCTTCATTAGACGCAGGGAGTGTTCTTTCCGTGCGTCCCAGTCGTACATCATCCAGCGAACGGCACTCATGAATACCTCCATCTCAGAGTTAACGGCGACGACAGTAGTTGTGAGCATTTCGTAGACCTGCTCAACTGCCAGCTCTAAGAACTCCTCTGTGGCCACGGCTGACAGAAAGAAGCGATTCACACGAGTCAGCAGCAGGGCTTGCAACGTGGGTATCGAGTGCGGCACCGCCTGCAGATATAGCCTAAAGGCGTCTCCCTCGCGAAAGAAATCGGTGTTTTCGAAGCAATACCACAGCTGGTTTATCAATGGGGGCATCTCTAGGAAGCACGCCGCAAGGTACAAATCTATAATTGAATTGGGGTCTGGGAGCATATCCTCCTTGATCATCCACTCGTATGCGCTCTCAAAGCCGACTTTCGTTAGCTTCGGCTCGTCGACAATAATCTGGTTTGATGGGGAAAATTGCTTGAAGTATTCCGTTGACACCTGCAGGACTGCCAAATGACAGTCAAAGGAGCGACCGTGCACTATCACCTTGACGTCCGTGTGAAGGTTGTTTTTCAAAACATTGGCTAAGCTGGCCTTCAGAGAATCTTGATTCGATAATAGACTGCATTGAATGGACTCGTCGCACAGGAATCCCATTTCGAAAAGAGTATATTGCTTAAAATGTGTGAGGGCATTCGACTGATCGTCCTGGCAAGCCTCGCTGATCCTCTTCAGGGTCATAGTATCTCTGAAAAGAAGTGCAAGAGTGTTTAAAGGCTTCCGTGCAGAGAGCCGAGTCTATCTTACGTACATCTTTCTTTCTTCTTCATTCGCACCCACAGCGCTTTCATCAGCCGGCATAGCCGGAGCCTCCATAGTTGGATCGTCCATTGTATAACATAGAATTTTCGTTATTTGATTTGGCTTACTTGCTACACAGA